>CM069444.1:71216107-71624221 GCA_035610835.1 Ophiura sarsii
ATGGCCCCTGAGCGCATATCAAAACCCAAAATTTCCCGGGGCCCTTAAGCGGGCCCCGGACCCCACGCCGCAAGGCGCTCCACGAGCTTCGCTCGTTCCGCTTGCATGATCGTAATTTTCGTGCCCCCCCATTTTCAAATACGCTCCGCCGCGCCTGTCTGGGAGGCACATGTTTTAAGGCATACCAAAATCAAACGTGGGAGGCACACCCACGTATGATTTTGGTAGAAGACCCCCCCCCCCCCCACGGGCTTTGGACAGCTGATTTGTGGCGCTCCAAAGACTAAATACTTTTTATTGGAAATTGAAACAGCGATTTAAGCTATAATAACCATTATAGGCATCGGTTATTTATTTGAACCATGGATTGAACACTAAACATGAAGCCAAAATGTTGACTAATTAGTTTATCGGCACGGAAAAGTTGAAAAATATTGATACAAATAGAGTGACGCGTACCTCTTGCATCAAGTAGGCATACCTTAGTGATCAACAAGTCAATCATGAATCTATTCTGACCGGTGTGTCACATGAAGAGAATCACAGACTACATTTATGCACAAGATTCAAGAGTAGAAAATAATCGCTGCTATACCTGACATGATGGGTTTTTTTAAATTTAAACTGGGAGTGAAATGTGTTCGTATACAAATTGACGAAACTGTACGGCGCGCGTACGGTATTCAGTGGCGGCCGGATCCTAATGTTCCCCCACCGAATGTAACCTATACAAATATTCGTATGTCTGGCATCGTCTGAAAATCGAAAAGACCCTCTACTGCCCTCTAACCTAGAAGGGGACTTCATTTTTTTTCTACGCATGCGTGCGATTGCTTTGGTTTGTCCACCAAAATCGTTGACAAATTCCTATTGAGTATGTACTGTTTTGCAAGTGACAGAACTTCTTGTGATGCGCTAATCAACAGTGTATCTGTCCCCCGGGCTTCAGAAAAGCCTTAGAAAAAGTTCCTCGGGGACTAAGTTGTAGCCGGCCGCGGAGTCATTGGTATCCCAGTATATGGTTTGAAGTCAAGCAGACCGACAATATTGATATTGATACATCCAAAAAAGGTTTGATGTCATTTGGTTTTAATGATGTTCCCGGACTGGATGATACTAATACTTGAAAAAATCATAATAAACTTGTTAGCGCTTTACGAAACACCTCACCTGACCGCGGGGAGCATTTCTCTGACCGGCCCGGCCCTAAAAAATAAATTGGGGCCTAACAAATCTCTGACGTTAGTATTACCACTGAAGATCTCACATGTATGCCACATGTGGTGCGCTATGTACTAAGGACAGCACCCTTGAATTAAAAAAAATCTTGCCCACATAATGCCACATGTGACTCATGCGTTATCTACTAAAATAACATTATTATAGTAATGGCCACATGACCGTTATGCGCTATCTACTGACGATAGCGCGGCCACCGCGTACACATGCGCTAACTTAGCACACGTACATGCGGCCTCGCGTGACTGATGTGCCATGCGTATAGCACACATATTAATGCCACATGTGACTAGTACCGTGCCACCGTTATGCGCTTAATCTAGCACACTGACACTAATGCCACCGTGATGTGCCTATGCGCTATCTACTGAATGAGACAATTTGTACGCTCATGATTTCAGCTCTATAGAGACACTTTGTTTACAGGGGAAATATTGTAGCCAACCGGGGCGATATTATTTACATGTAAAGTGTTTGGCCAAATGTTTGTTATGCGACGGTTAATATCCCCCCCCCCCCTCCCCTTCCTGGCTACGCTACTCCTATTTTCATTGTTGCGACTTGTCTCAAGTCACGGATATTATTTAGCATTTTTTTGTGACTCCATTATGCATATCAATTGCAAGCCCGGCCCCTAGGGACCCGGGGCTTGGCGGGGACCATGCGGGGGCGGGGACCGTACACGGAGTGTACAACATATGATGCCCGGCTATGCGGGGGGGGGGGGGGTGTACGCGGACGTACAAACTGTGCCCCTGCTAGCCGGGTCGTGTAGCGGGGATGTCCGCTAAGGCCATGTTCCCACATAGAAGTTGTCCCGGTCCAGACCGGGACCCACTTGAAAGTTGCGTTCCCACATAAGTGGTCTTCACAGCGATGACTCGGCAAAATAACAAAAAACACTTTAAGTCCGGACCGGGACCTACTTGAATCGTGTTCCCACTAGCGATTTAGTCCGGATCGGGTCCGGACTAGTCTAGACTTCTCGGGATTTTGTTCTATGTGGGAACACGGCCTAAGGTACACAAATGTACACAACGGGCGCCTATGGCAGGCCCAATGTCCAGTAACTCGAAAAACCAAGTTTTTCGCCGAAAAACTTGGTTTATCGATTGAAAATCCAAGTTTTTCTCGAAAAACTTGGATTATCAATTGAAAAACCAAGTTTGTCGACGCCTAATGTCCATTAAGTCTGTCGACGCCTAATGTAAACTTAGACCAGTTTCCCTCACTTCAATATTTGCTAAAATTGCAGAAGGTTTTATTACTATATAAGTGGGTGCTTGAGGATGTTGACCATGGTATTGATCTCAGGACAATTTGGCAATGTCAAAGGAGTTTCAACTACTCATTATCTGGTTTCGTTGGTTCATTTCCTGTTTCAGGGTGCGGAGAAGAGTCGCAATATTGGAACGGTGGTACTTACGGATTTCTCTAAGGCATTTGACCTAGTTGATCACACCCTTCTAATTGGTAAGATCATTGACATTGGAGTTCGTAGGGCCATCGTTCCATGGATTTGCGACTTTCTTCGCAACCGGCAACAGTGTGTCAGGTATAACGATGTTCTTTCAGACTATACTAAATTGCACGGTGGTGTTCCTCAGGGTACAAAACTAGGCCCAATTGGGTTTCAGATTTTTAATTAATGATGCTGCACTTAATTCTGGGAGTAAATGTCTGAAGTATGTTGATGATTTTAGTTTCGTTGAAAATTATAATGGATACCAAACAAGTACAATCCAAGATGATCTTGACAATTTTACAAAATGAGCTTCGGACAACAACCTGAAATTAAATCCCACTAAGTGCCAAGGACTCCAAATTGCCTTTTCAAAACAACCACCACCACTACGCGACTTAAGAATTGGTACTGAACCACTTGCATATGTCACTGAAGCTAAAGTTCTTGGTGTGCGCATCCAAAACAACCTTAAATGGGATGTCCAGGTGGACAGTACGTTGAAAAAAAGCTAATTCCCGTTTGTTTATGCTTCGGACTTTAAAACGTTTTCGGTTTCACCAAAGATGAGCTCAGTGTTGTATATAGTGGATATGTCAGACCAATTCTTGAGTACGCCGATGTGGTATGGCACTCGAGTGTTTCAGCTACTCAGTCTCAACAAATAGAATCAACTCAAAAAAGGGCATGCAAAATAATCCTTGGCCGTAATTATACTTCTTTACGAGGATGCTTTAAACATTTGCAAATTTGACACCCTCTCTGGTAGACGTGAAGGGCACTGTCTTAGGTTTGCCGAAGGGCTTTCCAAATCAAATCGCACCAGTTCCCTAATACTGCCTACCAGAGGGGAGTGCCATGGTCGTATTTTACGCAATAATAGTGAGATTTCTCAGCTGCCAGCCAGGACTAATAGGTTCAAAAACAGTCCTGTGCCGTATTTTGTGCAGCTTTTAAATAAATAGGCCCAGGATTTTTCTGCACCCACTTCTATTTTTATAATGGTATTTGCTATGTACATAATGCAATTTTTAAAAAATATCTATAATGTGCAATATTCTCTTCTATATTAATTAATCACATAATTACCTTGCCTTGTTCTTCGGCGTTTTTCAATGTTTTATACCATATCATATTGTTGATGTTTTTATCTATAATGTGCAATATTCTCTATTATATTAATTAATAAGTTCCTTGTCTTGTTTTTCAATGTTTTTATCATGTAAATTTCATGCAATTTGGCCTTAGAGCCACGACTGTGAAATGTTAATAAAATCAATTCAATTCAATTCAATTAATTCGAAAAACTTAGTTTATCATTTTGAAAAACCAAGTTTTTCGATCGAAAAACCAAGTTTTTCGATCGAAAAACTTGGTTTTTACTTGGTTTTTCAACGCGGAATGTAAAATAATTCGAAAAACTTGGTTTATCAATTGAAAAACCAATTTTCGACGCCTAATGTCCAATAATTCGAAAAACTTGGTTTATCAATTGAAAATCCAAGTTTTTCGACGCCTAATGTCCAATAATTCGAAAAACTTGGTTAATTTTAAAAAGTGGGGTGACGGAGATGAGACGCAACCTGAAATCTAATATCCAGAATTCATGAGATACTAAGAGATATTACTAAAACAACAATCAGTTGTTGAAAGATATCAAAGTGTCATAGACGGGAGCCACTGTAACAACTATCAATATTGTTCAGTTATGAAAGTATAGAGTATAAGTCATGCTGGGGTTGTGTAAGGGACTACAATGAATGGGTGTGTGTGTGTGGGGGGGGGGGGGGGGGGGGGGGGAGGGTGCAATCTGAAAACTAAATTCAGGAACACGTGGTCTCTTAATAAAGAGATAATAATATCTATCACAACCATTAGTTGTTGGAAGATATAAACGTGTCGTAATAGAAAGTTCATTCTACTCAACATTGTTCAGCTGCAGTAGAGGTCTAATTAAATGGAGGTCAAGCAACACGATAGAGAGTACATGTGTATATATGGGAGGGGCGGGAGGGGGAGGCGGGAGAAGATATTATTGTAAACAAGGCAAATGTTGGTTTATTCCGTATTATAGAACAACCGGGATATATTTAAAAAGTGGGGTGACGGGGATGAGACGCAAAATGTGGGATAGGGTGGGAGGGGAGGGGGGCGGGAGAAGATATATAATTTTAACAAGACAAATGTTAGTTTATTCCGTATTATAGAACAAACGGGATATATTTAAAAAGAGTGGTGACGGGGATGAGACGTAGCATGTGGGGGCGGGAGGGGTGGGGGCGGGAGAAGATATATTTTAAACTTAACAAATGTTTGTTTATTCCGTATTATAGAACAAACGGGATATGTTTAAAAAGTGGGGTGACGGGGATGAGACGCAGAATGTGGGGGGGGGGGGGGGCGGGAGGGGTGGGAGCGGGAAAAGATGTATTGTAAATATGGCAAATGTTGGTTTATTCCGTATTATAGAACAAACGGGATATATTTAAAAAGAGGGGTGACGGGGATGAGACGTAGCATGCGGGGGGGGGGGGGGGGGGGGGGGCGGGAGAAGATATATTTTCAACTTGACAAATGTTTGTTCATTCCGTATTATAGAACAAACGGGATATGTTTAAAAAGTGGGGTGACGGGGACGAGACGCAGAATGTGGGGGGGCGGGAGTTGGGAGGGGTGAGAGAGGGAAAAGATATATTGTTAATATGACAAATGTTGGTTTATTCCGTATTATAGAACAAACGGGATATATTTAAAAAGAGGGGTGACGGGGGATGAGACGTAGCATGTGGGGGCGGGAGGGGTGGGGCGGGAGAAGATATATTTTCAACTTGACAAATGTTTGTTTATTCCGTATTATAGAACAAACGGGATATGTTTAAAAAGTGGGGTGACGGGGATGAGACGCAGAATGTGGGGGGTGGTTTGGGAGGGGTGGGAGTGGGAAAAGATATATTGTGAATATGACAAATGTAGGTTTATTCCGTATTATAGAACAAACGGGATATATTTAAAAAAAGAGGGGTGACGGGGATGAGACGTAGCATGTGGGGGAGGGAGGGGTGGCGGCGGGAAACTTGACAAATGTTTGTTTATTCCGTATTATAGAACAAACGGGATATGTTTAAAGAGTGGACAAATTTAAAAGTGGGGTGACGGGGATGAGGCGCGACCTGAAATCTAATATATAGAATTCATGAGATACTGAGAGATATTACTAACACAACAATCAGTTGTTGAAAGATATCAACGTGTCATAGACATGTAGACGGGGTCAGTTAAAATAGAAGTATTGAGTATGTCATGATGGGTTTGAGTAGGGACTACAAGGAGAGGTGGGTGTGGGGAGGGGGTTGTATCGCGTGTAATGTGGTTTATTCCGTATTATAGAATAAACGGTGTGTACCATGTGCTTAAGGTCTCGGGTGATCTGTGAAAGTTTGGTTTATTCCGTATCGAAATAATAGTATGAGATGGTAAAAGTGTTATTATCACTTCTAGAAGATGGACAAAATCAACCAATTGATATAAAAATATATAAGGTGAACAGCTTTACAGATTAGATATCTGTTAATAGTAAGAATGGGAAGTAGCTGGTAGTAAATCGAACAAACTGTAATTGGACTGCTCTTCAAGATGATAACATCTTTAAAAGCAAAGAAGTAGCCGGCAATAATATATGCATATTTCGGGAGCGGCCAAACTCCCTCATCAGTTGCCAGGGACCATGCCTAGTGATTCGGTATTATTATACTCAAATCTAAGGCGAGGTTAACGTGCTTTCGCTTGGTATATTAACCCGTGTTATGTATGACAGTTGTATTTACATGGTCATATCTACATAGACCGAAACATGCCGCGTGGAACCAGTATTCGGTTGTGAAGCCTTTCCACGGTTGCATTTGGAATGAAGGTCTAATGCATTTGGGGAGCCATTCTAGATAGAGAATATGGCAGCATATCGACTTTGGATAATTGTGTCGGGTTATGCTCAGTGTAGGTCAATCTACTATAAAGTCGGGGTGTCAATTCCCCTCATCAGCTAGACCTTCAGCGATATGTTAGAAACAACATATCTCGGGTCGTGTATACAAGTTACTAATACGTAACTATATGGTCATGTTTTTTATACTGGGTACCCCAAAAAGGTGGATCTGTTACATTTGCACTACATATTAATACTTTGCATGCATATATTCTGGCTATTCTTTATCACACATACTCAAATTTGGTCTTATTTTGATGAGAAAGTATTTGGCCTTTATTTTAAAAAGAAAAATATAAACTACCATGAGGAGGAGTGCATAGTTGAACAAATATCATGGTGCAATATACATTGGGCAAACATCAAATGCACTGGTTTCACTCTTCTATATTGAAAACATAAAATTATTGAAGCATAATTATTTGAATTAAAAATATAATTAGTTAATTAAGGAATCATTAATTAGCATTAAGAAGCTCAAAAAATTGTTAAGAAACGTAAGTTGGTCGCAGTTTGCGAATGTATGCAAACATTTGCCTGCACCAAACTGTCCATTTTAAAAGTATAGAAAGGTTGAGGTACCCTTTTGAATAAATAAAATAAATTTAACTATTTAATTAAAAATTAAAAGAAGATAGGCTATAAATTAACCTCATGTAGGAAGGACCTGATCTTTACTCTATACTCGCAAACTGCCATCATACCCTATGCAAGTCTGATATACTGTGCTGTAGACCTACGTCCAGGGATAAATAACCAGTATCTTCTCGCCAATGAAGATCATGCTGAAATATTGTGCAACATTTCTTTGTAAATAAGTCTTCAAGTAGTGTGCAAACTTGAGTTTGAAAAGTAAGTTGATACGATACTAGTGACTACTAGTTTGCCAATCAATATTGGATCACCCTATATGTTGAATACAACTTAAAACGATAACATTTTATAATTCAATCTTAAATCAGACTCTTGAAATTTGAATACTGGGTTCAAACATTATGGAAACTAACCTAATTTGTTCATTTGAATGTGCTTTGCACATCATGAAGGTGCAAGAAGGATGAACGCAATTAATTGTATGCCACTAAACATGTGCCATTGTCACCCTGTAGTTAAAGGGCCCCTTTTTATTTAACATTATTTGAAACTCATACCACTTTTAAGCATTTGCCACTTCAAATTGGAATGGAAAATCATGTTTCAGATGCAAATTTAAATTCATTCAATTGAATGATTTGTGGATAATCACGTATACCTAAATTAATGTTTTAAACACCCTATATGTTTAAAATTAACACCTTTACATAAGAAAAGGGTGACTTTTAAAATCAATCAATGTTCATGTACATGTAATTGATGCATTTTTATTTGAAATCTACTTGAATTTTGTTAAAATACTAGTCTTTGTATGTATGTAGTAATAGAAGCATTTTCCCGAAACTAAATAAACAAATTTGTAGACACCCTGTATGTAGAATTTCAGATTCAAATGTCTGGATGGGTATTTTATTAAACTACTTTAAATCTGTACTGAACTTTTCTCTCATCACTTCATATACATAGTGGAAGTAATCATTGAAATCCTTCTTTTTTAGAAGATTTTGCTTGTTACACCCTGTACAATTTCGGGCCACCCTGTATAATCAACTTGATTATATGCTATTTGCATCCGTTACAGTATAATGCTTTCAGAATATGTATACTTTTACCAACTTAAAATGTAAACTTTTTCAGATATAATGCATTAACTGAAAAAGGAACCTAATTTATGGAAAAAGGGACATAAGTGTAACACAAATTGTACCCAGTATAAAAAACATGACCATATCGTATTATCTTTGCAAATATTTTGCTTGATATAAGACCTGATATATCCAGTATTAAGTATTCGTTGGAACACCTTTCTACGGATACCTGTGCTTCATTAGCATCTGGTCTGGAGGGGATGCTGTTCAGGATAGAAATCATATAACACTACAGTCTAAGGATTCGACTACAACATATCAGGCACATACGTGTATACTCAATCCTGACTGTGCTGTGGTCTGCGGGTGCAATTGGTTGATAAAGGGAAGGGCTTGCGAGGACAAAGGAGCTTAAAAAGTGAGGTCAAAGGTGAAGTGTATGTATAGTGCTTGACTATGAATGGGCGAGGATCTCTAGGGTGAGTCATATATTTGCTTAATATAAGTTCGGAGATGGACGAATGTGAGTATGTATGGGGGGGGGGGGGGGGGGGGGGGGGAGAAAGTATATTGTAAACAAGGCAAGTGTTGGTTTATTCCGTATTATATATAGAACAAACGGGATAGGTTATGGGCTATTTTGTTTTGGTCTGAGACCGGGAGGAATTTTATGGAGTGTATAGAGGGTGTTATATAGTCATGACTTGGGAACATGTTATAATAAATTAATGGCAGTAATTGTGTAACAAATAACCGTCAACCCAAAATGACTTTGCTAAGCGCCCAGGGCGCATATTAGAAATAATATGTATGGTAATTGATGTATACTGTATGTAGGCGACCAAAAAACAACCCTGTTTTACGGGCAGACCGCATTGTCAAGTAGGGTCGGTCGGTCTTTTCGTGGTGTTTTTTTTAAAACTCAAATATCACCAAAATCTGCACAAATCTTGATTTTTTTTTTTAAATTGTGAAGAAAATAAATGTCAACATATTTTCGTAAAAAACGGTTGGTTTGAGAAGAAAGAAAATATAATCTTTAAAAAATAAAAAATAATTTTTTAAAAAATCTTTAAAAATGCAACCAATTGGGTCGGTGGGCCTGTAAACAGAGTTTTTCCTCTCGCCTTTAAACGGTAAGTATGATTTGTGTTTAAACCTGTTTTTTGATATTATAATTTTGTGATTTTTTTTCCAGAAAAATGACTATTTGTAGCTCCTTCTCTGACCCCTTCTTATATGATGTTACATACATTTTGTTGCTTTCAGTTGCTAACTTAGGGCTTAAATGTTTATCAAGTATAACATGTTTAAAGGTAGATGTTCCAATTTTCAACTTGAAGTTTTCTATTCTACATGAAAGGTCATACTTAAAAAAGTTGTATTCCAAAGTTTGAGTTGCATAGCTTTAATGGTTCTTATTTTAGACGCACAAGATGCGTTGAAAAGTGTCCATTGAGTAAGTATTAAGTACACAATCAATTTGGTGGTTAACCACCTTTCGCGGTAATTCGATGTTATTTCACAGATTTCTCCGTAATCATACCAATTTGGACCGTCATATTTCAGTATGTTAATCAGAAAAATATGATCTTTCATATGATATGAAAATCTCCATATGGTCATATTTTTTAAGTTAATAAAAAAGGGTGGATTTGTCACATTTTTTCGCTTATTTTCCATTCAAATACTTATATTTTTCAAACCATACATCACAATTGAGTATACTTAGTCTCATTTGGAAGATAATGTAATGCTTTAATAGTATCTATAAGAAAAATGTATAAATCATGTTGAGATTAATTACTATAACTCGTTAATTACAATTAGTCAAGGTGGAGGCGGGTGAGGATGCATGCGGGTGAGGATGCACGCTATGTATTTCCAATGGGATGGGCAACATTTTTTTCGGTTATTTGCCATTCAAATGCTTATATTTTTCAAACCATACATCACAATTGAGTATATTTAGTCTCATTTGGAAGATAAATTATTGCTTTAATAGTATCTATAAGAAAAATATATAAATCAAGTTGAGATTAATTATATAACTTATTAATTACAATAAGTCGGCGTGGAAGCGGGTGAGGATACATGCGGGTGAGGACGCATGCTATGTATTTCCAATGGGATGGGCAAAATAAATGATTAAACCTTGTGTATACATGTTAGTTCATTTAATTCTTATTTTGTGTGATTAGTATCATTATTGTAATTACCAAACCTTATTTAGTGTTAATTACATCTCCAATTAATTAATATTACTAATTAATTACATACAACAAATACCAACTGAAAATGTGCCAAAGGCTGATTTGATCTGGGGGGGGGGGGGGCAATATCTCTGCAGTGTTTAATGAAGATGGACCTTATGTTGAATGTTCCTTAATATTTTAGATAATCTTTGCTTATTTTATCAACCAAATCCGCACAATAATATCAATTTTTAGTGTTTAGGATTAACATGTCCATCGCCGTCACCCTAGTAGTATATATCATTTTCAAATTGTTCAATATCCAATGCTGATTTCTATAGATCAACAGTTTTAACTATATTAGCAAGATGTCAGTGCAATTAATGCCAGGCATAACATTGTAATCAATTCATATACAGAAATGAGGTTGTAAGTAATCAGCCGAATTTGTTTTCTTCATTTTTGGATACCCTGTATAATAAAATTTGAATGAATTGTACCTTTCTACCAGAAAGGTATGTTCACAAACTTCATTTTTAAACACTTAAAAGTGTTTCTTTTGAACAAACAACATTTATACATTTTTGTCATACTGTCCACACACAGAATATATAGTTTTTTATGTGAAAATTGACACATTTTGATCATCCTGTATTTTCGTTTGACAATTAATTAACCCCCTACAAATAATATATGACCGGAAGGGCCTTGCCTTTGGCTTCTCAAATCTTGGGTTCAATATTTATTTGAATGCACTATTTAAATATAGGAAGCATACAGTAAATTACATTTCATAGTAATATTTCTTTTGTTACACCCTATATATTTCCTAAGTCACCCTGTATACTGGAACAAACACTAGATATTCACAATTCTAGATATCTCAGCTTTCTAACAATGTATACTTTTGCAAACTTTGGATTTATACTTTTTGAGTTATTAGGCTTAGACTAGAGCATTATCACATGTATTTTTTCTGTTGATTGTATGTATGTGACGCAATAGGGTCCCAACTTAATAATAATTGTGACCATTTAATGTTTGAGGAAAATCTGTGTTATGGAAATGTGATCGGAACATATACCTTTAACATAATTTTGTTTTTTCTTATGCATTTTATTAAGAATTATATTGCATTGAGGAAAAAAACGGTCACTTCATAATAGGCCTACTCTCATTTGTCGATCTTTACTTCATATTTCACCAGGAAGTTGTCATTGTCATACATGTGGGTGTTTCCACAGTAATGAGACCTTTTTTTGTTTGTGGCTCTAAATCTTGTTTCAAATTGATTTTCTAGCTCATAGTTCAGGAGGCCATTTAGTAGGTAATTTTTAATATTTGACATACAAAAATGTCACATTAAAAATGACCTACTGAATGGCCTCCTTATATATATAATTAATTGTTAGGAGGGCTTTCCTTGATTTTTGTAATTTAAAACATTAAGGCTACCTGAATAATGTGAAAGGACTTTGAAATATTGTCATCTTTTCGAGTTTCATGACATTTTATGACATTTCATGACTATTTTTATATTCAGTTAACATTGACACACGTAACCGTTACGCATCCGGGCGGTTCTCCATACCCTGATATTAATTGATCTAAATTCCCCCCAGTTGGTTTTATTTCAAGTAATTGATGTCCGTCAACTGAGGAAATAAGCACAACCCACTTGATACATGGTCAACTTTTCAACATTTAGCCTTTCATATTGTATGTCAAATTGAAAACATAACAGGTTGTTACATGTGTATGTCAACAAAAAAAATGTTACAACCATTACCATAGGGTTTGTGTACAAAAGAAAATCAACATTAAGCCAGGATTCTGAAATTTCGCTCGCTATCTCCCTGCTACTTTACAGTAGTGTTGGCTTCATTTTTTTTAAGCACATGTGAAACAAACTCCCAACTGTAGAAGTGAAGACAAAACCAACAGCTTCAAGACTCCTTCATTGACAAGCATGTTAGCAAATTATGACTACATGAGGTCTTCTACTCTCAAACAAACGACATGTAAAATTAACTAAACTAAACTTAAACTATAATGATAAATTGCAGTCAAGTATAAAAATGATGCAATTAGATGAGGGTTATCACAGGCACTAGTTGGGGGCTAAGGGATATTTTGGTTTAGTTTTTTCTTCTTCTAAAAGCACCAAATTGGGCGGCCATATTGGAATTGGCCAATATAGCTGTCCTAGAAGGCTCAAATTTTGGCATTCATCATAAATCATAAGAGTATGGCATGAGCAACATATGAGCCCAATTTGGTGCTTTTAGAAGAAACTGAACCAAACCTCCCCTGTGATGATGCCCTTAGCCCTCCCTATGGGCCTGAGACTACACAGGTAAACAGGTAAATGCATCGACAGGACGCGTGCACATTTTCTACCAAAATATGACATGAACATTATTCGCAACCTTGTCAAATTAGACATTTCAACTAGTGTTATAGTCGAGTCCAACCTAACCGCGTCCGAAAATCTCTAGTACGGTATAATGAAAATACCCATCAATAAATAATTCTCCAGCAATTTTATCTCAAAGTTTGTCCCATCTGTCACAAATATAGTCTGTCAAAGGAGTAAATTGCCTTTCATCTGTTATTATGAAAGGTTAAAAACAGTTATTTTGCACTGATTGAACAAACAAATGAACATTCGGTCTTATGTCATAAGGTGGGCATGCTAAAAGGGTGGCGGTGTTACATTTTTCGCAATGGATTCGTCATTAAAATCTTATAGCATCACAACCCCTTGGCCTATTGAATTGGTTGATGCATCATTTTAAAGCTGAGATACGGTATGGGTCTATAACTGTGTGAAATCTCATTGAAATAGGAATTTAAATAACAGAGTAACAGCAGTTTAAATCTGAAAAAGTAGGGGAGGCGGCTCAGGCGGTGGCGCGCAATGTATTAGCATATGGAAATACAAGATTTTCGTAGTGTTGAATTGAATAAATTGTTGTATTTTCATAAACCCCTTGTCATCAACCACATCAATATCTCATTTTAAAGATAAATTTGTAATAATATACAAATTCCTCTAAAAAAGAATTATGATTGCTATAATATCAACCCATTCGGGCATGCTGAAGTTCTGTTATCTTTGATTTAAAGCGATGGTAATTATTAATTAATTGGCTTTATAATTAATTAATAATGTGTTATCATGGTTTAAAATGTTTTAAAGAGACATTCAATCATGTAGGACCTATTCAGCTAAGCTTTAAAGAAATTCTAGAGCATTTGAAAGTCATTTACCTTTGGATAAATAATATATCAAAAGAGGATGTAAAATAAGCTTAGAAGCCAGCCACTTATAGTCAGATCGCTTCATTAACTTAATTAACTAATTACAAAAATGTTTTTCACCATAATGTTACTTCTATGTATAATGTAATTAATATGCAAATTACAATTTTTTTAAAACCAAATTTCACTGCTCAATTTGTGTTTATCAGTATCAGGTTTATAAAACAAACTACTTCAATTGTGTGCTTCTTTTAGTACAGCAGGTCCAATTTGAGAAAAACGCATTCGAACATTCTTGTTTACATGCCAACAATGGACTAATTAACTCTTAATTGGCCGATTTTGCCTTAACAAAAGGGATTTTTAACACAAATATTGTATGAATTGTTAGAGGGTGCATACCTAAAACATACATGTATAACAAAATAGGCCAACTTTTTTGTCAATTTTGACCATGTAACACAAATTACACCACCTTGTGACATGGGACCATTCTTAAAGTTGATATTAAATTGGTATGATGATAACCTTAACCCCGGTTTAGGATTTTTGACCGGGATCACAATTTTCGAGGAAAAACACCAACTAAATCTCCGGGAACCTGCCGGGATTCGATCCGGGGACCCTCCGTTCTCAAGCCCCACCGTCCATCCACTAGCCACAGCCCTCAGCCAGACATTCGCGCAGTATATAGCGCTCATTATATAGGCTCTGTTGACTACGTCATCGAAAACCGACGGCGCATGCGTTTGGAGAGGGACTTTGGATTAGCATTTGTTTAGCACTCAGGGGGGTTAGGGTTAATAGAACACACACCCCCACACAAAAATGTTACCATAATTCTAAGTTACCCCGGTTTAGGATTTTTGACCGGGATCACAATTTTCGAGGAAAAAACACCAACTAAATCTACGGGAACCTGCCGGGATTCGATCCGGGGACCCTCCGTTCTCAAGCTCCACCTTCCAACTAAGCCACAACCCTCAGCCACACATTCGCGCAGTATATTGCGCTCATTATATAGGCTCGGTTGACTACGTCATCGAAAACCGACGGCGCATGCGTTTGGAGAGGGACTTTGGATTAGCATTTTTTAGCACTCAGGGGGGTTAGGGTTAAAGCAGTGGTTCCCAACCTTTTTCTGGTGGTGACCCCATTCCAGAAATCAGCATCAGAGCGCGACCCTTAACAAAGTCATTGTGTGTTTACTTGATACAACATAGAATTTTGTTAAATTAGGCTAGTCCGAGACCCCACAAAAAGTGAGTCGCAACCCCAGTTGGGGTCGCGACCCAGAGGTTGGGAACCACTGTGTTAAAGGGACATTAGTGGTATTGACATTTTAAAATTTAAAAAAATGTAGGCCTACTTCAGAATTCAAGATGAACATTGAAAATTGCCATTAGGCCTAAAAAAAAGGGTTTGATTGGCGTAAACCAGCCGACCCTATTTTTACCGCCGACCCTGAACATTTTCTTTTCTTTTCATTTAAAAAAATATATATATTTGTTATTATTTTTTGTGTGTGTGAGAGAAAAAAACAAAAAAAACAGTGAAAATGTGTATTTGTGCCATTTGTTTATGTCTGTATGGAATATGTGTGTTGGTATATAAAATTTCATAGACGTTTATATATATTTTTTTAAAAATCCGACCTACATGTACCTACCCTATTTTTTTTCCTATGTTACGCCAATCAAACTTTTTTTTTTTTTAGGCCTTATTGTTGTTTCTACTAACAAAAACACAGCAAAACTTGATTAAAACAATACCATCGCTATTTATTGAAAAACTCTATGCAAATATGATTCGCGTTATTTATCAAGCATACTGCAGGGGGGTACTGTTTGACGTAAAATGCTGATCGGGCCCGAATATCCGCATTTTTTGAATCAACATTTTGTTGTACAAAGAGGGCTGATTTTGCTTAATCCTTATCTAGTATAAGTTCATACTATGTAAATCTATGTAATACAATTGTATAAATATACTAATCCACGTTTTTATCATAGTGCCCCTTTAATGAAAATCTCACAAATGTATGTGGTTTGTATTCATAATATCAATTTTCAGAACTTGCGCCTGTACAAATGAATGAGGTGGAACATGTTGGGTTTCCGACTAATTTGAACAAATATATATTTCCGACTGGACCACAAAACATGGCAAAATCGTAATTTTTAGCATTTTTCTTGGATAGTGCTTGTTGGAGACTGACTCGCATCCCAACAGATGCCTCCCTTATGATGATTAAGGTCATTTATACTGATGTGACATTTGTTTAATGATGTTGAGTCAAAACAAATCCCATAAATTATGTTGGATCATCTTAACACTGCATAGTCTTTAAATCACTACAAAGACGTGTCAAAAGTGTCCGTCTGCCACGGTCCCGTATGTCACAAAAATGAGCCAGGTTTTTTCAGTTCCATGTTTATGAATTAAAAAATCATGCGTTTTCTGATTAGGCTAATGAAATATGATTCCCAGTTTCCCGTTTCATATTTTTAAAAGAATGGGTAGGTGTCTATTTCATTATTCATTATTCATTATTTCACTCCGCCGCAAACTAACTTCAATTAAATCTAGGTGTCAAGTTAGGAATTTACACCCAATATCACGCTTCAAAGGTCAAAAATCCTCAATTTATAGTCCATATTTTGAATTAAAATGCTTATAACTATTTAATTAACCCACACAAATCATCCGTTCAACTGAATATTAAGCAACAAGTAGTCTATTAATTCCCTTTACAAAAACAGAATTATGCAAAAATAGGAAGGCACTTCCACACACACAAATATAAGTGATACTATCGTCAAAATTTGAGTGTAGCCCGGAAAAATCGCCGCAAAAATTGAAGGTTTTTTGATGGTAGCTTCGTAACCTAATGACCAAATTCTTGCGTTCAAGCGGCTATCAGTAGCTTTGATCGTTCCCGTTGTTTTGGTCATCAATAGCCCTCTATCGGTGAAAAGCTTGGCACTTCCTTTTCGCGCCCAATATTGTGCGCATACCCAGCGAGGCAACAGTTTTCCCTATACCTGTACACAGTAACTATCACACACACACGCCTGACTGCACAAACGCTGCACAGTGCATGCAGGTTTCTAGCGAATGAATGAATTAAATTGGAAAATTAACTTGACACTTTTGTACACACTAGAGTTGATTTAATTTCATTATTGCATCTGAAAGGGGTGTTAACACTTTCCACGCGGCAGGCGGCTGAAGACGACATTCCAAAATGTCACAAAATGTTTTAAAAATGTCAAAATTATTGAATTTCATTACCATATTTAGAATCCCCATGAGAAATGCATTGACATAAGTACAAACATGCATAGTATTGAGTCAGTAATCCTTGAGATAGACTTTGAAAATTATGAAATGTTTCTAAAAAATCTGTTTTGTGTATGGTAAAAATAATAGCCGCGTGGAAAGTGTTAACTACTAACTACCTATTGATTTGTATATATTACACCTTAATTAACACTTTAACACTTTGAAAAACAATTAAGGAAGCATTTGTAGATGTGTTATTGAAAATGTCAACAAATCTGTCTGAAATATTGCAACGTCAATTACATCTGAAATCTGAGTAGGTAATGCAAACAATTTCATTATCAACCATATACCATGACACCACTGCCATACAAATCCCTTAAAATCAACAGGAAGATATGCCTGGTATTTTGAGCCACTAAAAGTTTTGATTTGTATTCAAGTTTGTCAGAAAATGTAATTTTGCACAAAATAATGAAAGTTTTGGTAAAACTGAAAAGTTGGGTCGGTAGGGAAACGGGAAACTGGAAATTACATTATACTAGCCTTATTTGTATACATTATAAGTAAATAACACTAACACTAACAGTAAGAGAAAAACTTGAAATTTCATAAACATTAAAACAGATAGCATTTTTTGTTCAAAGTTTTTTTCAAAAAATTGAGTTTGCATGATTTGCGTCCCATCTAGGACCCTCTAGTTTCTTAGATTGTGTTTTAAATTAAAGTATAGAGTCTTTACATTGATTTTATACTTGAATTGTAAAAGGTTGTAATGGCGAAAAGGCTTATTTGCGACGTATTGTATTGGGAATCACTTGTGAGAGGAATGCATTCACTCATCCACGTTTACCCGGTATTCCACCGCTGTCACCCCATGCTCATTCACCCATCCCATCAGTCCTACTCCCAGAGTCCTAGCTCAGTCACGCCGTGAGCCGCATTCAACCAAACTGTCGAGTTTGGTAAATCATGTATAGGACTGAGAGTCGAGTTGGTGAACCGTCGAGTTTGTTCGTACATCCAGTAGGTCCGACCGTCGAGTCGGTCAACCGTCAAGTACGAACGGTCGACTTGACTAAACGTCGAGTTGACTCATATTCTTCAATATATTAGTTACATTCATTGAATTGATGATTGTGACATTTTTTTACCCAATACGGCAATACTTTTTAGAAGTTTAGTCAAGTCGACCGTTCGTACTTGACGATTGACCGACTCGACGGTCGGACCTACTGGATGTACGAACAAACTCGACGGTTCACCAACTCGACTAGTAGAAGCGCCATCCCTGCGAACGTAGCGAAAGCCCCCCTGGAAGCTCATGGGTTTACCCCCTTTCTTTTAAGAGAGCTATAGTATATTTTATTATTTGCTTGCAATATGGTACAAGAAATAAAGTCTAACATGTCTGTCTAAAGAGATGTTTGATTTAAAAAATGTTGATGGCACTGGTCATGGTCTAACTGATAACCCTAGACTATTATGTACTGTCAAGTCTGATTTTCATTTTCACATTTTCATTTTCAACACGGGGACTCAGACCGGCAAATTATTGATTACTGGTAGTTGTTGTGCCAATTCACCCGTCGATGGCCTGGTTGTTGGATAGTCGGCCGGTGGCATTGTTACGGTTGATCAAAACGGCACACACGCTTTACCTGTCATACTCTCCCCGTGTTGAAAAGAAAATGTTAAAATGAAAATCAGACTTGCCCTAACGTTTGGGATCGTAACTTCCTTATTAATCAACCATTCTTAGCGTGTAATATCTCAAATTCAAGAAGAGAAATTTTTCAATAACTTTATAATTAAATATGTTTATGTAGGAGTTATACTTCTAGAGTTATCAGCATGTTTATTACCTGATCAGTTACTTATTGTGATGACTGTATACACATATACGGTGCAGTTTAGCTTGGACGCGTTTCGTGTGCAAAGGTGGATAAAGGTGGATTCCACAGAATATTTCTAAAAGCTTGTATTATACACGTCAAAGTAATAGAAAGCCTAGTATTTAAATTCCATTATGTAGCTTGTGCCTAATGGCTTATGGCGTATGCCAACTGGGAATTAATTTCAATTAAAACTCTCATCATAAATCTTGGAGTTGTAATTGTGCCATTACATTGTAGAGAAAGTATCATCTTGTAGCGGATCTTAACATAATCACGTTACATATGCTTTGCTGATAACAGTTTTGGGTCATCAGAACAAATCTTAGAATTATACGAACTAATTTATGACAAATAAGGCTGGTGTGGTTGGCGTGTTCACTACGAGGACTCACTTAAAGGCATGTTATGTGATCTTTTCAGAGAGCGCCCTATTCATGATATTTTTAGAAAGTAGATTTTCTTGCAGATTTACATTTCTGTTCATAAATCGTACATACATTCCAAGTTACAGAGCGATGCGATTCCTAATTACCTCAAAATCATGGTTTTAGAGTGAATTTAGAGTGAAAATATAAACTGTCGTGTTATCCCGACAGTTTATTTTCACTCTAAAACCATGATTTTTAAGTAATTAAGAATCGTATCGCCCTGTAACTCGGAATGTATGTACGATTTATGATCAGAAATGTAAATCTGCAAGAAAATCTGCTTTCAACTTTTTTTTCGATGTTGAGGGCGTTCCCTGGATAATAATATATCTTTAAGGAATTGCTTTCCAAACCCAGGTTTTATCGTGTATTTTTTGCTTGATCCCACAAGGTTCTACAGTGCCTCCTGTCTATAAAAAAGGTTGTATGGGTCTAACCACTTATTGTATAATTGTTGATTGCCCCATTGGGTCAGTGACAGTCAGCTTAACCAGACACCAGTTATACAAGTGTGAGATGTTTTGAACAGTTGACATCATTGATCAAGCTTGATCTAGTCTTTTCATTTATCTGGGCAGATCACAATCAAGCTATTTAATGTCAATTGATGATTGCTTATTGGCTTAAAGGGGCGTGTTCCTCTCAAGTGTTTGTCCTGGTCAAAAGTCACATGACTCCCTACGTATCTGAGTCTCCGTGTTACCACGTATATAATGATACCCATGGTGTAATAGATTGGACGCGAATTTTATTCGACAAAACGTTATGGTGAAATTTATGTACGAACAAAATAATCATCTTTTGGGTGATAACCCTATGTTAAAACGCACAACAATCGAAGGAGTTCCTTTAGTATACCCTACCACTGCATGTCTTCAATGGGGACTTTTAAAGAACGACCCATTCACTTACACAGTGATGAATACAAATTATAGGGTATTCTAAAGCTTACCCCAATCGAAATATAAAGCATTTTAGCCTCCGGTTTAAGTGATATTCGTATTTTATACTCTATGTAATTTTATTTTCAAAATATTTCATGAATATTCTTCATATGCGCCGGCAAAGCGCCGGCTTCACAATCATGAGGTCAGTGGTTCGAGTCCTGTGAATGTGATATGTTTTTCTGTTTGTTATTACACTTTTATTTTTAGAAATTGTCAGAATTGCTTATCGTTCGCTATATTTATTGAATGTTGATTGATATTTTAAAGTTTCTTTTGCAATATATGCGATAAAGAATGTCCTGTAAATATAATTTTGTTGACTATTTCGTTCGATTGATTTATGGAGACCCTAAATAGTCTATTAATGAACGTGATCTGCAAAGGTCAATTGTTATGTAAATAAGAAGCCAATCGGTTTATGTCCTTGAATCGATTTTCTTATTTCCCTTACCACCGATATTTGTAATTAGCTCCAAACTTCAAAAAAGAGAGTTGTATCTTCAAAACTACATTACGCGGTTTACGGCTTTCACGTCCTTGTATGGGCGTAATTATAAAACGCTGGCGTAAATGCCCTACATGCTGTGCCGCTCCCTAGAACCAAGGCAAGCTCTGACCATGCAAGGTAGATGAAGTATGCATGTCTGTTCAGGTCGCATAATGAAAGAACCAGGGTATCCAAAATGTGATCGTACGACAGGGCTGTCAACTTTTGGGACTTGCTTGGAGGGAGAGATACCAAGTGCGAATCATGATCCTCAGCCGCTGAGGATTGGCAGGCCCTGCCGCCTCGTCACATTTTTGAGTGTGTGTTACCTTTCTTTCGATTTTAGATTTTAAGAATCGAGTTTCGATTTCATGAGTTTAATTGAACGCGCTTTAAACTACCCCCATACTCATGTTTAAAGTTAGACACTATTTAGTGACTTAGACGCGTATTTAAGTTTAACAAACTTTCGATAAATGTGTCCAAAGTCAAAGTTAGATGCGTGTTTAGCTTAAAACCGTGTTTAACTACGTACGAGAATACGGGCCTCAGTCTTCAATGATATTCATTTCCATATCTTATACTACCGTTGCCATACCAACATTAAATTTATCTTCAGACAACCATTTACACCATTAAATCAAGATGATAACCTTTTAAAAAGAGAGACATTTGTTCTCCACCATTGATTATTGTTTAAATATTTTCTAATCAACTAAATGTGCTTTGAGCGGTTCCAATTCACGGGATATTATTGCTAGTAATAATAATAATAATAATAATAATAATAATAACCATATTTGTATAGCGCCTAACATCGAGATCCCTAAGCGCTTTAACATAAAAACTTAATAACAAACAAATACATGGATATGGACTACAATTAAAAAGCCTTTGTGAACAAATGAGTCTTTAAGGATTTCTTAAACTGAAATATAGTTTCTGCATTTTTCACATGAAGTGGAATATTATTCCAGAGTTCTGCAGCTGACACAGAGAAGGAACGTTGACCATACTGAGTGGACGTTGAAGAGCAGACAAGACGCGATAGAGATGAAGAACGAAGATTGCGTGAAGGTGTATATTGTTTGATTAGATCTTGAAGATAGATTGGCGCAGTACCATGAAGACATTTATAAGTCAGAAGTAATATTTTATACACAATACGATACTTGATAGGCAGCCAATGCAGATCACGGAGAGTTGGAGTTGTGTGATCATGTTTGCGTGAAAGAGTGATTAATCTTGCAGCAGAGTTCTGAATTCTTTGAAGCTTGTTTATCTGCGAATTTGGAAGGCCGTGTAAAAGACTGTTACATTGATCTAAGCGACATGTAATAAATGCATGTACCAGCATTTCAGTTGATTTTCTGTCGAGAAACTTTCTAATCTGTCCAATACGATACAGAGCAAATGAAGCAGAACGGCATATGTTTTTGACAAAGACATCCATTTTCAAATCATTCTGAACAATGACTCCCAAATTGCGAGCACTCTTTACTGGTTCAATCAAAGAGTCACAGATTTGAACATGTTTCAAAGGAGATAAATTTCTGAATCGGGATGAAATATGGAGAAACTCAGTTTTATCATCATTAAGTTTCAAATCATTGGCAGTTGACCACAGTTTAATAGCATTGATGCATGTTTCAAGTTTTGGGATGAGGGATGAGTGGTCATCCTTGTCAAAAATGATATAAACTTGTGTGTCATCGGCATAAATCATTTTGCCAAGATCATGTAAATCAATGACGTCTTCCAGCGGTGCTGTGTACATGGTAAATGATAGTGGTCCAATAACTGATCTTTGTGGGACGCCTTCAAGAGGAGTATGAGGATTAGAAATTTTGTCATTTACAGAGATAAATTGAGACCTATTTTGAAAATAGGAGGAAAACCAGCTTAGCACACGTCCTCTAATACCATATCTGTGAACAAGTCGGTTAAGGAACACATCATGGTTGATGGTGTCAAATGCTGCAGAGTAATCAAAAAGTATTAGGGCAGCCTCTTTTCCTTTATCTACAGCCAATAACAGGTCATTGTAAACACGAAGTAATGCTGTTTCTATACTATGCCCAGATCTGTATGCTGATTGCATTTTTCCACGGAGATTGTTCAAAGTGAGGTAGTCCTGAATTTGCGATGCAAACGCACGTTCAATTGTTTTGGCAAGGAACTTTAAGTTTGCGACAGGTCTGTAATTCTTCAATTGTTCACAGTCAAGCTTAGGTTTCTTTATGAGTGGTGTAATGACTGCTGATTTGAGAATATCTGGGAAATGACCATTTTGCAGAGACAAGTTGACGATTTTTGTGATAATGGGTTCAAGTTCATCAGAACACTTTTTGAGAAGCCATGTTGGTATAGGATCCAGGTTACATGACGTAGAAGGCGATTTCATGATAAGTTTTCTCACTGATTCTTCTGATATAATGGCTAAATAAGACATCTTTGACGTACATGTCGAGGCAGTGTCATTAAGTGAAGAAGGGTACTTTTGTGAGGATTTGGTGATCTTGAGATTGTTCTTAATATGTTGCACTTTATCAGTGAAGAATTGTGAGAAGCGATCAGCCAGTGGTATTTCATTAACATCAGAAGGTAAGATTTTGGCTGATTTTGGTTTGGTGAGTTTATCCACTTTTCGAAAGAGTTGTTTGGCATTACAGCTTTCCAATTGCATTTTATGGTAATTCATATTTGCCTCTTTGATCATAACATTGTATTGTTGACTTAACTCTCGAAAAGATTGTTTAGTAGTAGTATATACATGTATATTCGTGCTCGATCTTGTTGAAACCTTGCTGTATGTATGTACACGTTTTATATGGCGGTTCTATTTACCGGCAAATAATGGAGGCATTCTGCTGAACATATATGTCAATAGAAACATATGCACTAAATATTATGAAAACCTACGTGTTGTCCTATTGAACTTTATCACAGATCCGATCACTGGTTGGTTGGTACAACATCTTTTTGAATACACAACACTGCGCAATGATTTTGACGAAGGTTACCGGTTCACATCTTTTCTATGAAGTAAATCGATAAAGTCACGAAGGCATCTACTGCAAACGCCTAAAGTGGTATTCACGACCCTACTGAGTTTACCGATCTCATAGCTGATATCGGTTCGGGAATGTCTCCAAACTTACACAATAAAATGGCGCGAAAGGTTTTCTTAATATCCGGATGTTTTTTAGCGTATATAATCGGATTGAGACACGAGTTTATAGTCAGAATCGCTGCGGCGTACAGAACAAACTCTGACTGTTGCTTATCATTAGACTCATTATATAAGGCGTTAAACATAGCAGAAATGCACACACGACGTAGAATAAATTCTTGGTCACCTCAATTCTGCGGGATGAGGTTTTTCGCTGACCAATTGCGTTTGGAATGATATTTGAAGAAGATCCGGCCGCGCCAGGCCTTAGATGGTCCGAAGCAGGGTTTGTAGACAAAACTTTACGTCCCCGCGATGGATCTGAAACACCTGATGAGACTGATGGAATATTTGCGGAAGCTGCCAGAGCCCTGGAACTTCTTCGAACGTGTAAAAACACCACAACGTAACTGTATAGTGTTATGGCTAGTTGCAGAGGATAGAAACTCATGGCCACTATATAACTGTAAATAGGATTGCTGACCCAAAGACAAACGCTATATTTTACTTCATACCCGAGGTCTACAAATGATGATATGATCGGGATGAACACAATACTTCCGGGGAAACCCCATATCAGTACCAACATTAATGCAATGTGTCTTTTTGTATACACTTTTTGGTATACAGCTCTGCTTCTGGTGATGAGAATCAGGCGATTAATAGCGATACAAGCTAACGTATTCACGCTAGCTCCGATGCATATTATAGATACAAAGGCGTTCAAGACACATATAGAATCTGGTAGCAGATATCCGTCGTTACTCAGAATAGCAACGATATACAGAGGTAACGAGAGGCAAGTCAGCAAGTCAGCCGCGCTCAGATTGAAGACAAACGCATTGGTGACTGTGCGTAATTTGCGAGAAAACGTTACCGACAATAGCACGAGTGCATTACCAAATAGTCCTATCACTGCTGTAATGCCGAGGGTAGATGCTATGATCTGACGTTCACAATAGCATTGGTACACGTGGAACGCATCAGGTGTTGTAACTGATATGAAGGAATCGTTGTCAGGCATACATGTACTTGTCATTTTATGAATCTATCGAATGTAGCCGTGTGAGGTTCATGTACCTTTTGAGAACATCGAGTTGCCGCACATCGTTTGCATCAATACATTTGTTGTAAATATACAGCTTCGCCTCCGGTACCAGAATGTATTCGAGTCTAACATCTGGTATAATTTTTCAGTACAAACTTCTGTTCTTTAATCCGTCTTAGATTTCATTAATATAGGTAAACAGCACTTCAAGAATCCCTAAACGCGTTTTCCGTTTGAAAGAGCCATCTGAACAAACAAACAAACTACATTAATATCAGCCAGAAGATCTTGCTAGAGAATTTAGTTATGACTGTACATTTCGTATTGGGAGTGACGAATAATGACTGATGTGCGTGCGTTCACCAACAGTAAATACATTATGATGCACAACTGCGCGCGCTATTTTTAGCTAGCTCGTCGACCTTAATGTATAGCAATATTTGTCTTTCAAGTTTCGTGAATTTCTTCGCAAATTCAACCCATATAAACTGCTCACAAGCAGTTAGGAAACCTTTTTTAATCAAGTATATTTTTATTATTTATTACCCTCTTTGTATATGTTATATATCAATGGAAAGCTGAAGTGTTACTCTTTAAAATTATACCACATTTGCAATGATTACATGTTGCTGAACTTGGCCACATGAATGATAATGAGGCAAAGTCGGGGTAATATATCTTGACTTTCTTTGGCCGATTTATTTGAATTATTGCAGGGGTGGAATCCTGGTTTGGCCCATGGTAGGAAGAACTTGGTACTAGTGGGGTCTTTAGAAACATAGTTATTACAGTTTTGGCTGATTTTCGTGTTTTTATGTTCATAAATGAATAATGTTCATATTGTTTGCTGGTCGAACTAGTAAAACCATTGGATATTAACGAAGTTAGCTAAAGTAACTGAAAGAAAATGTTAAAATTGTACCCATACGCTCCTTTAGTTTGATTCAATTAAATTGAATAATTTTGTGGGTGGACATAGAAGCCCAAAGTCTTACTTTCGAAAGTTATTGTGTTAAGGAATTCACACTTTTAACTTCAATTTATCTTAGCAACTAGTGCTATTTCATATTTCGAAACAAAATCACAATATATTATCCCTGGAGTAGATTTTAGTTTGAAAACTAGCCCAAATGTGGCTGAAAGTCACCACGTAAAACTAAAATCTCCTCTTTGGATAATATATTGTGACTTTTTTTTCGAAATTTGAACATTTGTTTTTATAAAATATGATATAGCACTAGTTTTTATGACAAATTGAAATTAAAAGTTGGAATTTGTTATCACAAGAACATTTTCAAAAGTAGTATATAGACACTAATGCCTATGGCTATACAGTAGTGGTCATAGCAAAGGTAAATAATTGGCTCCACCCACATACTCAGTTGCTATACTTGTACAGCAGCTAGGCATACATACTGTAGTACCCAGTGTGGTGCTTGTGGGACCGCCTACTGCAGGGCATTGAAGGGCGCCGCTTACGACTGGTATGTTCTTTTGTGCTCCCTGCATGTCTTACAATAAAACAGGGGATGGGGTGACCTTTCCACAGCCATAGGATAGTGCCTTTAAGGGGATGATGTTCTAACATCGGGATAAAGTTACATCCAATCCTAAAATATGGAAATTCAAATCAGTCAAACATTTTGAATACCTACAATCATTATATGAATTAACCGAATCGTTTAGTATTGTATACAATTGTTTCGCTCGGTGTTTTATTACACCTGAACTCGGCCTCGGGACAATGAATGTGTCTTTTCAGATCGATAATAGTTTCTGGGAATGCGAGTGTCAGATTATTTATTACTGTTGAGGAGTTATGTCATGACAGCGCTAGAGGCTACGTTCCATTTACAATGCTTCGTTATAATCGATTTTAAACCGAGACACACAATAGCTTCAACAGAAAATAGCGGCTTAGTCATCCCTTCGAAATAAATACAAAAGAGTAGGCTAATTACGGGACCTCGATCATTGTAATAGATCAAAGTTGATACTGAAGTAGCTCATAGTTTCTGAAGTATAAGAAGTATTATATAAAAAAGGATATTGTTTATTTCGCGTTATGGGGAAAAGCGCCAGGTTCATTTGGATAAATCCTGCCTATTCTGTCACAAAATCAGAACTATTATAACAAACGCTTTTCTACGAGTATTTGCGCAATCATTATAAGGTGAAAGATGGTATATCAACGTGTATGAAAGATAAAGAACTCATAGTAGAACATCCACAATAATAATGGGCACCGGCACGCTTCTTTTGCAGGCTCGGCCTCGCCTGCAAAAGAGGCTAGCCGGGCGCCAATAATTATTGAGGATGGTTATACTACTCCTCTTTTATCTGATTCTTAACCGACGTTGATGCAGACCCTGCAGCTGAGATTGGAAAATGTGCAATTTAAATCCTTCCGTCTTTATACGCGTGTATGTAATGTATATACGCCAACGTCTCCAGTAGGCGCACGCGTTTATGTGCTGCTTTAAGTTAATTAAAATTTTCCGATATGCAATTAAGCACATTTTATTTTACCGCCCGCCCTTGAAAATAATTTGTCCCGGCCAGTTTCCTGTAGGGCCTTTGTTACGCGTTTCACGCATGCGTGTTTGGCTCATCCCGGCACACCCACTCCTTTCCTTTCATACTTCGCGGGTTGTCACGTGGCGTCCCCTTTGGTATCATTATTTTCATACTAAGGCATGCGAGAGGTTGTTTCTGATAGTTAGCTGAATCAGAAAATTTTCTGTACTTGCGTTGAGCTTTTCAACCCGATTTTACAAGTTTTCTTCAACCCGATTTACAAATCCTGCGGCTGTTTAGTTACTTTACTTGTCGGTCAATACCTGCGTTAGACTCTTATTTAAATACCAGCGACCGAAGATAATGCCTTAACAGAGAAGAGTTAGTCGGGCGCCGTCGACGTCGACGGTAAGCAGTTCATCGAGGGGTCGGGAGACTCGGTCACAAGCTCATGCAATGGAGCAGCTGATAAACTCGGTAGATAAAAACCAGAGCAGCGTTAACAACAGCGGTGGCAGAGTGTTGCAAAATCCACGCCAACCGCCTATTTTGCAAAACCAGGCACCAAGATCCATCGCCGGTGGAGCGGCAAATTCGACACGTGGTGGTAATGGCGGGAAAGTGGTCGTTGCATCAACAACCCGGGATTTCCAGTGTTATACCACCAGTTCCCGCCCGTTCCTACGCGCAAGTAGTGACAGCGGGCCAACCTGAGAGTTGGAACTCAATCGCAGCGCCAGCAGCAGGAGTGAGTTCCCCAAGTGTTATTCCAAGTGCTTTTCCCCCTCTTGGGCCGGGAAACCTATTTCCGAATACCAGTGTGGGCAGTCAAAATATGAACTCCAACGGGATTTTTCCAGCAGCGGCCACGCCTAATCTTTCTACTTCAAGTGTCCATGATATGAACCTTTCGTGTCACCGTCAGCCGTGGTTACTACAAGCGGGGGAGTTTCTGCAATTGTTGCCCCTGGAGCGGTAAATCCATTTTTTCCTGGACGGACTGTTAATACGGCAAAGTCGGCAGAGTCGGAGAATTGTGCTCCCTTTGCAGCGGCGTCATTTTCTGGACAATCAGCAGGAACCATGACTGGTGAGAATGCGTCGCGAGGAGTGACAGGTGGTGAGAACTTTTATATTAATTCCCGCCCCATTATGTCTGCTATGTCTCTGTCAACAAATATTGGCCTCAATCCGTTAATATATGTTTGCAGTCCGTTAGGGGCTGTGTTGCCTCTCAATATTGTATCAAAAATAATCAACAGCGAATACGTCGAATTCTGCAGCCTCGTTGATAAAGTTGATAACTCTAATGATATGGGAAATGGGGGATGTGTTTTACTGTGAATCAGGCGGGGCAAATGACGTGGGTGGACAATAGTAAACCAAAACGGGCAATAGCGTCAATCCACAGCTGGACGGACGCATTTTTGGTTTTCGCATCTGTGTATCTTGGTGCCCACCCTTCTCGGGCACAGGAAATCTTGAAATACGGGAACATTGTCCGCATTGCGGCACGTTTCCCAGGTTTTGGCTGGCGCTCATACGATTCATAAATTAGGCTACGCCAACAGCGCCAACCAAATAGGTCATGGGCACTAATTGATGGGGAAATATGGACGCTTTATGTTCTCTCTTCTGGTGCATAACGGGGTGGAATTTCTCAGTTTCGGAACGAGGGGGGGGGGGGACAACGTTAACCTCAATCAGGCCCACCAGGTGCAAGACAAGACCTCTGTTTTAACTTTAACAAACCATCCGGTTGCACTCGAAAGTCCTGCCGTTATATGCACTCATGTTCAAAGTGTCAAGGCATTGGGCATGGGCCCACTCTTGCAAAAAATAGGGCGCCCGTTGATAATTTTTGTGTTCATGACCAACGCAGCATCAGTTGCAATTATTTATCTCCCATTCATGTTAGTGCATTTTAACACCATGGTTAGATCATTAAGTTAGGTTTCCGCCAAAATACTTTTGGATGGTTTAACAAGTGGTTTTAAATTAGGCTAAGGGGAGGGGGCGGGCGCGTCCCTCGTGATTCGCCCAATTTAAAATCTGTCGAACTTGATATAAACGAGGTATATAATAAATTTAAGAAAACAAATCAAGTTACGTCGCATCGCTGATCCGATCAATTCTAGGCCTTTAGTTTCACCAATTGGACTCGTTCCCAAGGCAGATCCTGGTAAATTTAGGCTAATCCAACACTTGTCGTTTCCTCATGGTTCGTCAATTAATGATGGCATTGATCCCAACTGTTGTGAGGTGCATTACGCCAATTTTGATGTGGTTTTTCGCATTCCGTTTATTGCCGGTTCATCCGTCTGATTTTAAATTATTGGGGATTAAGGTGACTGGTCAATATTTCGTGGACAAAGCAATTCCCATTAGGACGTCTTGTTCACCAGCAATGTTTGAAAGATGTTCAACTTTTTTTAGAATGGGTCACGAAATGCGTATCAGGGTCAAACTTGACAACGCACTACATGGCTGATTTCCTGGTGGTGTCACGCGAGCATAGCTCTAATTTGTCGTGCAGCGCCGTCGTCGAACATTTCGTTAACATTTGTGAGGAGTTTGGAGTTCCCTTGCCCTCGGAGAAATAGGTGGGGCCTACTTCTAAATTAGTGTATCTTGGCCTTGAAATTGATTCCGTGCGACAAGTCGTGGTGATTCCCAAGGATAAAGTAGAGTATATTTCCGGAAAAATCGAAAAAGGTCTACAATCTGCCAACCTGTCACTTAGAGAGCTTCAGTCGTTAATTGGGTCTTTATCATTTGTATGCAAAGCAGTGGCTCCAGGGAGGGCGTTTCTTCGGAGACTTATTGATTTGACTTGTGGTGTGACGAAACCTTGGCACAAAATTAGGATGTCCCGCGGGCAAAGGGCGATTTGATGATGTGGTCATTATTTTTGAAGGATTTTAATGGCGTCTCTATGATACCTGATCAGATGTGGCTTGGTGAGGAAGATTTAGAGTTTTTCACCGACGCAAGAGGGGAGCGTGGGTTTTGCGGGGTTTTTTCGTGGCCAGTGGTTCCAGGACAGATGGCCAGGCGATCTGGGAAAGTCAAGGTCAATCACTTGGTTGGAACTTTTTCCCATTATTGTGGCAGTGGTGCTCTGGGGTAACTCGCTATCGGGAAAGCGGGTTATATTACGGTGTGATAATCTCGCAGTAGTTACAATTTTAAATAAACAGACCTCAAAGTGCCCCATATCGTCATGAAGTTAGTTCTGTTTTTTTTTCTTCTCAATTTGAATAATTGGATAATAAGATACATGACATATCTATGGCAAATTGTTTGAATAGACATTGGCATAAAATGACATAATTAGTTGTGCATTGGCATACATATCTGGCAAAGTTGACCATGAATGTGCATTGGCACATCGATGGCAAATCATTCGTGATTGGTTGACAACTAGTATTTTGAATAATTGGATAATAATATACATGATATATCTACGGCAATCCTTGGCAATTCATTTCGGCCTCTTTTGACTGTGCAATGGAGCGAGGGGGAGTTTGTGCTTTCCTGCCGATTGGTTGATAACTTATATTATGATCATTTATTTTCGTGCATTGTTGTGTATATATATAGATTATAAATTGCGTGGCATGGTGATGTCCGCAAATTACTTTTGTGTCCCGCCTGTTGTTTCTAGGGTCTGGCGGTATTGACGCTTTTATGTCACTGTCTCGTGATAGACAAATGGACTATAATAGTTACTGTATTTCCCATCCTTAAAGTATACTTTATTCAGGGCCGATAAAGTATACTTTATTCAGGGCCGATAAAGTATACTTTATTCAGGGCCGATAAAGTATACTTTATTCAGGGCCGATAAAGTATACTTTATTCAGGGCCGATAAAGTATACTTTATTCAGGGCCGATAAAGTATACTTTATTCAGGGCCGATAACGTATACTTTATTGACCTGTTATAAATTATACTTTATATCAGGTCAATAAAGTATACTTTATAAGCCTAGTATAAGGTACATTTTATTCGCTTAAATTAGTACTTTATTGACCGAATAATAAGGTATACTTTATTAGCCTTGAAATAAAGTATCCTTTTATTTCATGCTAATAAATAAAGTATACTTTATTGACCAAATAATAATTGACCAATGTTTGAAAGATGTTCAACTTTTTTTAGAATGGGTCACGAAATGCGTATCAGGGTCAAACTTGACAACGCACTACATGGCTGATTTCCTGGTGGTGTCACGCGAGCATAGCTCTAATTTGTCGTGCAGCGCCGTCGTCGAACATTTCGTTAACATTTGTGAGGAGTTTGGAGTTCCCTTGGCCTCGGAGAAATAGGTGGGGCCTACTTCTAAATTAGTGTATCTTGGCCTTGAAATTGATTCCGTGCGACAAGTCGTGGCGATTCCCAAGGATAAAGTAGAGTATATTTCCGGGAAAATCGAAAAAGGTCTACAATCTGCCAACCTGTCACTTAGAGAGCTTCAGTCGTTAATTGGGTCTTTATCATTTGTATGCAAAGCAGTGGCTCCAGGGAGGGCGTTTCTTCGGAGACTTATTGATTTGACTTGTGGTGTGACGAAACCTTGGCACAAAATTAGGATGTCCGCGCGGGCAAAGGGCGATTTGATGATGTGGTCATTATTTTTGAAGGATTTTAATGGCGTCTCTATGATACCTGATCAGATGTGGCTTGGTGAGGAAGATTTAGAGTTTTTCACCGACGCAAGAGGGGAGCATGGGTTTTGCGGGGTGTTTTCGTGGCCAGTGGTTCCAGGACAAATGGCCAGGCGATCTGGGAAAGTCAAGGTCAATCACTTGGTTGGAACTTTTTCCCATTATTGTGGCAGTGGTGCTCTGGGGTAAATCGCTATCGGGAAAGCGGGATATATTACGGTGTGATAATCTCGCAGTAGTTACAATTTTAAATAAACAGACCTCAAAGTGCCCCATATCGTCATGAAGTTAGTTCTGTTTTTTTTTCTTCTCAATTTGAATAATTGGATAATAAGATACATGACATATCTATGGCAAATTGTTTGAATAGACATTGGCATAAAATGACATAATTAGTTGTGCATTGGCATACATATCTGGCAAAGTTGACCATGAATGTGCATTGGCACATCGATGGCAAATCATTCGTGATTGGTTGACAACTAGTATTTTGAATAATTGGATAATAATATACATGATATATCTACGGCAATCCTTGGCAATTCATTTCGGCCTCTTTTGACTGTACAATGGAGCGAGGGGGAGTTTGTGCTTTCCTGCCGATTGGTTGATAACTTATATTATGATCATTTATTTTCGTGCATTGTTGTGTATATAGATTATAAATTGCATGGCATGGTGATGTCCGCAAATTACTTTTGTGTCCCGCCTGTTGTTTCTAGGGTCTGGCGGTATTGACGCTTTTATGTCACTGTCTCGTGATAGACAAATGGACTATAATAGTTACTGTATTTCCCATCCTTAAAGTATACTTTATTCAGGGCCGATAAAGTATACTTTATTCAGGGCCGATAAAGTATACTTTATTCAGGGCCGATAAAGTATACTTTATTCAGGGCCGATAAAGTATACTTTATTCAGGGCCGATAAAGTATACTTTATTCAGGGCCGATAAAGTATACTTTATTCAGGGCCGATAACGTATACTTTGTTGACCTGTTATAAAGTATACTTTATATCAGGTCAATAAAGTATACTTTATAAGCCTAGTATAAGGTACATTTTATTCGCTTAAATTAGTACTTTATTGACCGAATAATAAGGTATACTTTATTAGCCTTGAAATAAAGTATCCTTTTATTTCATGCTAATAAATAAGGTATACTTTATTGACCAAATAATAATTGACCAATGTTTGAAAGATGTTCAACTTTTTTTAGAATGGGTCACGAAATGCGTATCAGGGTCAAACTTGACAACGCACTACATGGCTGATTTCCTGGTGGTGTCACGCGAGCATAGCTCTAATTTGTCGTGCAGCGCCGTCGTCGAACATTTCGTTAACATTTGTGAGGAGTTTGGAGTTCCCTTGGCCTCGGAGAAATAGGTGGGGCCTACTTCTAAATTAGTGTATCTTGGCCTTGAAATTGATTCCGTGCGACAAGTCGTGGCGATTCCCAAGGATAAAGTAGAGTATATTTCCGGAAAAATCGAAAAAGGTCTACAATCTGCCAACCTGTCACTTAGAGAGCTTCAGTCGTTAATTGGGTCTTTATCATTTGTATGCAAAGCAGTGGCTCCAGGGAGGGCGTTTCTTCGGAGACTTATTGATTTGACTTGTGGTGTGACGAAACCTTGGCACAAAATTAGGATGTCCGCGCGGGCAAAGGGCGATTTGATGATGTGGTCATTATTTTTGAAGGATTTTAATGGCGTCTCTATGATACCTGATCAGATGTGGCTTGGTGAGGAAGATTTAGAGTTTTTCACCGACGCAAGAGGGGAGCGTGGGTTTTGCGGGGTTTTTTCGTGGCCAGTGGTTCCAGGACAAATGGCCAGGCGATCTGGGAAAGTCAAGGTCAATCACTTGGTTGGAACTTTTTCCCATTATTGTGGCAGTGGTGCTCTGGGGTAACTCGCTATCGGGAAAGCGGGTTATATTACGGTGTGATAATCTCGCAGTAGTTACAATTTTAAATAAACAGACCTCAAAGTGCCCCATATCGTCATGAAGTTAGTTCTGTGTTTTTTTTCTCAATTTGAATAATTGGATAATAAGATACATGACATATCTATGGCAAATTGTTTGAATAGACATTGGCATAAAATGACATAATTAGTTGTGCATTGGCATACATATCTGGCAAAGTTGACCATGAATGTGCATTGGCACATCGATGGCAAATCATTCGTGATTGGTTGACAACTAGTATTTTGAATAATTGGATAATAATATACATGATATATCTACGGCAATCCTTGGCAATTCATTTCGGCCTCTTTTGACTGTGCAATGGAGCGAGGGGGGAGTTTGTGCTTTCCTGCCGATTGGTTGATAACTTATATTATGATCATTTATTTTCGTGCATTGTTGTGTATATAGATTATAAATTGCATGGCATGGTGATGTCCGCAAATTACTTTTGTGTCCCGCCTGTTGTTTCTAGGGTCTGGCGGTATTGACGCTTTTATGTCACTGTCTCGTGATAGACACATGGACTATAATAGTTACTGTATTTCCCATCCTTAAAGTATACTTTATTCAGGGCCGATAAAGTATACTTTATTCAGGGCCGATAAAGTATACTTTATTCAGGGCCGATAACGTATACTTTATTGACCTGTTATAAAGTATACTTTATATCAGGTCAATAAAGTATACTTTATAAGCCTAGTATAAGGTACATTTTATTCGCTTAAATTAGTACTTTATTGACCGAATAATAAGGTATACTTTATTAGCCTTGAAATAAGGTATCCTTTTATTTCATGCTAATAAATAAAGTATACTTTATTGACCAAATAATAAAGTTTTCTTTATTGGACATATTATAAAGTATACTTTATTGGAACCTTAATAAAGTACAAATTGTGGCAATAGATGTACTCTATTGACCTAATAAAGTACCTAACATACTCGAACGCGATAGTGAGTAATGATTTGATTGAGTAATTAAGACCCCTTTTTAAGCAATAGCCCTGTCATGTTGGAAAGAGTCACTAATGAATAGATTATATTTACAAAATAAAACTCAGTTTTAAGCAATAGCCCTGTCATTTTGGGAAGGATTTTGTGCATATGTATTATACGCAGGTGGGCAAAGCCCCAGAATTTTTCGGACATTTACGAGTGTTCAAACTTTTTTAACCCCCTCTTTAGGGGTTTTCAAGGGTTAGGGGTTAGGGTTAGGGTTAGGGTTAGGGTTAGGGTTAGGGTTAGGGTTAGGGTTAGGGTTAGGGTTAGGGTTAGGGTTAGGGTTAGGGTTAGGGTTAGGGTTAGGGTTAGGGTTAGGGTTAGGGTTAGGGTTAGGGTTAGGGTTTGATCCCCCTTGTTGGGGCTTCAAAACTTTGTTGACCCCTAATATTTTCAGCCAAATGATGGATATTTTGGTTTCTTTAAGAGGTATTTTATATAGCTATGTGAATTTTGAATCAATATAATCTCTGCAGAGCAGGTGTGTGGATATATATAGAACTGCACTTACATTCAGATAGCTGAAATGTGTAAAATATAAGGAAAGCTTATCTTAGTAACTTATAGTAAAGTCCATAAGCTTATATAGTTAGTAAGCTATAGATCGACAGACCATTTGTTTGCAAACCTTTGAAATGTTATCATATTATACTAACATGTTTTATCCAGTAATATAAAAATAGGGACAGCGGTCCCAAATAGGTCGTCCGTTTATATGGGTAGATTAAAACAAGGTGGCTCTCAAACCACTGGCTTCAGGCTACTTGAAAGAAAGAGGATATATATAGTATAACCTCCTTGTTAAAGACATGATAAGTGAACATCATAATGTAAATAAATAAACACCCTGGAGTTTGTTTGCAATTGTACTTCACCTGTTTAAAAGTAATCAATTTTACATATGAAGCCACTTTTACATATTGACCTCAGATGACCTTTGACCTTGGTATGTGACCTGTGACCTCATTAACATATGAAGGTTTCCATGTTGCATCGATGACTCAAGTTTGGTTGCAATTGGTCATTTTATGGAAAAGAAATGGACAAATGTAATCAATTTTACATATACAGCCACTTTTACATCTTGACCTCAGATGACCTTTGACCTTGGTGTGTGACCTCTGACCTCATTAACATATAAAGGTTTCCATGTTGCATCGATGACTTAAGTTTGTCAAGAGATGGACAAATGTAATCAATTTTACATATGCAGCCACTTTTACATCTTGACCTCAGATGACCTTTGACCTTGCTATGTGACCTCTGACCTCATTGACATATGAAGATTTCCATGTTGCATCGATGACTCAACTTTGGTTACAATTGGTCATTGTATGGAAAAGAAATGGACAAAACAAATGTAATCAATTTTATATATGCAGCCACTTTTACATCATGACCTCAGATGACCTTTGACCTTGGTATGTGACCTCTGACCTCATTAACATATGTAGGTTTCCATGTTGCATCTATGACCCAAGTTTGGTTACAATTGGTGATTGTATGGAAAAAATGGACAAAACAAAAAGTGTATACCAAATTGTTGACAGACAACACAGACAGACTACACAGACTACACAGACAGACGAAGGATGCAGCCGTAAGGTCTCTTTCCTACGGACGACCTAAAAAGGCTCTCATAATGAGTATATTGTCGCACGTACCATTAACAACGTCGCTATCTCCCCGCGCTATCTCCCTGCACCAACAATAACCTGCAGTATCCACAGCGTTAAATATTCTAAAGACATTTCTATCATTCTTGCTTTGATCTGAAACACTAGAGTCTTCACAAATCATGAAAAATCACAATTTAACAAAAGGGATATTGTCACTTCCCGAGACCTTCTCTCAAAATTCTTGACGTGTACACCAACAATTTCCGAGTTGTAAGCATAGGTTTACACGCAATTGTATTGTTCCTCTGTGCCTTCTACTATTTTCTGCGTATTAACTGTTAAATCTATCAAATATCAATCCAAAATATCCAATTATAGGTAAAAAATCTTACTCATAAGTTGGGAAATCTGAATTTTCATAAAACGTACTTCAAATTATGAATATCTCTGAAAAATATGATTGGTTACTAAGACAATTTTTGGAGAAAATAGGTCAAATCAAGTGATAATGTTTGGTTGGAATGTCGGGCGGGTATTTCTGGAAAAATATTATAGTGAAATAATCAACAAAATATTATCCATACATTAACTAGGCAGTAAATACCCATCATAAATACCCATCATAACCATACAACGCATATACCATTTGGTTAGTTCGTATTTTCCTAAATCTAGTACAATTCAATTCAATTAAATTCAATTCAATTCAATTTATTCAGCAAAAGTAATACAAAGAAATTATAATACAATATGGAATAGAGTCTAGGAACCCCAGTGAAAACCCTGATAGACGGGCTTTTAAAACGGGGACCCTTGACACAAAAATAAAATGATAATAATTAGAGCATTTTTAATGACGGGAGAACAGAAAACACGAAACGAGATCAGACAGAACAGCACAAAAGCAATACACTTGACAAAGACACACAAAACAAAAAGAGAACAATACAGAACACATGTACATGACAAGAGACAAAAGTTGCCAAGTTAAAAGTAAGTTAAGTCATTTGTTATGTTCTACAAGAGGAAGGCATGGAAGGAGAGGGGATAGAATGAATATAGAGGTAGATGAGAAGAAGAGAAAAGAAGAGGAGCGAACAAAGTTTATGTTTTACTTAGAGAAAGAATGGTATGTGTGGTGTGTGTATCATATGTAGAAATGTAGCATTTTTTGAGCTGCCTTTTAAATGTATGTTTGTTTGTGATATTTGTGAGAGTGTTGTGAAGAGCGTTCCAGAGCTTAGCACCATAGTAGAGTATCTGATGTTTCTCAGCTGTGGTCGTTGGGAGAGGAAGATGACATTTGCGTGCTTGCCTTGTGTTGTGTGCGTGTATCTGACGGTTTGTGGTGAAGTAGTTTGCGAAATTTGGAGGAAGGTTGTTATAGAAGTGGTCGTGCATAAATAGTGCCGTTTGTAGCTGGTTGATATCGTTGATTTTCAATGTATTGAGTTGGTGAAAGAGAGGTAAAGAGTGGTTATTGTGCTTAGTAGAAGCATAGGTTGTCGTGTCGATGTCCATAAATGTAATATATACCGCCTTCAAAATGTTGCATTGCTAGAAGTATCAGCAATGAAAAAATATAATCGCGCATACCTGAAATGGAGTCAGTACTACAAAAGACACAAGTATCAACAAATCATATAAACGATTATCAAAATTAGACTTTGTTACTTGAGATTTTTTAAATTAATATAGACAGCGTTTGTAATTTCATGTTTCATGGGGGATGGTCAGGGAGCAAAGCTGCGACCAGTTCTGCGTTTTAGACCGCGTACTTTACGACGCTTCCTACGCCCTACCATAACGCGGTATTCATTTTGTAAGACTTTTGAACCAAAACATACGTCCTTTTTATGGAATCAACCCTTCTTTTATTAAAAATTGACTCATTTCATATGACACGGTTATGTTGATTTAATTGGTAGCCTAAATTCTAAAAGATCTGTGACAGTCAAATGCATTCTATGAATATGGGTAAACATGAATATTTGGGTGTATTTTTTTCTGACATAGGGGGTTTCGTTTTAGCCCAAAATACAATTCATGATCCGCACACTCCTTCGATAGCCCAAGTAAGCCCAAGTTCCAAGATTGGGCTATTAAAATGTATATACAGAAAGAACATGTTGGGCCACTTTTCCAGTGAATAGTTCTACTCAGACCAATATCATATAGCAACACTGAACACCATTTCAGATAGTTGTGCATATTTTAAGAGCTGATTTCTAACAGCCAGAGGAATGAGAAAATGTATTTTCTTAAATCGCAGAGCCAAAGTTGAGCGCCGACGTGTACCGATGCATACTAAGGACGCTCTATGTGCTTTCGCACTGTGCGCCCAGACACTTCATCATCATCAACTACTGTGCATAAACCTCTTATTGAGTATACTCGCACAACGTATCCCTGTAACCTAGGAATACAAATATGAGCGTACCACAACAGACATGGATGATCCCCTACTCTTTACGAAGGAGTCTGTGACCTTTTAACGTGCTCGGTGATAGATCTTCTGATACACGGGACCAAGATTTCTACGTGACTTCCGAACCACGGTGCGCTATGAACATGCCCACTTCAATCTGCACGGTTTGAAGGAGGCACGGGGTCGAGGCTGTGTTGGTATATCGTATTGAACTCGAGCTCAAACGATCCGCCAACAGAGCTACGGTACACAGCAGTATACGATCGCTCCTAATCGCTGCACCGCCTCGCCCCTTGCCGTCACTGCATTACACAAAATGATACACATAATAGCGATCAAAGTATGACTTGGTGACTGCTGCCAAACTGGGCAGTACCCGTGCCTGTATACAATTTGATGCAGCCATGTACATTGTTACGACACTTGGACCACGAAACTGTACGCCGACCCATGTCGCATGCTTTGCTCTCACATCGAAAAGATGGTGTGTGTGCATTGCATTGCTGTGTATGTGGTGGTTTTATCTTTAATTGGGCTTCAAATGTACCGCAAGGCAATTGGGCTATTTGTCTGGAAACACCAATTATGATTATCATATAAAAGATGACTAAACAGATGCCTAGGGCTGCTAGAAAATTGGACTATTTAAAGTCCATTTTGAAAAAAATATGCTGATTTGGTTGATATGGATTTTCTTAGACAAAACTGGATTTAAACTTTAGACTAGTAATGCAATCATTTGACAGAAACAGACCACACATTCCTCTTCAAAAAAGAAAAGAGTGACCAAAACACAAAAACAAAAACAGGCAATATACAAAGTTTCATTACCATTATTTTACTTTAAACTTCCATTTAATAACAAACGTTTTTAAGCATGGATCATTTCATGATGTACATCAACGCTTCATAGAAAGTCTGATTAACATTGAACCTGTGGCAATGTGTTAAGAGATTTGTTAATCCTTGTTGCCAACTGCAGACACACTAAACATTCAATACCACACGTAACTAAATGCTGACATTATTAATTCCGTTCTCAACGTTGACATTTCATTATATGTTAGATCTGTGTTCTTAGCACAATTTACTTTAAGCACCTTCAAGAATTGCACAGATGTGACTTTAAGCACCTTCAAGAAATGCACAGATGTGAAATTTAAGAAAAAGTGATATCGGGAGACACCGAACACGTAAACCAGTTCGAAGATAGCGACAATTCCTCAAACTCTCCCTCACCGGTACGATGTCAGTGCAATAATATAAACTGCTCAAAAAAAGTTTGGAAATTTGTATTCAATCGCCAGTTCTTGAATATTTTGTGATATATTCATATTATGAATCGAATCAATGTAAAGCTGATGTGTTCCTTTTCTAACGATACCTCATTTGTGGCAATCACTTGTTTCAGTCCTTCGCCATACGCTTAAGAATGTGGGGAGGTCGCATTCAAAATGTGCCAAATTCCCCACTATTTTGAGCTCAAAAAACTATCTTTGTCGTCTGTTCAATGAAGTGTTACATTGACCCCTACAGTGTAGAGTGATTCTCTATTGACTTTTGAGCATAAAATAGTGTTGATTTTGGCACATTCAGATTGAGACCTCTCCATGTTCTCAAGCAAGTGGCAGAGTACTAGAACAAGGCATTGTTACACATTGGGTATCATTGTAAAGAAGAACACATCAGCTCTTTATTGATATGCAACACAGTACAGAAATATTCCGAGATATTTGAACATTTTGTGCTTGAAAAATATTTCCGAACTTTTTTTTGAGCAGTTTATTAACACTCTTACACAGCGCCATACTTTAGTGAGAGAAACGTGCCTATTATTTTTATTAGACCTACTTTGAAATTCATCTGGCTATATGTAGCCATGTTAAATACATCAGAAATCACTGAGTCTATCTATTTTTGCTTAAGTATGTATAATTATGGTCGAATCCAACGAAAAGTGTACACGTGATGTTCAGGCCTATAATAAAATAATCTATATCTTGACAATTTAAATTTTGTGTTATACGTATCCGCCTCGATAAGACGGTTCGCGCCATATATAATATGACTACACACTTCTGACTGTTTTGTAGAAGTTAAACGCACATTTCTAATAATTGAAAGTCAAGCAAGAAACACACTAACAAAATTGGATGATCAGATACGTTAGCATAATAAAACATTTTCTGCCATAATTATCATGTGTAAAAGGTTAATTCTATTCAATATGCCTTAACCAAATTAGGGGATCAAGAATAATAACAGTATAGGTCTATCATTAGTGAGGTTATTGATGATTAGGGGGTTTTCTTTTATATCTTAGAAATAGGAACATGGTTTTATATTATTTTAATGTTTATTTGGTTAATCTTGCTGTTTTATTCAAATGTTGAATATTACGCAATTCGTATTGTTTTGTAAAAGCAGCGCTGAGCGCACATTCTTAAATATACTTATATATAAAGTCAAGTAAGTCATCATTTTGATACGACATTCCCCCTCACACGCGATTCAGGGCATACAAACTACTTTTGCCCTTAAACCTATGTTAAATCAACGAATCCAACTGTTCTTAGTCAACGAAGTTGAAGTTGAGAACAAATGTGTTACCTACGAATACTTTGATTATTGCAATGTAAGCTACCGTGTTTTAAGTCTTAACATGTTTTTCTCTTATAGGAATGCTTAAAAATGTTGCCTGGTATATTGTTCTTAATAAACCTATATCAAAATTACAACTGACAGTTAGATATTGTATATTTTTTCAACAATTAATTAATATTCTAGTATCTATTTAAAGTAAACTCCTGGGAATATGTTCATAATATTAGGATTTAAACATGTTTTAACATGTTAATTTAGAAAGAAGAAAAAAATATTGTTAACAACCCTGCATGATTATTTCACCCCAAAATGTAACATAGATTAAGTAGAACATTAAATTATTACAGTTTTACTTCTATTACCTACGTATACATTAACTATTACCTTCGAATACCAAATTTCCACATTCCTCTATGTACTTACACTCTCAGAACAAAGATTAAAATCTTTAACCATGTTGGTTAAAATTTTAACCAACGGGAGGTTACCAGGTGAACCACACAATTGGTTGGTTAAACTTTAACCTGTGGTTGGTTACACATTTTAATCATTTGTTGGTTAATATGTTTTGACCAACAGTGGTTGGTTAAACTTTAACCTGTGGTTGGTTACAATTTTAAATCATTTGTTGGTTAAAATGTTTTAACCAACAGTAGTTGGTTAAAAAATGTTGGTTACACTTTTATTTATTTTTGCTAAACTTTAACCCATACAACATTACAATATTGATGTTTCATTCGCCCGATAAGTTGGCTTTCAATATTAGCGCCAATCCGTGGCCAAGACCAACAAGGGACAGGACAAGGCACAAGATCCTAGCTACGAGGCCGGGAAGCGATAACTTGAAACAGCGGCGCAATTTTTTGACCACGTCAGAATTTGTATATGAAATCAATCGTGTTATTTCCTGCCTCTGGTATAAGTGCCCATTATTGGAACAATATTGGTTGCCAACATAATACCAATTGAAGAGCGCCAATGTAAAACCAATATTGGTCCAATATTAACTGGCAACATGATGCCAAATGAAGAGCGCCAAGGTAAATACCAGGGGCGGGAAAAATAACACGATTGATTTCATATACAAATTTTGACGTGGTCTAAATAATATGCGCAAAATATTTTCCTCGCCACTGAAATTCTTTGGCGGGAATCTTGTTATGACCTATTGTTGGTTAAAATTATGATGCCTTAACCAACGTTGAATAAACTAAAAATAAATAATATTTTTACTCTTTAACCAACGCAGTATTAAAAGTAATTTTTAACCAACGCTTCATTTTTAACCAATGTTGTATTCCTTTTAACCAACATTCTTTTAACCCATGGTTATTTAATACCTGTTCTGAGAGTGTAGGATTTGGGCGCATGCTCAAAATTCTAAATTTTACAGAAAGGGGCATTCCCCCTCTTTGAGGTACATGAAAACAAATGTTCATTAAAATCATCTTGGTGAAAGTAGACAAAGTGACTCAACCTCATGTTTCAAAGTATTGAGAGCCTGAAAATGCTACCTAACTGTGTGAATATGTAAATAGGTGGAATAATCATCACTTAATCAAGTACCTTCAACTTCATCATTCCGCCACGTGGTCAATTGGAGATATTAGTGATGGCACTTTTTTCCATACAAGCTTGATATGTTGACTTTGAGTGGGGAAAAGGAATAAGAGATCGAAACATTTTGAAACTGGACCCTAAAAATCTAGCCGTGGACACTTTTCGTTGGATTCGACCATATAATGCAAAACTTTACTTCTCTAAAAAGAATCGTTCATGCTAGACGACGCCGGCCATATTCCTACCTACATCATGTACATGTATTGCTTTGCTTTCTTTACGCGTGTCGAGGCTACACTGTACTCATAAAGTCATTATTAAAATACTTTTTATCATGAAGACAGTCAATGAACATGATGAATGCGGCAACAGATGCATTTATTCACTATCATCAGCAAAAAGAATCATGACATTTCATGGTACCGTTTTCCAGATATGACCATGTTGGTAAAGTTACTGCAATTTTAAACCGAACACAATTTTGAATATTGTACTCAATAATGCTTAAAATATCAAATTATGTATGGTACACAATAACTAACTAATAAAGACAAATCAAACATTCTCAGTTATTTTGTCAAACATTAAATGCGAAATAAAGACAACCAATGTCATTTTTACACGAATTTAGCAACAACAACAACAAATGTGGCTTTTGTGATATAAAGACTCAGCTCGGACTAGAGTGTGGACCGTTTTCAATAGTTGAATTCAATAGATATTGTATGAGAAAATATCGCAAACCTTTTTCGGTAGTATAAAATGTTCACTTTTACGTAAATGAGCATGAAATATGTTGACAACCAATTTCAACATAACATTCTTTAGAAAGCTAATGATATAATTATAACCCGTCTACTTCAATAAAAAATCGACGAAATTTATGCATAGATTTTAAGAAATAAAATCCCAAAGTTGAGTACCATCTTTTTTACTTACCTAATACCCTGTATACCAACGTTACCATAAATTGTATAAGGCCTACTCCTATTTTTTTTTAAATTCGTATACCTAAACACTTCCCACAGTCCAACACCCTTCCATTTCTGAATCACTACTCATCTGCTATAAACACACCAGCCCTGATTATATACCCCAGTAGACCCTTCAAGGCTATACTGTTATTATTTATTTGAGCGCCCCTTATTCCGCGTTTTCGTTCACGATGATGATTACAAGATTATACCTGCCTGACTGGTTATACCATTCACCACGTTTGTTCTCTGTTTGGCCATCTCGAGACAGTGACGTAACCGCGTATTCTACTAATTGCATCACATGCCGCGCGCGCATACTCGCGGCGCTGGCGTACAAACACGAGCGTTGAAAGGCGGAAGATACACACGCGTGCGTAAAAGCTGCGGCTGTTCAGTTACGTCACTGTCTCGAGATGGCCAAACAGAGCATAGTACGTTTGTCATGTAGTATTTTCAGCAAACTGGTAATTATAGAAAGTAATCATTAATTGGTTCAGGAAAATGGCAAAACACGAAAGTCGTGAGGGCTTCTTTCCAACTGGTAGCACAATACCTAACTCGAGGTCTCTTGTCAAGCAGCGCCTTTTCGTTGCACTCCATAACGTCGTCGCAGGTCGGGTTGGATACGCTAAGTTTTTCCGGAGAATATGCATCACGAATAAATTTATCAAAATATTCCTTTCCATATTCCTGACGAATAGAATCGGACATCTTACTCCACATTCTCAACCCCATGGCCTTTGCCTTTTCTTCAGTAACAATGCAGGTGGCGGATCTATGATCTCCTGGTTCGACTATGCACACATCGATGCCGAATTGACGTATCTCAAGTCGAAGACATTGGGTGAAACCTTCAACGGCATATTTCGTAAGCGTGTATGCGGACTTGTTGTTACATGGAAATCGACCCAGTATACTGACAATGTTCACGATGCGACCTGAAGATGCAATGAGAAAAACGAAGCCTTATTTAATGCAGGGGTCAATGAAATATTGACCGTATCCCCCTCAATGTTAGGCAAAGATTAGATGCCTCTTAAACGCTTTATATTTGCCTAAGAAAATTTAACATGGTGTGAATCATAATCTAATATACGGTATGTTTGGGCTTTTATCTTATTATTATGTCACTTTCATTGGCATTTTTAACCTCTGCCCATTTGTGTGTCTTGTTTCATGCATATTTTCTGAGTTGCAGTGAACCAATTGATTGGCCTTTCAGAGCTCTCTTTCGAGAGTTACCAGTTTTATTTGTAATCATTCTGGTCATTAACCTTGTTAATGTCTGTTGAGCTATTGTTCACAGTTGCGCTTTATATACAAATTTTGGGGGTGGAAAAATGTTGTGAAGCTCTAAAACGGATGGTCATATAAGTTTTGACAACCCCTAAAGAGGGGGTGGTGGTCAAAAAAGTTTAAACACAATTAATTTAGCCTCCAGACCCCTGCTCACCTATGCACATCATTTATTCATAGTTCAGTCAAATTTTAAAAAATCAACAAATGTCGTGTCGGCATATAAATATGGAGGAGTCCCCATCTGTACGTGTGAGTGCCGGGGCAGATGCGACAGCCAGCATCCTAGTCTTTGTCAAAGACGCCTCTCGAGTGCCGAGCGAAGCCCACGGTGTGGGAACGAGTCTGAACTAACGGACATGCAGGCGGTGGGGGGGGGGGGGGAGGGGGGAATTTAAAAAACAGTTCTTTTTTGGGTAAAAATGAACCTTTTTGTGTGAAAAATGCCACCCCCTTACCCCTGTTTTCGGAAAACGCTTCCTTCACCATTATGTAAATCGTTTTGTCGGGCCGGTTTGGACTAAAATATGGATGATTTTACATACAAATGTTTAGTTATGAAATTAATGACCAAAAGTGAGAAAAATGATTTTTGTGCAATTTCGGAAATTTTTAACAAAAACTTATTTTTTACGTTCACCGAAAGTCGTATAATTTGGTGGTTATAATGTAGTGTGTAATGTATAAAATATAAAACATACTGAGAACTCTTCACACTTACCCTTTGCCTTCTTGATTAGCGGTAGAAATGTTTTGATGACTCTTATAACACCATACACATTAACATCTGCAATCCTCTTCGCATCCTCTACAGAATACCACTCGACCATACCATTACAATTATCCAGCCCTGCGTTGTTCACTACTCCCCATAGACCTGTGTGACATGTGACAATAAATTACTGCCTCATAATTAGGGAGCACATCAAAACTCGATCGCCCGACAACCGCCGGTTCCGTGCAGTTCCGTGCAGTTCCGTGAGGTTGCAGCCGGGTTCTATTGTTCTAAAGAATGATATGCGGTCTAACCGGGCGGAACCGCCGGTTGCCGCGCGGTCGAGTTTTGATGTGCTCCCTTAATTGATGCCTACCAAATAATCACAATCAGAATCTAAGACCCCGAGAAAATAAATGTTCTACGGGCTCGACAACCCTATTTTTTCAATTTGGAGGGACACCGCCACCGTCACCTCAAACCCCTGCCGCCATCACTCTCAAGTATTTGACTCGTCGACGGCACCCCTATCAAGTGTCTGACTCGGCGGCATCCCCCTACCTCCCTCCCCCCCCCCCCCCCCCCCCCCCCCCATCCTCCTCCCGCTCTCCAATGTTTGGCTGAGTGACAGTGGCAATTCTCAAAATCCGATTTATAAAATGCCAAATGACATTATTTCATTGCATTTTGTAAGTTTTGAATGATTTGAACAGTCCATATTTGTAGTCTGAAATGTTCGACCCGATCCATTTCACGTTAATTTACCAGCAGGGTTTGTAAAGGATTTGGTAGTTACAAACTTCAGAATAGGGCCATTTTTGGCAAACATGTTTTTGATATGATTTTATATAATTATGATCTATAAAGTACCCCTTCTCTTGGTAAAATACACACAATTAGTATTGCCAAAAGTAATGAAAATAACATTGGATGTGGAATTTAAAACGTCTTATCTCGATTTGTTTGTAAATTTTCATAGATGAATTTGTCCAACTGTATCTGTATAGATCCAGACATATGAAGACCACTGATAATAAAAACGTTGTTGCATTTAAATGGTTTCTATACGAATTAAAATGGAGAATTAGTAGACACAGTGAAACTATGTGGCATAAGATTGGCAAAAGCCTACATAGCACAGAGTAAATAGTAGGTTTTGATATTCTTCTTGTAAAACACATGTATATGACAACCCATATTATATATTGCTTTGTTTGTTAACTCAACTGCGAAGGTCATGTGCCATTGATGATCATTAGCCATTTATCTTCATGCAAATGGTAATTGTTGGTACATGCTGTTCGGTGGTAGAGTCATGTTTTTCATATTTATAACTTATTGATACCAGTATGTTTGATATATTGTTATTATGTTATATAACTATGTATAGAATATAAATGAATGAAAAATAAAATGAATGAAAAAAAATTGTCCAACTCCCCTGCTGTCAAAAGAAAATAATAAAAAATAAATCATTCTGTACTTTTTTTTTTATATGTGCGTGAAGTCAGGGGATTGACTTTCTTATCTGCCTATTGTTGAGATTTGGTTCAGTATAGCGCACTCTATAAATCCTTCACCCAGAAGTTACAGCGTACGATCCGAAGTCATTCCCAACTGATCTGATTACAATATTCATCAAATGCAAATAACGCCACGCCCCTCCTCTGTCACTGCCAGACGAAGCCATCCACAATTTAAAATTCGTATTTTGTTCTACGTAAATTAATTTTAAATAACCAATTCTAAATGTTTCGTGTCATATAAGAACTAAATGTTGCCATCATCAAAGCAAATCAGTTCTACTCTAAATCACAATCAGCTTTTTTTTACCATTTGATGTACTATTATTGTGCCACAAATCATTTTTTGAGCCGATAAAATTAACCATGTCTTAGGTCGTCTGGTTAACTACGACCATGATAGTGCGCCCCCTACAAAACCTTCACCCTTGAATTTCACCCTTGGTTTTAGTAGGCGAAATTTTGTCTGAGGAGTGACCTCTCCCATAATTATAGACTCCCTGGTGATGTGTATCTACATTATGATTAACGAGCTCGCGCGCATGACGAACAGTAATTCAAGTAATACTATATCGGTTAGCGATGAATATGAATAATATGATTGTAGGAGAATGACTTCTATATTAATATTAAAAAGATCGCTAAATCTTGTCTACAAGTGTTATCCGAGATGCCTTGACTTTCAACACTCATTTTTGTGTACATTGATCGGGTACATGTTGCCATTGAACCATCAATTTTACGAACTTTCAATTGCTATGGAAATAACAAGAAAATCGGTTGCTATGTAGACTTATCCGTTACGTCTTCTGACATATCCCACGAACATGACGAACAAGGCGCACGGTGTTTGTAAAACACGTACACGCGTACACCCCTACGTACAATTGTACAGTTACATACGGCCTCTGTGCATGTACTTCACAATGGTAAAAGATACCGCCTATACATTTGTGTGCAGTCAAGCTTATACCCGGTGTTTTATCTTATCAGACCAATTTCAATTCTCCTTAATACCGCGTACGAAAGCGGCTCTATAGCCCTGCGGGCCTCAATCTAAATTGAACCCTCAACCGACCAGCAGCTAGTGGTTAAGGATGGGAGCCCATTCCCCTTTGGTGCTCCGCACGTCGGGTCTGTCCCTTGTGCCCTACAGGGTTAACGGGATGGACCGTGAGCACAGCAAACGATAGGTTCATTACAAATAATAAATGGTACAAGTAGTAGGGAAAATTCAGAATGATCAATCGTCCGTACGTACGTACGTACGTACGCGTGTACGAGAGTATGTGTTTTACAAACACCCCAACGCGAATGCACACAACAGATACTAACGCCAACGTTAATGGGGCTGCTACGAATACAGTCTAGGCTGTTATGTGTGGTCGATAATCATGATAATGCTCGTTTGAAATATGGCAAGTCACACACCTGGTTATACGCAACAGTGATGCGTCAACCGCTTTGCGTCATAGCCGTCATGAACACGGGCAACAACGGACCTGTGTTAGAATATAGATAGGCCCTGACACCTCAGTGATAGGAAAACCGGGATATCTTTCATGTGCCTAAATAGCAGTGGCGGCACTACGGGAGCGACATGGAGGGCTGGGGGTCCCTAGTCGCGACATTTGCCCCCTCCCAGTAAGTTCAAGTCCCCCCCCCCCCCCCCATAACAATAAAAAATGTGGAATTTGAATGTCAAAATGACTTAAAATTTGCTTAAATTTGGTCTGAAATGTCTAATTTAGAACAAATGAATCTAATATCGGGCAAGCTAAACTTTTTAGCGCGCTTTGCGCACATTTTTCCACACACATTTTCTTTCTCTACCCCCCTAGTGGTTAAGGATGGGAGCCCATTCCCCTTTGGTGCTCCGCACGTCGGGTCTGTCCCTTGTGCCCTACAGGGTTAACGGGATGGACCGTGAGCACAGCAAACGATAGGTTCATTACAAATAATAAATGGTACAAGTAGTAGGGAAAATTCAGAATGATCAATCGTCCGTACGTACGTACGTACGTACGCGTGTACGAGAGTATGTGTTTTACAAACACCCCAACGCGAATGCACACAACAGATACTAACGCCAACGTTAATGGGGCTGCTACGAATACAGTCTAGGCTGTTATGTGTGGTCGATAATCATGATAATGCTCGTTTGAAATATGGCAAGTCACACACCTGGTTATACGCAACAGTGATGCGTCAACCGCTTTGCGTCATAGCCGTCATGAACACGGGCAACAACGGACCTGTGTTAGAATATAGATAGGCCCTGACACCTCAGTGATAGGAAAACCGGGATATCTTTCATGTGCCTAAATAGCAGTGGCGGCACTACGGGAGCGACATGGAGGGCTGGGGGTCCCTAGTCGCGACATTTGCCCCCTCCCAGTAAGTTCAAGTCCCCCCCCCCCATAACAATAAAAAATGTGGAATTTGAATGTCAAAATGACTTAAAATTTGCTTAAATTTGGTCTGAAATGTCTAATTTAGAACAAATGAATCTAATATCGGGCAAGCTAAACTTTTTAGCGCGCTTTGCGCACATTTTTCCACACACATTTTCTTTCTCTACCCCCCCCCCCCCCCCCTCCAAAAAAACAACAACACCACATTATGTGTCTTGACTTTTTTCTAGCCAGCTATAAAAGCAGTATGCAGATTGTTCAACGTCATTTTACGATATAAACTACAGAAATGTTAAAAATAAAAATAAATGGCTTATAAACAGTGTTTTAGGTAAAAATATTATGTAACAGTGTTTATTTGGCGCTTTGGCAGTGTTATTGCACTACACATAATACACAAAAATTAGGTTGTCCCTAAATTATTTCTACCCATCGATGCCCAAAGTTCATTCAATTTTTCAACATCAAATCAATGGAATTAGGTCCGCTGTTTTTCTCACGATCTTCACCATACTGTACCCTTTTATTAGATGTTTAGATTATGAATAATGGATATATCAAATGTAAGCTACACTCCATTATGTAAGACATGGTGGTTTCACCTTTTCGACGAAGTGCAAGAAATGTGTGTGTGTTAAAAGAAGTCTAAGCCACTTCATTACCTATTATAATGTCCCTCAAGTTTAGCTGCAAAACTAACTCATATAGAAACAAAGCTTGGGATCACTCTTTAAATTGAATCAATATGAAGAATTATTTGACTTGAACAACCATACCATACAACTGTACAATACAACAACAGTTTAAAATAGAGAGGAAAAAATGATAAGCAGAAAAGAGATTAATAGAATATGTTAGTTTCTTTCAAACAAGCTGTTTAACACACACACATCGTTGCACTTTGCAAAATAGGTGAAATCACTATGTCTTACACAATGGAGTGTAATTTCAATTAAATAAGTCCGATATTCATGATCTGAAATTCTAATGAAAGGGCATAGTATAGCAACTATGATTAAAAACAACGGATCTAATCGATTTTGATGATGACAGAAATTATTGAACTTTGGGTATCGATGAGTACTAATCATTTTGGGACAGCCTGTAGTTTTTGAGAATAATGAATTTTCTTTGTATGACTGATTATTTATCCAAATATACGTTTTCTATATTATATTACTTCAAAATGTAGGAAACTGCCAAAACCTAAGTTTGGTGATATTTTCTGTAATCCTTTAATTAAAATTAACGTCAGTAAGAAAATATGGGCGTTAAAATATTGAGAAAAAAAGCCAGAATTGGATAAGTATTACTTTTTTTCACAGTAGAAATGTGTTTTCGTCGCCTAAAATGGAAAATACCTTTTTCTGGATGAGGCAGTTTATCCTTGACAACCTCCATAGCAGCCACTACTTGCTCCTCGTTAGTAACGTCCATCTGTACCACAACAAGCCTCTTCGATGTCTCCTCACGTAGCTTTCTTGCTCCTTCACCCTGAGCATCCAAACATCCAGCAAATACATGGCAACCAAGAGAGTCCAAACGCTTAGCGATAACTGGTCCAAATCCTGTATCACAGCCTGTGATGACAATGGCTTTACCTTGAGGATCTAGTCGGCCAGATGGAAGGAGACGCAGCCAATATGCAAGTGTCAGTACTAGTGTGACAAGACCTGTTATAAACGGGGCAATACCAACGCTTAGAAGGTCTGCCATTATTATGCATAGGTTGCCGTGAAGCTGTAAATATAAAGACATATCATCTTCAGGATTGGTATTAAACACTGGATATCAAGGTTCATATAACCGATAAGATATGTAGTAACACTTGAATACGTGTTGATTCTTGTAATGATCAGGAAAAGCAGGACACGCAGGTTATGTAACCCCCTAGTGTTAATTTCGTCTCATCTGAATAAGAGTTGAGAACTTCCGTGTTTCGAATTATATACCAACACAGTGTTTGCAACACGCTTCGGGCCCACAGGCCACAACCCTTCTCATTCAATACAACCTGGTGAATGACTTCAACATTAGTATAAACCTTTACTTGAAACAATAATGTGCATTCTAGCCGAGATTTACTTGAATAAAGTTTAGTGTTAGTTATTACGGGTGCCTAATATACATGTCATGACATACACCTGTTACTTGAATTGTTTTGAGCAGTGTACTTAGCTGACGCTCCGAGACCATTTTAGGAACCTTGTATAACACACATCACAAAATATGAAAAGTGATTATATAAACTGATATGTTGTGCTGGTTTCAAATCTGGTGAGTGTACAAACCGAATCTGTGAGGAAAATTGTCAAATTAAAGGAATGTTTTTTAGTCTATGCTGGTCAGAGACAGTTGTGTTTTTTAACTTGTCCTATACCTAGTTAAAGGAATTGTTTTATCATTCCGAAACGTCGGCCCCCGTGTTATTGTGTTGTTTGTTTTGCCTTTTAAATGTCCCATCCTTGTATGTTGTCATTGCACACCTTTTTAGTCATTTCAATAAAGATATGTTGTTACACTAATCTGTTCCCTTGCAGCTCCTTGCATATCACTGACTATCGCTATCTAACAGCTTTTCGAGGACTCGGTATATATTACTTGAAATGTCCTGCTTATTTAAAGAGGCATTGAGAGATTGCTAAAAAAATGTCTTTACTTTGTTTAGATAGATGATATGTAGAAACTCTTTCAAGAAAATATTTCTTTAAAAAATCAGTTAAAATTAAAACAAAAAAATACATTTATCGGCATTTCTGAAGGCCTCTGAATGCTTTTCACTCATTTAGCATTTTTATTACATATCACCACTAAGGTCATGACCTTGCTTTAAATAACAAGTCACAGATGGTCTTCAAGGTTATTCATGGTAAACATGAAATAAATGTAGTAGAAACCAGGTGGCCATTTATATGCATTTTGTTAGTTTCTGTGTGATCTACATCGACATTGAACAAACTTTTATTTTACATGAAATATAAGCTCTATGATTTTGGCGGGTATTTAGTACATGTAACATGTGTATAAGCATTACGTTTATTTGGAAAACACAAATTCTGAAATAAATGGGGGCGCCCTGCCCGGAGGATCTCTCAAAGCCCCTTTAATTGTAAATGAGTACTCTTGGGAAACAATATTAATACTAATAACTCTCTCAGAAGTAACCCTCATCTCACAGTAGGTATTCTATAAATAACCATGTTACACATTACGGTTCCATTACCGGTATATTTCCAGCCTACCTACTCCCGATTCCAAGCTTTATCGGGGTAATATATCTTGACTTTCTTTGAATTTATTTGAATTATTGCACCACGCCTGTGTATTTACTAGCGCGGCTACTAACTAGAATCGCTGGCCAAGCACTGCCCAAGGCCCTCGCGGCGCCAGGGGTGGAATCCTGGTTTGGCCCATGGTAGGAAGGACTTGGTAATAGTGGGGTTTTTAGAAACATAGTTATTACAGTTTTTGCTGATTTTCGTGTTTTCATGTTCATAAATGAATAATGTTCATATTGTTTGCTGGTCGAACTAGTAAAATCCATTGGATATTAACGAAGTTAGCTAAAGTAACTGAACGAAAATGTTAAAATTGTACCCATACACTCCTTTAGTTAGATTCAATTCAATTGAATAATTTTGTGGGTGGACATAGAAGCCGAAAGTCTTACTTTCGAAAGTTATTGTGATAAGGAATTGACACTTTTAACTTCAATTTATCACAGCAAATAGTGCTATTTCATATTTCGAAACAAAATCACAATATATTATCCCTGGAGTAGATTTTAGTTTGAAAACTAGCCCAAATGTGGCTGAAAGTCACCACGTGTGCCAAGTCATCCAGTCATGTGGCAAGATTGCAGATAGACTGCCTTGACCATCCTTAAGGTCTCCCCAGCATGCGGTCAATGGTGTTGGATTGACCAATTCTTGGGTGGAACTTAGAGCCCAACACGCGACGTTTCAAAGTTATTACGTTAAGAAATTCAATGTTTGAACTTCAATTTGTTTAAAAAACTAGTGCTATTTCAGATTTTGACGAATAAAAAGTTTCGAGAGATGTTACGATATAGAGCATATTTTAACTATATAATAGTTAGTCCAATTGGGCTAAAGATCGACAGATGTGCCACGGCACATCGCCGGAGGGTTGATGCGCTCAAACTATACAGGTAACTGGAACGTCCCAGAAAACCTAGTCTGACTTTTACAAAATGGATTTCAATTGTGTGTATTCATTCTGAAAACCTTTGGATCTCTACATTTACGTGGTGAAATGATAATTGAGATTGGTTAATCTGTTTGAAAACCAGTTTTATCCGATTTGACAGTGCATTATACCGCAACATTTCTATGTAGCCTCATGACACAATATAAACCGTAACAAGTCTGCTCAACTTCAAATCGTAACAAATTGTGTGTGGCAAACCAATTAGTAACGTGCTTTTGGTGTTACACCACTTTAGACGTTTGCATTATTATCTTAAATTTTGAAACTGTTTAAATAGCAAAAAATATTAATGAAATACATATTTACTGTTCAATGTTACACATAAATAAATGCTATTTATTTATGAATCACAAAGGGATGAGCGGCGCTGCACAGCTGCAACACCGTCGATTTATGTGAAATCGGTTGAATGTGTTTCTGACATACCTTTCGTTGACTATGCGCAATTTGTGTTTTCTGGGGCATCCTCTAAATGTGAATGTCTGTTCGTTTGTGTGATGTTTTTAATTTTTTTAATGCTATTACATTGAAGTCAGTATCATGGAATTGAGAGTCCCATAACGGCGTGTCTTTCTACGGCAGCTTTTAAGGGGATGATGTTCTAACATCGGGATAAAGTTACATCCAATCCTAAAATATGGAAATTCAAATCAGTCAAACATTTTGAATACCTACAATCATTATATGAATTAACCGAATCGATTAACGTAACAATATTTAAAGAAGTATTGTATACAATTGTTTCTTTTCAGATCGATAATAGTTTCTGGGAATGCGAGTGTCGGATTATTTATTACTGTTGACGTCTTACTGTTGAGGAGTTATGTCATGACAGCGCTAGAGGCTACGTTCCTTTTACGATGCTTCGTTATGATCGATTTTAAACCGAGACACACAATAGCTTCAACAAAAAATAGCGGCTTAGTCATCCCTTCGAAATGAATACAAAAGAGTATGCTAATTACGGGACCTAGATCATTGTAATAGATCAAAGTTGATACTGAAGTGGCTCATAGTTTCTGAAGTATAAGAAGTAATTTATTATATAAAAAGGATATTGTTTATTTCGCGTTATGGGGAAAAGCGCCAGGTTCATTTGGATAAATCCTGCCTATTCTGTCACAAAATCAGCACTATTATAACAGACGCTATTCTACGAGTGTTTGCACAATCATTATAAGGTGAAAGATGGTATATCAACGTGTATGAAAGATAAAGAACTCATAGTAGAACATCCATAATAATAATGGGCACCGGCACGCTTCTTTTGCAGGCTCGGCCTGCGGTCTCGCCTGCAAAAGAGGCTAGCCGGGCGCCAATAATGATTGAGGATGGTTATACTACTCCTCTTTTATCTGATTCTTAACCGACGTTGATGCAGACCCTGCAGCTGAGATTGGAAAATGTGCAATTTAAATCCTTCCGTCTTTATACGCGTGTATGTAATGTATATACGCCAACGTCTCCAGTAGGCGCACACGTTTATGTGCTGCTTTAAGTTAATTAAAATTTTCCGATATGCAATTAAGCAAATTTTATTTTACCGCCCGCCCTTGAAAATAGTTTGTCCCGGCCAGTTTCCTGTAGGGCCTTTGTTACGCGTTTCACGCATGCGTGTTTATCTCATCCCGGACACCCACTCCTTCCCTTTCATACTTCGCGGGTTTTCTCGTGGCGTCCCCTTTGGTATCATTATGTTCATGCTAAGGCATGCGAGAGGTTGTTTCTGATAGTTAGCTGAATCAGAAAATGTTCTGTACTTGCGTTGAGCTTTTCAACCCGATTTTACAAGTTTTCTTCAACCCGATTTACAAATCCTGCGGCTGTTTAGTTACTTTACTTGTCGGTCAATACCTGTGTTAGACTCTTATTTTATTTAAATACCAGCGACCGAAGATAATGCCTTAACAGAGAAGAGGTAGTCGGGCGCCGTCGACGTCGACGGTAAGCAGTTCATCGAGGGGTCGGGAGACTCGGTCACAAGCTCATGCAATGGAGCAGCTGATAAACTCGGTAGATAAAAACCAGAGCAGCGTTAACAACAGCGGTGGCAGAGTGTTGCAAAATCCACGCCAACAGCCTATTTTGCAAAACCAGGCACCAAGATCCATCGCCGGTGGAGCGGCAAATTCGACACGTGGTGGTAATGGCGGGAATGCCCGACCCAACGCCAAGTGGTCGTTGCATCAACAACCCGGGATTTCCAGTGTTATACCACCAGTTCCCGCCCGTTCCTACGCGCAAGTAGTGACAGCGGGCCAACCTGAGAGTTGGAACTCAATCGCAGCGCCAGCAGCAGGAGTGAGTTCCCCAAGTGTTATTCCAAGTGCTTTTCCCCCTCTTGGGCCGGGAAACCTATTTCCGAATACCAGTGTGGGCAGTCAAAATATGAACTCCAACAGGATTTTTCCAGCAGCGGCACGCCTAATCTTTTTACTTCAAGTGTCCATGATATGAACCGTTTCGTGTCACTATCAGCCGTGGTTACTACAAGCGGGGGAGTTTCTGCAATTGTTGCCCCTGGAGCGGTAAATCCATTTTTTCCTGGACGGACTGTTAATACGGCAAAGTCGGCAGAGTCGGAGACTTGTGCTCCCTTTGCAGCGGCGTCATTTTCTGGACAATCAGCAGGAACCATGACTGGTGAGAATGCATCGCATCGGGGGACAACGTAAACCTCAATCAGGCCCATCAGGTGCAAGACAAGACCTCTGTTTTAACTTTAACAAACCATCCGGTTGCACTCGAAAGTCCTGCCGTTATATGCACTCATGTTCAAAGTGTCAAGGCCTTGGGCATGGGGCCCACTCTTGCAAAAAATAGGGCGCCCGTTGATAATGTTTGTGTTCATGACCAACGCAGCATCAGTTGCAATTATTTATCTCCCATTCATGTTTGTGCATTTTAACACCATGGTTAGATCGTTAGGTTAGGTTTCCGCCAAAATACTTTTGGATGGTTTAACAAGTGGTTTTAAATTTGGCTAAGGGGGGGGGGGGGGGGGGGGCGGGCGCGTCCCTCGTGATTCACCCAATTTAAAATCTGTCGAACTTGATATAAACGAGGTATATAATAAATTGAAGAAAAAAATCAAGTTACGTCGCATCGCTGGTCCGATCAATTCTAGGCCTTTAGATAGTCTCATTGTTTCACCAATTGGACTCGTTCCCAAGGCAGATCCTGGTAAATTTAGGCTAATCCAACACTTGTCGTTTCCTCATGGTTCGTCAATTAATGATGGCATTGATCCCAACTGTTGTGAGGTGCATTACGCCAATTTTGATGTGACTTTTCGCATTCCGTTTATTGCCGGTTCATCCGTCTGATTTTAAATTATTGGGGATTAAGGTGACTGGTCAATATTTCGTGGACAAAGCACTTCCCATTGGGGCGTCTTGTTCACCAGCAATGTTTGAAAGATGTTCAACTTTTTTTAGAATGGGTCACGAAATGCGTATCAGGGTCAAACTTGACAACGCACTACATGGATGATTTCCTGGTGGTGTCACGCGAGCATAGCTCTAAGGAAACACTGCGCAACAAGTCTGAAAGACTTATCCCTTAGAATGACTTATCCCTTCGACTTGTCCGAAAGGCATGTCCGTTGACTTCCGAAAACTTATACCTTACCCACCAGTAAAGCAATCTAAGAATAAAGGGTTCAACAAAAGAAAGTATACCACTTTGTTCATGTCATTTTGAGTAACTTTCAATTTGTTTTTGTCCAAACAGGCTAAATAGACATTTAGATGAATCTTTTAGGCATAATTTGATACCAAATTTGCCTCCTAGCAACAAAGATAAACCATGATTAGCACCATTTAAAGGAAAATCTCCCATTTTCAAAAGTCGCATTTCCAATACACAGGCCACTCATGGCGACTCGAGTTTCGTATATAGTTGTCTCGTAAAACGATTAACTTGTCTGGTTATCAATTGAGTGAAGTTGACCATTTAAATTGGTGAGTTCACACGTACAATCACGTGCCGTGTATACAGATGATTCGTATTGACACCAAAAGAACACAAACATCTTTCGTGGTTTAACTATTTCCTCTAGATAACATCAGCCAACGGACGACGCCTGAACGCAACAAATTCGATTAATCATTATTTAAAACCACACGCGGCCCGGGTGTCATTTTAGTTTAGGCCTATTAATAGTATATTATTGTGTAGCATTAGTTTTCCCGTGGATGGGACTAAATATTATCAATGTTAATAATTATGTCTAAATAAAGTTAATTAGGACACATATTTTTCTCGCCTACGTTTCACAGTTATTTTCACCCCAAAATACAAATTAAATAAAAACACCAGCCAGATATCATAAATGAAACTGCTTAGTTTGGATGCGAAAATGTTGCATATTTGAAAGTTTCTTTTGGGTGTTTCTAATCTTTTTAAAGCAAAATGTAACACAGTTCCCCCAAAACCTATATTTATGAGCCCTTCATGACCCCCTGGAAAACCCCCCAACGACCCCCATGTGGTTCACGACCCCCAGGTTGAGAACCCCTGCGCTAGGGGGTCGGTCATTACTTTTTTATGTTTCTAATATTATAATTTATATGTTTTTTCAATCGTATTATACGTCGAAAATAGCAAAAAATGAAATGTTTTTTTCAATTTTTTGAACTTTAACCTCTATTTATTCAGAGATGAGATAAGATGTCATTGTCATTCTTGTTGTTCATGAATTCGCATTTTGTGTTCTCGATTATATTCAAAGGACATGGACATTAATTAAATAGAACCCTTAGAAAAATAGTAGTGTTTCAAAGTTTAGCAAAACAATGGATACAAATAACGCCTCAGATGATCCACGTGGTGCGTGTTGCGTGCGTGTTAACTTTGGCTAAACTCTGACAAATCCGTATCGTCTAAAATGTTATTAAACTTTGTTTTATCAGGTCAGAATCAGATTCTACACATTTTGGGAAGGTCAGTCATCACTTTAATGTTTCTAATGTAAACATTTATATAATTTTTCACTGTTATATGCCGAAAATAGAAGGGGAAACGAGTGGCGGAGCCAGAGACTGAGTTTACCGGGGGGCTGAAAAAAGAATTATGTTGGTGGACTATCCAATGGGGTGCGCAGCACCGCCCTCCGAGCTATGTTCGGACAGGGTGTCTGAGGTGGGATGTGCCCCCCTGAGAAGTAGATTTTTTTTCAAATTTCGAACTCATTTTGTGCGATCTGGTATATACTTTTGACCAACATTTTACAGTCGAAAAGCCACCTCTTCATTTCCAATAAATATTTTGTTTTTTATCAATGCACGAAAGAAGTTGAGCATAACCTGAGACGAATATATATACCTGTCTCAGGCATAACTGATATATTCTTGATTTAAGTATGCATGGTTTAAAAGCTCGAACAGGGGGAGTCTGAGGGAGAAGTAGAAATGTTTTCAATTTTCGAACTCATTTGGTGCGATTTGTTGTATACTTTTTACCATAATTTTATAGTCGAAAAGCCACCTCTTCATTTCCAATAAATATTTTGTTTTTTATCAATGCACGATAGAAGTTGAGCATAAGGCAAAAAAACCAAAATTGTTATGTTGTCCTCGACCGCCCGCTCGTCAGATTTAGGGCCGCTCCTATTTTCTTTCTTTTTTTCTTCAGATTTTTAAAAAAAGAAATCGGATTTTTTTTCCCAGTTTTTTTAACAGTTTAAATGGCATTGAATATTAAATTAAGTGTTTATAACATATATGTGCGACTCTTAAAGTGATTTCAACTTCTTGTTGGCAGAACTTTGAGCTTCCGCTGGTAAAAGAAAATTACAACAACAACAAAATCCGCCCGCCCGCCCTTCCTCTCTGAAAGCTGTGGAGGACAACTCAACAAATTTTTAAGATTTAAGTATAAATGGTTTAAATGCTCGAACAGGGTGAGTCTTAGGGTAGAAATATTTCAATGTTCGAATTCATTTGATGCGATCTGGTGTATACTTTTGACCATAATTTTATAGTCGAAAAGCCACCTCTTCATTTCCAATAAATATTTTGTTTTTTATCAATGCACGAAAGAAGTTGAGCATAACTGATATATTCTTGATTTAAGTATACATGGTTTAAAAGCTCGAACAAGGGGGGGGGGGGGGGGGGGGTCTGAGCCCCTCAGAATTGTTTTTTTTCTTCTTCCTCAATTTTCGCACCTATTCGGTGCGATATTATTTGGTGTGTACTTTTGACCAATATTTTATTGAAAAGCAATCCCTTTCTCCCGTTTCTTCTCTTTTCCCCTTCTTTTATTTTCTGTCTTTCTTTGCAAAAAAAGTGGGCCATGGTCGCCTCGGTTGCGACGCGCCTGTCCTAGGCCTACATATATATCACGACATACAACGTTAATTTATTCACCAATCAGTCACTCAATTAAAAGCTCTTTCTCCCTTTCTCTCCCCCTTCCCCCTTTCCTTTCCTTTTTTTATATATAAAGAGCAAATGCCTGAAAAACGAATCAAAACAAAGCGTGTTGTGCGCACATTGGCCCATACAGCGCACACACGGAGTGCATTAGACACTTTGAATGCGCCCCGCATATTTTAGTTTCTTGCTTTCTGATTGGCTCGACACTACAGGAGTGTATGAATAAGTCTCAATCACCTCATCAACCCAAGCGATATTTGGGAAGCTGTTAGAATCACAATCCAAGTAGTGCTGATAGGCTGTGCACTGTTGGCCGGTAGCCGCCATAGTAGAGACAAAAGGGTTCTGATTCAAAACGGCAACGATAATAATTGGCCAAAAGTGCTTTGGGACTGACTGTGCTTGTATTGTAAAAAACCGCTATATTATAAGAACGGTGTATTATTATTATAAGAAGGCAAATGAAATCACAGTGGGAATTGCATTAGCATATACACCTAGCACATAAAGTCCCTGCTCAGGTGCTTTGAGGTTGACTAATTCAAAATATATAATCGGTACCAAAAATCTGAGATATACATTAAATGAGCAAATTTCTTCTCCGTAGTTTGATACCTCATTCAACAAAATCGAATGGATACTTTTAAAGTTATGTCGATTTCAATGACCGCGTATTCAACAGAAAAGTGGCACTAGGTATAGGAATCATTGATTTGTGTGTGATAACTGTGTGCTATCTGAACGTGACAGATGAATGGGTCTTTAGTGATAACCGCAATGTGCGGGACAAAGGGTGTATCTGGCTGTGAAGAATACAAGTCTTAGCTGATAAGCTGTGAGTTTTTCAGTGCGTAAATCCATAGACGGGTAAAACATTGATTTTTACCGTCTATGGTAAATCACACACAAATCAATGATTTCCTATACCTAGTGCCACTTTTCTGTTGCATTTGTTGCCATTGAAATCGACATAACTTTAAAAGTATCCATTCGATTTTGTTAAATGAGGTATCAAACTGCGGAGAAGAAATTTGCTCATTTATTGTATATCTCAGATTTTTGGTACCGATTATATATTTTGAATTAGTCAACCTCAAAGCACCTGAGCAGGGACTTTATGTGTTAGGTGTAGGTAAATTCACTAATAGTAATAGGCAAATATATACTTTTTGATACAGCTGGTAGTATGATAGGGACTTTACCATCAGATTGAAATAACAATAAACAGGGCAATTGAAACCGATTGTACACACTTCTTCCTCAAAGTTGCGTGTTGGGAAGTGGGAACAATGCAATACAGGGTGTATCAGAAAGAACTGTACCGTGTTTCTAAAATACATAAAAAATGCAAAATGATCATTGTTTTAAATTTAAACACCTGCAATATAAAGGTGAACATGTTTCCTATATTATATGTTAATTTCATTGAGATATCTCTTTTTGTTCTCGCGTGGCAAGACATAATCGAAAATCGATGAAAAACATGTTTTCAATTTCAATCAATCCTCTCTACCACTACCCCCAACATTTCAAACAATATAGCCCACACCACATAAGCAATATTCAAAACTCCCGCCAAAGAAAGGAAAGTTAAAACCACTCAAGTAGAACAAATCCTGGTTTATTTGCGGATTAAAAATCAAACATTATCTCCAAATTTCACCCACAAATGTATGCAAATAATAAATAGTTATACAAGTAATGTGAAAAGTTGAGATATGGCGACCAAAAAAAAACCCTGTCCTATGGACAGATGGATATCTCAGGTAAAGTTAGTAATTTCTCAGATTTTTTAAATTGATCATTTCGACCAAAATTGAAATCTACCATCTTTACCAGAAAGTCTGTATTTTCCATCAGAAATGTCCGATTTTCACAATTTAAAATTATTATGAAAGCTGGGCGTTTGCGCAAGGTATGTGTGAAAACGGTTTGAACAATATCAATCGAATTCATACCGTAATAAATCATATTGCCTCAGTACAGTTCTTTCTGATACACCCTGTATAATGATCAAGTCGTTCACAAGGACACAGAAGTACAAAATGAATCACATGATTTATTTACACTCGTTAAATGTTAAAAAAAGTAAATACCCCTGTTTTGTTGTTGAAATAAACTTTGGATAAGATGGCTGTTTGAAGTACCTTTTGAAGGTCATAATATGACAGGAGAAAAATCAACTCATGCCCGGAGTTGTTCTCATTCTCTAGATTTAACAATGCATATCTTGGAGATCACGTTGATCTTTATCAAACATTTGAACCCTTCCCCAAGGCCACCACAAAAAGCTGCTGGTACCGCGTGCCTGACCGACGATCTATCAAAAGGTCTAGAAAAGGATAACTTTGTCGAGCTCTTTCGTTAGCGTAATTAATTAGGCGTCAGACTCCAACGTCGCTGGCGCGGGTGATTCCTGGCCTGGCGAAGAGTGATCTTTCCTCCGAAATTTCATCGTGATAGCTTAATTGGTAAAAACACGCCCAGGGTGTTAGGGTTAATGCTTTCTTAGACATCAATACGCCTGTGGATGATATTTCTTACACATTGTATGGTGGTAATATGGTAGAATTATATGATTCTTATCGCTTTGAAACACTGCCAAATTGCATCCTGATCACAGTGAGCTGACACCACATCAGTCGGATGAGGTTTGAATAACTTCCCTTTTAGAACACAAAATAACAAAACAATTCATGTACGTATGAAGTTGATACCACAATCAGTCTGGAGATCTTCAAATGGCAATTTAATGCCCGGAATGATGATCGCTATCACACACATGGCCCAAATAGTCTTTATCTTCTCCTCTCAACTCTGGCCGAGAATTCTTTTTTAAATTCATAAACCTCATAATAGCTTAACATTTTCCATGCGGCAGTCGTCTGCAGACAAAGTTTCCAAAATTGCACAAAATGTTTCAAAATAGTCAGAATCATTAAATTTCAGCACCAAACTAGGAATCACCATCAAATATGCCTAGTATTGATTGGTTCAGTAATCCTTGAGAGAGACTTTGAAAGTTGGGAAAGGTTTCTGACAAATCTATTTTGTATGGTAAAACTAATAGCCGTGTGGAAAGTGTTAAATTTGGCCTGGCTAAGTGATTTAGCAGGAATACTCAGGACTGCATCCATCTGGATTTGGTAGTCAGAATATCTATTATTAGATCTAGCCTGGAGTATAAATTAGTGCAACTGAGAACGATATGAAAAAAATGTGTGAAATTTTGTATAAATTAAATCGGATTCAGATCATGTGTGTTGAATTTCGAAGGCGAGGCCGGGCCGCGAGGCCCTATCTATTATACAATGGCTGTAATGTATAAGGTTACATTTTCACCCAAACATTATATAGAACCGAAAGTACACAACACACGGCAGCTATCACAGATAGTGACTTTTCACATCACTTGGTATCTCAACAACAAGACCATATCTGCAAATAGCTGCTCCGAATTACAATTAGTTTATACCAATTGCGCAGCGTATAAAAAAAGATATCCGCAAATAGCTGCTCCAAATTAGGCCTAGTAAAAAAACTTACATGTTTCCCGTCCCCGCCCGCTTCCTTTTTACTATTTCCGAAAATTTGGTTTTTTGGTTTTTTTTAAATATAAAAAAATATATATATATTTTTTATTTTTTATCCTTACGAATTGGCCTATAGGAATGGCAGGTGTAATACTAATAGTTATGCTGTATCATTTCATAGCATGTTCATGCCATGCATGACACAGAAGTATTGACATGGCTTCTCAAATAGTACCATGGGGACCAAATACATGTACATCCTTTCGATCAATGATGTTTTGTTCCTCATTCAACCTGAAAAATGGAAACATAAAGAAACAATGTGTACTTGGCTCTATGTAGGTAAACCTTTTCATATGTTATTCCTCTGGCAATTAGAGTGGAAAATCCTGTTTAGGAGTGTCCGCAACACAGTCAGTTGGTCACTATCAACTTGGCGGCCATCTTGAAAAATATAGCAAAAAATGGGAAAATAGTAAATAGTAAGACCCTCCCTCCTCCTTTTTTTCAAAAGTACGAACGGGAAACATGTAATTTTTTTACTATGCCTTACATTAAGTTTATACCAATTGCTCAGCATATATAAAAACCATGCATGATATGAAAACTGGCAGCTATAACAGATAGTGACTTTAGTCACATCTAGGTATCTCAACCAAATAACCATATCTGCAAATAGCTGCTCCAAACTACATTAAGTTTATACCAAGGCCAATTGCACAGGATATAAAAAAAACATGACAACTGGCAGCTTTTTTGGTTTTAAAAAATAAATCCAGGTACTAATCAGTTGCCGACACAACAGCTCAATATCATTGTATTTCATAAATCCTGGTAGTCTATAGTCGACGTCATAATGCTTTGGACAAAATTCCAAACAGGCAATTTACTGCTGCCTGAATCTACACTGAGCCAAAAAAGAAACTTATAAAATTTTAACAGATCACCAAATAAAATTCTGTGCATGAAAATGTACCAAATTTGAATACAATATTACTGCAATGTATTGCTTCAAATGGCAGTCAATAACCAATTGTTTGCTTCAATGACACAAGAGAAATCTGCACTGACAAAGACAACGTCTTGCATCACAGGTCACAGCAAACAATTTCAGCAATATAAAGTTAAAAACATTGATAAAGGATGGTGCAAGAGCACACACCGCCCGACTTAGCATAAACTTCCTTGAACAAGAGGACATTGACGTTTTACCATGGTGTGTCCGTTCGCCAGACCTCTCCCCAATCGAACATCTCTGGGATGAGCTTGGACGAAGTGTATCAAGAAGAGACAATCCACCTGTCAATAGACAAACACTTATTGCAGCACTACAGGAAGAATGGAACAATGTTCCACAGGCTACTATCAGGAACTTGATTGGAAGCATGAGAAGGAGATGCACAGCCTGCCTGCAAGCTGGAGGTGGACATACCCGTTATCAATTACTTCATTGTTTGTTTGAATATGAGTTTGTTTTGACTCTATGAAATGTTTTTAACATTATGTTGCTGAAATTGTTTGCTGTGACCTGTGATGCAAGACGTTGTCTGAGTCAATGCAGATTTCTCTTGTGTCATTGAAGCAAACGATTGGTTATTGACTGCCATTTGAAGCAATACATTGCAGTAATATTGTATCCAAATTTGGTACATTTCCATGCACAGAATTTTATTTGGTGATCTGTTAAAATTGTATAAGTTTCTTTTTTGGCTCAGTGTATATGAATTAGAATTGTTTTTAATTTTCGAACTCATTTGGTGCGATCTGGTGTATACTTTTGATCAAAATTTGATAAAAAAGACCACCTATTCATTTCCAATAAATATTTTGTTTTTTATCAATGCATGAAAGAAGTTGAGCATAACTGATATATTCTTGATTTAAGTATACATGTTTTTAAGCTCGAACAGGGGGGCTGGAGTCTGAAGGGGGATGTGTCCCCTCAGGAGTAGATTTTTTTCTTCAATTTTCGCACTCATTCTGAGGGGGGATGTGCCCCCCTTTTTTCGAACTCATTTGGTGCGGTCTGGTGTATACTTTTGAACAAAATTTGATAAAAAAAGGCCACCTATTCATTTCCAATAAATGTTTTGTTTTTTATCAATGCATGAAAGAAGTTGAGCATAACTGATATATTCTTGATTTGGGTAAAGTCGCTAGTTTTCGGTCAGCGCCTATTTTCGGTCACTTTCACCCAAATATTCGTGTAATGAAAATGACCTCGTCGTTATAAACTGACGGTTAAAAAACGCCGCCTATAGTTGATGCCCGGGATTGCTTTAAAATGGCGATAACCGATGCAATTACACGATATGGGCGAAATGAAAATAGGCGCTGACCGAAAACTGGCAACTTTACACCATAACGGTTTAAAAGCTCGAACAGGGGGAGTCTGAGTGCCCCCCCCCCCCCCCAGAATTTTCAATTTTCGAACCCATTTGGTGCGATTTGGTGTGTACTTTTAACCAATATTTTTTTGAAAAGCAATCCCTTTCCCCGTTTCTTCTTTTTTTCCCCTTCTTCCTTTTTTCTTTCTTTGCAAGTGGGCCCCGGCCGCTACGCGCCTGTATAATCGGCCTACATATATATATCACGACATACAACGTTATTTTATTCACCAATCAGTCACTTAATTAAAGGCTCTTTCTCCCTTTTTCCTATCCCTTCCCCCTTTCCTCTCCCCCTCTCTTTTCCCTTTTTTTGTTTTGTTTTTTGGTTGACTTTTTTACCGGGGGGGCGCGCGCCCCTCCGCCCCTTCTGGATCCGCGCCTGGAAACATGACATTTTCGTAAGTGTACTTTGGCTTCATTTTTAATGTCGTATATGAGTTACAATTACTTGTTCTTGTTCATTAATTCCAACATTGTCCTCTAGATTTTGTTCCGATTTCCACTGATGGTCAGAATTATACTTTTCTATTCAGTAAAAATGATTGTATATCTTTTTAGACGATTCTCTAAAAAAAAAAACACGTCAACCTGATTACAAAGAAAAACATATCAGTAGGACAGGTCTGCACAAAGAAAACATATTTGCGCAATTATATATGTGTGACGAACATTTTATACCCTTTTAATTGATTTAAAATAAAGAATCATTCATATTTTTGAAGGTTCCAAAGTTAGAATAACAACCCGGAATAACAGACGAGAGAATAAATAAACTTTGCTTATTTCAAAATAATCTGAACACTTTCCACGCGGTAGTCGTCTGCAGACGACAGTCCTACTAAACTTCACAAAATGTTTAAAAATTGTCAACATTATTTAATGTCACGGTCACCATATCGGAATCATTATGAGAAGTTCATTAAAAGTTCTACATACTTGTCTAGTATTGGTTCAGTAATTCTTAAGATACACTTTAAAAGTTGCGAAAAGTTTCTTAAAAATCTCAGTTTTGTAATGGTAAAATTAACTGCCGCGTGGAAAGTGTATACGCAATTTTTACTTAATTGAACATGTATAGTGTGAAATTCGCCGGGAAAGCCTTTATTATTATTATTAACTGTTTGCGAAATATAGTGATTTCAACGTGGTTGTTCATGTATATAATTTAGTAGCGTACGCAATAATAAAAAGGATACCAACTTACCAAGTCAACATTATAAAGTGTATCCCGTCTATTCTTTAAATATCCGAATGAAATGCAATCATGCGTAATTATGTTTGACATTTACTATTTCACGGGAGCGTGATTTGTCTTGATAGGCTAACAAAATGAAAAATAACTGACGGTTTTACAGTAATAGAGCGGGAGGAGACATTTATCACTGGGGGAAACCAGAAATCAAAAACAAGAAACAAATAAATGTTTATTGTTTAGACTAATTATCTAATATAGTCACTGATAAAGCATTGAAAAACGAAATGGCCTAGCCAGTTCGGTATGATCTTTCACTACCAAGCGTCCAAACATCGTGTACTGGTCAATACAACTTTATTAGGGTTCATCAATCGGGTCCGTATCGACTGCTGACACCCATAGTGATATTTCAAGTGGCGCTGCTTATCCAAGTTTACGACTCTTTAACATAATGGCTTGATAAGTAGATCAATATAAATCGATGCCTATTTGTCCGATGGGTTCCGTTGGATTCTTTTGGACATGGGCATTTTTATATTGGTATCAGTTGAAATTTCATACGTATTTGTCCGTTAGGTATTGGAAAATAGTACCTTGGGCCACACGGACAAGTCTAAGGGATAAGTCATTCTAAGGGATAAGTCTTTCAGACTTGTTGCGCAGTGCTTCCTAATTTGTCGTGCAGCGCCGTCGCCGAACATTTCGTTAACATTTGTGAGGAGTTTGGAGTTCCCTTGGAGAAATCGGTGGGGCCTACTTCTAAATTAATGTATCTTGGCCTTGAAATTGATTCCGTGCGACAAGTAATGGCGATTCCCAAGGATAAAGTAGAGTCTATTTCCGGAAAAATCGAAAAAGGTCTACAATCTGCCAACCTGTCACTCAGAGAGCTTCAGTCGTTAATTGGGTCTTTATCATTTGTATGCAAAGCAGTGGCTCCAGGGAGGGCGTTTCTTCGGAGACTTATTGATTTGACTTGTGGTGTGACGAAACCTTGGCACAAAATTAGGATGTCCGCGCGGGCAAAGGGCGATTTGATGATGTGGTCATTATTTTTGAAGGAGTTTAATGGCGTCTCTATGATACCTGATCAGATGTGGCTTGGTGAGGAAGATTTAGAGTTTTTCACCGACGCAAGAGGGGAGCGTGGGTTTTGCGGGTTTTTTTCGTGGCCAGTGGTTCCAGGACAGATCAGGCAATCTGGGAAAGTCAAGGTCAATCACTTGGTTGGAACTTTTTCCCATTATTGTGGCAGTGGTGCTCTGGGGTAACTCGCTATCGGGAAAGCGGGTTATATTACGGTCTGATAATCTCGCAGTAGTTACAATTTTAAATAAACAGACCTCAAAGTGCCCCATCGTCATGAAGTTAGTTCGGTGTTTTTTTTCAATTTGAATAATTGGATAATAAGATACATGACATATCTATGGCAAATTGTTTGAATAGACATTGGCATAAAATGACATAATTAGTTGTGCATTGGCATATATATCTGGCAAAGTTGACCATGAATGTGCATTGGCACATCGATGTCAAATCATTCGTGATTGGTTGACAACTAGTATTTTGAATAATTGGATAATAATATACATGACATATCTACGGCAATCCTTGGCAATTCATTTCGGCCTCTTTTGACTGTGCAATGGAGCGAAAGGGAGTTTGTGCTCTCCTGCCGATTGGTTGATAACTCATATTATGATCATTTGTTTTCGTGCATTGTTGTGTATATAGATTATAAATTGCATGGCATGGTGATGTCCGCAAATTACTTTTGTGTCCCGCCTGTTGTTTCTAGGGTCTGGCGGTAATGACGCTGTTACGTCACTGTCTCGTGATAGTCAAATGGACTATAATAGTTACTGTGTTTCCCATCCTTAAAGTACACTTTAATCAGGGCCGATAAAGTATACTTTGTTCACGGTCGATAACGTATACTTTATTCAGGGCCGATAAAGTATACTTTATTCAGGGCCGATAACGTATACTTTATTGACCTGTTATAAGGTATACTTTATATCAGGTCAATAAAGTATACTTTATAAGCCTAGTATAAGGTACATTTTATTCGCTTAAATTAGTACTTTATTGACCGAATAATAATGTATACTTTATTAGCCTTGAAATAAAGTATCCTTTTATTTCATGATAATAAATAAGATATACTTTATTGACCAAATAATAAAGTATACTTTATTGGACATATTATAAAGTATACTTTATTGGAACCTTAATCAAGTACAAATTGTGGCAATATGTGTACTTTATTGACATAATAAAGTACCTAACATAATCGAACGCGATAGTGAGTAATGAACTGATTTGATTTAGTAATTAAGACCCCTTTTTAAGCAATAGCCCTGTCATGTTGGAAAGAGTCACTAATGAATAGATTAGATTTACAAGTTTTAAGCAATAGCCCTGTCATTTTGGGAAGGATTTTGTGCATATATTATACGCAGGGGTGGGCAAAGCCCCAGAAATGTTTGGACATTTACGAGTGTTCAAACTTTTTTGAACCCCCTCTTTAGGGGTTTTCAAAACTGTTTGATCCCCCTTTTTGGGGCTTCAAAACTTTGTTGACCCCTAAATTTTTTCAGCCCCCCCCCCCCCATTTATAAACGCTCCCTAATAACGCTATTGACACCAATAATGCTAATTATCTAATTATATCGTTATCAGCGCTGATCGCATGTTTTATGATGCCAATCGGCGTTCATTTAGCGTTAATAGCATAATTAGGTTGCCCTAATAACGATATTAATTAACCAACACAATTGCTAATGTGCTAAAAGGCCGCTTCCTGCAGATTCTACAGTTCTACAGTTAACAAGTTCCAAAGTGAATAACTCTATCCACACCACCGTTACTTTCTTAATAAAATAACAACTCAAATAAAGAACACGTACTGCTCTTATATACGAACATTTAGGTACACAAAAATGCAGTGCTTGAACGTGATGGTGGGCTCTTACTTGGTTTAAATGTTAAATCCACAGTCTACTGATAACATTATTCCAGTAGAGATATAATTCCGTTGATATCCACCGTGCATAAAGTAATTGCATTGGCTTTTAGTACTTAACTGATTATATGTATGCAACGGATACCGCTCCGGGGTCAAGGTTGTCTAGGGGTAGAATTTACAAAGTTCAAAAAGATCAGCGTATTTTTCCATTACGACCGTAAACTAAATGAAAACATTTCGCGGTTTTCATGGTACAATGCCTATGGCCTTGATGGTGACTGTATTTTAGTACTTTAAGTACTCGATTCGCTCTTTTGCCCAAAGCATGAAAAGAACACAGATAATACAAATAAAACAAAATAGAACACCACTAACAATAAATAGTCAACGTCACGCGATTCAATAGCAGAGTAAAGGGAAGAATCCAGCCTCTTTTTGTACAAGCAGGGTTTTTATTTTTATTTTTTAACACACATAATATTCGGCCGAGTGCACCAATGACGGGTAACTTAATAGGGAGGTAAGCTACCTCCCTAGTAGTTATTCTCTAACTGTAGCATAACTTACTAACGATGTAATTCTTAGAGCATAATTGGCGAGTAACACCAGAATAGCTACTAGCGAGGTAAATATCCTCATTAATCAGCATCGTCCCCTTACAAAATCAAGTGTCGCATATGCCAAGTGTTAACCTATAGTTTACTGTAAAATTCTGACGTGGATGGTCCTCCGTAATATTAAAAACGTGTCGTCACTCGCTAGGTCATAGGTGAGTGTAAATCAAGAAACACGTGGAGTCGGACTGCGATCCGGAAAAAAATGATGCCATTTTATGGCCAAACATTTCGAAGTTTGTTTATCACTTTTTCAAAAATAAGGACTATCATGACATTACAAACATATTTTGGGCGAGGGGCACATACAAACATTGCACCAAAAAGCACAATTTTAATGAAAAACACAAGCACCCGATGGAAACAATTATATACAATTATAACACATCTATTAACACAAATACCTCCGTGGCGTCGACACCGTGTCCTACGCTTGTTAATCGCGGAACCCCGGTTCGATTCCCAGACCACGCGCGGCACGATCCTTTTTTCTTTCTTTTTCTACCCTTCCACTCACAATAATGTTGAAACTTGTTTTATCAGTTTTTAATTAATAAAAACAATAATAAGTTTATGTATTTAGTCATTATTTAAGACCCTTGGACAATTAGTACATTTTGGTCAAAATATGACCCAAAGTTGGTGATCTAAATTTTGACTAAAAAAAATCACCAAATTGCATGAATGGATTTTCAAAAATATAAAAATCTTTCAGCTTATGAGGGGTCACATTCCACTTCAAATATACACCCCCTGGGCATGCAAGTGCAATTGGCTCTTCAGCATCAGCGAATCATCCCCTTCAATGTTCACAATAAATGTACGCTATATACTGCTAGAATCGACTGACTTGTGGCATAAAACGTTATGCCCCAACTTACTCTTGGGTCCGGTCAGGTATAACATTTAGCGTAAATAACCCGCCAGTTACTAGCCTAGTAGCATACCCCGCATTGGCGCTCTCAAAATGTTGGGTTACGCCTCAGTTACTAGCGAGGTAGCGCTATTCTTCAGCTACCCGTCATTGGTGCACTCGGCCGATAGTGTCAATACATGATGATGTACATATAACCAAATTTTTGATTTTTAGCCTAACCATGAAGCTCAACTACCTTCATGGCCTAACTGACCAAGTATCATAAATGTAACATTTGAAAAGACGGTTTCTTAAAAATGGTTAGGGGAGGGGAGGGGAGGGGAGGGGAGGGGAGGGGAGGGGAGGGGAGGGGAGGGGAGGGGAGGGGAGGGGAGGGGAGGGGAGGGGAGGGGAGGGGAGGGGAGGGGAGGGGAGGGGAGGGGAGGGGAGGGGAGGGGAGGGGAGGGGAGGGGAGGGGAGGGGAGGCGAGGCGAGGCGAGGCGAGGCGAGGCGAGGCGAGGCGAGGGGAGGGGAGGGGAGGGGAGGGGAGGGGAGGGGAGGGGGTCAGTGAACATACCAAGCGAGTGGGGGTCAGTGAACATAGGCTACCAAGCGAGTACGCATCCGCGTCCAAAAAAAACGTTGAAAAGGGTCCAAATTTTCATATGTGTACTTTTGACCATCATAATTCCATGATTCCTTTGGTCAAATGAACTGACAGTGCCAATCTCAACCGACACGACGTCAATATTAGGGGGACGCCCCCCCCCCCCTCCTCTGGCTACGCCACTGTATTTACCAATGAATAAAACAGAGGGAAAAGGTCAAATATCCCCTTCCAATTTTAATTCGAGCTTGACGTCCATGGAACGTAAATAAATGCATAAGTATATACAGGGGCGGACTGGGACCTGAAAGCGGCCGTGGCAAAATGATTAAAGCGGCCCAGGCGCGTATGTCGTCCCGGTAGTAAATTTTCGTAAAAGGTTGCCCCAAATTTTTTCCAAGTCAGTCACCTCGTGAATTTCACGTAAGTGGGGGGGGGGGGGGGGGGGGGGAAATTTCGCACAGTCAAAAATGTCGCACGGTCACAAAAAATCGCACGGTCACAACATTTCGCACAGTCACAACATTTCGCACGGTCACAACATTTCGCGTAACCGGCCCTGAGAGAGGCCCAACCGGCCCTGGGAGGCCCAGGACCAAGCGGCCCATGTGGCGATCGCCAAAACGCAACAGTGGCCAGTCCGCCCCTGAGTATATACATGTACATGTAGACAGTTTTAACACGTAATGGTGAACGAGTAAATTATGACCTGGTGTATTGTATGAATATATTTGCCTTTTTTGTGATATTAACCTGTTATATGCGAATCCCGTAAAACAAATAGGTAACTTGTATAATTTAAAGTTTTCTCTATTCATTAAAGTTTTAGATTTGTCCTATCATGCCCTGTTGAAATACATGTGTGTCTTTATAGAATGCACTTATTATAGGCCTATGCGAGAATGTGTTTAAAGGTCAACTTCAATATTGGTATTATTCTATCCGTATACCTGTCTCATAATAAATACCGATAAAAATAGACTACAATTTCAATAGAAATGAATGACTTCGATAGTTTCTGAATTTCTGAATTTCTTCAGTTGAGTTTCGACATACCGATGGTATCATACACCTTTCGATATAAAACAAACAATAGATTGTAAGTTGAAAAGATTATACGCCTACAATCCATGTGAATAATAAAATAATAATATGTACAATCTCAGTAAATGGTATTATCCAATATATATGAGTGAGTGGTATGATCGTTTTACTGCACTGTGTTTAATGAATTACACTATAACTATAGTGTGATGTGAAAAGTATTACAAATTATTCTTTACTAGCGGGCACCAGCGCTTCGCGCTGGACCCGCTAGAAGATTTCACGGGGAATAAGTAAACATAGCGTAAGAAAATTTGATACAATATCAAGAACACGGTCCTACATGTATACATAATCCAGACGGGGCCCTAAATAATCCGAATATCGCAGGTGCTTTTGATAATCCAGGTATGTGCCTTAATCTAGGTAGGCCTACTTTTGTGTTTCCAGATGCCTATGTAGGCCTCCCATGAGACCTGAAATGCAGGTACCCGTTGACCCATTATATCAGGGGTTCTCAACCTGGGGGTCGTTTGGGGTTTTCCAGGGGGTCATGAAGGGCTCATACATATAGGTTTTGGGGAACCGTGTTACATTTCGCTTTAAAAAAGCTTAGAAAAACCCAAAAGAAACGTTCAAATACAAAATGTCCTGCTCGCTACGCTCGCATCCAAACTAAGCAGTTTCATTTATGATATCCGGCTGGTGGGTTTTTTTTCTTCAATTTTTGTTTTGGGGGTCACGGTCGTACTGACCAGGAATGTCAAAAGGGGTCGTGGGGCAAAAAGGTTGCGAACCATTGCATCATATCCAGGTACCCCATAGGCCTAAGCCCTACCCCTAATCCAGTTACCCCAGGTGCCCTTAATAATGCACCGGATACCACATATTCAAGGTACTGCATGCAGTGGGCCGTTATCTCGAGATACCAAGGTGCCCTTACCATGCTTACTTTATCATATTCAAGTAAATTAAACGCGGGTGCCGAGAAGATAGCGGGCAGTAAAAGTCATATCACAATAGGCAGAGGTGAGTAATATCAAAGCGTTATAAATGTTTATATAAATATCAAGAGTATGTCCTTAAATAATTCAGGTACTAAAGTGCCCTTGATATAAAGTAAGTGACACGGTGCCCTTAATACACCATGAGCCATGTGCTCTTAAATAATACAGATACCCTAGTCCTAATCCAAGTAGGCCTACTCCACTTGTTCTTATTACACCGGTTGCCCGATAGGCCTAGCCCCTACCCATTCAGATGCCTTAATAACCCAGGTAGCGCATGCGCCGGCGTTATATCCATCAAATGTGCCCGTATTATATCCAGTTTATAATGGAAATCGCAGGTATAGGTGCCGAAGCTATAGCGCGGGTGGTTAGTCATATCAAAACGTAAGATGAGGGTATTGTAAAACAGCAAGAATATGTCGTTGTTACTCCATGTATCCTAGGTGCCATTAATACTGACATTGGTACTACAGTGCCCTTAATAATCCAATATACCATGTGCCCTTAAGAAATCCATGTACGTCATGCATGTATAACACATGGTGCCCTTAATTATTCAGGTACCACCCCATGTACAATAATAATCAAAATTGTGTATTTAGTGATCCAATATAGATCTCCCTGGACTATGTGGTTTATCTTCAATCGAATATTAACCCGTAATAACTGTGTATGCGGCTATTTGGCATGTTTAGGGCCTACGTGGATTAATAAGGACACCTGAATGGTTATTCAGATGTAGGAATACTTAGAATATACAGAGTATCTGGATTGCCTTAATATAATTATAGAACACATGGGTGGGTACCCCACGTGGCCTTTAATCCAGCAGGTAGACCTACCCCAGGTGCAGTGGCGGCACTAACGGTTGGGGGTGGGGATGCCCAGTCGTGACCCCCAGTTATATTACCTCCTGTCAGCGCATGTCTCTACCTATTTTGTACCCCAAATAATAAAAAAGTTTAATTTTAATGTCAAAATTGAAAGTTACTTAAAATTAGCTTTAAAATGTCTCCCCCGATTCTTTTATTGCCCCGCCACCCCGTTTTCCTCCTTTAACATTTTGGTGCTGGTGTCGCCACTGCCCATAATGCACATTATACTGTATCCAGGTAATTCAGTAGACGTTCTGAGCGTTATTATAGTGGGTTCCATAGTTTTATAGTCGGTCGTTTAGTTTTATGGTCGGCGGAGTCTATCATCAATATCACTATATCTTCCATGCTTGTACTTGAGCACAATGTGTGCCATCCGGGTTTTGTTTGGCCTATTTACGTTAAATACATTATTCCTCCAATAGGCATGTGGGGTCTTAACGTATAATATGTAGTTAGTTCCTTTGTCATGTTTGCTGTGTTCTATAAAGCCTCCCGAGATACTACCTGATACACCCTTAAAATCCAGTTATCACAGGTGGCCCACCTGGGCATAGTATATACCCAGGTAATTTGAGACTCGTTTTATAATGAACCCCGTAATCCAGATACCACTGATGCCCTTAATAATCCAGACACTCTATAATAAACATGATAATGTACCACACGTTCCGTTTATCCAGATGCCCCATGTGCCCTATTAATAACTTTATATCCAGATTATCAAGTAAGGGAAGTGCGGAGAGGAGGGGTGGCTTTAGGGTACACTATTAGAAAAAGGGTGCTTCAGATGGGTTCTTGGCTGTCCCGTATATGGTTTAAAGGTTCTTTGATTTAAAGGACCTCAAGGTTCTGTAGAGAACCTTTAGAGGTTCTAAAGGCCAATGTTTGCCCATATTTTGCCCATTTTGAACCTTAAAATGGTTCTTTTTGGAACCTTTTAAGGTGATATAAAGGGTTCCATATATATGGGACAGTCAAGAACCCCTGAAGCATCCTTTTTCTAAGAGTGTACGGACTGTCTGCTTTCACCCTGAAAAAAAATTCGACCCTTAGACGACCTTTGCGGGGACCGAACAAACAGATCACCGAGTTTCTCATCACCGAGTTTAAGCCCGATCGGACAAACTTTAAAAATTCGACCCCTATATGACCTTTGACCCCGGACGACCCAAGAAAAGCAAAGCCGTTTTATTTTTTCCACGCTCGACTCATATTCGGGCTTCCCGTCACCGAGTTTAAGCCCGATTGGACAAACTTTGAAAACTCGACCCCTAGACGACCTTTGACCCCGGAAGACCCGACAAACGCTAACCCATTTTATTTTTGCCACGCTCGCCTCGCATCGAGCATTGTGATCACCGAGTTTAAGCACGATCCGACCAACTTCAAAAAGTTGACCCCTAGATGACCCTTGACCTCGTATGCTCTAGCGAATGCGAACTTGCTCTTGCGGGGACCGAACAAACAGATCACCGAGTTTCTCATCACCGAGTTTAAGCCCGATCGGACAAACTTTAAAAATTCGACCCCTATATGACCTTTGACCCCGGACGACCCAAGAAAAGCAAAGCCGTTTTATTTTTTCCACGCTCGCCTCGCATTCGGGCTTCTCATCACCGAGTTTAAGCCCGATCGGACAATTTTTAAAAATTCGACCCCTAAATGACCTTTGACCCCGGACGACCCAAGAAAAGCAAAGGCGTTTTATTTTTTCCACGCTCGACTCGTATTCGGGCTTCCCGTCACCGAGTTTAAGCCCGATCGGACACACTTTGAAAATACGACCCTTAGAGGACCTTTGACCCCGGACGACCCTTGGTGCTGTAATTATTGAACCATGACTCAAATGTATATAAAAGTATACCTTTTTGGAAATGAAATGGATCAGAGAATCCAAATTTGGCATCAATTTTGACCAAAAATGTTGATTTTTTGAGAAAATCTTTTTTGACCCATTTTTTTTGAACAAAGCTAACAAACATAATTTTGAGTTAAAAATGCCCAAATCACTTGATGATGATGTTAAGACACTACTGGAGGGACGATTTTTTTTTTTATAAATCTAATCCAATATTTTTTGAAATTTTGACAAAAAAGTGTTTAAAAAAATTAAAAATCCATTTTTTCAAGGTTTTTTGGCACTTTTTGGTCAAAATTTTCAAAAATATTAGAGCTTTATAGAGCTTTATAATGTGAAATTCTTGTCAAAGCCGTAGATCAGAATGTTTTGTTGTACAAAGAGGGCTGATTTTCTTGAATCCTGAAGTGCAAGTTCATACATGTAATACAATTGTAAACATGTACAAATCCCAGTTTGTATCAACATTGAGGGCGCCGCCTCCAACACATCACTGAAATAAAACTGTAGTTATGCCTGACCGTCCTAGCAGGCCTACGGCAGCACTATTTCACTGCAATCATTCTGCATTCCCTTTAACATGTATAAAACTCTTGGTTTGTTTCATTGTACGTAGATCAAACAACTTTAAATCATTAATTTTTGGACGAATAGTGTTAAACCGTACTTAATAAATGCAATAAATATATATTATAAATACAGCATAATTATATACATCAATCAATATTAATACTTTCCATGCGGCAGGCGTTTGCAGACGACATTTCGAAATTTCACATAATGTTTTAAAAATACAAAATAATAAAAATTCATGACCATATTTGGAAGTTGAATAAAATTAAAAATTGGAACCACCATGAGGATTGCATTAACGTAAGTACAAACATTTATAGTATTGGTTCAGTAATTCTTGAGATTAAAAGTTGGGAAAGGTTTCTAAAAAATGTGTTTCTGAAATGGTAAAACTAATAGCTGCGTGGAAAGTTTCCACGCGGCTATTTAGTTTTATTTAAGATTTTTTTTTAGAAACCCTTCACACTCAAAGTCTATCTCAAGGATTACTAACCCAATACTAGGCATGTTTGTACTTATCTCGATGCATTTCCCATGGTGATTCTAACTATGGTAATGAAATTCAATAATGTTGAAATTTTTTAAACATTTTGTGAAATGTGTTATGCAGGGAGATGTGTTAACACCATTTATGCCTTGGTATTATGTACGTACATGTACATGTATACTGTCAAAGGATATTTACTGGATCTAAACCAGTCTTGAAAACAAAGGTTGCTCAACCTACCAAACCAAACCAAACCATACCAAACCAAGAATGGGTGGTTGCCGTTAGTATATCAGGTATATTTACACGAGCCTGACTTGGCTATTTGGCCCTGGAACCTAACAGCAACATGGAATTGTTAGTGCAGATTGATGTTTACTTTTGGTACGATTTTTGGTACGATTTTTGGTTTGGTAGGATTTGCCTCTGTCAAACTTTATATGCTTACATATAGGAAAATGGATTGCCAATGTAACCGCATTGGGCTTATTTTTAAAAGTCAGACTACATGTATTTTCTATTGGCAAACAATAAATGAGAGACCACTTGAGCCTTGGTTTGGGAGTTTAAGTTGGCAACACTGAACACACACCCATTGAAGTTGGTGAAGTAATTAACAAGACCCCCTGAGATTAATCCACTTAGTTAAGGGTTTGGGATTTTGTTAAGCTATGGTGTTAAGTACCAGTATAATAGAAGTTAGGCCGATGTTTGCTTTTAATAATCATGTTATGCATTTAAGTTATGTTTACTTGGTTCTGAAATCGTAAAGGCATTGTCTGTATTATCTAAATGTGTTTGAACGGGTTCCCATGATGCTTAAAGGTTCATTGACCTCCCATGAAAAGTCAGACTACAGCGCGCTATCATCAGATCATGCAAAGGTACATAATATGGGCTCCGAAAATTTAATTTCGGGAGCCCTAAGAAAACACTAGGGGTTAATTTGTTATGCCTTTTTGATTGTTCTATCTCATCAGTCATCATGGTATGCTGGCACTATATCCCTTACACCACAAACCATAATCCTACTAAATGGAGGGCACGTAGGGCAATGCGTTTTCGAAACCATTAAATCATCGACCAATCGTTAGTTGCAAGACAATAGACAACCTTCATGTTTGTTCATAATAGAGCAAGAAACAAATGCAATTACCTCCCAGGAGATAATGATAATATATTAGTAATGATATTTTTGAAAATATATAATGGGTTACAGAGTTGGTGGTTGCTACAAACAGTATAAATACTGACAACTAAAGCAGATGCATTATTAAATACTTCCATGGTTGAAGTAACAATTTAAACCACCACGAAGTTTTGGTAAAGTATCAATAAGTTCAGACAACCATTTGTTTAATATTTGGCCCACGCAAAGATATCTCAACTGTATTATTTTACTGTATTTACTTTTTATTGGATTGCAAAAAGGGATTTTTTTTCTCGGTCAAATAGAGTTATTAATATACACCTAGCACATAAAGTCCCTGCTCAGGTGCTTTGAGGTTGACTAATTCAAAATATATAATCGGTACCAAAAATCTGAGATATACTTTAAATGAGCAAATTTCTTCTCCGCAGTTTGATACCTCATTCAACAAAATCGAATGGATACTTTTAAAGTTATATCGATTTCAATGACGCTGATAGTGGGTCAAAGTGTAAAAAAATGTAAAAAATCGTTGGGTAAATGTTTACCCCAAAACGACCATGTTCCCTATTTTGACCCACTTATGTGTAACATAGTGGGTCAAAGTGTAAAAAAATGTAAAAAATCGTTGGGTAAATGTTTACCCCAAAACGACCATGTTCCCTATTTTGACCCACTTATGTGTAACATAGTGGATCAAAGTGTAAAAAAATGTAAAAAATCGTTGGGTAAATGTTTACCCCAAAACGACCATGTTCCCTATTTTGACCCACTTATGTGTAACACTTTACACAACCCGGGTTGTGAAGAGGTTTTACTCAACACTTGTGTCATTTTTGGTACACATGAATTGGGTAAATTTCCTTTACCCAATAATTCTTACACTTTCATGGTGTCAAATCATGTTTTACCCAATTACGGGCACTTTTCTACAAAATGTGTTTGTAATGTGATTATACTCCTTATTTTTAAAAGAACGGTCAATTTTTTGCCATTTTCGAGAAAAAAAATGGCGTAATTTATACGGTAAATGCCAGCAGTGTGGTGTCCGTGTGGGCAAGCATACAGATGATGCCGGCAGGCTAAGCAAATCCAGCATATAAAACAAAAGTGCTCCTAATGGGGCTCGAACCCACAACCTTTCGGTCCCCATGTCAACGTTCTATCCACTACACTAACCGTGCTAAATTCTACATTCCCGGCACTCCCGGCACAAAAAAATCGACTTGTTTTATGCTTTTTTGCTATTCTGAGGTGTGTGGATCGTGTTTTTTTAAATTAAATTGGTTAGATATCCGTCCATTTTAGAACATCTGAAATTTAAAGTGCACCCACACACCCGGGAAAGTATGATGCCAAGGGCATATATTTTGCACGTAAATCCAATACAAAGGTTCAGAAAATCGACCAAAATATGACGTCATGACCATTGCTTCGGGACAAAATGGCGCGGTACCCCCCCCCCCCCCCCCCCCCCCTACACACAAGTGGTAGACTATGGACATTAACTACAGCGCCTCCAAGTGACAGCACTTAACTATTGAATTTTCCAACCAGCAGTAGTAATAAAATATTGTTTGGTTGTCTTTGACCTTCTTATCTTATTTTTCCGTCAGTTCTAAAACCTCGCAACCTTATTCATACTCAAATTACCCGCTCATGCTTAACCGATGAACATAGGCCTACATGTATTGAATCAGTGCAGTGCCGGATTTGACTACAGATAAACCGGTGTATGCAATGAAGGCATTCATGTGTAGTAGCGTGTGATTATGCTAAGTTGACGTGAGTTCAAACGCCAATTATTAGCCGTTGATGGGCAGAGTGTCGATTGGGAAATGTGTTGAAATTCTTTTGTTATTGTATCGGTTTGTTTCTTTATTGACATCATTGTTCACCGTCTATGGTGAGCGTCTGAACTCACTAAAAATAAGGACTGACCGGGGAAAACTTTGGGAATTACGGGTGTATTGATATTAGACGATTTATTGAATCAATTTCAATAAGTAAGCTATCAAAATATTCCTTAATGTATAAATAAGTATTATGAACGAAATCATTCTCTTTACTGCCCACATTACATTTCAGTGGTGTGCGCATTATATTGAAGTGGCTAGTGGGAATGGGTCACCTTTTTTTATAAATTCTCAAACAGTTCAAACCAAATTCTTACAGTGATTGTGTGAATACAGTATATCAACTGCACTGTTTCCATGGCGTTCAAAAGTGTTTGTTTTTTTCCTGAAATTTAGCATAACTGTTTTATTGTTCTGGATATTACCACTCAGTCTCATATGGGCTTGAATTGCATAAGTGGATCAATGAAATTAAACCCAAGTAACGAAATTAACAAACCAAACTGGGTGGTATTATTTGAATAAAGCAAACATAGTAATATTTCCTGATGATCGACAATTATTTGTTTTGAAATTTGAATTATATAGTAATGACTATAGAAATTAAGTTTTATTATTATTAAGTTTTTATCATAAACATTTTCTTGTAAGCCTACAGCAAGTCAAGTCAATGCAACAATTCAAATTAAAACTATCATGACTTCTTGTTTATTTTCATTATTAAAATAAATTTAATCATCCATCAGTCACAAATTAACGTATAATATACTATATTTTGAGAAATTGAATTTTTCTAAAAAATATTGCACTAGCAGTGATGGCTGCAACTGTCAACAGACAATGTCATAGCCTAGATGGATGGTTTTGATAAGAAGCAGACATGTCACATCATCATGATAATAAACAGAATTTTTAAGAAAAAAGTTAAAAGGAAAAAAGACGTACATTTTGCACAAAAAAACTCTCTACCTATGTTAAAACCATCATGAAAAGATTAAAGTCTTACTCTTTCTAGTAGTAGATAATACTTTAAATTTAAATTACTATATGTACTAGCCTACTAGGGCTTAGGCTCAGGCCCGTAAGCAGTATTTTTTTAGGGGGGCGTTTTTTCTGGAAAAGGTACATTGGTACCCCAAGATTCGTAAAAGGTTGCCCCCCCCCAAAAAAAAATAGTCATCTCAGAAAATTTGAGAGGGGGGGGAGGGGTATAGGGCATATTTTAGTCCAAAACGGCCCGAAGAAATGCTTTACACAATGGAAAGAGGGGCTTTTTCGGAAATAGGGGTGGGGGGGGGGGCGTTTTCACACACAAAAGTACATTAGTAAAAAAAAGGTACATTTGTACACAAAAAAGGTACATTGATACAACAAAAAAAGGACTTTTCAGATTTGCCCCCCCCCCCCCCCCCCCCGACGCCCCCTAGTTACGGGCATCCTTAGGCTAGAGTAAGACTAAGCTATTATAAAGTCATGAATGAAGCCATTGCATTATTTGATTTTGTAAGCTATGATACATATCACGGTAACGGGGGATCGTAAGTTTCGTTTTCTGACCGAAAATCGGTGAAAATCAGACGCGTTTTTCTCATCAAAAAAGAAGTCGGGCATCAATGTTTTTGATATAAAATTAAAGCTTAAAATTCCGTTAGTACGGAAATTGCTCTTAATATATCTTACACATTTTAGTCCGGTCAAGTGAATGGTTACAAGAAGGAAAGTCACGAAAGTTGTTAAATTCTAAAATTAGCGATAAAATCGCTGTTTGTGGACCAAATATGTCAGATTTGGCATCATATTATAGAGAAAATTACGAACAATCCACCTACTTCGCCATCATGGCTGCCAACTAACCCTACCTCAATTAATTCAGGGAAAACAAACTTCTCGTAAGGTTTAAGCGCAAGGTTGACATCCTGAAATCGATCTTTGCGTGGGTTAGAAATCGACAAGGTCATTACCTGCGTGCTGACTGTATAATACTAAATAATGAGACGTTACAAGACGGATCTTGTGGACAACTTCACAGTATGATTGTAGTTTGCCATTTCGTTGACAGAGTTGTCGCATGCTGGGTAATGTGCAACGTGTAAATAACGTTAAAGGGGCACTGCACGATTTAGTCAATACATAACAACCGTCTATTATGAAATACATTCAATACCAGGGTGCATGTAGGACTGTGTCTATTTATATTGCGTTGGTGGTCACCACCGTATTCAAAGTTTGTTCTTAGTTGGGATGATTGTTGAAATGCTACCAGCATTTTGCTCGAGTCTGGTCCATTCATAACCCAAGCGTGTGTCTGTATGGACCGACCGTGTAAACAAACAAACAAACAAACAAACAAACAAACCTCAATGGTGTATGGCAAGGCTAGCTATATACGACTTCTACAAAGATTTCTATACGCGAATAACAAATAAACTGCTCACAAAAACTATCGAAACACTTAGAAATGATCCAATATATAACGGCTCGAAAGGGTATGCATTAATCGAAGCAAATAACCGAGTGCATAATTTTGTTCTGCGTATTTTGACACCTCGATCGATGAGATACGATGTTGCGGAGCGGAGTTATTGTCATTTCAATGGTCGTGGGTCCAGTTTCAAAAGTGACAATCATCCTATAGAAAGAGGTTTGCATTACTGTTTAGAATGATCAGATTCGTGCTTTTCAATAGGGATGAGTGTCACCTTTGAAACTGGACCCACGATCATTGAAATGACAATAACTCCGCTCTGCAACATCGTATTTCGATACTTTTTGTGAGCAGTTTACTATTTGTTATATTAATATAATTTTCTATTACGAGTACAATATTATGTTTACGTGTTTTAAACATATTATTGTGTGAACTTTGCCTCGTTTACTATGCCACCATCACAATAAAATAATGTATAAACCAGCAGTGAACACTCACGTCATTTCATCATGCCACAAGGGGTTTTTTCCTGTGATTTCTACTTGACTGTATTATTTTTTTCTTGTTTGCTAATTGCGCCTTGGATTAGAACTTGTTTCTACATAAATGGCGCGTTATAAATGCTTATTTATTATTTATTATTATAATTATGTAAATCCCAGGAATGGTGAAAAAAGGGTCAGCTTACACAATTGGTCACATTTTGCTTATTTTTCAGTCGATTACTTTCATTTTTTGGAAGATGAACAAGATGATAATTATTATACGCTTTATACAAACAACACTAATTTCATGGTTCAATCCGTACACAATGATTTTTGATTCCCCTTGTAGGGCTGGAGGAGGATGGGGAAATGCTATGGTCCAAATATGGTGATTAATGTAAATAATAATTATGATTATAATAATAATAACACTACTAATAATAATAATTGCGCATGAAAAGCAACCAAACTAGCAGGAAACAGGAAAAGGATCAAGAGAGCAAAACAATAATCAACATAAATACAGACAAGAAACAATCAAATAGACATATTATCAATACCCCAAAAAGTGGCATAGACAGTTAAACATGATTATAAATTACGAATACTAGAACAAACAAGATTATAAATTACGAATACTAGAACAAACAAGATTATAAATTACGAATACTAGAACAAACAAGAAGAGGTAAATCAAATCAAATCAAATCAAATCAAATCAAATCAAATCAAATCAAATCAAATCAAATCAAATCAAATCAAATCAAATCAAATCAAATCAAATCAAATCAAATCAAATCAAATCAAATCAAATCAAATCAAATCAAGACAATGCTTCAAATAGGCCTAACATAATTTGGTTAACATGCAGATTTTTCAAATCAATGAAGAAAAAGAAAATTATCGAAATGCATGTATACCTAATATTATTTGGAGTGCCATGCCAGGAACAATATGTGGTTGGATTTACTTGATTTGAAAGATGAACACATCAGCTTTACGTTGATATGTAAATACTATTGCAACGTATCACGACATTATCGAAATACAGACGATTGAGAGAAAAAAATTCCTTACAGGTACTTAATATAGTGATTAAGTTATTAATAATTACTTGTCCTACTAAAAGTCCAAGCATTATGCTTACATTGCTCACTTTTCATATTTTGACAATTAAAGAAAAGGTTAGTTAAAGGGATTACCATTCTAATTCATTTGGCTTATCAATAGGTACAATTTCAACTTACCACTTGTATTGTAGAGTTCCGTATAATTCAGATCTGTTGACAAAGCCAAGTCTAACATGCGGTTACGTTGCATTAATGTTTATAGGCAATAGATAGCGGTATATTATGGTGTACAAGTCCCAAGTACTCGTATGCAAATGATCTCGCTGTCACTGAATATAATGTCACGTTCTATCACACATCTAACACACAACTTAACAACGGGATCACCCATGCAGTCAGTAGACCATCAAAAGGCAATAAATGTGCTTAGTGCTTAGATAGTAAGTTTTCCAAGGGGGTGACAAAAATAGGCCATTTTCAGCATAAAAAGACCGTTTTTGGGCAAAAATATAATTTTTGTGTTTATTGGTGCAATTCATATCTTTGAACAATGTACTATCCACCAGTAATCAGTTTGACCTGATGTAATGTTGGAAATAATTGCCAGTTATATTCACCAATTGCTTAATCTGTCATGCGATGCTTGAATAAATCAGCAAGCTAGTTTGACATGGTATATGACCTCTATAGATAGTTTCATGATGACAAATAGGGTGAAATTAAACATTAAAGGGGCATTCAAGGGTTATTTGACAATGGTATTATTATTATTATTCAAGGTTTATTAAACAAATGTACATAGCAGCCAAAGGCTGAATTGCATACAATCTTACAATAAAAAACAATTAAATACATACAAATGACACCAATTAGATATATATATATATATACAAATAAATATAGTACAAATAAAAAGGCAAGCAGTTAAAGGCAACAGCCAACAATTATACAGAGTCACTCAATGTACCATACACCCTTACACTTTCGAAGCTTCTGCATTCCACAACCTGACCATGTACGGGATGGGACTTCTGGCATATCTCTGAGTACGAGCCTTGGGGACTGATAGGAGGTTAGAGTTACGCAAAGACCTGTCATTATCCTCCCCTCTTGTCTAAGGCACCCAGCTGCGGAATGCAGGAGTCTTCAAAAGCTTGTCCATGAACTGGAGGCAGATTTGCTCACGACGAGACCTAAGGTTGGTGAGCTGACACTGGTCAAGAGCATCTACATATGATTGATAATTTTTCCCTAACATAATTCTGCAAGCACGCTTTTGTATTCTCTCAAGGGCAGCATGCTGTTGTTGTGAAAGCCCAGAATGCCATGCAGGAACAGCATATTCAGTAAGAGGTCGAATAAAACCGATATATATTGTTATAAGATCTTTAATTGGTAACCCAAACCTTTTGAGCGTAGTTAACATGAACAACCGCCCACTGGCCCGTTTGATGACATCAGAAATATGCATCCCCCATTTAAGATCCTTAGATATCATAACACCAAAAATATTCACAATATCTGTGGTTTGCAGCTCCTCACCAGATAGTCTCAGTGGTTCCAACATACAAGGACTTCGAGTGAATGAAACATCCATGTACATACATTTTTTGGGGTTGAGATTCATTCTATTCAGGTCAGCCCATTCATCAAAATCCCTGAGGTTATCTTGAATAGTGGATTTTGCATTACGGAAGATATTTTCAACAATGGTCAAGTCATCCACGTACTTGAGCGCTATCTTATGTGTTTCGCTAGAAAGAGCAGCGTCGTTTGCCTGCGCTACAAAAGTAGCCGGCCCTGTGAGTGTACCTTGTGGTACACCACCAAGGAGCTCAAGCCAAGGAGAAATATTATCCAAATACCTAACACACTGCTGGGATCGCTGGGAGAGGAAGCTGCAAATCCACGGGATAATTGCTGGTCTGGCCCCCATTTTGATGAGTTTTGGAATGGCAACATTATGATCGACACGATCAAATGCCTTACTAAAATCTGTAATGACAATTCTGGATATGCTAGACAGTTTATCAGCATGCATGAAGATGTTGTCCAGCAATTTGACGAGATAGTGTGACGTAGAATGACCTTTACGATTGCCAAATTGATTGACATCAATTTCACCCTCGATATCATCCATAAGCCACCCAATCAGGAACGACTCCGCCACCTTAGCAAAATGGTCCGTCAAGGAGACGGGGCGAAGCTGATTCCATGTGGGCGGGTTAGACTTTGGGATCGGCACCACTATTGCTCGCTTCCATTGTGGTGGAACAACACCTTCACTGAAAGAGGAATTCAGTATATTTGTTAATGGAATACTTATTTCATATGCAAACTCTCGTATTAATTTTGCCGAAATGCCATCTGGACCCCCTGCTTTCTTGGTGTTTAATTTCGAAAGCTTGTTGAAAACCTCCCAAGGGAATAACTTTGGCACAGGAGTAGGAGCAGGAAGATAAGCAGGTAAATCATGCACATTCAAAGGTCTAATATCACTACCAATTGAAACAAAGTGTTTATTAATAGATTGCGCAACATCAGCAGGTTTAGTAGCGTCAACATCCGGAGGTGGCTTGATGGATGATTGAGCTTTGTTCTTGGTAGTCATGATACGGATTTCTCTGTACCACCCAGCAGGATTGGATTTTTTAAGTCTTTGAACTCTGTTGTGATAGAATTCTTGTTTGTCTTTTTTTCAAATCAAGATGGCCGCCACAATAGCAGCCCTAATTGTAAAAATAGCTTATAACAGCGTATATTGCATCATATATACCATGTTCTAAACTGCTAAACTAATGCTTTTAGATAAACGTCTCTCTGAAAGTTTTGAATGTTCATCGCATTCTAAAATGGCCGCCAGATGGTTAAAGTTAATGTTAAATTACCTAAAACAGGTGCTTTGCATCATAACAAACCTGGTCATCTCAGTACCCTTGTAATTACTGATTTCAGTAAGGCATTCGACCTAGTAGATCATAACATTCTCATGACTAAGTTTATTTCCCTAGGAGTGCGCCCGTCTGTTGTAACTTGGATCTCCAGCTTTCTAGACTGCAGAGAGCAGTGCGTGCGATATCGTGGACATACCAGTGACTGGAAGAAATTAAATGGTGGTGTACCGCAGGGTACTCGCGTCGGTCCTCTCGGTTTTGTCGCTATTGTTAATGACGCAGCCATTAACACTCCCTTTGTCACTCTGTAATATGTCGATGACCTCACTCTAATTGAGCCTAGATCCCGGTTACAAACGTCGGTGCTGCAAGAACATTTGGACAATTTTCAGGAATGGGCTGATCTTAATATCATATGCGTTTGAATCCAAAAAAATGTGCCACTATGAATGTATCTTTCTTGAAAAACTCACAAGAGGAACGTTCCCTTACCATAGCTGATGTACCCTTCCAGGTTGTTGATTCTGCCAGGATTCTTGGTGTTCAAATTAGTTCCAATCTCAAATGGGACATCCAAGTGTCAGAAATGTTGAAGAAGGCTAATGGGAGACTGTATATGCTAAAATTACTCAAACACTTTAACTTACCCCGTGATGATCTTGTCACCATCTTCTCTGGCTTTGTCAGACCTTTGGCAGAATATGCCGCCCCTGTATGGCACCCTGGTCTTAAATCCGACGAATGTGCCGCTTTGGAACGAATCCAGAGAAGGGCTTGCAAGATCATCATGGGTAAACAGTACACAACTTATGATGAGGCTCTTGATGTATGTGGTTTAAATTATTTTTTTACTAGAAGGAAGCAACTTTGCTTGGATTTTTTTAACTCACTAATGAAATCCGAAAAATTCAGTGGTTGGATTCCACCTACCCGAGCTAGTGTACATCTGCGTGGTGCTAACAAACTGTCAACCCAAAAGTGCAATAAAACTCGTTACAAAAACAGCCCGATGGTATACATGACTGATCTATGGAATAGCAAGGGTCTTGAGTAGTAGCAGTGCATTTTATCTCCAATATGTCATTTACCCTAAAATTATATGCTTTTTAATATCTCACGTGCAATATTTTAAATTTAGATTGCATTTCTGTGGTTCTTAATTTGGCGTGGTTACTTTGTGCATATAGTATGGTGTGTTTAATGTATATTTTTGTATATTTGCTTATATTTTATGTATATTTTTGTAATTGTTGATAATGATATTATTGTATTATTGTAAACTGGCCGCAATTCAGTTCATGACTGCTATGGCCTTTTTTAATAAACCTTTTATGAATGAATGAATGAATAAATGAATGAATAACAATACTATGTAATACCACAAAAGCTAGTGAAACAGCATTCATTATATTTCTATGATAAAACGTAATATTTTAAATATTTTAAAATGTCAAAGATGGTCGCCGAAAAAGGTTAATCATTTAATAACCCTGGGTGATCATGTAATGACCCCAACACACCATTTACTGACCCGAGCCGTCATCTAACACACACCGTACTGTACTTCCGTACATGACCACTTATTGACTCGATCCAAGTGATAATGTAATAAATCTAAGTGACCATTGACACAAAGGGATTTTTTAATGACGCCAAGTGATCCTGAGTGATCATTTCGTTACCCCAGGTGATCATTTAATGACCCTATAGGTGATAGGTTAATGTCACCAATCAATCATTTAATGACCGGATGTTCGTTTAATAACCCCAAAGGTGATCATTCAATGACCCAATTGACCATTTAAATGACTCAAAGGGATCATGTAATGGCTCTTGAGTGATCATTAATGACACCAACCAAGTGATTGATTATTCAAGTCGCCAAAACTGTCATCTAATAACTGCAGGGGATTTAATGACCCCAAGTGATTATTTATTGAATCGATCCAAGTGATAATTTGATAACCCTTGGTGACCATTAACACATAGTGACTGTTTAATGGCCCAATACGATCGTGAGTGATCATGTTATTACACCATTTGATAATTTAATGACCCTAGGTGATAGCGTAATGACCCAAGCAATTATGTAATGACCCGTCGGTCACTTAATTACCCCCAAGTGATCATTCTATGACCCCCAAATGACCATTTAATGATCAAAAGGATCGTTTATTGACCCGAGTGATCATTTAATTACCCCAGGTGATCGTCCAAAGACCGCGAATGATATCGTAATGACCCCAATCAATTAAGTAAGTAAAGGATATATTATGAATAAGGTCATTGATGAATTTATACAACTATCTATGAATACTTGGTGGCGATTGTGACTGCTTGATGATCATTTTGGATATTTCAATATAAGGTAGGTTTTGAAGCCCATAATTATCGCCATGAAATCATACTTATCTGCTTAAAATGTCGGATACTGGTATTTAGCTAAATGTAGTACTAGATAAAGGTCCAATCAGCTATTTTTGATCATATTTTAATCAATTTGGTAGCCATTTTGCTAATTTCTCCTGACCAATTTGTAGTTATTGGTGTTCATCTGGTAGCCTTAAATTAGTTGGTGAATGTGATACAACATACGCTGTTATTATTTGCTATTTGTTTTAGGTGGCCATCTTGGATTCAAAGTGTGTTAACAATGCACATGTGCTTAGCTTAAAACATACATCATAATTATACTTAAAACTATACTTTCATCATACATTTTGGCTGATGTATGTTCTTTTATGATATTTGACCCTTTTGGCGGCTATTTTGGACGCCATTTTGAATAACCCCTTAGCATACTAACATTATTTTTGGTAACACTCTGAATATAATTTAGGACCATGAAAAGAAGTTCAAAAAGATGGTTTGGGGGAGTCCTGGGAGTGCACGGAAGACACTCCCTAAAATACACCCCTAAGTCACTATAACGATTCTATACCCTCATGTTAAATAACCCTTGAATACCCCTTTAATGTTAAATTTTACCATATTTGTCATCATAAAACTATCTATAAAGTTCATAGACCATTTCAAACTAGTTGGCTGATTTATTCAAACATCGCATAATAGGTTGAGCAACTGGCGAATAATATAAGTGGCAAATAAAACTACAAAACTGAGAAGAAGTGCCCTTTTGTACTCCCTTGCGCCTTTATTTTTTTATATTTGAGCAGCTTTAGGTGTGGATTATTCCCTAAATAGACATTAAATCAGGTCAAACTGATTACTGGTGGATAGTACATTGTTCAGAGATATGAATTGCACCAACAAAAACAGAAAAAATAGATTTTTGCCCCAAAACGGTCTTTTTATGCTGAAAATGGCCTAAAAATCTATTTCTATTTTTGTCATTCCCCCTTCATTGGAAACCTTATTATCTAACCACTTAATTTAGCCTAGATGTAGAGCTGTAACAAAAAATGCCGTGATACATTTTTTTAAAGCACATTTATTACCTTTGGATGGTCTACTGTCATGACTGTAATGGGTATCTGTATATTTAGTAACGTATCGATGGGTCGAAACAGATCGAAATGGGTCGAAATGAATGGAAACGGGTAGTAATGGATCGGAAATGGGTTGAAAGGGTGAGAATGGATCAGAATGGGCGGAAAATGGAAGAGAAAAAAAGAAGAGAAAAAAATCCACGAAATGCACTTCCTTATCGACAGCCCGTCACCTTAGTGCTGGGCAAGAATGTACAGGGTGAATCAAAAAGATATTTGGAAGAATTGAAACGGTAATTTGATCTTGTTGTGTGCATTCATTGACGGCGTAGCCAGGGGTGGGTACCTGTGGACGTACCCCCCCCCCCCCCCCCCCCTTCCCGGGTACTTGGAAGAAGAATAAAAGAAAGATAGAAAGAATATAATTTTAAAAGCCCATTTCAAATCAATATATATATATATATATATACAGTTAAGCTCACAATTATTCATACCCCTTGAAAAATATAAGTTGTTTGCGTTTTTCTCATATCTATACCAGCTGGAGTGGTGGGATTTTCGCTTTACACTAAAGACAATTAGTTTGCAAGCACAAATCAATATATTTGGCCTCAACATTTTTTGCATAACAATAGAATTGAACAAGAATTGTGTTTTTATGCCTGTCCAAAATTATTCATACCCCATACCAAGTCTCAGGATTGAGGCCACTTTTTGTGATAATACACATGTTTTTGACATTCCAAACATTCTTTATATTGTGTGATATAGGCTTTTATATTGTTATGCAATCATTCCATGATGTGTGCATGCAATGTGGATGCATTACAAATGTGTCCTTTGAATGTATATACAATAACGGATATTATAGTACAACACTCTAGCTCTTTGACAGCATGGCGAAGGAGATCAAATAACTCAGTGAGGACCTTTTTTGTGCATTGTGAATGCCCACAAAGAGGGGAAAGGCTACAAAAGCTATTTCGAAGCAATTTCAAGTGCCCAATTCCACCATATAAAGCATAATTAGGAAGAACAAGACAGTTAAAATCAGTTCAAATCAGTTAAAATCCCTGAAGAACACGATCACAAGCCAACAGTGTCCTCTTGTTTGACAAGAAAAGTATGGTGAAAGGCCAACAACAATCCACATATCACCGTCAATGCTCTCCTGAATAACCTTGGTGAGTCTTGGACCAAGATATTAAGGCAGACACGCCAGCGGACATATTACACAAGAGTTCTCCATGGACTCCGACCAAGAAAGACTCTACTCCTGAAAAGAGACAATGAGAAACTCATCTAGCATTTGCAAGAGCACTTCTGGACAAAGATCCAAGTTTTTGGTCTTCAGTGTTGGGGTTGTTTAAGATGCAAGACAAGTTTCTCGGTGTCTCTTTTAAGGAGTAGAGTCTTTCTTGGTCGGCCTCCATGGAGACCTCTCATGTGCCATATATGCTGGAGTGTCTGCCATGATATCTTGGTCCAATAATTGCCAAGCTTGTTCATGAGAGCATTGATGGTGATCTGTGGATTGTTGTTGGCCTTTCGCAATACTTTTCTTGCCAAACAAGGAGACACCGCTGGCTTCTGACTGCATCCTTCAATGTTTTTTAGTGAGTTGAACGTCTTGTTCTTCCTAATTATGCTTTGTATGGTGGATTTTTGCACTTGGAATTGTTTCGAAATAGCTCTGTAGCCTTTCCCCTCTTTGTGAGCATTCACAATATGCACAAAAAAGTTATTTGATCTTCTTCGCCATGCTGTCAAAGAGCTAGAGTATTGTCCTATAATATCCTTCACTGTACATTCAATAGGACACATTTGTTATGCATCCACATTGTATGCACACATCATCGAATAATTACATAACAATATAAAAGCATGTCACACAATATAAAGAATGTTTGGAATGTCAAAAACATGTGTATTATCACAAAAAGTGGCCTCAATCCTGAGACTTGGTATGGGGTATGAATAATTTTGGACAGGCATAAAAACACAATTCTTGTTCAATTCTATTGTTATGCAAAATATGTTGAGCCCAAATATATTGATTTGTACTTGCAAACTAATTGTCTTTAGTGTAGAGCGAAAGTTTCACCACTCCATCTGGTATAGATATGAGAAAAACGCAAAAAACTCCCATTTTCCAAGGGGTATGAATAATTGTGGGCTTAACTGTATATAAATATCAAAATACGTTAGTTCATGGTTGTGGGACCCGAGGTTTCACGCACGTATTATACAAACGGCGATCGTCAGCCAACTGCACAACATAATAATTTACTCGGTTTATTTCTTTTTAGCACGGTTCGGTGGCTTGTATCGATGGCGACATGTTGATATCAGTTCGGATTTGCGATTGATTGATTTATCTTTTCTTAAGAGTATTTCCACCTTCTCATCAATGCACAGGTTGCATAACCCCGATGATCGCATATTGGTACTTGACTTTCTTGCGATGGCCCACTTTATTTCAAAGTTCTGTTTGCGGTTTTTGAGTGACCAGATATACTTGGAGAGTTCTGTTTCTTTTGAGTATTTTTCATGTCTGAACGATTTTGTATGATTATTGTATCTGCTTTTGAACGTACCTCCCGCCAGGCCGATGTATACTTTGTCTGAGTCTTCTGTTGTGACGGTGGCTTCGTATACGATTGTTTTACCTGACACATGCCTCGCAGGGGGCATTCTCCTTTGTTTCTGCAGTTGCACTGTTTAGTTACTTTGTCCTGGTTTTCTGAAGTGTGCCTTACTATCCGTGAATTGTGAGATTTGAGGATGTTTTTCATGTTAGGTAGACAACTATAACTCACTTTTATGGTGTTTCTGTTTAAGATTCTGTGTAGGACGTGTTCCTTTGGAAAGTGTGTGTCTATTAGCTGTAAGAAGGTCTTTCCGATGTTGGTCTTTACATTTTTGTTGAAAGGTGGGTTGAACCATGTTATTTTTCTTGTGCGTGGTTTTCTCTTCTTGTTTTCGGTTTTGTTGAATACCATTGTTTTGTTGTATCCGCTGGCTTTGAGTGCGTCGTTGTATGCAGGAGCCGTTTGGTCGAATACTGTTTTGTTAGAGGAAAGTGTGGATATTCTCTTTTCTATTATATCTGGTATCCGTTTGATGATTGTTGGTGGGTGGTTGGCAGGGGCGTACCGACCGGGGGGCAGGGGGGGGGGGCAAATTGTCCCCCTGGCTCCAAATACCGGGACGCTAAATTCGCCATACCGGGACGCTAAAAAATGGGCATAAAAAAAAAATAGGACCTATGCCTAAAACCTGACGATTTGGCATTATTTGTTGCCTTTTTTTTTTGGACTGCGAAATGTTGTGACCGTGCGAAATGTTGTGACCGTGCGACATTTTGTGACCGTGCGAAAATTTGTGACCGTGCAAAAAACCCATTTGTGTTGTTTCTGGAAGGAAATCACCGAGACGTTATGTGAGCTACGATATGTGGTGAAGTTATGGAAGAAAAAGAATTAAAAGAAACAAGATATTTACACAAAATTGGTCAATGTCCTAAAATGAAATTAACAGAGGACAAAGGAAATATGAAAAAGAAGATTTAGACAGTATGCGTATGATGTATTTTAACAAAAACACTTTGTTTTACCCCTGGCCCCACTTTTCTCTCTATTAACCCTTCATTGACCGACTCATTTATCCTGTGTGCTTCTTTACCCCAATTCCTATCCCATGCGGCCTCTTTTCAAAACCAAAGCACCAGCGAAACAACAAAGCAAAATATTGCGCAATAAATATCCCATAATAATCGCAGGCATGCGCAATATAAAATGTTTTGATGTGAAAAGTCCAGTACAGGGTTTTATTTTAATTATCATTTAATTCGCAGAGAAAAAATAATAATTTGTACACTTTTATTAACCGCCATTAATGTGAAACTAAATTAATAATATAATTGATGACGAATTTTATAGAAAAACAAGAAAAGTATACGCTCCGGACCGGGCTCGAACTCCCGTAAAAATGTTTCTAAAATGACATGAAACCTACGCATTAACCACTCGGCCACCAATACAGACAGGAGGTAAATGTGAAAAATTATTTATATACCAAACAGAATAAAGTAAACACGACGATCGAAAATTAAAATGTGATATTTAAACTACAATGTCGATTAAAGCACCATTTTATTTACAGTAATAGACACATTTAATATAAAATATCATTAGAATACTAATTTCGCACTGAAAATCTCAATTTGGCGATATTTTCGAATTTTATACTGCCGACTTTATTTATTTATTTTTGACCCTCAAATTGCCTGAAACCACAGATCAGGTTCGTTTTCCTATCAATACTTCTTCCTTTATGTATAATACAATTTACATTATTTAGTCAATACAATAATTGTAACGTTTCACGTCACCACTAGCTAATTAACAATAATAATGACCACGTGACCTTTCATTTGAAAACTAAGGGGTCCGAGTTAACTCGTCCCCCAAAAATTTCAATACAAGTAGGTGCTGTGCTTAGTTTCCCTCTAGTTCAACCCTAATAAACAAGTAAAGTAAAAGAGTAGCAGGGGCGTAACCTGTTTCAATTCTTGCACAATTTGTTTTGATGCAACCTGTACATACTTGACCAGCCAAGAATCGTTAGACAGTGCACGATTTGAGGTTAGGATATGAGGCATATGAAGTTGTTTCCATGGAACAAGGGCCGGATTTTCCATCAGAGGGCGACGGACATGAAACTCATTCATTCATTAAATGAAAATGGATTGGGAACACGGGAACGTTGGAAACCAAACAACGACTGATACACACACAAACAGTCTCGAAATACCTTAGCCTGAGAACAGGCAACAAAGTAATAATTAAGATATTGAGTAACACCATCGGCAACAAGAAGAACACTATAACAAATAACAAAAAAATTAGAAATAGATTCCGAACAGGGGAACAGGTGAACAAGGCAACTCAGACAAAATAGCAGCATCTAAAATACTCAGCCTGGTAAGGACAGGCAACAAAATATCATTTGAATAAAGAAATTGAGCAACACTGTCAGCACCAAGAAGAACACTATTATTTCAACTGTCTACCCGGGACTGTCTTCCCCGGGTGGAAAGTCATGCGGGTATTTCCATCACTGCATATATATATGGGTCGGGGAACAGGGGAACAGAGAAACACTATTTCAAAAAGTTAATTTAGAAATTAAATTGAATTATTTAACATTTGAAAAATAAAAATTCAGTAAATAATCATTTGTTATTTGTCTCTTTTGTTGTTTGTTCCCCCGACCCATTTCTATTTTTTTAATTGACTTTTTAAATGATTATTTTGTTCCCTGTTCTCAGACGAATGTATTTTCGAGGCTGCTATTTTGTCTCTGTCGTTGTTTGTTCCCCTGTACCCTACCCATATCTATTTTTATTTCATTTTTAATTTTAATATCTATTTTTTATTTTATTAACATTTTGTTCTCTTGTTCTATATTTTCAACCTCAGATCGGGCATTATATTTGAATCGTCATTGCAATGGGGACGCGCTGTCGATAACCGCACTTCGGGAAATTTATTTCTTCTTTTTCTCTTCTCGCATTCTACATTTTCCCACCCATTTCCACCCATCCTGATCCATTTCTACCCTTTTCCATCCATTTCCATCCATTTCCGATCCATTCCAGTCATTTCGACTCTTTTCGATTCGTTTCGATACGTTACTATGAAATATACAGATAGGGTAACATGGGGTTATTATTGGACACCTAAGGGGTAAGATGGGACACCTAATTTTACTCGGCTGTAATACGAATATCCGACAAGTGACCCCACCAAAGCAAAAGGTATCACCAAGAGCCTTAACAAGACTTTAGTTTCACCAAAAATTGTGCCCGTCGGCCTCCGGCTTCATTATTTTATCAAGGTGTCCCTTCTTACCCCAGGCGATAAAATGTTTCTTAATTTTTTGTCCCATCTTCCCCCACAGGGGGGCAAGATGGGACGCAATTGATTTACTATGTGCTGACAGTGGTGGGGCAAGATGGGACGCGGGGGAAGATGGGACACAGAAAGACTTTTAAGGGGCCATATCCAAACTCTGAGTGATTTTATAGCGTTTTTCTACCGATTTTACCCCGCTATTAAAACGGTATTTTTTTCTATTGTTAAAAGCATCGGTAAAAGATCGGTGATTAACTAGAGCCTCTCTACTTATCTGGCGTTAACAATAGAACTATTGTAGTACTCTCGATGGCTCAATTAGTAAAGCAGACAGATGAAAGCGCGAGGAAGGTTGTGTTATTAAGCTGACCAGTGTTCACCCGACCCCCGTTGTGACGTAAAGAGCGACCCATTTGCCAGATTGTACATCTATCGGGTTTCTAGTACAAGTGCCAGGTTTTATTGTTTTCTGGTTTAGGCATAGGGCCTAATGTGTGTAATCAAGTAGCATTATGAATCTTACTCCCCTAAATAGTGTCATTTTTCTGCGTTTTAGACTATTTAAGAATGTTGCATACACTCTGAACGTGACCTAATAAATAATAATTATTAAGAAATGAATTAATTAATGTAAATAAATAATATATAAATTAATAATTATATCAATCAAATCTACTGTATTTAGGCCTATTTATAATTAATTGATTGATAAATAATTAAATAAACATCAACAATTAAGAAAGAAAATACAAAATAAATAAATAACGTTAAAATGATGTCAATATAAATGAAAACCGACCTCTACCCAGACTGGACCGCTCTACGTATAGAGCACAAGGAATATAAACCATATAAACCGCCACAAAGATTCGAACGTACGGCCTGCTGATTGAGAGTCCTAATCTTTACCAACTGAGCTATTTCGATTTTCCTAAAATTCTCAGCGCTTTGAACCCAAATATATTTCTCATTCAACTATCCCCTAAATACACACGGATTTTTAAACACGGTGTTGTTGTCTGTAAAATGAGTCTATGATTTATTAGATGTAAGTTATTTTCGTTCGGCCTATATCAACAATTTTTGAACAACATTACAAGTTATTCGCGGTATTTAATATCTGGCCTTTCCGGATCTCAAGTGTTTGCCCTGGGCAAAAGTCACATGACTCGCTACATACCCGAAACTCCGCGTACACATAATATAAACCCATGATGCAATACCGAAGTGAGACCGGCTACAAACAGCAAATATGAACGAAATCCATGTCTAGAAATGTTTCGAAAAGTCAGTCTATTCATGTCAATGAAACGAGGGTTACAATATAAAGCAGCTTCGAATCATTTTTTGGGCGAGAACCCCATCTTAAAAACATACATTTTAACTTCCGATTTATGGAATAATGTTCACGAAGGATATTTCAATGTATTTCTGTTGTCATATTGTTGTACAGTGCGCCATTGGCTCAATCAGTAGCGTATCCGACTTGTGATCGAAAGGCCTGTGGTTCGAATCCCACCGGTTACAAAATCCAATTTTATGATTTAAAAAAATGTAATTTATTGCATGCTTTTCACCTCGTCTCAGCTTTGCACCAATGCTCACAAAAGTAAAACGTTTTACTGGATTATACTACACGTTTCTGCTCAGAATGCAGGCTAACTTGTTCGGGTTATAAAGACTCACAAAACCACCCAAAATGTATAAATTTTCGCTCGCTACGCTCGCCATTACTAATTTCACTCAATAAAAAGAAGGGCCATCATCAAATTATTGGCCGTTCAGATAGGGCACAAACAGAATTTGCCAACGTATCCATGAACAAAATTCCAATGGTAAAGACAGCCCCATAAGTATGTGACAAGTTGATTTTTTTTCAGGGAGGGGGGGTGGGGGGGGGGGGGGGTTGTGTAAAAAGCTACTGGTTAGCAAGGGGGTCATGTAATTTTCAGTTTCAGCTGTAGTGGGGGTTAGGTAATTTTAACATACGAGTCTCAAATTTGTCCCCCCCCCCCCCCCCTCCACCATAAATAATGAACGGTCCCTAAGGCCTAATCCTCCCCAAAAAACGTATGACATAATTCTGATACCAATAGGACATTCCTTTTTTTACGAATTTGGTGATGTTTGATGTTTTCATTTAATAGCTGTGAATTGTCGGATAATTTTGATTACAAACTGTTTGTTTGTTGGTTGTTGGTGTGTTTGTTAGTTTGTTTGTTTGATGCATGGTCGATCTGTATGGAGACACGTGGGATCTAATGGGATCTGACACAAGCAAATTGCTCGGGACAGGCTGAAAAGACATGCAGGCTGAATTAAATTAAATTAAATCAAAAAGATTGTAGATAAAGGGTGAGGTTATAGTGTTATACAGAGCGATCATATTTAAAATACAACACGAAATTGTCGACGCAGTTATGGTTTTGCCTAGTTTGATAAGCTAATAAAGTAATTATCGTCATCGATGTTTTCACGTTTTGTTTAAGATTCTGCCCTGCCAATCCAATGATTATCTCTATTTCAGGATAATATGGCACGTGATTCGTACTCTTCATTTCAACGATAAATTAGGCCGCTTGTGGACGAATTCTAAACTTTGTTTGCATTGTATTTAGCCCATTACTGCATATAACCATGACATAACAGAGAAGATTTTAGTGACTTTTTGGAACCTTTTATTTACAAATTGGTAGTGTATGAAAAATAAATCAACAAAAAAAGGAATATAATGGAAAATAAAAGAGAGAGTTTCCCTCTTCGCGCAGGTGAAATACAAATGAAATTATAACAACACAAATATTTGCACCAACACTAATTTGCTTTTGTTTACCAACAAGACGAAATGGATGTTACCAATATTGGTTTTATATCATTTAGTGGTACAATTGTCTCTGGCATGTCTGATGAAATGTCCATTCCGCTACATTTATATTACAAGTTGTGAACAACTATATTTTCATAAAAAGTCATTGTGAGGAACAGTTGACAATCATTGACATATTTGATTACGGAGTGGATTGTACTTATGAGAACTTTCACATACCAAGCTCAAATAAATTGGGAAAGACAAACTTGTTTCCCAAATTGACAAATAATAGCCATGAAGATTTCAACAATGGACTGCTTATGTATCTAAAGGCTAATAATCGTTTTGTATAATTCGAGCCCGACAAATAGTAATGGTAACCCAGGAATGCTTGATAATGTTATTCCCACTTATGTCCCATACACGGCTGGTGGAGGATTCTCATGGGAAGTTCGACAGCATGTCGACAAATCAGGATCTGTCACAAACCAAGGTATCGGGAAAAGCCCCATGCAAATAATATGAGGCGTCCTGTAGGATTCTGAACTCTAGAAACCTGGCTACTCAAGCTATGGGTCTTATTTGACAAATTAAACATATGCCATGGAAGGTTCGTCAGTTAAAAAATGTTTATAACGCAAAACAATTATATTTTAATGATATATTACCAATTAGTAGTATTTTTAACATAGCAAATATTTACACGACTCATAAATATTTGACTTTCAATGACAAATGGATGAATGACAAATTAAATGACAAATTAAAAGAATAATTTTACTCAATAATTCGTCATTTAATGTGAATGACAAATTAAAATGACTAATCTTAATTGGTTATTTCATTGATAATTAGTCATTTAATTTGTTATTTCAATTGTCATTTGTTAATTTGTCATTAAAAGTTGAACATATTTCAGTCAAGGAAATGTTTGTTACGATGAAAATTAACTAGAAACACTCTAAATTGTTCTTTTAGCATCACAAATAAATGTATACCATTACAGAATATTTCTTGAATCACAAACCTGCCATTTCTTATGACATGCTTTTAATTTGTCAAATAAGACCACATTTTTGACGAATCAATACTCTCTGTGTATTGGGCAACGGGACCTCGAGGACCCATGCATCAAACAAGTTGCAATGGAACTATAGTTTGATCAGCTCCTAATTGGCAAAGCCTGCTTCATATTCTTACAGCAGTGATGTACAGATGGACGCGAGCGCTCCTGAAGGCAACAGGCATCATCAGCAGCGAGGTTTACATAAACATACTGTTCATGCACATGAGGGCCGCGTGCGTGTGGCCAAAATCACGTGCCTGTGACCTTGATACATACGCGTGCGTAAGAAGCTGCGCCCGATAAGTTACGCCACTGTCCAGGAAGCAAAATAGAGTATAGCAAGGGTTTTCCCATTAATACCGGGACCATTACCAACTATAATAATGTAATTCTGAATATCATTGGTAGATTTTTTTGGGGGGGTTGACGGCGCCAGTGTGCTGATGGAAGATTAATTACGGTGCCCATTTATTTACGTCATCAGTTGCAAATCCGGTAACCCTGACCAGTCGTGGGGAGCTGTAAGGTTCATTCATCAATTGATTTGTCCTCTAAAAGGGTTGACAATGTCATGGGATGTCCCTTTTACGAAAGTACTAGCGCGGTCAACATTAATACAGGGGTAAAATTCAAAAAATAGGTTTCGGAAAAGTATAGTTTGACCTATCTTCAATCTGATAAGCAAAAAGGTCAACGTTAACTACATAGGTCAAATGTGAAATAATGCTTCGATTTTGATGAAAATGATTTCAATCATTCATATTTGGTTTCATTATCAGGATAATTGGGTAGGCCTGTGCATTTATTTTCTGATCCCATTTGGATGGACCTTATTGACCTTTGTCTATTTGGCAATACCACTCATGACTACTACAATGCTATAGAGGGAACATAACAGCAAACTGACCTAATGTGATGTCTACTAATGAAGATAAAGACCTATATGTGGTGACCTTTGACCTTTTTCCTAATTAGGTAGGAATACATGTGTACATCGGGTCTCCAAATCGCTTCCCCTGGCTCCCCTTTTTAAGGCTGGATTTTCATTAGTTTTGTATAGAATACACCTCGTGTTGATCCTTTCAATACATCTGTTTTTCATACGATCGACAATCTCAGTTCGATTTTAATTTTAGACCCCCCCCCCCCCCCCCCCCCCCCCCAACCCCCACCCGACATAGGCCTAATACTCGGATTATACCTCGTCACATGTGTAAACAAGACTTTGCCCAATAATATTTCGCAAGTGTTTGATTACAGATGTGATTTTTTAGGGATAACACACTCGGTTCTGCACACTTTTCAATGGAGGCTTATGATTGTGCATGCCCTTAGCATGCGTATAACTCGAAAACGGTACGTCAAGATAAGTCTGACTATATGCTTTTATGACTAATACAAAGACTGGACTTATTATCATGTATTAAAGGTGTGGCAATTATCTAGATTTCCACAGTTTTTGAATTTTACCCTGTTTTAAGATGATAGCCCCTTACATCTCCTGCGTTCGTTGGGAGGGTGGCGATACAAGAAAACCCGCCTGACTGGCTGGTAAAATATTTCGAATTCACAGTGTGAGTTATACTGACTGGTGGAATTTCTGTCGGGCAGGTATTTTTGTGAGTTACCTGCCCGATTGGCTGGTTGAAAAAAATCTGAAAAGTTCCAGCCCTAGAAATAATGAACTTGTAAATTGGACAACCCTTGAATCATGTGTATGATTAAGGAAAGGAAGAGAACAATTAGTCGTTTTGGAAAAAAACTAGACAACATAGCTGATATTATACACCGACCATAACACCGCGGTCCAATCACATGGGATTATCTTATAATTATGGGATGAAACAAGAACAAACAATCAAACACCCCCAACAAACAAGCAAACGACAAACAAACCTTTATATAGGTAAAAATGTTAAAAGGTTCGCGTACTGTGCAAATTATTTATGCAAAAGACAAAAAGTTATAGATACAGTTTTGACATAAGAATTATTAATTCCGAAAAGAATACTGCTTCCGTGTCATTAACCGCGAAATCAGTGGACCGCGCCATTTTTAAAATTTTAAAAATACAAACGATTCCATTTCAATTTTTTAAAAGTTTAGAACATCGCCGTATCAAGAATGTCTAGATTGAAAAACATTAGCCGATTGATTTCTTTACCAACAATGTAGGGGGGCTGGGGTACCGCGCCATTTTGCAATATTTTGCGAAATTGATCGTGGTTATCACGTGATACGTATCGTGGAAAAATAATGTACACTGTTTTAACGAAATGCACTGTGGAATTGTGTTACCAGCCTAAAATTATAGAGGTCGCAAACCCGGTCGCAAACTTGCTTATATTGAGCCTAGCTATAACAAGCTAAAAGTGACATCTCTGAATGTATTACCAAAGTGTGAAATTGGTGGACACACTGGTAAAATGGTTTTACAACAAGTTTTGCTACCATATTATCAAACTGAACTCAAGTTAAAGGCATATTATGTGATCTTTTCCAGATAGCGCCCTCTATTCATTATTTTTTTTAGAAAGTAGATTTTCTTGCAGATTTACATTTCTGATCATAAATCATACATACATTCCAAGTTACAGAGCGATACGATTCCTAATTACTTCAAAATCATGGTTTTAGAGTGAATTTAGAATAAAAATATAAACTGTCGGAGTTATCCGACAGTTTATTTTCACTCTAAAATCATGATTTTGAAGTAATTAAGAATCGTATCGCCCTGTAACTTGGAATGTATGTACGATTTATGATCAGAAATGTAAATCTGCAAGAAAATCTTCTTTCAATTTTTTTTTCGATGTTGAGGGCGTTCCTTGGAAAGATCACATAATATACCTTTAAATCACTCTATATCGAGCAATAATATAATTGTTTACGCATTTTAATTGTTTAGATACAAAGTTAAATAAATCAAGGATACATTTATGATAGATAAATAAATAAAAAGAAAACTATAAACGCATGGGCGGCATTTATAATTGATAAAAATTGACATAACAATGATGTTACATTAATATACCATCAAGTTTAAAAAATAGAAAAATAATGGGAATATTCGAACCCGTGATTTCCGATTGCCAACGACATGGCCAACCTACGCACGCCACAGAGATTTACGACTGTAATTGTGATAGTTTTATTATTTAACCATGTCCATTTATTTATAACGAACGGATTTTTATTGTGCCATTTTTGCCAAATGTGTGTGTTGCTCTCGCACAAAATGTGTTTGTAATTTGATTATAATTCTTATTTTTAAAAGAACGGTAATTTTTTTTGACATTTTCGAGAAAAAAAATGGCGTAACTGATACGGTAAATGCCAGCAGTGTGGTGTCCGCGTGGGCAAGCATACAGATGATGCTAAGCAGATCCAGCATAATATAAAACAAAAAGTGGTCCTAATGGGACTCGAACCCACAACCTCTCGCTCCTCAAGCGACTTTCTTTCCACTACACTAACCGTGCTAATTGAAAGAATTTGACGCAAATAATTTATTTATATCATGGGTCATGGGTTAATGCACTGTGTTAAATTCTACAATCCCGGCCGCCACTCTGTTCAAAGGCACAAAAGTTGACTTGTTTTATGCTTTTTTTGCAATTCTGAGGTGTGCAGTTCGATTTTCTTTCTCGAATTGTTTAGAAAACCATCCATTTTAGAACATCTGAAATTTAAAATGAACTGCACACCTGGGAAAGTATGATGCCAAGGGCATATTTTTGCACGTAAATCCAATACAAGAGTTCTGAAAATCGACAAAAATATGACGTCATAACCATTGCTACGGGACAAAATGGCGCGGTACCCCACCCTACCCCCCCCCCCCCCCCCCCCCTACCAACAATGGTTTGCTATCAATCGATTACAACACTTACAACATGTACAAACTGCAGTACGTGCGTGCGAGTGTCTGATAGTAATATTGACTGGTACCAGGAAGGTGGTAGGCCTAGTATACGGGCAGGCAAACTGGCAATGTCTTGCTAGACGTCCCGTAACTCAAGTGCGCATGCTCAAACCAATTAAAATGCGTCGTAGTTATACACGGTTTATTCCGTACGGGACGTGAGGCAAGATATAGCCGGCAAACTCATGTGACATCATTAATAATTTTACATTCCAAATTAAAGTAAGAAAATATGGACAAATAATAAGTATCAGGATCGGGTTCATGATAGATAATATACGATCTCAACAAACAACTACTAAAAAAAATCAAAATTATAATGGTTGCCCGTGGGTAGGAGTCGAACCCATGACCGCTGATTCAGAGCCATACGCTCTTCCACTGAGCTAGCCGAGGCGACGGTAAATAATCTGAAACAAATCTATATATTGTTGACCATACCCACTACCCGCTACATTCGAGGAATAAAATGCCTTAAATTTCGGTTATTATGCATTTGTATCAGATGTTCTCGCCCAAAAGTTGATTCTATTTCGTAAAAGAATTTAATTATGATTGAAATGTAATGAATAATCCTACTTTTAGAAATAATTCTAGACCATTTATTTTGTTCGTACGTGATCTCAACGCAAGGTTTGTCAAACATATCACAGCCAGTATTATGTCACGTGATTTATCATACATTGCACCATGGGCTTTTAGATGGACAGTGTCGACTCGGGTTCGTATCGTGTCATGTGACTTTTGCCCAGGGCAAACACTTGAGATCCGGAATAGCCTTTAAATGTACAATTTAACAAACAAAAACTAGTATACCCCCCCCCCCCCCCCCCCCCCCCCCACCCCAGCTCAAAGGTTGCATTCATGACTCAACGATTTTTACGAAACTTATGTAAATCCCTATCGATTGCACAGTCAGACATCAAGGAATTACCTCAATAGAATCCATTTCACTCATGCGTGTCCGTAACAAAAGGGTCTTGTTCCCGTAGTATTTGTTGTTCAGATCAATTTGATGCAAGTCTTACTGTTCAAAGAATGACCTATACATTTGGCGGGTTATTTAAACGTGTTGATCTATAGTATAGTCTTTTCAAATTTGGGAACAGACTTTAGTTCCTACAAATAATATGACCGACATGACCGATATCATGAATGGCTTCTATTGCTAGTATTCACATCACATTATCTAAATCAATATTCAATACATGTAACATTGAATATAATTTAGATTACAAAAAGGATTTGGTTTTTCTGTCACGAGGAGGACAATGAAAACATTGAATTGTACCTGTCCAATTACTGTATCCGATTTCGTATCGAATAATGTTAAAATCCATGTTCTGTTTCTTATAATTTTATTGCTACTACGTATGTAGCTCCTTATAATAATAATATTAAAAAACCACACACACAAAAAAGCCCTCAACAAACAAAAACAAAAACAATGAAAAACAAAAACAACAAAAACAAATTCACCCCCCGCCCCCCCCCCCCCCAAAAAAAAGTAAGAACAAACAGAAGAAATAAATATAAAGGGATAACATAAATAAATATAATCATAAATATGGGTAAAAAACCATGGGACGTACAAAATAAAGGTACTACTGAGATCGAACTTACGATTCAATGGTATCTATATCATTAATGAGTGTTTATTGTAAATCCGCTGCCCTACCAACTGAGCTAACCGGTACACAGCAATTTCTTGTCATGCGCGTTCAAATATATGGATAGGTTCACATGATTTTTAAAAAAAAGATAAAACAATAATAGGTCTGATGAATAACAAAGCCCCTCCCCAAGAAGAAAAAAAGGGGAAAAATATTACAAAATAACAAAACGAAAACGTTAACAAAACAAAACAAAACAAAACAGAGACATTGGAGACACATAGAGAGAAAAGAAGAAAAGAGAAGAAGTAATGGTTGGTTGAGGAATTGAACCCAGGATTCCTGCGTGGGAGCGCTAGAGCGTGGCCACTATGCTGCAACTAGACTATTACAATTTTGGCAAAGTCGTTGATAAATATATATTTAGTATGGAGTTATTCAAGCATCACATTTCTTATGCGTTGCTGATCCCCAAACTTTGTTTTCAAAATTAAAATAATGAAGTGATTAACATTTTAACAATGGGAATTGTTCTTTAGGATTTCAGCTTCTTGCCGGTGCTCTGCAATCTGTAATCGCTTCAGTATTGCGTGCACTAGGGCATGAGAATTGAGCGTCAAAATTTGTCGCAAGTTGTATGGTGGTTTCATGTTCCAAAGGGTTACAGGCCAAATGCAATGGGATGTGACAGTTGACAACCAGCAAAGACCATTATATTCTATTGATAGGGAACATTGTATCGAAAATTGAAGAAAGGACAAAAGTCGGAAACAATATCCTCTCTAAACTAATGACTTGGATTGTATATTGTATAATACATAAGTATTATATTGTATAATACTTCCAAACACGATGGTCAATATATTACGCCCTCTGTCATCACCCATCCATTATACAAATATGTTACGTGACCTATCGCCAAAATGTTTTCAGCATTGATTTCAATGGAATGAAGGGGGAAATGGGCTACTTTCACAAGATCATGGCAATACTGCGCCGAACAATAGATGAATAGAGTGAAGGTAAACAACATGCCACACTCGTGATGGAGCGGTAGCTTAATTCATATGTCTAGACGAGCAGATGCATTGATCGGCGGTGAACGTAAACATTTTACGATCGGATTTAAAAAGCGTATAGTATTTCTTAAAGAATATAACACAACCTTCCTCGCGCTTTCATCTGTCTGCTTCACTAATTGAGCCATCGAGAGTACTACAATAGTTCTATTGTTAACGCCAGATAAGTAGAGAGGCTCTAGTTAATCACCGATCTTTTTCCGATGCTTTTAACAATAGAAAAAATACCGTTTTAATAGCGGGGTAAAATCGGTAGAAAAACGCTATAAAATCACTTGAGAGTTTGGATATGGTCCCTAACATGAATGTAACCTTGTCCCATCTTACCCCAATGAGGCACATTTCTGAAAAAAAACACTTTTTAATGATCTTGGAAGGAAACAGTAGCAAATTTTTGACTTATTTGATAGAAAGTGGTTTAGACGTTATTTTCCACTTTGAGAAACTAAATCCGGGACATTGATTCATAGATATTTAGTGTCAAGTCGTGACCTATGCTTAGTAGCATTGGTGAAATGCCGCATCAATTTCGACGCCTAAGGCTTACGACCCTCTGAAGTGTCCCATTTCATGAAGGATGATACTTAAAATTGGTTGCAAATATAAATAGACATGATATCAAAGCTTTTTTGTTACAAAAATGGGCACACTTTGACTATTTTAAGGTAAAAAGAGTATTTCCGAAAACCACTGTCCCACTTTACCCCGTGTCCCATATTACCCCATGTTACCCTACCCGTTAGGTATAATACAGAAAATAAGGGGTCAAAAAAAGTAAGTCCCCCCTAAAATTGGATTACTTTTGTTTACATAACTTCGCACACAATTAGACGCTTTGAAAAATTGAAACGATTATGGAAAGAAAAAACGCTTGGCTACCAGTAGAAAGATTTTCATTTTCGATATCATGTTTACTTTACCCAAAACAGTCACATCTCCTCAAAATGATGTTTTCAGAAAAAGTGGCACTTACTTGTATTGGATTTTGGCAAATTTCATGTTAACGGAAACATCATTTTGAGGATATTTGACTTTTTTGGGAATGAGAAACTTTGTACGGATAGCTAAGCGTTTTTCTTTTCAGAACAATTTCAATTTTTTAAAACGTCTAATTGTGTGGGGTGTTATGCAAACAAAATTGTATAAGATTTTGAAAATTGCCACTGTTCCTGAGAACATCGTTTTGGAAAAATGAGCCTTTTTTGGGAAAAGTAAACATGATATTGAACAGGAGAAACTTTCTGTGAAAAGCCAAGCACTTTTTCTTTTCACAAGTTTTTAAATTTCTCAAAAATAATAATCCTGTGCGGAGTTATGCAAACAAACTTGGTCTAATATTCGTACAAAAACATCACGAAAGAGAGTTTTTTAAATTTACTGGTATGGACCACTGAAGGCCTATGGTATACCTGAGCAACTTAAGAATGCGATCGCAGAAATATACAAGGACACCAAGGCAAAGGTTACATCACCTGATGGGGAAACTGAGGAATTTGAAATACTGGCTGGAGTACTACAAGGTGACACCCTGGCTCCATATCTCTTTGTCATTGTTCTCGACTACGCCCTAAGAGAGGCCATAGATGGCAAAGAAGAAGAGCTAGGATTCCGCTTAACAAAAAGAAGCAGCAGACGAATAGGACCAACCACAGTTACTGACCTTGACTTTGCTGACGACATTGCACTGTTGTCTGAAGAAGTGTCTCAAGCGCAATCACTACTTAACAGAGTGGAGACTTCGGTGGGTAAAGTTGGGCTCAAAATGAATGCTGCAAAGACAAAGTACATGTCCTTCAACCAGAAGCAAGTACCTGTCATCACCACAAGCGAAGGTATGCGCCTTGACAAAGTGGAGGACTTCAAGTACCTTGGAGCCTGGATGAACAGTACTGAAAAGGACATTAAAACACGCAAAGCAGCTGCATGGAGAGCTTGTGGCAAACTCGGTCAGTTATGGAAGGCCAAAGCACTAACCAGAAAGCTCAAAGAAAGACTGTTCATAGCTACTGTAGAATCAGTCCTCCTCTATGGATGTGAGTCATGGACAGTCACCCAAAAGCTTAGTAAACAGCTAGACGGATGTTACACTAGAATGCTTAGAACTGTGTTCAACATCAACTGGAGACAGCGTGTGACAAATAAAGACCTGTACGCGGAAATGCCCAAAGTCTTGGATAAGATCAGGGAGCGTAGATCTAGATTTGCAGGACACTGCTTCAATGAGCTGGTCTCCAAACTCATACATTGGATACCTAAACATGGAGTGAGAAAGCGTGGTAGACCAGCCCTAATCACATTGACATACTGAAGCGTGACACAGGATTGCAGGTAGAAGAAATCAAGACAGCTATGTTGGAAAGGAAGATTTTGAGAAGCATCGTTGTTCGGGAATATCACCCGCCATAAGTCAAGTAAGTCAAGTAAGTCAAGGTATGGACCAAGTGCCACTTTTTCTGAAAACATCATTTTGGGGAAATGTGACTGTTTTGGGAAAAGTAAACATGATATCGCAAATGTAAAACTTTCTATTGGTAGCCAAGCGTTTTTTCTTTTCATAATCGTTTCAATTTGTCGAAACGTCTAATTGTGTGTGAAGTTATGTAAAGAAAAGTAATCTAATTTTAGGGGGGGGGGCTTACTTTTTTTGCCCCCTTTATTTTACGGGTATTAACCCCGAAACCTGTATTGTAAGCAAACCTATATTATAGAATTAGTAGTTTAAATGGATACGCGGTAGTGTTGAAAAAATATTTGTTATATTTTTACTTCAGAATTCAAGATTAATAATGGCCATTTTTGCTGGTGCCACTCATGAAATCACGAATTAAGCGTGACTGTTTATCATGTTAATATAGAGCTTTATAGCTGGGGAGCATACATGGTTTTGAAACACATTGAATACATGTGAGTGATGTGACCTTCTACCCTAAATCAAGGTCAAGGTCAATAAACCACCCAAGTTGGCAAGGATGTCCACTTAGCTTTTAATTTCACCAACTTCAAAGAACATTTTGGTATACATATAACTCCCTGTTTCGACCTCGGACCGAGACCGGAAAACCCATAATGCTCCCCATCTACTAGTGTGAAATTCTGGTCTAGCCGTAGATCAGAATATTTGAATTGATGTTTTGTTGTACAAAGAGGGGTGCTTTTTCTTACACTTTCCAAGTGTAAGTTCATACATGTAATACAATTGTAAACAGTATCAAGATTGAGGGCGCAGCCTCCAAGACATCACTGAAAAAACCTTTAACGATTTTTGGGATACGCACCTAATATTCGTTCGATAAATTGTAATGTATTTTTGCGAGAAAATAGAAAAACAGAGACATAATAAAGGTTAAGAAACTACGCGAGGAGGGCAGAAAGGTTGAGATTGGCACTGTCGATTATCGTGAGCCCGATATTTCGCGCAGGTTTGGAGGACACCACTTTTGGGGGAAACAGTGTTGTAGTTACCCAATATACCCCACAAATGTTGTACCTACCCCATATAATACCCCATATGCCCGTATCCAGATTATCAAGTAAGGGACGCGCGGATGTGCCAAGTTAGACATCAAAGCGTATAGGCTATTGTGATATAGCAAGAGTTTATGTCCTTGATACTCCAACTGCCCTTAATACTAATATCAGTACCGCGATGCCAATAATAATCCAGGAGTCTTAATCAGGCGTACCCAGATACGCTAAATAGTATTGGTAATCCAAATGAGACATGAAATAACCACTCACATGAATCAGGTAGGTGTCTTTGATCAGGTCGGTCCTACCACATACCAATTAAAATCCAGATATCACAGATATCAGGTACCCCATGTGCCCTATAATCATGATAATAATCCAGACAGGCCTATCCATGTGTTTATACTATGTAGGCCTCGGATTTTAGTTTCATAGTGTTTTTTTAGTTGAGTGAGGTTCACGACGCCCCCACCCCCTAAAATTTGTCAAGTCTCCCATAGAACACGTGTATTAAATGACGCCACTGATTTTATTTAGTGGGGTCTAAAGTTTTATAGTGGTCTTTTATAGTTGGCGGGATGCGAGGTCTCACCATGATCACTTTGTACCCAGTTCGGTGAGCCATCCGTTCATCCCTTTACAGTAAGGTCTATGGTACTGAAATTGTGGTCGTATGTAGCCAAAATATTAATCTTTCATTTAATGTCAATAGGTCCATTCAATCTTTAAAATTGACGTCTCTAGGCTAGGCCTATTTCAAATGAAAATGAGACGAACATTCCCCGCTCTCCCTACATGAGGCGAACACAGTTTCCTCCACAATATGACACCTCATTCCTAAACATTGAATGAATATAATATGGAAGGTTCATTATACTGATCCAGTGTAAGTACTCACGTGTCCCACCCGATGACATGATTAGCGTCCACAACATGGTCTGTTATTGCTGATTTGTTGACCTGAGTGAGCGATGCCTTTCTCCCTGCTCTAGTGGTTGTTGTTTTGTTAGCCTTTTCTGCCTCTTTCTTGTGGTCGCCGAGTCTCAAAGGTTATAGGCACGGAGCAAGACAGGTATAAGAGATGGATCCGAGAGGCTATAGAAATCAGGAAGAAGGGGACCTCAACGATGAACCGCGACGAGGGGAAATACTACCTCACTCACGTTTTTGATGATCTATTATCATCTGGCAAAAAATCCCCAGATGATAAATCAACTGGCAACTCCAAGAATGCAAAAAGCGTCATGAGTCGTCAAGATCATCACTACCACAAGTGTTGACAAAGGATACAGTTGTGTCCGAAACGTACACGTGAGTACTTACACTGGATCAGTATAATGAACCTTCCATATTATATTACAATCAACGATCCTTATGAACCTTTTTGGTAATATTGAATGAATACTTTTTAAGTTATGACACTTACCGGGTGGTTCAAACAAAAGTTGACCCAAGTTCAAGGTAACTTTTCAACCACATTTATAGTTTCAGAGAATCTGTGTCTATTTAGTCTTGCTCAGCAGTAAGTTTTAAAATTATCCTCAAAAATGGTACGTTTTGGTTTTTCAGATATGGTTCCTTACAGAAAGCATGCACACAACTGTCTTGTCCATGGGAGCGTTCTTTAGTAGAGATGGAATGCACAAAACGGAATTGTTCATGGGAGCTGTTTCGTTAATACACTCAATTAGTCACAATGTACTGCTCCCGTGGACAAGTCAGTTTTGTGCATGCTTTCTGTCATGAACCATGAAGAACTAACCAAGCTGAGGATATAATTTCAAGACTTACTGCTGCATGATCAAGACTAAGTTAACACAAATTCTCTGAAACTATTGATGTGGTAAAGAGGCTACCTTGAACTTGGGTCAACTTTTTTTGAACCACCCGGTATTAATGGGATGTGACTGATTTGTTGTATTGAACATGTGTGCTACGAATATATAACTACAGGATTTGGACAATAGGGTAAATTCTTTGACTTTGGTTGACATTTATACTGAAAGATTCCATTCCACTAAGTAGTCGGGTGGACTTGATGGATGCGATCACTTTACTTGTGGGTGTGAAGTTAATAGACAGGCAACATCCATTTCGGTGGCATGACTTTAATGTCTCGATTATTTTGATTATCGCTCGTTGTCAATCACTATCCAATAGAAGACCATATATTTTGACTATATGTGACGTGTTCAAATCCTGTATGATGTCAATGCAATGTATACAGTGTTTACCTTTGCAATGATACCATATCTGTCACCGGTGTGGCAATCACCTCAATAACTCATAAAATCAAAACAAGGAATATGTAGAAGGCATACAAAATGTATGCTGAGAAGATATTATCTATTGACAATGTTGCGCATATTGATGGAAAGAGACAGCAAAAATCAGACGTGCAAAAAGTGCGGGAGCACCGCTCCTAGGAAGAGACAGTTAAAATTGAGGAAATAATGCCTTTTGAGAAGATAAATAAATGAGGAGAAAGTAGGAAAGGAAGATAAAAAGAGGAGAGAAAAAGGAAAGAGGAAAAAAGAAAATAAGGGGAAAGTCACTGACTGGCACAATGTGGGATGTATACCAACAAGGAAATCTCAAGACCTTTGTGAAGAATTTAAATTATGAATGTACCAGTTGAACATGGAAAGAGGTACAACTCATATTTGAGGAAATTTACAATTCATTATTAGGGCCCGGCAGGCATTCAAAAATAGCGAAAAAGAAGCCGAGTCGTGATGGTGGAAATAACAGAGCATAAATTAACGGAGGACATTTATACACTCAGTGAGGATTCCTAGCCATAAAGGAAATTGAGTTCATCAATGACGCACTAAAAAGGTAACGTTTTTGAGGACGACCTGGAAAACCTCAAGGAAATATCGGATCGAGGAGATGCAAAGAAGAACCATAATAGGCACCAAACAAGTTGGAAAGTAATAAAGTGTTGATGAAATGAATCAGCAGCACCAAGAGGAAAAGGCAGTAACACTAATGGAGATGAGAAAAGGAAAGCAAGTAGCTGAGTGGCACTAACTGCAACGGACCAACATCTCAGATTTGAGGAAATCATATTTTTGCTTAGAAAAAAGATGAAAGACAAGGCCAAAATGATTTAAACTTGATAGCCACATTTAAAGAAAATTATTCCCGAGATGCTGGCCAGAAGAGGGGTGACAACCATGACTATGACTTTGTTAACAAGTCAAATTTATACTATACCGTATATAAGATGTGCTTTTTGACATCAGATATGGGAAGAAGTTCGAAAGAGTCCTTGAAGCAATGGAGCAATGCCCTGCTTTGCGCTTTCAACACAACACGTTTGCAACCTACTCTTCACGAATTGTTAAAGCATTTGTTTTGGACCTGAAGCCAATCATCATGGCATGAAAAAATCGTGCCACAAACAGCAGCCAAAACAAAGAAGACGCAGCAACACCACAGACCTTGCTCAACAATATTCTCTTATTAAAAACAATGGAATAGCCGACATATATGGGGAACTTGGGAAAATATCACAGGCTTTACAGACCATCAATAAATTCATTTAGAAGAAAATGTATGGTATCAAAAAACCACTGAATGGCTCACTGGTATAAAAACAGCCTTACAGAAAAGATAAGTGGCCATTTTTGAATAACATGTGGCCACAGCTGGTAAAAAAACTACCAAGAACTCCTATAAATCAGCAGCCCAAAGTGAGCTATGTGACAAGAAATGCTCGAAGCGAGAATGCCCTGCCTGATTTGCTAGATTCAAAGCGAGATCTGCTAAGAATTTCTAGATTTTGCGTGATGAAGACAAACAACAGCTGACTGAATGTGCGTACGCGTACACTAAACCAGCCACACAGATCTTGCTTTCAATGACAGCAAGTGTGTTGAAGAACTCATTGTAATATATATACCAGTTTATTGGCTCAGAAGAATCTATAGGATACAAGTAGCTCCAACTGCTCCAAAGTCAGGTTGGAATTCGACCAATCAACAATCATCACCAATCAAGCTATGTCTTTGCACTTCTGCAAATATCAAGCCTTGTATGATCTCATTCCGGATTTCCTCCACTGTGTTCTAAGTGCTTATTATAAGGGAGCAATTGAATCAGTAGTTGAATAAATGGAAAGCAAATAAGAACACCACAATAGACTAGAAAGAAAAATGTCCCTTGAGAGTGTCAACGAAGCCGTTCTTATGGAATGGACCTGAAATACACGATAATTGTGACAGTGTGCCGAGGAAAGCCTTTTTGTAGACAGACATTTTGGTGGTAAAAGCTGGTACCAATGATTTGCTGCAGAAGGGTGCACTACGGCGTATCCCCTACGGTGTTTAAAACTAGAATCGGAAAGTATGTATGGCAAAATCCTCAATTTAAAAGATTTGACAGTTATACAATTTACTAAATGCCTAGGATTTTTGATTAATTATGATTAATGGGACATCACCTTACATGCACCCTGACTATAAAATGTGAATATCATCTATGTATTTTTTGAGAGATTTTTCAAATTTGTGCTTTTTACTAGAAACATTGGCGATTACGGTGATATTTCCAAGCTCGTCAGAGATGTAGTCTGCTCCATGACCATATTTATTGGAAAATCGAGCAGGCTAACCTACCTATTTTCTGCACTTTTTGGTGAGAACGAGTGATCATCTTTAAGAAAAAATCACTCTACAAGGTCCAATTTCGCAATTTAGTCAGTATTTTTGTACATATCCCTATGGAGCTCTAATTAGTATTGTGACCCCGGAAGCTATTTTAAGTTACGGTTTGATTGGGGAAATATTATTTAACCTTAGAATCATGCTCCCTCCGGAGGGAAGAAATAACTTTTGGCACCCATGAGGGACACCAATGTGGCACCCCTGAGGGACACCAATGGCTTTCTTCAAACTTGAATGACTCCACGTAATGTAATTAATATAATAAGATATATTTTTTATGTCTTCCTCCTCTTATATTTGAAAGATCAACATGAAGTGAACAACTGCACCGGCACGGTTTATGCTAAAACCAAATAATTACGTTTTCAATAATCATTAGAAAACGAAGTGTTATTAAAAGGTGGTTCGGTAGTAAGGGCATTAACATGATTAATGTATAGTGTAAGCTAGCTTGGAAAGAATTAACAAACTCTGATGTTTATTTCAAAAGCTGAAACTACCTGTGAAAAATAGAAACATGAGACGTGACGTTGAATTTTATTAATGTTGCTTTAGAAGTCAAGGGTAAACATTAATAAAGGCAATATTTATGACAAGCTAAATATTCAACCGGACCTCTAAGCGTCCCAATCCAGTCCATGGTAAGGTCAGATAAATGGCCAGTGGATACTCGGGCCACTCATAATCGATGTGAAAAGACATATGGCCATGTGTTTTGAACTGACCACCCAAAAAGGGTGGCGGCGTTGCATTTTTGGTGACGAATCATCCATCTCTCCCTATTAACAAAAGACCACAAGGACATCACAATGGTTGCTTTCACAAAAGTTAATTTTTCTTAGGCAGATTTCACGGTCACCCTAAAGTTTGATTTGTTACTTGATGAACAGTGTATGGTGTATTTTCTCTCTCTAACCATAACTGGACTGGTAACCGTGGTGCCACTACAGTCATCAAAAAAAGTAACTATACAGGTAATAAATGTGCTTCTAACTTTAACAACATATATTCTACCTAAAAAAGAGTTGTTGAAGAATTCATCTTCTTTAATATGAGATATTGCACGCTATGATCGGGTGATTATTGAGGAAATGACACTCCCAAATGTAAGGTGAAGTCCGATTTTAATTTTCACATTTTTATTTTCTACACGCGGACCCATCCACGGGTACCTTATCGATTACCGGTAGTGCAATTGGGTGATGCATGCGCAGGTTGGACAGTCGGCCGTATTGTTTCGATGGATCAATACGCCACACACACGCTTCCTGTCATACTCTTCCCCGTGTTGAAATGTAAAATGTGAAAATGAAATTGTGACTTTACCTTACATTTTGGATTGTCACTTCGTCAATATTCAACCGATCCTAGCGTGCAATATCTCATATTAAAAATGATAAATTTCTCAACAACTTTATGGTTTAATATTTTTAGGTAGGCTATATATTTTTAGAGTTAAAAGTTCATTTATTACCTGTATAGTTACTTTTTTTGATGACTGTAAACCCACTATTCGTCCTTGTATACAGTATGTAGCCTATAGTCACGCAATAATCCAGTCAAAGTCAGGTTAGATTTAAAAATGTTTTATTATATAAAATGATATAAAAATGACATGTATTCACGGAATACAACTTTATACATTTTAATGCTACTATTGTTATATTTAAAAAAGGGTGCACTCCCCAAACAAATATGTTATCTTCACATCGATATCATTTAGGCCCTATAGTATAGTAACTGAGCGGAATACATGTGCTCTGTGTTTGCTCAAGTTGTGAGTGTGGGGGTGGGGTGTGTGTATTTGTCATCAGGCATCAGGGAATTCCAATTCAAAATGATGAAAAAATGAAATTGCATATTGCTAGAGCAAGGAATAGACAATTGATAATTGATATGCTCATGAAAAAGGGATAGGTTAGCGCTGGTTATTTTGTTAATGAAAATGCAATATAAGTGACAAAATACATTTTCAGTTAGTATTATAAGTTCAATCAAGTCCAAATTGGCGGGAAATAATTATTCAGTTTTATCTCTCCGCGCTAAAAATAATTCAAGCGTACGCTCGCGATTATGGCCACACGCACGCGATTTATGATGCACGGTGCGCTTGTTGCCTTCATGTGCCCGCGTCCTTCTTTATTCATACGCTGCTGTAATGAGGCTTTGCCAATTTGGAACTGATCAAACTATAGATATATTTAGGCCACACTGCAAAACTAGTACGTATGACTCATACGTATAAGTGACTTGTACGTAAGACTTATACGATAGTCATCAAAGTTTGAGTCCAACTTTTAACACTTTCCACGCGGCTATTAGTTTTACCATATACAAAACAGATTTTTCAGAAACCTTTCCCAATTTTCAAAGTCTATCTCAAGGATAACTGAACCAATACTAGGCATGTTTGTAGTTATTTAAATGCATTTCTCGTGGTAATTCTAAGTATGGTAATGAAAATCATTAATTTTGACATTTTTGAAACATTTTGTGACATTTTGGAATGTCGTCTGCAGCCGCCTGCCGCGTGGAAAGTGTTAAGGTTACTTGTACGTATGTATGGTGATGCAAATGATTGGTGACTATTGTCTTACGTACAGTCACTTACACGTATCAGCCACGCGTACTAGTTGGGCGGTGTGGTCTTAAGTCTGTGACAGAGTAACAATACATCAGTATTATTGTTATGTAATACATTTATTCTTCCATGTAGGTGATAGATTTCGAGTTGCTTTATACCATGATTTATACCATAATCCATCCAAATTGATGAAACAATATAAACAACAATCAATACAAAATGATATGTAATATACAAAATGTGATAAATTATAACATTTAGTCTATACTATATACAATAAGGAGGCCATTTATACAGGGAAAATAATAATAATTCCAATCACTTTTCTATCTGTTTGTACATTCATTTATTACAGTGGTAAACTCCATGAATTTGCATAGTTGGGAACAATCCGGAAGTCTATACTAATTTCCAAAACAACTCATAATACAGGATTCATAATGTTGACTTAACATATAACGGACGTGGGATCTGACGTCATGCCAATAATACTATGTTACTTTATTATGCAATTTACATTGAACAATTATATTATGATACAAATTCCAATTATACTAATTCCGCTACTAAGTGACGTCATGCCAATCAGAATAATGTTAATTTGAACGGATTGTTATCCACTGTCCATGACTATCAGTTTAAAAAGTTGTTTGAAACTTGAAACAAATTTTAACTACCCTGGTAATATGGTTGTTTTAAGTTTTGACAACTTTCTAAACAGCGTTTTAACAGGGTTTTTTGGAATATATAATTTCGTGGGGCATAATGGCAAGAAATGATTTTAGTATTACTTGGAATAGGTTTCATTCTAATTTTTAAAATAATTTCAGTTCACCAATATTTCAGACATTAACAGATTAACTGTACTAGTTAGGCAAGACACCTTTAGGCTTCGCTTTATAGTGCTAGTATAATTTTTTATTATAATACTTGTGATATTTTTAAAACACTTCAAAATATATTGCGTAAGCAAGGGCTCTAAACCAACAATGAAATTCGAGAGAAAATACATATCACAATGCATTAAAATTAAAATTATGAGGATATTTTGAAGTATACTCATGACCTCTACAACAAAACGCAATATCATTTAAGATATGGTAGGTATTATGTATTAGTATCGTCTAATACTGGAACAAATCACTACAGGTCCCACGTGCACTAGTATCGCCCGATACTGGAACATAAAATGTCCGAGTATCGCTCGATACTGGAACAACATTTGGTGTTCCAGTACCGACCAATACTGAACCGGTAAACTCGTACCAGTATCGAGCGATACTGGCCACTTTTATGTTCCAGTAAACTGTATTGAACGATACCGGTATACCAGTATCTGGGACCTAAATTACACTTTTCCCGGTATTAAAATTGGTTTCAAATGGCCCATTCATTAACCGGTCGTCTCACGCATGCACATATAACTAAAGTTTATGGCTGGTTATGACATGCGCATGCGCAATTGTAACACATCGATTTCGCAGGACTACTGGCTATAAAAGCTTTAGAAGTCTTTGCAACATAATGAAGTACCATTTTGTAGCGTTACTAAACTAACTCCGTTTTCCTTCCTCTGTGTAAACGAATTGCTTGCTACTTAAATTCGCACACGTATATCTTAAGCATTTATAAAGACAAAATATTGTACCCTCGTGGAAAAGATACACTAAACACCGGGGATGACCCATCCAGCAGGTCACTTGATTGGCAAAAAATGAAATTCAACGGTGTTGTTCGCAACATAATTACTTTTTTTAAACGCATCTTAAATAATTAAACTTATCATACAAACGTGCTGTTGCCCCAAAGAACATAAATATTTTATTTACGATGGTTTATCAATCATAGAAACCGATCGTCAACCCTAAACTGGATCATCATGTATTCCCTTTCACACGGGGTGCTAAAATTCCTCTTTTTGGTCCGCCATTTTTAAAGATGGCGGCCGTATGACGCGGGGACCCAGTCTAGGTCAACCCTAAGGTTCCGCCTAACGGGACTGACTTACTCTCTCTTAGGAGCTAAATCATTAGACATAGGTCTTGGCTTTTAATTGGATTGGATAATCCTTAGATGCAGAAAAAGAGATAAAACTGACATGGGTCTATATTATGAGAAAAATCCTAAGATATGGGCCCATGGTAAAAATTACCCTTAGAAATAAATAAAGGTTTCAACTTTGGAGCCAACTGTACACACCGCATCTAAAACAATCCGAGGTACACCGCCCCCCCCCCCACCCCCCAAACCCGGAAGGAAATATCTAATTGAGATGTGAAAAAGTAACGTAGTCACCCTCATACTTAACTAGCTATACATTATGTTTGCCACTCCAAATGGATTATTACTACTCGGAATTGCATATTATAAAGTGAAAAGTTTCATGTTCAGCGGTGAAACACGTTCTAGCATGTCTAGTATTACAATTAGTACACTATATGAAACGGCCAGGGTGTCCGTAAAATGGTACCTGTTTAATATGTCATTGCCTCCATTGAATATTCAGTATTTTGCATTAATATTAAAATATAAGCTTAAATATATTGACAATTGTATTGGCTTTAAATAATCTGCTTTTTTATATAAATACCATTACCAAAATATAAAAACGGAATATTTAATGGGTGGTATGATTTAGAGAGGTACGTGCACCATTTTCGTCGGTACACCCTGTACATGAAGGCAATTTCTGATATAAAATGTACATGTATAATGTGTAGTACAGGATAGGGACAAACGTGGTAAAATAATGTAATGTAATAACCCTCTCAATCATTAGTAGGTTGTAATTGTGAGAAATAATGTTTTACCAAACAGCAGTCGTCACTCCAGAATTTCCTCCAAACATTTTTATTTTAAGCTGGCAAAATTGATCCACAAACCAATTAGAAAGGTCATTCTAGATTATCATTTGTTGTTGTTATTTTGGAGACGGGGCGCCATAAGAAATTGTAGGGGAGGGGGCCAGGAGAAAAAAAAGACGCGCGAAAAAATTATGACTTTTAATGTCAAAATTGCCGGAAATTAGCTTAAGTTGGTCTGAAATTTTAAGCTAATTTGAGGAATTTTCGATTGCTTTGGAATACGATGACGTCATCTCTTTGAGCAAGGTAAAATGGAGTATAAGTAGTATACAAATACTACATGGTAGAGGGGAAATAGCGCAAACTATTTTCCCGAGGTACTGGCTACGGGCCTATCACCCGAACGCGAAGGGTGAGGGGTGATAGGCCCGTAGCCAGTACCGAGGGTAAATAGTGTGCCTATTGCCCCGATCATACCATGTAGTATATGTTTTATTACACCTCACTGTGACTCTGGGGAATAGGTTGTAGGGAAATAGTACTTGTGATAGGAATTGGCCAATGAATTACCGTGATTAGTTCATGAATATTCATGAGGTGTAATAATAAGTACTATACTCTTACATTAAACATAATAAATTATAATGGTCCCATAGATTGCCATACGCCGTATGGTGGACGGTATAACTGTTGGTGGAAAGACTAACGATATCTGTTACTGTTATTTCCCGTAGGTTGGATTCTTAAAAACACTTGTTGATGGCTTGTAGATGGGATTCTCACCCTGTAACATGAAAATAGTAAAATAAACCAATCAAGATTATGAGGATTAAGGCCTTGTCAATGTAGATATGATGGCACTCTAGACATGATTGTTGATTGTGGACACATCTAGCTTACGTTTGTGATCTTCATTTCGGACTATTAATGAGTCTTTAGAAATCAATGCAATGCAATTAATTACTAAACTAATACTAAGCATGCACTATTTACGAAACCTACTCCCACGAAACCAGTACAAAGTTGAATTTGTTGAACTTAATTCTTGAATTTTATTCCAATTTTAACACTTTCCACGCGACAGGCGTCTGCAGACGACATAACAAAATTTCACAAAATGTTTCAAAAATGTCAAATTCATTGAACTTCATTACCTTTTTTTGAATCACAGTGAGAATACATTGAATAAGTACAAACATGCCTACTATTGATTTAGAAATTCTTGATATAAGACTTTGAAAGTTGGGAAAGGTTTCTGAAAAATCTGTTTTGTGTGGTAAAACAAATAGCAGCTTGGAAAGTGTTAAAATTCTTATGTTTCTTATTGATATTTGGCTTCTCATGGGCCTGTATCGCTAATACTGTCCTGACGAATTCGCCTGGGTTTTGTGGGAGTAGGTCACATATGATATTTGGATTCAATCAAAAAATGAAATTCTTACCGTCTGCCACCTGGCACTCGCTCGTTCTTTTTCGAACTGTTGGAATTCCCTTCTATCGTGTATGTTTGTTAGCACCCTCCAGATGAACAGTAAAGCTAAACCCACGAGAATTATACCTACTATGATGCCTATAATTACCCATAATACGTCGGGAGGACGCGGACATACTGAGAAAAAATCACAGAACAAGACAGTTAAAATGGTGATTTGATGTAACTTAAACATTGCATTTAAGTTTGCCACATATCTCTGGTTAAAGTCCAGCGCACGCGTGCACCCTTCTTGGTTTCGCGATCTTAAAATTGAGCACTGGATCAAGAAAACTCATATTGAACGATCTTTTCAGGGAGCACTGGAACAAGGATAGTCATATTGAGTGATCTTTTCAGGGAGCGCTGGAACAGACAAACCCACATTGAACGATCTTTTCAGGGAGCACTGGAACAAGGATACTAGTAGTCATATTGAGTGATCTTTTCAGGGAGCGCTGGAACAAGGAAACTCACATTGAGTGATATTTTCAGGGAGCGCTGGAACAAGGACACTCACATTAAGTGATCTTTTCAGGGGGCACTGGAACAAGGACACTCACATTGAGTGATATTTTCAGGGAGAACTGGAACAAGGACAGTCATATTGAGTGATCTTTTCATGGAGCGCTGGAATAAGGACACTCACATTGAGTGATCTTTTTAGGGAAAGCTGGAAGGACAGTCATAGTGAGTGATCTTTTCAGGGAGCGCTGGGACAAGAACACTCACATTGAGTGATCTTTTCAGGGAGAACTGGAGCAAAGACAGTCACATTGAGTGATCTTTCAGGGAGCGCTGGAAGGACACTCATATTTAGTGATCTTTCAGGGAGCGCTGGAAGGACACTCACGTATTGAGTGATCTTTTCACGGAGCGCTTGAACAAGGACAGTTATATTGAGTGATATTTTCAGGGGGCGCAGGAACAAGGACACTCACATTGAATGATAGTTTTGGTGACCAATCAGAACAATGGTGGTTGAGCAGACATAATGAATGCGCACCACCATGGATTTGCCAATTTAGATGACAAATTCATGTGGTTGGCGGATACACGTTGTGACATCAGTGTAGTTTATTCAGAATAGCATACATGTACCATACTCCTATATCTAATTTATAGTTTATAGTTTATATTTTAGTTTAGTTTATAGTTTATAGTTTATTGTCACCAAATCGCAGCTAAAAGCTGAATTACATGGTTATTACATACGGTATAAAAACATCAAATTACACATAGAAATGTATACAAAGATAACAACAAAATTGAAAATTAAAAATGCTAAAAGAGATTAAAAGGTATCAAAAATACATAGATAGTAAAGGTTGTACATGCTAAGTCGCCTAAATATAGCTAATATTGCACTGTGGGTAATATATTTTTTAAAAAATGCTATGACGCCTAAATATAGCTAATATTGCACTGTGGGTGCACTGTTTGTTACCTTGTCTATTACTTACGTTTATTTCGCTTAACTTCGAGGTAGTAAGTTCCGTTTTTTAGTCTTTCATATGTAAATATAACAGAACAGTCGTCAACATCGTCGTATACACAGACTTTGCTTCCTGAAATTAAAAGCATAACACAAAATTTGAAGGAAAAATGAATATGAAAAGGGTAAATATGTATACTGAATATGCAAGTGCGAGATATACTTCACAACGCTCCAACTCTCGCTCACGCCTACTACTGGCGAGCTTGAAACAACTACAACACCCTCAACAAGTTTGTCAATAGTCGATCAACTTACGCTTTGGGGTAAAGCGACCAACGATAGGGTCGCCTCTGACGAGAGCATCAAGTCAGCTCGATTGCGATGCGTCTTTAGTGAACCAATCAGAAAATAGTAGTTTTGTACTAGTATTTGAAATCAGGTAATAAAAGAGGCTGAAGCGCCTATTCATAAGGTTACGTATGTATATTCGCGATAAATTGGACTTTACAATTATTATTACAGGCTGAGTGATACCTGCTAACCTTCAATACAAGTCTATAAACAAATCTAACGAACAGCAATTTTCCGTTCCCATCTACTACTTTTTGAAGTTAACCATGTTTTCCACGGGTGTATTAAGCATAAAAGTAAAAGTTCAGCAAGTGATTTAACCAGGACTTGAACCAGGGATGTTTCGCACCAAAGGCAAGTATTTATTATGACCTCTTACCTATTCTTTTTGCTAATTCAGGTACTTTATGTACTGGGTATGGACATCGACTACACGTAGGATCTTCATTGTATATATGACCGGATTGGAATGCCTTACAAAGTACACACGGTCCATTTTGCTCGCATTCAGTGGGACAATGCTAAACAAAAAGAAGTAATATCAATGTTAAATTAATTTATCTTATAATATAGCCTGTGTATATGTTAGGACGTACGGCAAATCTAATACGCATGGATCATACGTATAAGTGACCGTAAGACTTGTACGTAAGACTTATACGATAGTCATCAAAGTTATGTTGCATCACCATGCGTTCAAGCACCAATGAAAATTGAACTAAACCAATATAAATATTTCCTAAATAATATAGAAACATTTACATTGGTCTCAATACAATTTTTAAGCTTGCTTGCACGTGTGGTGATGCATAATAATACTTCGGCGATTATCGTATTAGTCTTTCGTACAAGTCACTTATACGCAGGAGCCATACGTGCTAGTTTCTCAGTGCTTTCTTAGTAAAATGAATCCCTTGTCAAAGGGTATTACATAATCATTCTGAATCGTTGCTATATTTAGGTCCATATAATATGTACAGGCTGTATCAAAATGATTTGTACTCTGATATGTTCCATTTTCAAAAAAGCATTAAAAATATAAAATCTCTGATAAATACAATATTTTTGATTTTAATAAATAGGGAATTATGTCAACTTATTGATCTGATAATCTGAAGATAATTGGCTGTTGTTTCTGACCGCTATTGTCATTCAAATGAAGATCGACGTAATCATGGTTTTACTCGCAGCAACGCAAATTTAATAGGTTCACTGCACAAACTCTTTATAAGTAGTGAATATATGAGTGCAGTCAGGAGGAACTTTGAATTGTGCGCTTCAGATCTAACGTTTCGATGAAAATGATAAAAACACCAATATTCCTTTAAAAGCTTGTAAATTCTGAAAAAAATGTTCGATTGTCGTAAATCAAAATTCTTAGAAAAGATGAAACTTCAATAATTTTGCATATAGAAGCAAAATGGTCTAAATGGTTCGTAACATATCAAAAAAAATCTGAAAAACTGATCAGACCACGGTACAAATCTTTTTGATACAGCCTGTAGGTAGGGCTATGTATCGGAAATGTTAATCCATCAATTGTAAAACATTTTGAATTCTTCATTTGAGACCTTTGTTAAACTAAAAAGTGTCCCAGAAAGCTTTATACCGTGTGTGAAATATATATGGCCATGTGTTTTGAACTCACCACCCAAAAAGGGTGGTGGCGTTGCATTTTTGGTGACGAATCATCCATCTCTCTCTATTAACTCAACAACTAAATGTGGTAGAGCTATGGTTGAGGTGTCATGTGAAAGCCTATTTATCCAGCTACATTGTGTTAATAAATCAGGTATTTTTATAAATGTTTGGCTGATATATGATTGATTATGTTGTGAAAGTCAGGGGTGGTGGCGGTGGCGGTGGCGGCGGCGGCGGCGCTGTGTGCAATCTCTATGGGGAATATAGAAAATGTTTACAATTCTACGTTCAATTTACTATAACTCCTCATCCCCGTATGGTACAAACATGATTTTGCTCTCATTTTATATTCTATTAGATTCTGTTTCAACAAATGTGACAACTATTGTGCAACAATTATAATCATGAATCGATTGCGTTGTCCTTGGCCTTTTCCCTATTCGCTACATAGTGAACTTGCCTTAATTCATCGGTTTTACATACATGACTATAACAAAAGAAATATTTAACCGATGATAGCAAAATTATACATTTTTGGAAAGCTCTTAAATAGGGGAATTCAAAAATGCCGTTTAAATCAGGATAGGGTGCATACCAAAAGAAATATACTTGTAAACTCTAATAAATATGAAATTTAAACGTTTGTGCTCATTTACTTCTCGATATAGTATATTTCAACATGTTTACCATTAACAACTATTATGTTCTGATGGGTAATTGCATGAGGAACTAAAATATGCACAGTAAAATTATGATTGGGATAGGCATAAAATTATTATTGAGCTTAAATCAAAATATGAAAAAAATCGATATTTTTTGAACATTCTTAATCACAACATGTTACCATTAGGTCTTATCTAAATTCCAATAGCATATTTGGATTTCTTGTGAGATTACCGTTCAGAAAATATATACTTTTTATGGGGTAGAACAAACAGTTATTGCGATATGCTAATTCGAATCTCAGATGGTGTAAAATGTAAACATCTGGACATGCAACGGTAAGGGTGGCGAGTTCAAAACACACGGCCATATAGGAAAACAACATTGCAGTCAAAGTATAATGCCTGCGATATAATTTGAAACATGTTTCCTGCATACTCTGTTAATCCGTTCTGATATGACACGACGTTATAGAAAATCAGTGAAAACCTGTGTTTCACTTTCAGCGAATTTCAATTGATCAAGCTCTCACCAAACTTCATAACGGCTGCTTAAGAAAGTATGATATAAATCACTCAAGCAGAACAATTCCTTCGCCTCATTCAAATATTACTTCATAAAAATATCCCTAACAGTTGATATATATTAATTTTGTAATGAAAATCAAAAGAGGACAGAGAAAATTACCTGTATGTCATTTAAATTGAGCTTTATTCCGAAGATGGTAAATTATGTTATGAGTTTCAAAAAAGGTTATTTTGGTCAAACTTGATTTTTTTTTCAAAAGAGTCCATATTGTCCGTCAGAAACGTCCGATATTTAAAATTTAAAATTCCTCAGAAAGCAATATGTATGTAGATGTTAAAAGCACAAGCACTTTGACTGCTAACAATGATATTCATGGATAAATAAATGCACCACTCCCGCTTTAAATCATTCTGAGACACCCTGTAGTCATGCTCTCCAAAAATAAGATAGCTTTTTACTTATTACTTACGTAACATTCTTGACAAGTGGCTCCTCCATGCTGCGTATCATTTATACATTCACATTTGCCACAAATGCATTCACCGACGCCACTGCATACCATCTAAACACCATTATTAAATGAACACAGAACATTATATTTTATATGGATTTTTGAGAAGGTGGAAATACGAATTCAAAACGCCAATTTTCCTCGAGAACTTTGAATAATCCCACCTGTCAGAACATTCCGCCTGTTTGCCATGAATTCACTGTAATCTGTAGTAAGGGACGAAACGTATGACTGTGTCGGCTTGTATTCGATTATCATTCTTTTTTATAGATGTCAATTGAAATTCTTTAATCACACATTGCATTGAATGAATCATAGGCGGCAGGTCTGTACAGATAATGCGATTTAATGTTTAGAGATTGATGTATTCAATATAAAAATATATATAATGTGAAAATGTGAACGGTTGAAACGTAGAAAAAGTACACATGCAGAGCAGAAATTGCGGCGTTTAAAACCACGCAACTTTTCTCTTTTATAATCTGCATGCAACTTACCCCATTAGGAGCCAAGCACCTATCTACACTCCGAGGACATTCGCAACTCTCCCCTGTAAAGTCCTCGGTACAATTACAGAAATTCTCGCCCGTCGTTTGATTGCATAAACACGACCCCCGTCCAGATCCTGGTATGATAAAACAGAACATCAGCCCCATTATAGACTTAACAACACAAGCTTTTGGATAATTGTTTTTTAATACGAAATGAATAAAATAACAAATAATCACTAGCAACCAAAAGTATTAGGACACCTTGCAAGCTGTAAATTGAGAGAAAACACAGGGAATCCATTGAACTACTGTGTTAGCTTTTTTAGGGTTTTAGGGTTATACAATTAATATACAGTTCTTAAAAATGTGTTTAAAATGAATTTGAGATATTCTTTAGACATTATCATCTAAAAGGAAAACATTTTTTTCAGTGATTTAAGTTTTTACATTGATATATTTAGTTAATTTAGAGTCAAATTAACTTGACAACAATTTTAAGTTCTGATTAAACATGTTACATGAATAGAACTGTTTAGTGTGCCCAGGTCATGTGGGTGCTATGAGAAAGTACATATAATTTGGATGGTTTCCATTTAAAATATGAAAGTAAAGTTGTCAAAATGAAACTAAATTTCCATCCGAAATATCTTATATTTAAGACGAATAACGAGATCAAGTGTCAATATTTCCGAGAGATTAATGACTAGTGACAATATTGGGATTAGTTTTACTTGAGTGAAACCATTGACAAAACAAGTGAGAAGGGTTTTTTAAAGGAAGTCAAAATTGCCAGCCTACCCACCGTAGGAGTATATTGGCTATATTGATTATGATGAGGTTGATTAATTATTCAGAGCTATTTCCAATGGGAAGTTTGTATGGGATTTGCAGAAGGCACATGTTTTCTACAATTCCACGGAATTGAATTAGCAGATATTGTAGGAAACATGAATTTATTAATGAGAAGAGATTCAGTAACACATTTGTTCAACTGGTAGTGAAATATTACTGTCCAAATTTAATAAATGAGATGATGATGTTGACACCATAACTAGGTGTCCTAATACTTTTGGTTGCTAGTGTAAAAAGTAAAGAAGTATCAAATCTACTAATCGCTATTTCCAGTCCTTGTTCCTTTCAAGCAATGCCTGCAACAAGCGAATGACGTTCATATAGATTCTACTGAAGTCACTGTAGTTAGGGGTATTTGTGTTAACACTTTATGTTAAGATGGTAGTTAAACCTTAAAAATCTTATCCTTAAAACCACATTGTACTTATAAATGGCTCAATTGTATGTTAATTGTGTTGTTCACATTTCATACCTAAGTCACCACAGCTCATCAACCTGTTGTATGTCATTATTTGAATGCTGAATGCTTTTAAGTTAAATGCAATTCTACAATCTATGTATTTTAACAATAAACTGTTACAACCAGTGTTTAGGATACCAATCATTTAAGACATTTTATTTCGTAAACATAATGTATATCTAACTATCACTCAAAGTTTGGTTTCCATGGTTACCTCCACAAACCTGGTTGCTATATCGCGGACAGGAGAAGTTGTCACATTGGCAATGGGTGCCGTAAACTTGCTTGTACTTATCCTGAAATGAATAAGAAAGTTTTCTGTCAATCTAATGCATTAAGTACATCCAGATCAGACCTGGCCGAAAACACGAGTTTATTATTTTGAGTAGAAGATGTAAAATTTTTGAAACCAGAAACATAAAGCAATAAACTGAATTTATAATATTGACGGACCACTTATTTGAAACCAGAACGCTTTCCACGCTGCAAAAGTCTGCAGACGACAGTTCATAATGTGACTTACCATGTGAAATGCAATAAGATAAGTACAAATATGCCTAGTATTGGTTCTGTAATTCTTGAGATAGACTTTGAAATTTGGCAAAAAGATTTTGAAAATTCTGTTTTATAGATAGTGAAACTAATAGTGTTAACACTCAGACAATAGTTGAATTCAATTATGGGTTTAATTTGAACATCTTTTTCAGCATTCCTATGTACAACTTTAACGCTTTCAACGCAGCAGGCGTCTGCAGACGACATTCCAAAATGTCACAAAAGGTTTCAAAAATGTCACAATTATTTAATTTTATTACCAATTTGGAATTACTATGTGAAATGCAATGAAATAAGTACAAACATGCCTAGTATTGGTTCAGTAATCCTTGAGATAGGCTTCGAAATTTGGGAAATGTTTCTGAAAAATCTGTTTTGAAATCTGGTTAAACCAATAGCCGCGTGGAAAGTGTTAATACTACCCACACCATAAACCAAGAGGATTACATTTTGCGCTATGTGCACGATGCTGTCATCCGGTATGGATACCGCACCTAAAAAACTCAATTAATAAGGAAGGCCATACTTACCGGTTGGTTGCATTTACATCCACCGCATATACAACTTCCTCTCCCAGAACATTCCTTAATATCAGATGTGTCATTTTTCCTATCAAAAAGATAAAAAACAATATTATGGTATTGATTCTGTTTTTGTCTTGTCCTTGATCATTCGGACCATTCCTCATGTACCTCCTTCGTGCTTGCAACAATGAAATGAGGCACTGACAGAATACTTCGGCTGCACGGGGAAAACAATGACACCCTTAGGTAGAAGGAACGGCCAATCAACAATAACACTTAAAAGCAATTTGATACAACTATTACTCTGTGGGATTTTTTTCTTCAATTATCGGCTTACACAAAGGTTTCCTTCTGAACTGATCGGCAGAGCCACTCAGCCATGGTACGGACTAAGAAATAATGTGTAAAAAGTAACATGAGGGATACATCGACATTACCACATGATTCAAACCACTTACCATACGCAAGCGAGGTCCAAACCTTCTGACTCTTCTCTGTCACAGTCACATCTAGTACCATACCAGCCTTCGTCACAGACACAGGCACCGCACACCCGATCACCCGTACCATTGCATAAATATTTGCCAGTTAACTGAAATAGAAATTGTCCGATTTAGTAAATATCGCTTTGTGGTCATCGTTCAAGTTGAGTGTATAAAAAAGAACCGTTAAATTTTGATCCATCGACTTTTATTTTCAATCGATCAGACTTCATATAGCGCAAAATCTAGATGTATCGTATGGCGAGGTTTTCATATAGGATGACAACAACAGTGCTGCGCGAGGTGCAATAAGAGTAAAACAGCCATACACAACAAGTTTTGTTAAAGACAACCCCTCGCAAAACCAAAACCGTCTACAGTGGGTTGTTAAAGCCAGAAATATAAATCAGTAAGCTGACTTTACAGTATTGATCGTTGACGGATCAGTATTACACTATTATCTGATACCTGAATACTTAACTACTTGAGTCCAGAATACGTACAAGAACTTATCATGTCAGTTATCGATAATAACCTTTACAATAGTTGAATCCGATGATGGCTAGCCGCTTTATCTGGAACTTGTTTTGTAGCATCCACATGCACAGCGTATTACAACCAATCAACAAAAACCAAAAGGATTACATTTTGCACCGCTTTGAGGATATTACCATCCGGTATGTAGGGACCTCGCTATTTCTACTATTTTTCAGGTCATTTTACCATTATAGTTTATTTCAACTCATACTGAAATACGCTGAACTTCACATGTGAGGTGATCCCTCGGATTGTTTGATCTGTACATTAGTATTAAGTAGAGCTAACTAAAAAACTACTTGTATCTTAACACTTTCCACGCGGTTATTAGTTTTACCATATTAATCATTCACATTTTTTCATAAACCTCTCCCATATTTCAAAGTCTATCTCAAGGATTATTTTAATGCATTTATGATGGTGTTTCCAAATGTGGTGATGAAACTCAATAATTTTGACATTTTTGAAACATTTTGTGACATTTTGGAACTGTCGTCTGCAGTCGCCTGCCGCGTGGAAAATGATAAGCTAGTTATTGATCATGTTGATGGCCCAATAATGTCTTTAATCATATTATGGGAACTACTTACGTATTCGCAAACATAACGCGGCTGTAGCATTCCACGTATTTGCCATATATTAATAATTTTGTACTTACCCTATTTTCTGAGCAGTCACATTCAAGAATAGGGTGCACCACGATTATGAGTTCCTCAGCAAAAGATGTAGGACCGACTCCAAATCTAAAATAGAAAACAAGAATCAATAAGTTCACAATCTGACATCATTAGGTAAACAGTGTCGAGCAATCTCTGCGCAAGTCACTGTTTAACTAGATTCTGCTTGCTCTCTCTGAGTGTCAGGTATTTAAAGATAATGTAAGTATAACGTCATCATGTGTAACTTATAGTTTTTTTCTCCTATATTGTATTTGCATTTGTTATATTTTCCCTTAGCATTAGACATACAGTACTTCGAGGAGCATCAAAATGCTTTAATTTCCAAACTAATTACTTCGATTAAATTAACAGAATCATATCGCACTGCATTGACAGGGGCAAAAGAACTTAGTTGATATGAAATACTTCTCATGTAGCGTGTTACTTGAAAATTATGTTTTTCAAGATGTTGAAACAAATACGGCAGCTAGTTGCTTGAACGAATTTAAGAATAGAATGCTAGAGATAATTGTTATATCGATATCTTAGAAAACATTGTTTCAGTGGGAACCGAAATGGGTAACATGTCATATCTTCTCACAAAATGAACATGGTAATTTGAAAAATGTAAACTCTGTTCATTATCTGATTTGGACTATTTCCATTGGTATACAATCCATTCACTGTGTTAAGTACATTAATTATATTCATACTTGTACGATTGTCCATTATTGCGTCCATTGTGACAGGCACTTTGATTCAATGTTATATCAATAGCGAATGTGACGTCATCGGAGAGTTGAATCCCATAGCATTCCGACACACCTGGCTGTGGCGCCATACCATTACCGCAGAATGCCGTGTAATCGATATCAAATACGTCGGCAGGTGCTGTGTCTTCTATCTTTACCGTTGAGGTTATATTCTGAGAAGAACAATGAGGGCGCTGTTGTTATAGAGGAATTATTCAGACGATGGCTGACACGAACGGCCGTACATTTTGAATTTCCGTTGGTTACAATGTAACAATGGATGTTGATAATATGACGCCTATAAAATTCATCACACGTTGGAAATAAATAATTTCATCCTAAAACCGCTGGAGTTGGATAACCAACTCCAGTGTCAGTATCTTTTTTTGAATTTAATCCGTTGTTAAGCGTTCGTCCCATTCACTTGATCACGTAACCTCGTACGCATAATTTATTCGTGTGAATATTCGTGAATTCCCCCGTGTCTGTCATCGTTTGGAATCATTAACGGACGACAGTCGCAAATATTCAAGATTGAATTAAACGTACGAGGCTACGTAATCAATCGAATACGATAACGGTTAATAATGAACAAAATTAAGAAAATAATTACAATAAAGGAGTTCATTTTCCAACTCCAAAGGTTTAGTTTCAGCTGATGATATAATTTTTGGGATCGTATAATGAAATCCATGTTTACGTTATAATTGGATTCAACGTTGAGTAGTTTGTTTCTCTCCTTTACAAATAAAGCTGAGAATTTGAAGCAATCTAGGTTCATATCAATTTACGATGTTCTATGGTGGTCTTAGAGATTAACGTGGTTGAGAAATAGGCTAAAATTTGTATCGTTAAACTTAAGTATATCACACTTACTTTATAGATACCTTGTACTAAGTCGACAATATTATCCGAATCGTGTGTGAGCCTGACGACATACGCCTCGTGAAAGAATTTGGGTAAATCCTTGTGAATGGAAAAGGGAATGAAAAAAGAGAAAACTTTAAATTTAAACTTTACTCATCAAAATAACAGTTTATTGCTTTGTATGTATATTCAATATTAAATATTATTAAAGAATCAGTGGTATTACATAGTGACGTATATTGTGTACATTACTATGTTAAAACAGGAGTTTTATTAGCGTTTTGTACACCAAATTACCCAATTTACTTATCAAATTTAGGCTTTGGGACTTTATAAACACATTTGAGAAATGATATTTCAAACAATACAAAAAGTCTATCATACGTCACTATGTATTACAACTGACGAAGTAATACATGTATTTGAATATAATCAGCGGTGTGAGGGCTCGTCAAGTAAATGGAAAAGACGGTGGCGGTTACGAGAATTTCAATGTAGTAAGACCCCTATTAATATTATCGGGAGAAAAAAATCACTAGCAACAGACATTGTCTTGAACCATCTTTCCTCGCGTTTCTTAAGAAGAAAAAAATATTGCCTAATTTGAAACTTAAAATCAGTTGTCTTACTTGATAATAAATAACAGGATCTGGTTCAACCTTCCGTTTCTTGTCTTCCCGCGTGAGTGGTCCTATCGCAAATATAGGCAATACACTGTGTGTTTTCATAGCTGTACTGAGCTGGCTAATTGATGGGTAGTCCTGGACATAGAGAGTTATAAATAAACTTAATAGTTTAACAATAAGAGGAACAATATAGCTATACATGTATATTTTAGAACTAACAAAAGATATTCAAAATAATTTGTCTATACATTGATTAATAAATACGTTTTTACTATCATTGCTTTAATAAAGTTCTAAATACAAATAATGAATTTATCTTATTCGATTTGAGGAATCAAGTAAATGCTACACTCGTAAAAAGGGTTCCAAGTAAAAGATTCTTGAGCTGTCCTGCATACGGAACTTTTTAAAGGTTCTAGGAATTAACCAAAATGGTTCTATGAAGATCCTACAAAGGTTCCTTCATAGTGTTTAGAATGTAAATTGATTCTAGAAAAACATTTCTTTCTAGAACATTTAAATGTATAGAACCTTTTTTCACTGAGTTTCTACATATAGAACAAACAAGAACCCTTTTTTACGAGTGTAGGCTTTTTCAAATCATCACCAAAATCAATAATAGAATGACAAGACAACCTTGTTGGTTTTTAAAAAAAAAATCATAAAGATATAGCTTAGAATGTCTGAATCATCTCGTACAAAAATCAGCGACATTTTATATGAGGCAATATAAATTGGGTAGGCGGAGCTTAAATTACGTAAGCGTAGCCTTACTACCCTCTCGCGATGCGTGGTCATTATAATTTTTCCAGCTCTTTCGTAAAATATCATTCAGTGTAAATTCCCCTGTTTAAGTGTCCCCTTTGGAGATCAATTAATTGTTAACGTAAGTTTCCCTGTCCCTGCGTTTCTGCCTAAGATAACTCGATAACGATTACTCGTCCCAATAAAGGATAAAACAACTGGTATGTTTCTTCAAGTGTTTGTAGAAAGAAACAAAATGGGTATTTTGTAATCCCATACAGCAAGTCTCAAATAAAACCCATCAACACCAAGTATAAGCACCCATATAATCGAAGATTTCAGTAACACAGCCATTTTCTTACCCCCGATATTTTGTATGTTAAGTACCTGTATGGTTGTGTGGTACAACCAAGTTGGACGCACAGTTAGCAGAGTTACAGTTAGGGAACTGTTCCAGTTATATTCAATAAAATGATTGAGAATGTATCGGGCCCCGATCAGGTTTTTATCGAGCCTGATATGAAAGAAACCAAATATCGAGCCAGTATCGAGCCAATAAGTGGTGCAGTGTATAAATAAACATTATTATTATGGGGCGTTTGCTTAAATACCTCGGGTATAAGTGACTACTGTTATGGCCCTCGTATCGAGCTCGATACCTAGTCCCAATGTTTATTTTATTATCGAGCTTCAACTTTAAAAAATATCGAGCCCAGAACTTATCGAGCCCCGATACAGAGTCGATAAATTTATCGAGTATACAATGTAACTGTTCCCTCACGGTGCTGCTCCTTTGGTGGCAATACATTGGTACTTTCACGGGACTGGGCATTCAGTACCTGCATAGGTACTGGGCATTCAGTACCTGTATAGGTACTGGCAGTATCCACGATGCCGGGTACAGGAAAATGGCTGTGTTTGATTTCAAAAATTGGAATTGTCAATGAATATTAAATTATACAATACCAGGGTTAGTGATGCCGTGTATTCTCCAGTGTCATCCATGTGACATTCGCCGTCGTTTCTCGACACTATACCACCTAGCTGTTCAGAACGTAAGAAATACAAAATGAGTTATTTAAGGGGGGACTCAAGGAAGTCTTTGACTTGATTTTTTGAATTTTGTGTATGCTGTAATTATTGAACTATTAATCAAATGCATATAAAAGTATACATTTTTGGAAAGAAAATGGATCTGAGAAAGTTTTGCGTCAATTTTGACCAAAAATTGTTATTTTTGAGAAGATCACAAAAAATTGCTTTTTTGACCCAAAAAAGTTCAACAAAGCTAACAAAAATTAATTTGAGTAAAAATTCCCAAATTTCTAGATTATGATGTAAAGACACTAACTTAGGGACGATTTGTTAATCTAACATTTTTTGAAATTGTGACCAAAATCGTCAAAAAGTGATTTTTTTTCGTCATTTTTTTGTCAATATTTCAAAAAATATTAAATTAGGTAAAAAGAAATCTCTTTTGCACTGTGGCAGTAGATATTAGTCCTAAAATTAGGATTATATTCCATCGTTAATCATTTTGGGGGCAATAAGTACCTTTCCTGATTACTTATGGTTAGTCTTGGAATCCGATTGTCGTCGGCAAAGACTACAATCATTTAATGGTGTGGAATCTCAAGGGTTGTTTGGCGTGCATTAGCTGCATCAAGAACATTTGTATTACGTATACGATGGGCTCAATTAATCCTTTATGCTGAGAAACTCTTGGTTCGCATCTCGTTATGGAATATGAGTACCAGCATGCGTATTTGGACTGTCAGAACTATTCGGTATGCTCTAAAATAATGCGTTGATTTTTAAGTCGGGTCTGATATATCATTTATTGTATTTGATTGAAGCAGTACTAGTTTATAGGGTATTAGCGAGGGTTGGTTCTTAAAGTAGGGTTGCCGGATATGTATTTTGGGAACTAATCAAATGTAAACAATCATCAAACTCGTTCAGGTCACAATTCATATTTAGAAATTAAGCATACATTATACTTTTTTTTTCTTAATCATGTGTAAAAATCGCAGAAAAAAATCTTACAACTCCGTCCCCGGCGGTATGGTAAGAGTGGTCCGTTGCGTAGAGAAGCAGATGCCGAGCATGTTTCCGCCAACCAATTTGTTCCTGTGGAATATGAAATATATAAAGTAACAGATATGTGATATTAATTTTAATGTAAAATTATTATAGATGTTGCCTGTTTGAGAATTACTGAATGGGCTATTCCAGATAATAATGAACCCCCTATAGAGGACAAACTACTTTTTTATATTTTAGTTCGGAATTCCATGACTCCCTCTATGAAAAGTATATGGAATTCCAGATCAAACTTAAAAAAAGTATGGAATTCCAGATCAAACTTCAAAAAAATATAGAATTCCAGATCAAACTTCAAAAAATGTATGGAATTCCAGATCAAACTTCAAAAAAAGTATGGAATTCCAGATCAAACTTCAAAAAAGTATGGAATTGGTGGGGGAAAAAGTCTGGAATTCCGATGTCCTCTATAGGGGTGGTCTAAATTGTGAAAAAGTCTGGAATTCCAAGAACATGTGCCAAAAAGGAATGGAATTCCATTGAAAAATTGGTGGGGAAAAAAGTCTGGAATTCCGATGTCCTCTATAGGGGGGGGGTCATTATTATCTTGAATAGCCCAATGGCTGCGTAGGAACCACCCCGGGGGAACCACTCCATGACAGCCGATATCAGCTTGTCGACAGAAGATTGATTAAAGCTGTATGATTTTGTAACATATCAGCCTATAACACGCGTAAGAGCAAGTAAAATCGCAGGCAAAATGTCTAATGTTTAAGAATAGAAATAAATGAAATCCGTAATAATCATTACTTTTATCTATGTAGAGCATATAACTGTACCATTATAATGAGCTTACCGTGCATACAGTTGCCTGCATCAAAGCGTCCATGCCGCCCTCCAAATCATCCAAGTTCGCTGAGGGTTCGACCTTTTTGATTTCTTCCTGCGTTTTGAACAAAGAGGGCATACTTAGTTATATGTGATGCAAGCCAAGAACTATACCATACTAGAATTCGCGGTTCGTGGGTTGGGCGGTTCTCGGGTTGGGGGTTTATGGGATGTGTATACTCTTAAAATTCAGTTATCACAGATGCCATTTTAATGGCATCTGTGATAACTGAATTTTAAGAGTATACACAAACATTAAAATGTTCCAAATCTCCATAATACAGGAACCTCATGTGCCCTTAAATCCAGGTAGGCTACCCCGTGTGCATATCCATGTAATTCAGTACATGTGTTATTAGGCCTAGGGTTAGGGTTTTATATTGGGGTCTTAGTTCAGAGGTCTTTTAGTTTTAGATTCAGTAAGAGGAGGGGTCTATTGTCATGATCATCTGTGCCCAGTCTTGAGAACTGTGTGTCGACATTGATTCCTCCGTAGACATGCCTAAACGTATCATCACGTATTTAAATCACGCATGTTTGCGTACACCGATATTAATGTAACATTCCCATTTATATAACAGACATCCCATGATTGGCCTAGGGCCTATCCGAATTGCTATAGTGTTAAACTTACTTGCACGCTCAAGGTCTGGGTTTGATTCCTGGCGCATGCAGACTGAAGCCCCCCCCCCCCCCCCCCCCCCCCCCCTTTGACTCTTTTCATCCTGAACATGCATGCATGATAGTTTAACTCATAAAAACCGGGACAAAACACGCCCGAGAGTTAAAGATATATATAATTGGAGCTAAATGTTTGCTCACACCGTCCCTTTATATTTATACATGCCCCTGTAACATTCCCATTTATATAAAAGACATCCCATGATAGGCATGATGAGGGCCCGTTGTGGCCTGCTGCACGCATAGATGGGTCCGCGATGGGATGTTGAGGCACTGACATCATACCACCGCAATTCGCAATCACTTAAACAATAACGTAACGTGTTCCTGGATGAAGGCCTACGGTTTACGCTCCCAGTTCCTTTATTAACCCTATAACCCGCCATCTGATCCTTTTTTTACTTCCTGATTATATATAGTTTAACTCATACAAAAACACTCCCGGGAGTTAAAGTTAATTGGAGTCATTTTTCTCTCTTTGTTAGCCACCGGACGGCTTCCTTTTACCCGCCCATGAAAAGACCCAGTTTGCGCCACGAACGCGTACGCACCTTACTGTCTGCGCCATTACGCGTGCGCCGGCAATTGCGAGCGCCATGTTTTGTTTTGTTTATACGCGAGCGCGTAGCAACAGTTTGTTGTCTACGTGGGGCGAAGATCCCTGTGCATAGCGATTACATGGGCAGATGGGCAGGGATCTGCACCCGAAGGCATTGGACGGACGGACGGACAGACAGAGTCGCCAAAAATAGTATTATGATGATAGCGTCTTTATCCAATATCAGGGTGTCCCCCTTCCTAAATAAGTGTCGTAATGGAACATTTCTAATTTTGAAGAAAAAAAGTTGAATTACTTTCCCACAATTTGAAGAAAACCGCATTTGATTCGGTTTAGTAATTAGGAGAAATTAACAATTAAGTAACAGTCAAAGAACACTTATATCCGAGTTTGCACATTATACAGATATTTACTTGCGCGGTTGATTTACTTACTCATTCAGTTTTTAATAAGCCAGTACTGTTTAAAATATTTTGATAAATACACGGCTTCTTGTTTATAAGAGTATTGAGTAATCGTTCGTAACATTCATAATAACCAGAGAACAAAAACAATAGCCCCCCCCCAAAAAAAAAAAAGTTCAATCACTATGAAAAACTGACAAGCGAATACATGTTATATTTGTTGAATATAAAAAATATGTTTCATCTCCTACATGTAATTGTAAAATATCTGTACAAGTACTGCTCATCTTTAAAAAAGATGAAATGGTAGGGAAGCTTCGGGTGGCTCCGCCCCACCTGTACACAACGCCACGGGCCACTTGAGTTCCACCCCGCTAGACTACGCCATTTACAAAGATTGAAGTTTCGGAATGAATTCAGGTTTTTTTCTTTATAGTACGGGTCTTTAGTCCATATACATGTACATACCGAAAATCTGGTGGTATTGCTTGTGAGCGAGACTATATTCCGGAATCCGAATGGTGGCACACACTCCAGTGCAACCTCGGCACACGGGTCTATGTATAGTCTGCAAATTATAAAAAAATGTTATACTCATTTATTACTCAGTCAGTGCAGTACACTAAATACATAAAAGTAAAAAATTAAATGTACGAAATCATTTTTTGTGTGTCTTTTTATGTTGTTTGTTTGTTTGTTTATACTTCTTGTTTGCCATAGTGTGTTTTTGTTTTTCTTCGTTTCTTTATTTGTAACTTGATTATTCTTGATTGTTCGTTCTTATGCATTCATTTGTCCGGGGTTTTTCTCTAGTCCTCCATTGGCATTTATTTATGTTTCAAATGAATTTGACATTGGTATGAGTTGATACAGGGTGTCCCAAAAGTCTATGCACGACTTTGAAGCTTTGTATTACACAAAATATAAGTCGTATTGAAAATATGAATACATATTTAGAAAGAGGAGATGTGGGAAATAATTTTGATACCAAACATTGGAGTCTGTTTGTAATGCCACCCTAGAATTAAAATATGTATTACTGCAAAAATGTAATTTTATACTTCGGAGGAATAAAGTTCATAAATCCATACCTATTGAGATTAACAAAAATATGGGTAGAGTTGGTTACACGGAAAGTGATCCGTCAATTGTAATATTTAAAATTTTACATTACAGTGATATCATCATAGTAACAAACTGTATCACACATGATTTTCGTTTCTATAGTGAAATCTAATTTAAATGTTTTCCATGCATACAGAGACGTGTGCTAATAACGTAACAGAAAAATGAACACGCACATCACACAGCTGTCAAACATGTTAAAATTTAAACTTAGAGGATTTATTTTAATACTGCTTGAAGGCCTCATCGAAGGTTGTTTTACCCATTTAGAATATGTTCCTGTGTTCAAAAATGTATCCACCAACTTCAGAATGGATATTCTTCCTGGTGCGCGTTTCACTTTGAAATGTTTTCTGAACTTTTGTTGAGCAAGTTGAACTGAATGTGTTTCAGCGTAGAACCATACAATTTGTATTCGCCTATCTATGCTGTAAACCATCTTGAATGAAGACTTTTGCTGTGCAATGTTGTCTACTACGCTTATTTATGTTGTGAGTGACCGAGTTTGGTATTGAATAACATTAATGTTGCAAGGTAAGCAGTGAACTGTGACTAATGCGCAACGTTGCTTTCATACCGTTAATTTATGCGCACCTTTAGCAACAATGTGTGGTACTTGGTATGGGTTGGTCTGGCACACGGCCAATGACTTTCAACCAGTTTTATAATGTTGTGGGTTCACCAATAGGGTTGTGTTTGGTATCAAATTAATTTCCCAAATCTCGTCTATCAAAATATGGTTAAATTTATACCATATGATTTATATTTTATGAGATATGACTCTTCAAAAACGTGCATAGACTTTTGGGACACCCTGTATAAAGATACGGACAATTTTTCAACGGGTATCCGCGATTACGTGTTAAACCAATACGTATTGGCGGCAAATTTGGATAAATTGTGACCAGCGTCGTCTGTTCTGTTTTAAATTATACTCTACATCGAAATAAGTACACAAATGCCTGGTATAGGTTCAGTAATCCTTGAGATAGACTTTGAAAATTGGGATAAGATTATGAAAAATCTGTTTTGTGTATGATAAAACTAATAGCCGCATGGAAAGTGCCAAGACACATTTTACTCACCTTTTAGGTATTATTTCAACGTATGGTAATTTTAGTTTCTCTACAAAAGCTCCAAATCCAAGTCGAAAATCTTTTGTGATGGCGCCCATCTTTTCCACTGTAAAATGAATGGGGAAATAAATGAAAATTATTTTATAATATTCAAATGAGACCGTATGCTGCAATATAAGACAGTTCTTCACTCTACCAACCAACACCGCAAAGAACGAACGGTTTTGCTTTACATGTAGTTAATTGTTAAATTCTTTGAAGTGTTAATCATGACAATGAGACCGTTCATAATTAAGGCATATGCTGAATACATTCTTGGCAAAATGTCAATATATTTTATTGTTTATCTCGAAATGTAGATTTATATAAATATAAAAATATATAAAATATAAATTGCGAGGTATTTGGCACACTTTAAACCAATTTAAGACTCAAAACTAATTGCTTACGATGAGAAGTATATCGACGCTGAGGGCGCCATCAAAGTACACTTTTCCCTATCTTTTTTGGCCTTATGGCCGAATTAAATGAAAGTAAGAGTAAGAGAAAGGTACAAAATTGCGTCGTAACTCAGGTTTTGGTAAAACTGTATGGACATGTATGACCACAGATATGTAAGAAGAAGCAAAAGACCCACTCTCGGGGCAGTGGCGGCGCAGCATCATAATTTTGGTGGGCAAAAGGTGGGCAAGATTATTTTTTTAGGGGGCATGAAGAAAAAGATGCGTGCGAAGCGCTCAAATTTGTTTGCCATTTGACGCTAAAATTGTCAAATTTGGTATGATTTTGCGCGCTTGCGCGCAAAATTTAGCTGTTTTATGCTAAAACTGTCAAAAGTTGGTGTAGTTTTACCTAATTTGGTAATAAAATGCGCGAGAAGCGCGGAAAAAATTGCCTTTTTAAGCTAAAATGGTCAAATGTTGTTTCATTTTCACTAGATTGAATTGGGGGGGGCAAAGTGGGGGGGGCAGGACAAAAAATGTGGGGGGTGCCTCCCCTCCCCCCCCCCCCCCATCCCCCCCCCCCCCCCCCCCCCCCCCCCCCCCGGAGCGCCGCCACTGTTTCGGGGCCAATATAAACCACTAGAACTTTATGTTGTCTTTATTTTTAAAGTTGTTCATAGGTCAGTCGTTATCATTTGATAGGCCTGATTTACTACATGTATTGTATACTCCTTAATGCTCAAGCACCTGAAGAATTACGATCTCCTTAAAAGTGTCGGGTGCAGAAGTTACGGTCTCTTATAACATATCTCGCACACTGTCTTCTGACGCTGTAAGAGGTTGTTTTAGCCTGTATTTCAATGTTATTAATTTCTATTTCGTCTGAGTGGAGATCAACCCAGGTCATACAGATAAGTGTTATGATTAAGTTGCAGTGTCAGTAAGTTCATATTTTCAAATGGCAAATCGCCGTAAGGTGTTACTCTAAGTCCACCCTCTTAATCAAAGTACTATGTTTATGTAGTATATGGACAAGCACGATATGATAACATGTTAATACAGCGCATATCGAGTTGTGGAGCATCCTCTGAGGCTTTGAAGCGTCCCACACTGCACCAAATCAGTGCTGATAAAGCTGTATTAATGTAGTTTCAATACTATAAATTAAAGGATTCACTGCAAAATCACTACGTAAGACTTATGCAATAGGCACCAACAAAAAATGTAAGTTTCCCCCTAGCATATACTCAAATATTTCCAAAAATATTTGATGGATTTAAGGGCATATTTTGATACCAAATTTGTTGGACTTGAGACAATGCAACGATAAGAAATTATGCCATTTATCAATTTTATACAGAAAAAAGTGGCACTAAATCTCACTGGCTATGGCTGTTTTTTCCATAAATTAACAGACATTTTCGTGCACAGACATGGGAATCTACAACAATTATGTGTGGCATCATTTCAAGAAATTTAATAAGCAGATCATATTCTTGTGCACCAAGACACGGTAGCATTTATTGTCTAAAATGTTTGTTAATTTTATGGACAAAACCAGCCATAGCCAGTGAGATTTAGTGCCACTTCTTTTTCTGTAATAAAATTGATAAATGGCACAATTTCTTATCATTGCATTGTCTCAAGGCCAACAACTTTAGTATAAAAATGTGCCTAACAATTGGGTGCATCTTTCTAGCTGAAAATTCTTTAAATCTATAAAATATTTTTGGAAATATTTTAGTATATGCTAGGGGGGAACTTACATATTTTGCTGGGTGTATTATCATCACCAGACGTACAAGCATCCATAAACATTGAACTGTGGTCATTGCAAATATTTCTATATTTTTTGGGTAAAATTGTCATTGGTTTATCGTACAAATATAACGTACAAATCATTTATACGTATGAAACCATAAGTACTAGTTTTGCAGTGTGGCTTAAAGCTGCTACGTTTTGAAACGGTTGCCTTCCATCACACCTCTCCATTTCAATAGTGGTATATACGGTCCATGATGAGATGAAAGGGAACTCATTTTACCGCGATGATGCCAAAATGGCGAATCTCTAGTGCTCAGGTAGCCACCGTTCAGACTAAAATTGTGACTTTAGGAGTGAGCCGTGACATATGGCCCTCGCCAAAAATATTTTCCTCATGAATATAGCTACATTTTGGTATATAAAGCTGTTTGCTAACTTTAAGGATTGCATGGCGAAATGCATTTATACGCCGAAAAAATGAACACATTTTGCGAACATTTTTTTTGGGTTACAATTCTGCATCGATGCATAATGCATTAGTGGTTTCCAAATAAGGTTCGCCATCCTAGTAATTTGCGTATGAACAGTGGGTTTATCTCAATTCGACAACGCTTACCCCGGGTAAGGTGGTACCCTCAAAATGAGCGCAAGGGATGTAAAAGAGATTTTCTAGACGCCCTAGGTCGCTGTCCTTTGCCTTTTAGCCCCCCCCCCCCCCCCCCCCCCCCCCCTTAGGAGACGAGGGATAACAGGCCTACGTGATAATATCAAAGGTTAATATCGCGCTGCACTCTGGGAAGACTCGCACGCCTCCTTTGATCTTCCTCGGGATATCATCCATACTTAGACCAGTCGTGTTCGAGCAAATGGGACCACGACTGCATATTTATAATAGCCTCAGACCTTTTTCTCTTTGCAATGGACTCTAATTCATTGACAAAATAAAATACATATTGGATATTTATTACTACTAATATGATAAAGTGTGCTTAAAGACGGAACTCTGGCATTCCATTACTTCGTATGAATATACATAAGTGTACACTATACGGGACATTATTACTAAATATACATGTGCTAAGACTCGCTTTACGTCCTCTGTCAGTATGTATACGGCACGGGTAAGAATTAGTATTAAAACTGACTACCTTCTTTACCCCCCCCCCCCCCCCCCCCCCCCCCCTCTAGTGCTGTACCGCCTAAATATTCTAAAACTTCCATGGAATTATTAAAATTTCAAAATAAGAATTGATCCCATTTAGGGGGTTTTCTAGTATACATTTTTTGATATGTTCATATATGACTATCAAAGACAACTGATTGAAAACGGGGACAGATGCATCACCTTCAAGTACAAGATGGCTTTAGCCCACCTTGAATAACAAGAAAAAATGAACTAAATAATGTATAATTAGTCAAAACCCGTAAAGAATAATATGACTACACCTAATAACTCATCTTCAAAGATCCGGTATGTGTTAATTTTAACACACTTGTCCAGCAACTGTACTAATTAAATGCCACTTTTGACTAAACTCTAACAGTTTATAGGCAATTCAATACTTATACGTATTGAATATGCCTCGAAGCGAAAACAAAATATCGACAATTAACAAGATTGGATGCAAAGACCATGCAAACAGGTCGGAACTTCAATCGATATAATTCAATACATATATATATTTCGAAATTGCGTTTCATCACTCTATCCACGCGGCTATTAATTTTGATCATTTATACAAAACAGATTTTCCGAATCTTTTCCCAATTTTCAAAGTCTTATCTCAAGAATTACTGAACAAATACTAGGCATGTTTGTAGTTATTGTATTGTAATGCAATTCTCATGGTAATTCTAAATGTGGTGATGAGATTCAATAATTTTTAAACATTTTGTGAAATGTTGGATCTGTCGTCTGCAGACGACTTCCGGTTGGAAAGCGTTAAGCAAGCATTCAGTTGGTTTACTATTTTCGTGGTACATGAACATAGTAACGAGCGAGTGAAACGAAGTTAGTGCTGGGCGGTATGGACTCTCGGGATTGATACTATACACCGTTAATCGTTAATTCGATAACCGAGACCATGTAACACGTCAGCTTATCGGTGACACGAAATACAACTCTCTAAATTATTAAATCAATGTCCTACCTAAATGGTTTTCAAATAAATGTTTCATACAAGGAATAGGTCTATACGAAACCTTTTTTCTTTAGCTAGTTCAATCAGTTCCAAATTGACGAGAAATATGCGGTTTTTATCTCTCAGCAAGTAAAGTAATCCAAGCGTACGAGCGCGATTTTGGCCATACGCACGCGATTTTAACCGAACGCACGCGCCATTCGATACACAATGCGTTCATGTGCACCTTCGTACACCCTTGGTAATTCGCTGCTCTAAGGAGGCTCGCCAATTTGGAGCTGATCAAACTATAGTTAAAATCGATCTTTACGAAATTGAGCCCTCAGTCGTTGATGTTTTCGCTTCAATGCACTATTTTGCACAGTTGCATTTTCAATCATAAAATATTCATGCTTTCAAGTTACAAGCTTTAATTTATTTTTAAATCAAAATTTGAAAATCAATTATTTGCTGTCAAATCGTATTGATATTTATGCTAGATGTTTTCAACCATAAGCTACCATAATTAGATTAGAAAAATTATAAATTTGAGTATATACTACAATGACTGAAATAATATGTCCATTTTTAAATGTTAACTGTCTGGTTTTAAAGGACTGGGCTCAGATAGGTGATGTAGACGGACTACCATTCTAAATTGACGTTATATAATACTGCTTTATACATACATACATGTACATACACCCCACCTAAACAACATTTATGAGGCGCCTTTCCAAATTGATTAAAGCGCCATGAATAAAGAATAAACAATAAATAAATAAATACACAATGCAAATTGAGTCAGTATGAAGGATAGAAGTGTGACTTCAATACCTTCTTGAAACTAGGCAATGATCATGCCTCCCTGATGTTTCTTGGCAGGCTGTTCCACAGCCAGGGGCGGAAATTTCTTGTTAGGTGTGGGGAGATGATAAGTGTGGCCCCCAAAAAATGAAATTGAGCTGGTACCATCTATGCGGTGCGCAGCACCGCACTCCGAGCTATGCTCGGACAGGGGGTGTCTGAGGGGGGACGTGCCCCCTTCATAAGTAGAAAAAATTTCAATTTTCAAACTCATTTGGTGCGATCTGGTGTATACTTTTGACCAATATTGTATTGAAAAGCCATCGCTTCATTTTCACTAAATATTTTGTTTTTTATCAATGCACGAAAGAAGTTGAGCATTTTTATACTGATATATTCTTGATTTTAGTATAGATGGTTTAAAAGCTCCAACAGGAGTGCATTGCCGTAGTCCAGACGAGAGAGAATTAGACAACGAATGACGTGGTATTTTATATCCTGATCAAGATATTTAGCGATGCGACGGATGTTCCTTAGTTAACTTCAGCATGTCTATTTCCTGATAGCCTCAGCAAAATTTGATTCCGACAAAATTAAATTAATACCGTCTTGACGCTATTATGTTCACTCTAACCTTCGGTAAATCCCTTAGATAGTTACCGCTTCTTTTGTCGAGTTATAACTGAATGGTGGGGGCATTATACTTTTTTTTTGCTGTCGGAATGTCAAGGCCGTGCCGAGGATCATTGGTTTATCCTTGGTGTAAGACAGCACGGAATTAACCTTGCACAAAATCCTTTATTGACGGATTAAATGATTATATAGCTTGATTCCGTAGCCAGTAGTCTAACTTATATGTATTTCTTACACCAAGGATATACCCAGATAAATAAATACATGTATATCTGTCCTCTTTTTAAACTGTTCCATTTCATGAGACCTGGAAAGCCCGTTATGAGGACAAAGGGTGATCCAAAGGTTTAAACTGTTCCATTTCATGAGACCTGGAAAGCCCGTTATGAGGACAAAGGGTGATCCAAAGGTTTAAACTGTTCCATTTCATGAGACCTGGAAAGCCCGTTATGAGGACAAAGGGTGATCCAAAGGTTTAAACTGTTCCATTTCATGAGACCTGGAAAGCCCGTTATGAGGACAAAGGGTGATCCAAAGGTTTAAACTGTTCCATTTCATGAGACCTGGAAAGCCCGTTATGAGGACAAAGGGTGATCCAAAGGTTTAAACTGTTCCATTTCATGAGACCTGGAAAGCCCGTTATGAGGACAAAGGGTGATCCAAAGGTTTAAACTGTTCCATTTCATGAGACCTGGAAAGCCCGTTATGAGGACAAAGGGTGATCCAAAGGTTTAAACTGTTCCATTTCATGAGACCTGGAAAGCCCGTTATGAGGACAAAGGGTGATCCAAAGGTTTAAACTGTTCCATTTCATGAGACCTGGAAAGCCCGTTATGAGGACAAAGGGTGATCCAAAGGTTTAAACTGTTTTCCATTTCATGAGACCTGGAAAGCCCGTTATGAGGACAAAGGGTGATCCAAAGGTTTAAACTGTTCCATTTCATGAGACCTGGAAAGCCCGTTATGAGGACAAAGGGTGATCCAAAGGTTTAAACTGTTCCATTTCATGAGACCTGGAAAGCCCGTTATGAGGACAAAGGGTGATCCAAAGGTTTAAACTGTTCCATTTCATGAGACCTGGAAAGCCCGTTATGAGGACAAAGGGTGATCCAAAGGTTTAAACTGTTCCATTTCATGAGACCTGGAAAGCCCGTTATGAGGACAAAGGGTGATCCAAAGGTTTAAACTGTTCCATTTCATGAGACCTGGAAAGCCCGTTATGAGGACAAAGGGTGATCCAAAGGTTTAAACTGTTCCATTTCATGAGACCTGGAAAGCCCGTTATGAGGACAAAGGGTGATCCAAAGGTTTAAACTGTTCCATTTCATGAGACCTGGAAAGCCCGTTATGAGGACAAAGGGTGATCCAAAGGTTTAAACTGTTCCATTTCATGAGACCTGGAAAGCCCGTTATGAGGACAAAGGGTGATCCAAAGGTTTAAACTGTTCCATTTCATGAGACCTGGAAAGCCCGTTATGAGGACAAAGAGTGATCCAAAGGTTTAAACTGTTCCATTTCATGAGACCTGGAAAGCCCGTTATGAGGACAAAGAGTGATCCAAAGGTTTAAACTGTTCCATTTCATGAGACCTGGAAAGCCCGTTATGAGGACAAAGAGTGATCCAAAGGTTTAAACTGTTCCATTTCATGAGACCTGGAAAGCCCGTTATGAGGACAAAGGGTGATCCAAAGGTTTAAACTGTTCCATTTCATGAGACCTGGAAAGCCCGTTATGAGGACAAAGGGTGATCCAAAGGTTTAAACTGTTCCATTTCATGAGACCTGGAAAGCCCGTTATGAGGACAAAGAGTGATCCAAAGGTTTACGTGCTGTAAATGAAATTGGTATTGTTTAAAAATATTAAAAATTGATGATTTTTTTTTCGGCCAAAACTGTTCACTTTAGAGTTTGCTATTATAAACGAAGGCAAATTTTAATTCGGTCATATTCCAGAATGTGAATTAAATTGCTCCAATGGTTTTTATGCTAAAGGCAAAGCTTCACTTGAGAATTTTTCATAGAACAGATACACACTATTTGGTGGTTAACCATTGTTGGAGTTAATTCACATTTTTGCTCGACGTAAAATCTCTCAATCACAAGGGACGAGGAGAAAAATATGGGCCTTCTTTTATTACCAAAACCTTAATTTCTATGGGAAAAGGGAATTTGATCGGGTCAACATCTTTAACTATAAAAGCTTCAATTTCAAAGTCATGGAATGACAAAAGCGAAATATATTAAATTGTCAGGCGAATTTTAACAGCTCATTTGGTGGTTAACCATTTTTGGAGGTAATTCACTCTTTCGCTCGACGTAAAATCTCTCAATCATTAGGGGCGAGGAGAAAAAAATGGGCGTTCTTGTAATACCAAACCTTAATTTCGATGTGAAAAGTGAATTTAATCGGGTCACAGTGTGCTCAACACACCTTACACACCTTTAACTAACAGCTTCAATTTCAAGGTCATGGAATGACAAAAGCGAATAACATTTTCAGGAGAATCTGAACAACTCATTAGAGATCAAATTCTGTCGGTTTCTTAAGAGACCTCTATTTTTATGAAATAAAGAACATTTGATTGGATCTAGTGAAGAAGACTAACGACGCTATACTTCTGCTTTGATTGCCTTTGGTTGAAAAGGTATGGGCAACAGTATTAAAATGCATTTTGATCCTGTCACAAATCTCATTTACCCTGCAACCCTCCTAGGCGGGCACGTCAGGAAAAATGACAGCGTCGCTGTATAATGGTAGTAAATAAGTTAAAATAAAGAGTCTTTTAACGCCATATATAACCATTGACGTTAGACGAAACTTTCATTTGCAATCAATTTACAACCATTATAGAACATGCGACGTTGTTTGAAATCCTTGAGTCTATTCTTATCCGTCTGGAATATCTCAAGGTTGAGATTTCTCCATTTTAACTCTATTTCATCTGTCATCAAATGAACAGTTGTAATTTAGTTCATCCAGGGTGAACAAGTCAAAGTGGACCTATGCCTTTAAACATAATTTTCCATAAATAGCCCACTGGACTTTGGCCGATAGAATTTTGAGATTTAAATGAATATATTAAGCCTTATTTTGTGAATCTCATTGATTTGCATACATTAGCTCGCTTTCCTACATTTCCACAATCATACGGGATTTTCGCTAGAAATAAACCTTTAATTTAATAGTATTAATAAAGACCCATCTCGAGAACACGGAAGCCCGATATTTCCGGTCAAGCCCCAGTTGCATATTCAGCGTGACAAGAGCGTTAAATGCGTTTCCATTCTATGTGTTTGACAGATTCTGAAGTATTTAATGGCTTCGAGAACGTCTCATCCACTGGTCTCGTATGTAGGAAGATGGCATTTTCCCTAAGCCCCAGGGTTTTTAAAGACAGATTTATCAACAAAATTTCCGTCGATATTGATTCGATTGTCATATTAAATGCCGACGAGTCGAGTCTGGACATAATCCGTGCTTAAGGGTATTGAAAGATGTTGTTTGACCATATTGTAAGCTCAAATTGGGGTTCTGGGTCATCGATTTAACAAGAGGGAACCCTATAATGTGTGGTTGATGTATTAGAGGCAAGTTATATGCATTGATGTAACGGGGAGGCCTGGTGTTCGGTGGCTAACATGATGACCCATTATGCTACTTTAGCAAAGAAGCATCATCATGATCGTAGTCATCCCTCTATCTGATACAAAGATATGACGATTTTACAAGTCGTTATATCTGATGGCCACGTTCTTTCAGGCAATTTACAAATACTATAGACGCCGTAGTCATTTCGTAGTTAATTCGAATACGCAATAACTACTGATTTAAGATCAAGAATTGGTATCAGTGGCGGATACAGGGGGGGGGGCTTTGGGGGCGGGCGCCCCCCGTAAATTTGTACAATATACCTTTTTTGTGTACGCGCCGCCCGTAAAATTTTATAATATATCTTTTTTGTGTACCACTTTACCTTATTCAGAGACATAGGTAGGTTCCGTCGGTACATTTGCCACTTGTACCGTGCGATTTTTTTGCCGGTTTTTGGAAAACCACATCGCTACCCCCCCCCCCCACCCCCCCCCCCCCCCCCCCCCCCCCCCCCCCCCCCCCCCCCCCCCCCACTTAGCAGAATTTCACGAGCTGACGGCAAAATAAAATTGTGGCCCTTTACGATTTGTTTTGGTGTCAGCCCCCCGTAAATTTTAATCCTGGATCCGCCACTGCCATTGCTTGCTATAGCTGCCATAAGTTCAAGTGACTTTGCAGGTCTGGTAGATTTAGTGTATGTCTCAAATTATGTTGCTCTAAATTGGTATAATTATAAAAGCAGCAGTTTTAGCTAAAATATCAACTCATTTGTCCTATTGCAACAATGGACAGTGTTGTTTAAAGTCTCAGATGTTGTAGCACTAATGATATTCTTAACATCATCGTAAACCATGTCAAATTGGAAAGTTAGAGAGTCATGAGTGTGAGTGTTCCAACAACCAATAAAGTAAACTAAATAATATCAAGTGTATGCATAGAGCATGAACTTTATAGTGTGCACAATCGCGCACAATTGTTATATCAGACATATCTCGTATATCAGACGTGTCATATATATAATCAAGTCTTGTATCTTCCGGTAAACAACACTTGATTTATCAAGTGAAGTACTTTTATTCTTTCTATAATACAAACATGTGTCTACACAATCTCTTTCTCATTTAGTACCACTTTCTTTCTTCATCTTGAAAATATTATCAAACATATTTGTTTCAGGCAGATGATTACATATAGATCAGCTCAACATGGATACGCATTGAATGCATACATGTAACATTTGAAACAAAACCGCACAGCCTTAACGATTTTTCGTAATACTCTTTACCAATGCATGTACTACCAACACGATTCTCGATATGCATTTTAAGATATTATTTACCATCTCACACGTTTTACAATTTGTATATATATAATAACATTGCATGAATCTTAGCATCTTACAGCGGTAATGCTGATACGCGAACAAGCTCGAGACGATACATACAATACGCTGTTTATCATGTAACGCAGAGCTATGTGAACTAACTACATTTGCATCTCATGAATATGCATACCGTTCTACTGGCGAATTGCACAAAGTAATGACGAATTTTGATCCTCATTGTCATGATTGTTGTCACTAGGTTTTGAAAACGTTTGCAACTTAACACATCACATGTATAACGCGATCAACTAATTCAAATCATCGTCAGAAAACAATAGATTAATGTGTCAATCGTGTGCCTTCTCATTTTTTAAAGTGTTTAATCCCTTCATCAATATATGTGTCTACGCTATCCATTTTTCATTTCTTACAAATTTTGATCAAATATCATCATTTCAAGGAAGATAATGTTTCAAATATCAGCACTATATGCATTAGTACTCGGGTTTTTTTAAACAAAACCGCAAGGCTTAACGATTCTCCCTCTACAAAAATTTGCCAAGAATACCAACATGGTTCTCGACATGCATACGACGATATCATTAAAACTTGACGGGTCTGGCAATCTTTGTCAAACATTTGATCTTGTTGCAAACTCGTCGTCCTGCAGTAGTACTGATACAGTAGCAAAGATGAGACGAGAACACACACATACATATACAATATATCATGTAACCCAACAATGTGAAGTAACAAGATTTACATCTCATGAATATGCGTACCGTTCTACTGACAAATTGCACAAAGTAATCATGACGAATGTGATGTTCATTGTTGTCAAACAATCGCAGCACGTGTTTTGTAACATGTTGTAACGCGATCGACAAACTAAAATCATCGTCAGTGAACGATGTAATAATTTGTCAATCGTGCGCATTCTAGTCATTTGCTAAAGTAGTTCGCAAATTACGCGAAGTCAAATTGACAGTTGGGGGACTAAATAAAAGGATTTAGTGCACACGCTACATCGTTTCAAAGTCAAACGTGCTATAATCAAGTGTGACTTGCCGGTTATGTAGATTAAAGGTTTACAAGGTACAATACTAAAACGATGTAATGTGTAATTCTCGGAACGAATGGCGCGAATTACGTAGATAGCATACGGCAATATTACGTAGGAAGTAAACAATTAGAGTGATTGAACGTGTTTAATTCAATTCAATATTGTCTTATATGAAAGCCCCTTAATGTAACCAAAAGTGGTATTTCTAGTATGCATGACTAATGATATGATAACGGATATGTAATGGAAATAGGCTATAACATCTATTGCATATTGCACGTGTGTATCTAGATGCGCAAAGCCAACATACGCAGATGTAGGTCTGGAATTTCATAATTTTTTTGGTACCAGCCAGTCGGGCAGGTAGCTTCTAAACGTTACCAGCCCAATAAAAAAATGACCTGCCAAAATTTGTTTCCCAACTCACAAGTTCATTGCGGAATATGTTGATGAAAAAAGCTACCTGCCAGTTCAGTTGGGCATATAATTTTGTACATTAACCTGCCCGGCTCAAACATTTTCCCCATTGGCAGGCGGACGGGTGCTTATTTCCAGCCCTGCGCAGATGTGATTCTTAAACAACCCCTGTACCAAAATAACATATACTTTTTGATAAACTCGTTATAATAGAAAGTCAGTACAAGACATGCCCTCGTTCATGCACAAAACAATAGATGACACCGTATCCCCCCGTAATAGCGAGGTGCGCTATTATCAAAATCGTATGATGCACCTGTGCATGCACCCCGCACCACATTTTGCTACTTCAGCGAACAAAAGGTGTGGCAGACCCGGATCAGCGCGCTTACCACTTGTGGCGATCATCTACGATTGTGACAAGTAACGTCAACCGATTATGATACATCAGAGAACAAAAGACATCACGCATACTTTAAGTGGGCTAACAAATGTTGGCATACACCTGTTACATACTGCACCGCATTTTGCTACATCTCAGCTGACATCAGCGAACAAAAGGTGTGGCAGACCCGGATCAGCGCGCTTATCACGTGTGGCGATCATCTACAAACGTGACAAGCAACGTCAACCGATTATGATACATCAGAGAACAAAAGACATCACGCATACTTTAAGTGGGCTAACAAATGTTGGCATACACCTGTTGTTAATGCCTCGGAATCTTTGCCAATTAGCCCCAATAACGCTTTAAATCCGTGTCAAGCTTAGATAAAAAGTGTGCTAATTACCTATGACAGCACCGAGAACTTTGAGGTTATCCAGATCGTTCTTCATTGTGTAAGTCACGTCCATTACGATATACAGATCCACGGGAAAATCCTCTGATTGTCTGATTGTCAGTGGCACTCGAATGGGTTCACCTGCGAGAGTAATATAAAAGCAAAAGAATTCTTTGAATTATTGTCATAGCTTATTATCACACAAGCTCCCTATGATTATTTACATTTCATTCTGCACGTTACGGCTTCAATTGCTTCACATACATTTATATAGTAATTATTTTCAAAATAATGTGCCTATGAAGTTTTAAATTTATTAAAATGATGATATGCGATGCAGTACATTAAGGGTGACTTTGCGGCTGTGTGTTGTTCATTATATGAAAACGGACAGAAGAAAATAAGGAAAATTATAAGAATTTAGGAGTCATTTTCACTCGTAAAATCTGAATACCTTGATCAATTTTGATCAATTTGGTATAATTTTAAAGCTTAGAAGATGCTCTGACAGTACACATAATAAACATAAAATTGACTTCACCTGCAAAGTCTCCCTTTTTGATGCGCTGCATCACATATTGTAAAGATAGATAGGCCAATACCGTCGGTTATCGAGCACAATAACTTTAGTTATTATAGTCTCAGCTCAGCTATTAATAAGCATTATCAGTAATGGATCTGAACATTTTCAAATTCATCTTTGTGTACTGTTTGCGGCAATGATATTGAAAGATGGTGGAATAAGGATCCTCTGTTGAAATATGAACCACCTGTTTGAATATGGATCCTCTGCTGGAATAGGGATCCTCTGTTGGAATAGGGATCCTCTGTTGGAATACAGTAGGGATCCTCTGTTGGAATAGGGATCCTCTGTTGGAATAGGGATCCTCTGTTGGAATAGGGATCCTTTGTTGGAATATGGATCCTCTGTTGGAATAGGGATCCTCTGTTGGAATAGGGATCCTCTGTTGGAATAGGGATCCTCTGTTGGAATAGGGATCCTCTGTTGGAATAGGGATCCTCTGTTGGAATAGGGATCCTCTGTTGGAATAGGGATCCTCTGTTGGAATAGGGATCCTTTGTTGGAATAGGGATCCTCTGTTGGAATAGGGATCCTCTGTTGGAATTTATAATGTCAAAATAATATTATAACGGGAATTATAAAAAACTCTGGTTGTTAAATGGAATCATCAACTCATCAGTACCTTACAATAACAAAGGTATTGTAGTTTGATTGTTTTTCTCATTCACTCGAAACAACCTTGATATTTTGTTCAAATCCTTTGACGTTGTTCAAAGGTGTGTTTTCCATGAAGGTGGATTAGTGATGCATAAAATATAAATCAATCTCAAAATATACGTGGATCAAGTATCTTGTTTAATAAAAACTAATAACACTCTACATGTAGTGTGTACTGATATTCAATTAGACTCCATTCAATTCGACTTAGTTTTCCCATGGAAATCACTGGATACTCAACGGCATCGACAATTTGATGTTCTGTGTCAACCTCAAACAACAGCATATCAAGTCTCCTGATTAATACAAAAGATAAAACCTGATTACCTATCGGAAGCCATGTTGTTTTGCCACTGTCTGGATGGCCTATTAATATGTTTTGTCTTACAACAAGAATTTAACCAGGTGTTTCATTTATCGAATCCGAAGATGGACATATCTACAATAGCTGCCACATTGTGCTTTGACATTTTAACAAATGATTCATACAACAAACGCTACCAACGTTACAGCAAACGAAAAACAGGAGCAATTGATGCCTTCAGACGTCTGACGGGCCTTCAGACAAACAAAAAAAGAAAATACAAGTACATCTCTAAATAGAAAGAGAAACAACGTGAGCCCGACAATGCCATAGCAGTGTAAATCCCTCGAGAAATAGTTGATTGATATACACCTAGCAACAAAAGTTACACTAGATATAGGAAATCATTGATGTGTGTGTAATTACGCACTGAAAATGTGTGTGTATAAAAGATAGCAAAGACTTTCATTCTTCACAGCTAGAAACACCCTTTGTCCCGCAAATTGCAGTTATTACTCCAGACCCATTCATCCATATACCTAGGTGGCTCGTTCAATTCAGATAGCACATAGTTATGACATGCAGTAATCACACACACACAAATCAACGATTTCCTATACCTAGTGCAACTTTTCTGTTGTCATGCGCGGTCATTGAAATCGCCATAACTTTAAAAGTATCCATTCGATTTTGTTGAATGAGGTATCAAACTGCGGAGAGGAAATTTGCTCATTATCTCAGATTTTTGGTACCGATTATCTATTTTGAATTAGCCAACCTCAAAGCACCTGGTCCGGGACTTTTGTTGCTAGGTGTATCTCAAACGGATAAATAATCAAGTTGAACGGATTCATTTGGTCGATATTGCAGAGGGTTTTTTTGCATGGTTAAAAGAATAGATTCGCATCATTTGCCGGAAATTTGACTGAGGATTTTCTAATCGAAATCGGTTTTGAACGTGAACAGGTGGAAGGTGGAAGACTACCAGCGGCGAATCTAGAAATGGACAGAGGTGAAACATGCCCTGATTTAACATGACAGGATTAGCAATACCAATCATTCGAAATAATGAAATGAAATCTTGCAAGGATAAGAAGAAAAAACCACAGATACAACTGGGACAAGAAAGAGACCTCTATTTGGAGCTAGGATGACATTATTGTTCTATACTTGCAAACTTAGAACTGTGGCGCTGGCTACACCTCTCTAAATGCCCTAAATGCTGCCTCTTCCAAGGCACCTGTTCCATAATCAATTTATTTTAATATTGTCAGAGTACTCTGATGTACACAAAAGAAGAAAAAACTATTGAGGCACGCACCAAAGATGTTCAATTAAGTAAAGACGACTGACTGCTACGTGTTGTATTAATAATAAGCCCTTCAGTCATTAGTGTGTATGTGAAGAACTACATACATACAATCATAACATTTATTATATTCAGAATTTTTTAGGGGGAAATGCATGAAATGTTATTCCAATAAACAATTATATATTTACATGAACATCTAGAAATAACAGTCATGTGAAGTCGTGAAATCGATACATAAATGTTATTTTATAACGAACCATAAAGTCGCGCTAGAAATGTGAAATCCGGCAATAGACTGATTTTGATTAAATGTGATTATTTATTTAAAATGTTTTGTTTTGTTATTTTTACTAATAATTACTTGTTTCAACTTTTTCAAACAACTGAAGTAAACACACACACTCAACCCTTCCGGCGTCCTTCCTCGATTCAAGACGAGCAATTTTGAATTTGATTTCTCTCTAACTTTTGACTTAATGAAGACACAGAACAGTCAAGGGCGATGCACGTCATGCCCCGCTTAACTAGATCATACATCCCTAATCCCAGGTAAGCTATGTTTAAATTACATCTCCAGCAAACTTAAATTGATAGAGCTGCAGCATGATTATGCTAGCAACACCCTGTGTTTTCTTCTAAAGTATCAATACCATTCTAGCAGGATTTATATTCCCCGTCATACAACCTATCATAGGACACCCCAAAGCCATCCACACACACAGTATTTCAAAATGCATAAAACAATAATCCACATGCATAAAGATAGCAGATTAAATGAGTAAGAATAATACATCACTAAGAAGTCTATTATTTCGATCCAGCATGCCTCTCGGCTAGCCCTATGCAACATTCTAGTTGCCAATTTAAACACTAAAGCGCATTCCTGCACTTGCTCTGCCACACACACATGAATATTTCCCATCACATTAAAATATCTGGTGCCTTTGATGAATTAAGCGCGGCGTGGCATGCACTCTATGCACATATTTTTCTATAATTTTTCCCCGGTTTCATGTTTGATATCTATCTTGATGTATTATTATAATACTGTTCTATCAAGCTTGCTTTCCTAGCATATTTGAGTCAGTGCAGAGTTTAGGGAAGTCATGGCGCCATTGGGTAGGATCTGAAGATTTTAAGGTAACACGGATTGTCCCGCACTTGTTCACTAGATTATGGTATAACCAACCTTGCCGGTCCAACAATTAAAACCTACCCTCAATTCAAAAATAATACAGATTAATAATATTTAGTGGGTAGGAGCCGCATTTAAGGTTACACGGATTGTCCCGCACTGTTCATTAGATTAGGCCTATGCATAACCGAACCTTGCAGGTCCAACAATTGTTACCTACCCTCAATTATAACAGAATACAGAATACTTAGTATCTAGTCTTCAAATAAGAAATATTATCTACGGAAGTAACTTTATGTCTATTCTTAATCTTAATGTCAAATATGTACGTCTCATATTGAGAAAGAAATCGTATCATAAACCAACATTAACAATGACCAAAATCTGAAGTAGTGGAGTAAGTAATTTATAACAATCCACCATTCGAGATGGCGAAATGCCGCAGAGATGGTGATTGTTATTATTTTTCAGATTTTAACACCATTTGGTACCGGCGTCTTGAAAAGTCATATACTTCTTTTCAAGTCGTACTATATTTCTGTGCAGTCTTCCAGCTAACTTGATCCGTGGAGGTACTGACAAGTAGCGCATTCCAACTGAGGTCCAAATAAACGTGACCCATATTCACGGGACAAGAGTACATTGTATTGATGAAACCATTTTGAAGATACTCTCTGTGAAACCAATGCTGTTAAACCGGAAATTCCCAATTCCCCACAGGTATTACCCAATAAAGATAACTGCTCGGTGGACCACTACCAAAACATATGTAGCATATCATTCCATTGTGTATCTCTTACTTTAGGTGTTCTGTTGCATTGTTCTATCACACCACACAAGTATACACAAGGATATTGCCTTAGCATGCAGTGAAACCTTTGTAGGTAAAAAATAGGGAAAATCACCGGGACGATAGTGGGATGTCTTAAAAGACATGAAATGGTATTGAAAGTTACGAAATACCTTGGAAATCAATATGTGAAATAACTGCAAGTGGTGGGTGTGTGAAAATCGTGTGAAAGACCTTGAAGTCTACTACTTATACTAGTTAGTCAGAATTGATCTAAATAAATACAATTGAGTAGAAAATGAGATACATACATGATAATTGCTGCTTGGTTATGAAGACATTACCGTGGAAATGGCCCTAACTGTTTTTGAATATCACTCTAAACATGCAAGAATATATTGAAATTTACCGAATTTGATCAAATGATACCAACGTGCTATTTTTCATTAGAGATATGTCGTACAAAATGGTTGTATTATTTGGGACACCTTGTAATATCGATTGGGTTTTAAGAGTTAGTCCACTAACCTGGTCGCATCTTGAGTGTTATCCTTTGTGGTGTCACCTGAACGATTTGTCCCATGTCACTATTGGCGTTCAACGCTACTTCCTGTAGGGTCAAAGGTCAAACGGAAATGAAAATATAAGATATCTTACAACAATTTACATTAGTGCGATACATTAAGCTTTTGATATAATGGTAAATGTTATCAAATTACTAGTGTTCGAAAATATTAAATCACCAAATTAATTCTTTAAAGTTCACTGAATAACCTAAAAGCTGATAATTATGCAAAAGGGCTTACATCCATTTTAGTGATTTTAAGAATCACTTTTACTTTTTTGTTAATATGTTTTTAATTTTTCAAAAAAAATGGATGTAAGCCCTTTTCCAAAGTATTTCAATAAAATGCACACAAACAGTTTACCACACGGACAAAATCATTCACCAAATCAAATATTGCACTGAACAAAATGACTATCGCCAAAATGAAGAGTAAGTGGAGGGACGTTGGGAGTTGGCGAAGGGACAAAACAGGAACAAAACAGTAACAAGATTTCCCGTTTATTCTTAAGTTGTCTTTAGATAGGGAATTATAGAGGGCAGTATTGGATCTAAGCCCTTTTTGCAAAACATTTGTCTAGGATGGAAGCCCTTTTGCATAACAGCTCCGACTTCTGTATTGAAATACTATGGGTTTGAGGTTTTTTTCAACAAATTACCCACATTGCTAGAAACTACTACCAAAATATTATATATTTCCCTTTAGGCGACAAAAAACAACCACCTGTTTTACGGGCGGACGGACCAGTCAAATAGGGTCGGTCGGTCGTTTTCTTAATATTTGTCCTTCAGCTTCGTTTGCTTTATACAACATGTACAAGATAGGTCGTATTCGGAATTTTCTCAATCAAAAATCTACGGAAATACTTATTCATGCTTTTATTACGAGTCGCCTTGATTTATGTAACAGCCTCCTTTATGGTCTTCCGAACTCACACATTGCAAAATTACAGAGAATACAAAACTCTGCTGCAAGGCTTGTTACACGCACTCGTTATTATGATCACATTGGTATATTCATCACATTACACCAGTATTTCAGAAGCTTCATTGGTTGCCGGTATCCTACCGTATTATGTACAAAACCATTGTTTTAACTTACAAATGCATCCATAATTTGGCACCGGTTTATCTACAAGAACTCATACAGGAATAAAAACCATCTCGAAATTTACGATCGGCTTCAAAACAACAACTTATCATTGCCTCTGTGTCAACTTTAACTTATGGTCATCGTTCATTTCGTCATGCTTCAGCTGAACTTTGGAATCAACTTCCGCTTCACATCAAGAACTGCAAAACTCTTAGCCATTTCAAATCGTCTCTAAAGACCCACTTATTCACAATTACTTTTGATGATTGGTTTTCCCTGTTTACAATGTTTTTGCATGTTCATCCACATATTGTATTTTTCTTATTTTGTAATGTTATTTAAGTGTTGTTTTGTTATCTGTTAAGCGCTTAGAGACTTCGGTGGGAGGCGCTTTAGAAGCACCGTTTTATTATTATTGTTATTTTGTAATTTATTCATTTATTATTTATTTTTTACCTAAATAAAAAAATTCTACAGATTATTGGCCAAAAACCGGCTGATTTTACATGATTTGAGAAAAAACATTCTAAAAATAAAAAAACGCAAAAACTGGGTCGGTCGGGCACGTAAAACAAGATTTTTTTTCTTCCCCGCCTTATACTCAATTTTGAAGGAAAAAAATGCACTTAAGCCTTTTTGAAAATCAGCTCTTAATATGTATGCTTATACTTTCCGGGTCAATTTATCTCTATAGCTTGCTGTCCGAAATAATTTAGTCAAATCAAAGCACGAAAATAAAGAAATAAATGTAGGTCAAAATATTTGTTGACCCAATTCATTATTATCTGATTTCAGTTCGGTCCATCCTAATTCTATTTGTACACCCTTAATAAATATATAGCATAGAACCGAATGTCACCGGGAATATATTGTGTACGTGAAGAACGACAATTTGTAGTCAATGCATAGCTTAGTAGTGAGGAATCTCATCGTACGTATGCACTAAATAGAAATTATTGCAGCATGGTTAATTAAGAAGTTTACAGAGAAACTTGACAATTGTATCTGAATGCGTTACCACTATAACATGAATATCTAAAACGCAAAATGTTGTCATACTACTTTATGTTCGTTATTTTGCGTTAAAGTATATAATTATCGAATATGTAAAGCCCAAGAAAGCAAGCTTCTTTTAGTTTAGTACAATGTTATTTTCAACTTCTGTTTTAGCAAATTCGGTATTTTTAGGGAAATTGTCAATGGTTACGCAGCCTAAGTCATGTGGTAAAAGTGCGCAGTGCCAAGTGCGAATTATTGGCCTACGGCTAATGAGTATACTCATATTTATGAACAATGATTTTATTCGGCATGATACCAAAAGAAAATCGTTTAAAGGATAGGAGAAAACCGAGCTGTAATGCAGGATCCGAATGTGCAGCAAATGTAGGCTATATATACAAATGTATAGCCTACATTGAAACCCAAATTCCAAGTTATATAAGTTATTATTGGTATATTATAGGTTTTTAGGTTAAATAAACATGGTAAGAAGACATAGCTTTTCAATTGGAAACCTATCTGGCAAACAATTCCAAAATGCACGCAGGAAGCAAGGTTGATTACACTTAATTGGAAAATTCTTTACAACATCTACCCGACGAAAATTTTGTTACACAAAATGGGTAAATAATCATCTAATATTTGTAATACTTGTAATGTAATTGAGTACACAGAACATTTCTTCTATCTTCTGCGAAAGGTTAAATTGATTTGGAAGCATGCAGAAAGTGTCATTTCTGCCACTTTGTTTTTAAATTTATTGTTGAAAGTGCTATTTTCGGGGTGCAAAACATCAATAATTCTGACAACAATCTCATCAACTATGTGGGTGCTGTTGCTAAACTCTGTATAAGTAAATTCAGATATGGCAACCACCCAAATTGGCTATTTCTTTTCGATTTAGATTTAAGAAGGGGTAAAGTTATTTAACTTCCATGACAAACTGTCATAATATAAAATTGTTAATGAAGATATATTTGTATAATAAACCATATATTTGCAATTTTTGTTTTGTTACGTTGGTGTGATGCTATTTAAAGATAACATGTCATTAATATAATGTATACATTTGTATGAAGGAGAATAAAAAAATAAATAAAATTAAATTAAAAAAAGACATAGATCGTAATTTGATTTTACTGTTGACATGATAATAACTGGAAATATCGTGCAGGTACCGTGTCTTTGAAACTCGCGCCAATTATCGATTGAATGTTTAATTTTCTTGAGTCGCTTGACTGCGCTTTGCTGTCAATATAATTCATGCATTATTTCAAAATTATCTCCGTGACACTGACACATCACGTATTTGCGCGGGAACGTAAAGTTTATTACTGTTTAACCAGCAATAGCACATTGATGATTGTATTGGACAATTATAGGTCAATAAATGCGTAGGAGTTGTTTCGAGAGAAGTTAGACAAATGTACGCGCGCTGATGTTGATGTGTAAATAATGGCACGACCCCGCAGTGGTATGCTATTGTGAGCATATCAACATTTGCGCAGGTGCATTGATTTTTCTAATTTTTCGAGAAACAAAACATACGCATGTATTGACCTAATTCATACACGACACTATACAAATCAAAATTCAAAATTTGAGCATAATTTTGATCTATGTAATAACGAATAAATACATGTTAACTAGTTTGCTAACACCTGCAGTGAAAATCGACGAATCCGCGACGCCTGAAAAACGAATCCAAACAAAGCGCGTGGTGCGAGCATTGAACGGTGCACACGCAGAGTGCATAAGACACTTTCAATGCACTCCGCGTAATTTAGTTTCTTGCTTTCTGATTGGTTCGCAACTACTAAGAGTGTATGAATAACCAGCAATAGCACATTGATGTATGTATTGCACAACAGGCCCACAATAAGTTGGCGAGAAATAGGTCACACTCACTCGGTGGAGATTAAAGCAGATACATTAGGGAAGTAAAGAGGCCATCTAACAGTGGGTATGATTGGTTAATAACAGGACGTACTCATTGTAATAACCAATTAAAATACAGCTTCTAAAATATTTCACTCCACTCTTTATCAAGGATACAATTATTCTAACAATGTTTCTGATTGGTGGACTAAATGATAATCCGGTTTTCTAACCAATCGACAGGTAGTTCTCACGGTGTTGAGCTATTCATTAGGAAGACAACCATGAAAATGAATTGGGCATATGGTACTGAAACTGAGTCAAAGGTGACACTAATGAAAGGACTGGTAAGGGACGTAATATTGACCTAGTACAGGAAACCCATACGTTGGTGGGTTTTTTCTTCTTCTTTTCCCCCCTACCAACGTATGGGGAAATTGTATTGCTAGAAACTGTCAATTTGATTTGCTGTACAAGTGAATGGTGATAGGCTCTTGAATGATTGGCGGGGGGATTACAGCACAAAACAGCATTCCCGTTGATTTTCATACTAGCTACACACCTTCATTAAGTTCTCATCTTTCTTTTCAGCCACTTTTTAAAACATGAAAATGCTAAATTATTCCATATTTAATCATAATTCTCCGCCGTGTAAACGCAATGGCAGAATTTTTTTCAGACATTTACCGAGTATCCCATTAGGCAACGCGGTCCAGATTTAGTCTCGTCCCCCATCGCAAAATAACAAACGTCTATATACGCATATCACTTACGAACTTACGAATGTATTAAAACGAGTCTGTCAATAAAACATGGCGCCGATTTCGATAAACATCGCGAGTGCCGTTTAGTGAATTGGCTTAGAATTTCACCTTAAATTTCAAGGGAATATTGCATTTGTACAAAATGTTAAACGAATGGCAAGATAGATGAGAAAGATTAGATAATAACAAGCACAAAGATGTGTGTTTTTGAGCTCTGGTAAGCGATACAGAAATTAACACAAAAATCATATTTAGAAGGAGTCATACTTAGGATGGGGACAGATAGTGAAACATGCAAAATACCCTATGATTAATAATACCAACTGATGACAAATAACACTAAGTATGATTTGTTGTACTAATATTGACCTATGGACTGGCCGCTTCCAAGGTAAAGATTTTTAAAGGTTTGAACATTTGGCACATGTAATAAAAATAATAATAATAATCTGGATTTATATAGCGCCTTTTCCAGATTGATCAAAGCGCTGTAATTTCGCTGCCACTGGCGAATTTGATCGCATCAACTAGGGTGCTGCCAATTCAGGCGCAAACCTATCCGCACTTAGATTGTAACATCCACCATTTGTCAGTGCAGCTTCCCAAATTCCCCTTGGGTGAAGGAAGATTTTTGATAACCGAAACAACTAATCACCGATTTTGAAAGCAGGCGGAAACCGGAGAACCCGGAGAAAACCTGTGAGAGCGTGCATGGATCGTGATAAACCAAATGCGCATAAAGCTCGGTCGTGCACAGAATTGAACCCGGACCTCATTGGTGCAAGACGAGGGAACTACCGCTGCGCCAACACGCTCCCCGAGTTTCCCTTCATCTACAATTGTATACTTTATGTGCGACATTTGAAAAGAAAATGGCATTAGACGCTTTACAATTCATGAAGAGAATTTCAATTGTTAGCTTCAGGATTTCTAACCTCTGGTGATAGGACTTTAGCACCAATATCGAATTTCAAATTCGTCACGCAGTTTCCTGTTAGCCCTCGCTCTATTATATTTATTCCTCTCAAATTATTGTACATTTATATTCAGCTTTTATAATTTAACAAGCCGCCATCAAAGAGGCATTTTAACAAATTAGAGGAAGTCAATTTAGTTGACAGAAAAGTCATTTTGACAGCTTGTTATTATTCTAGTAGGTCAAACCGTCATTACCTGAAACCATTAAATATATATTTTGTCACATTAATTCCCTAGACTCATCCAAGGAAAAGATTTTTAAAGATTTGAACATTTTGAACAAGGCACGTGTAATAATAATCATCTGGATTTATATAGCGCCTAAGCCCTTTCCAAGATTGATCAAAGAGATGTAATGTCGCTGCCACGGGCGAATCATCAGAATCAGATCGCATCAACAGGAGTGCTGCCAATTCAGGCGCAAACCTATCCGCACTTAGATTGTAACATCCTCCATTTTTCAGTGCAGCTCCCCAAATTCCATTGGGTGAAAGAAGTTTTTGATAACTGAAACAACTGATCACCGATTTCAAAAGCAGGAGGAAACCGGAGAACCCGGAGAAAACCTGCAAGAACGAGCGTGCGTGGATCGTGATAAACAAAATGCACATACAGCCCGGCCGTGCACAGAATCGAACCCGGACCTCATTGGTGCAAGGCGAGGGAGCTACCGCTGCGCCAACACGCTCCCCGTGTTTCCCTTCATCTACAATTGTAACTTCTTTATGTGCGACATATGAAAAGATAATGGTATTAGACGCTTTACATTTATGAAGAGAATTTGAATTCTTAGCTTCAGGATTTATAACCTCTGGTGATAGGACTCTAGCACCAATATCGAATTTCAAATTCGCCACGCAATTTCCTATTAGCCCTCGCTCTATTTGATTTATTAAACTATTCCTCTTCAAGTTATTGTACATTTATATTCAGCTTTTATAATTGAACAAGCTGCCATCAAAGAGGCATTTTAACAAATTAGAGGCAGTCAATTTAGTTGACAGCTTATTATTAATCTAGTAGGTCAAACCGTCATTACCTGAAACCATTAAATGTATATTTTGTCACATTAATTCCCCAGACTGCGTATATTCTATCGCAGCAGCCTGTATACATTGCTCTATTGAATGATACATCTTTATAACATCGTTGTTCGCCACGATCTGTCATCCTAACCCTGCACAAAAGAGCGCAACGCTGCGATGTTTTGCTGTATACTTTTTCTTCGCCCCGAGTTATAATCGTTTAGTTGCACTGCAATGCCCTACATCAAAATTGGGGAGATGTCAATTTCAGGTTCTGTTTATCTCCGGGTGTATTTTCACTAGACTAAGGCAGTCAATTACCCGCCAAAGAGCAAGTGTGCTTGCGGGAAGGCGTCGGGTGAACCATACAGCTTGCGTCAAAAACCACCTCTAAGGTTTCTCTCTGCAATGTCTGAGGGACGTTCATGTATCATTTTGCTAGGCAACATTGTATTAAGTGGTGATGAATTGTAGATGAAGGGAAAATAGATGTATCGGGTGGCCGATAAGGTGAGTTAGCTAGTGTGATTTTGCATGTGTTGTTTTAATTATTCAACTTAATAATTGGGGAAGTTGTATCATGTGCGGGTGTTGGGGAATTATTTGATGGTGTCGGAATGAATATAACATATTTTAATAATTGGGATTTTATAGAGTCATAATATATGGCGAATGACATAGAGTATCTGCAAAACATGATCTTGAAAGTGAAGAGAAATACCATGAAAAACGGAACGTAAATTACGGCGAAACGTATTGTGAAAATAACGAAAAGAAACACATTGATAACCATTAAGGGGGGACTTCAGGAAGTTTTTTGATGAATTTTATGAGGGCGGTAATTATTGAACTTTGACTCATATGTATATAAAAATGTATTGAAATTTTGACTAAAAAGTGTATAAAAAACCCAACATTTTTCACGTTTTTTGGCACTTTTTGGTCAAATTTTTTTTCAAAATCGTTCCTTCATTAATGTCTTTACATCATCATCAAGCGATTTGGGCATATTTTACTCAAAATTATTTTTGTTAGCTTTGTTCACAAAAAATTGGGTCAAAAAAAGTTAATTTTTGTGATTTTCTCAAAAAATCAACATTTTTGGTCAAAATTGCCGCCAAATTTAGATTCTCTAATCCATTTCCTTTCCAAAAATGTATACTTTTATATGCATTTGATTAATAGTTCAATAATTACAGCACTCACAAAATTCAAAAAAATCAAATCATATTGCCATTGGAAAGGGAAGATTATATAAACACAATAAAAAATGGGGTTTATATAAAAGGTGGAAAGACACTAATTAAATACTGTACTTTATTATATAGAGAATATAAAACTAAATGTTCATATATATTATTGTTTCCTGTATGACAAATGCAAATAAATAGTTGGTGCGCCGGCATCAACACAAAAAACAAAAACAAAAAAGTAAAATCAAGTAAAAACTTCCTTGAGTCCCCCCTTAAGTAGGCCTAAATGTAGTGTTAATAGCGCGCGGATATAGAGGTCAGAGAGGTCTCACTGCGAAACTAGTACGTATGGCTCATACGTATAAGTGACTTGTACGAAAGACTTATACGAAAGTCGCCAACGTAATATACTACATCACCATATGTACAATGATCACCCATAAAATGAAACTGTGACCAATGGAAATATTCATTACGCTACAAGGCCCGCTTAGCAGCGCTATAAATTGCTGCCCTAAAAACCGGCACCAAATTTAAATATTCGCCTTCCATAAAAGCTGGTTGCTATATGACATAATTCTCGTGTGCAACCAACCGGCTGTATTGCAACGCCCATTGAGTAGTTTAAACGCATGAGCGTGGATGTAATTTGCAACATAATGGAAACCCATGCAGTTAGCAAGAAGTACCGCTCGCACACACCCCGAATTTAAATATACAACCAGGAAATCCTCTCGTAGTAATTGATAACAATAGGTTTACCAGACCGAATTAATAGCGCTCCTAAGCGGGCAATTTATGTCATGTGATTTAATTATACACTAGCAACCAAAAGTATTAGAACACTTTGCAAAGCGGCAAGAAAACCCCGGGAATTCATTTATTTACCGCGTTCGCTTTTTGGTATTCTAAGGTTATAAAATTAATGGAAAGTTCTTAAAAGTTTGTTTAAATGAATTTAGGATATCATTGACACATTATTATTTCAAAGGAAACATTTATAACAATATTTCAGTGGTTTAATTTGTTTGCATTGATATATTTAGTTAATTTAGAGTAAAATTAGCTTGACAAAAGACTGAAGTTATGATAAAATGATAGAACCGTGTAGAGTGTGACCAGGTCATGTGGGTGCTATGAGAAAGTACAGAGAATTTGGATGGTTTCCATTCAAAATATGAAAGTAAAGGTGTCAAAATGAAACTCAATTTCCATCCCAAATTTTTGAGATGAATTAAGAGATCATGAGGCAATATAGTTTTACTTTTGTGATTCCATTGACAAACAATTGAGAAGGATTTTTTGAAAGAAAGTCAAAATTGTCAGACTACTCACCATAGGAGTACATTGGCTATAATGAGGTTGATTAATTATTCATGAGCTATTTCAAATGTGAAATTTGTATGGGGATTTGAAGAAGGCATATGTTTTCTTCAATTCTATGGAATTGAATGAGCAGTTGTTGTAGGCCAAAATAGGAAACATGAATTTATTAATGAGAAGAGGTTCAGCAACACACTTATTCAACTCATAGTGAAATATTGCACTCAAAATTTAATATCTGGGGTGATTTTGACACCATAAACAAGTGTCCTAATACTTTTGGTTGCTAGTGTATTATGGAAATATATGCATAGGGCAAAGTTCGCTTATCGTATAAGTATTACGTACAAGTCACTTATACGATGAGTCATATGTAAATGTAATACACCTATCAGTTGTAAGACGCACTATACGACTTCCGGGAGTGCACTGCAAATTGAGTGTTTTGAAATTAAACATCTAAACATGTTTACTTTCTGAGCGCTTGTGTCCAATTGCTAAGCACTTGATAGGTGCTTAGCAATTAAACATACTCGACTTAACAAAACATTTTTAATTCTTTAGCATTACATATTTAAAGTCTAAACGTTTGCTAGTCGAAACACTTGCTAAACACATTAGGCCATATACGTTTAGTAATTAAACACACGTTATATGAAGTAAATACTACCTAAACATGTTTAGGTTATCAGGCGTTTAGCATTTAAACATCTGTTGAACACGTGACGAACAATATTGAATGTTATTGGTTGAACGTATTGGGTCATGTTAGCGACTGTCGCCATTTTGGATTTCACTAAGTGGGCATCGTATTTAGTAAATTGGGATGGAAAATCAGATTTTCCATGTCAAATTGAACCAAATAGAACTGTGATGTCACGTGGGAGGCCGTCAAATATGTTATGGTCACAAATGTTGTTCAGTGAGTTGGTGAGACGTTACGAGGTAAGGTGGTGAGAGCCTATACATGTAGTATCAATTGTTATGCTCATCGTGTGTGTGTAATAGTTTAAGCTTACTTAACTTCAATACAGCATATGCCGTGATCTACATTTATGATGAGCGAATAGTTTGATGAATTTAAGTATAGGATCTAACCATCTTACCAACAATATCACATCAACTTCTTATAACTTTTGACCACAACCTAACATGTTGACGGCCATAGCAACCACTGACAAAGCCTGATTGCATGCACTGCCACGGAACATGTTTAGAATCTAAACATTTGATCATCTTAAAATGTTTGCTTTCTAAACATTGAAGTGATGGACATGTTTCAGTGCTAAACATTTATGATGACACTAAACATGTTTAGCATTTAAACATATTTAGAAAGTGTAGTCAAACTAGTGTTTAGCATTAGTGTTTAGGTTGTAAACATGTTTAGATGATAATCATCTAAACATGTTTAGTAATTAAACATGTTTAGAAAGTGTCTTCAAGATAGTGTTTAGCTTTGTGTTTAGGATCTAAACACCCAATTTACAGTGTGCGTCACTTTACCGAGGTGCGTCAACTTCTCATGTACCATGACGCACCCTGTGTCAAAAAAACGACGGACCATTGCCATCCAAATACGCACCCTCAGTCAATTTTTGGACGCACCATTGGTAGATTCTGACGGACCATGACGACGCACCCCGTCGTCAGATATCGTTGACTAAACTGAATAAAACACGATGACTACTGAAAATGAAACTACTTTTGATTCACGGGGGATCTGCCTTTATTCGATGTTGTCAACCTTGGCCCTCGAATAAATATATAGATCCCGGACCGGGACCGGGATGGACGGAACCAAGAGAATGTCTGACTGGTCTAAAATTCATAACATATTTAACTGATTATCATAAACGTCAGGATGCGGATGAAACAATTTCGAGAACATTTCCCATTCTGCTTCGACCCGTTCAGTGGCGTAACCAGGAGGTTGGGTGGGGTGGGGTGGGGTGGGGGAAGGGGCATCCTTCATCCGTTGTTATACATGTAAGCTTGCGCATTTTACAATTAAACGGGAGGTAAGTAGAAAATTGGGTTCTCGAAAGTATATTTTAACCAAAATTGGGTTCTCGAAAGTGTATTTTAACCAATATTGGGTTCTCGAAAGTGTATTTTAACCAAAATTGGGTTCTCGAAAGTGTATTTAAACATTTGAACTTCGGATTGGAAATTACACCTTCTATAAACCATCAAAGAATTTAAGGGGGCATTTAAAATTACCAACAACATTTCTGATTTAATCAATACCACCCATATACTTCGAGAAAAGGCACCCCAGAAGGCGGCACATACACGAATACCGCTATTGTGATAAGTCCCCCGGGGCTCCCCCCACCCTGATGCCCCTCCCCCAAATGAAATTACAAACTCGATGTAAACCTTTGTATACTAAAACAAATAGTCAGATATGCCCCCTCCCCACCTCCCGATGACCCCCACATGCGATGCCCTAAATTTGACTAAATGTGCATGGACAACACGGGTGATTACGAGTGCTTCCCCCGGTGTACTGTCGGTTCCTTGTTTTTTCGTTTGCGAAACTCTTGTATTGCAATTGGCGAGGATAGAGTGATTTCAGGCATTTTAGAACATTCGGTATAAAATATCGGAGTGATGTTTGCGGTATTAAAGTAGAGCCTGGTTGGCGGTATCAAGGAGATATGTGGTATAGTAGACCTATAGCGTATATTTAAAGGTCGTATTTTGTTGTTCGTAAACATATGTACACTGTGACGCACCCATGTAAAGTGACGGACCTTGACGCACCCTCCGTCGTTTTTTTGACGGACCAAAGGCTGCCACTGACGTACCCTCCGTCAAAAAATATTGGTAAACGACTCACCCACGACGCACCTCTCCCGGGGGTCGTATAGTGCGTCTTACAACTGATAGGTGTAAAAGTCAATTCGACAGGTAGGCTAAACCATAAATTAATGTATTATTAAATTCGCAATAACATTATTCAACCACTTGAACATACCCTTGAACATACACAGAAGAATATATGGTCTACTATAACGCATGAATTATATGAATGCCATGGGATGCCATGCAGATCAACCCAGAATATCATGTTCTCTATGGTACAACAATTAAAGCGAAACGTATGTGAAATACAAGCATTAAATGCGACAGCTATGATGTAAAATCAGACGGAAAATGAGATAACTTTCGAGAGGGATGTACAATTATGTATGTTACGGGTCGAATGTATCAAGAATTATGAGTTACAATTTATTATAGTTTTCAATGTTTGACCTGCTGGGCATCTTAAGAAAATGCGTCAGATCACGTAGAAATACCGTGAAAGCATGTATACAGTACACGACAGTCATGTGTTAAAATCATAAAAGACTCGTGAATAGTGAAAGCCACTTTCGAATATACCGTTAAAGTCATACGTGAAATTTAAAATAACTTATGAACATCGTGAAAGCCACATATATTTTAAGTTCATGAGTTCACAACCTACATACATGTATTCAATCAAACAGGATATTAGTATTTTGTGTACGAAAAAAACCGTTATCTATTCATACATTTCTAGAGCTCCTCATTTTCCAATATCCATTGTTCTGCACGTCGATTATATATATCTACGAATAAATTGCCGGAAGTCCTAATCGTGCAAGGTAAACATAATCAGTGACCTTTCTTTTGGTCAACTGTGCATTATTAGAATCCGTTGTTAGATAATGCACGTTGCTAGTGGTAACCTATTATGTTGACTTGCACACTTCCGGTAGTGATTCGATCGAGCGGGCGTTAATCGAGAAGGAAAAAGAAAGAAAAAAAAGATAGTATATAGGCCTATACCTTGGTAATATTGCTGGTATATTTAACTTCTAAGAATTAATCTACAAGGTCTATTTCCATGACCATTTTACTGTTCATTTGACCTGCTAGTGAAAACCATTATCGTAAGCCTTTTATAACATCCCCGAGGTAAGAGCTTATACTACCAATTTTAACATTTCAAGCTCGTCTAAAAGGTCAAAAGGGCTGACATAATTGAATCCACTGTGTCGAGAACATTGTTTGTCACGTACATGTATCTCTGTATGTGCAGTGTAACGTATTTCTGTCAGGTTTTTAAAGGGACATCTCTAACCGATTCCAATGGCGCCAAAATATGTTATTACGGCTTTTCACGTGCAATGTATCGACCTCATGTCCAATCAATATTTTTAAGTACGGGAAGTAAATAGGTAAATAGCTAGATACATTTCGAGATTTTCATCGATTTTTCAAATGACTTTCAAGGTGTTTACGTTATATCTGTGCAAATGTCACTGTTTTACACGTGAACTTCATATTTTTCACGCAATGTGAAACTTATGGCATTTTCCTCTCACTTTAACAGTATCGTAATGGAACTTAAGTCTGATTTGTCAAATAGAGTTTAAGACATAATAGTTCAGCAACATGTCTTCTTCCCATCACCAATTTTATAGGGAATCATTATTGTACTAGAGCTATCGTTGCTAAGCCAATATGGACTATTTCAATGGTCATTTCAATGGTCATTTCACTGTCCGTTTTGTCAAGTCATTTCACTTTAATTGCTAGCAAAACTTCCAATACGTTAAACAACTTCATATTCCGATCATCGCCACTAAGTTATTTCACCGCAGCTTTAATATTCGCCCGAAGACGAAGATACAGCGTAAAAACACAAAATACCATGGTTGACGATTGTCATCACTAATTCTTGTCAAAACATTCCTAGCTGTTATTGTTCGCAAGTCCAAAGTGACAAGTTAAAGCCGTCCACGTTTTATTACGAATCAAATGTCACACATTGTAGCGAAAGACTAGACGTTTCTAAGGATTGTTCCATATTGCATTCATGTCATGTGTATCTAAACCAGACGTCCAGATACTTGTCAAACATCTTGGGGATAAACAAGTGTCCTCAATGAATATTGAACCAGGGTGAGTGGCAATATTTTATTCATAGTGGCTAAACAGTCTGATACAGGTGGAATAAAGGGACTTGTACGCTCAAGGTTGTGATTTCAGCTCTAGAGACACCTTGTTTACAGTGGAAGTATTGGCCATATTCAGTTTGTACATGAAAAATGTACCTATGCTGATGTCAAATAGGCACTTTGTTAAATACCCTACTGATAAACAAAAAAAATCCTCATACAATTAATACCAGAGGAATTCAAGGATAGGGTAATAACAAACTTAGCCAGATAAACCACCAGCAAGGGGCATGAGCTGATGACAGATATGTCTGGCCATACAAAGACAGCTGGCGTTAACATTATGACAGGTGATGTTTACAGTACCCTAGACCAACCCAGACCATGCTCAGACAATGTTCTGAATTCATGCTTGTCTTTAGTTATGTCATGTATTATGTGCTGTATAAGCTAACTGTCACTGCGGACAAGAACTAGACCTATCATTTTTGGTGGTGTCCTTGTGGACAGGTATGTCACAATATTTGAGTTATGGTGTTTAGAAACCATAACAAGTAATGAAATCATAACAACTTGGTGAGCCCTCATTAATTAAGTTTGACACAGTGGGACTATTGGATGGGTAGGCGTACAAATAAATTGTTCCATTCGTGCCCTCACGGGCACTCATGGAACAACATTTACTTGTGGAATAATATGATAGTTGTTGAAATAACATGATTAAAGTGACATCAAATTAAAGGGGCATTGAGAGGTTGCCGAGAAAATGAAATTGGAAAAAATGAGTTGATAAAAAAGATAAGATACGTAGGAACCCTTAAGCGTAATGATTTTATGGGGAAACGGTTGATGGCGCTAAGTAGAAATTTGGTTGAAGTAATTTATGTGGTTAGTGATGCTGAAAATTCCGATGTGATCTACATCAAAATTACCAAATTGTGAAATTTTACATGATAGACGGCGAATTAAGGTAAACGGTTTCAGATGGTAGTTAGTACACGCCTAAGTATTACGTATGTGCACAAAAAAGATTTCCAGAAGAATTGAGGGCGCCCTCCCATACGTATCTCTCAGTGACCCTTAAAAAAGGGAAACTTTACAGTATTATAAAAGAAATGTCCTTAATCTTCCACACAGGTAATGTATAATTTAAATGGATTCACTAATGCAGTATATCCCCATTTGAAGGTTTAAACTCACTGTTGAGAAGATCAAGATAATATCTTTCATATAGGGGTGTGCGGATTTTAAACGGAATAGCCCAATGTATTACTCTTCAAATCCCCTCCAACACGAGGCCCTGTATATTGGTAAGAGAGTAAGGATTAAGGAGTTGATTTGCTGACAGTAAACATGGTAAAACAGTCATCATTCAACGAAGATGGCCGGTACTGACTAACAACATACGTACGTTAATACATTGTTTGAAAATGTTGAGTAAATTCCATAACGATACAAACGTGAAATTAACATGTAAAAAAACATATGTGAATATGTCCCCAACACATGTGAATATATAGTTACCGTGAAAGTCTAGTTATAGTGTTTGATAGCTGGTTACCTTTGTTCTATTTTGTTTCGGCGCCATTGTAATCTCTTGGCATGTATGGTGCCCCTTTAAAAACGTCACCAGAAATACGTTACACTACGCATATGGCGGTATACGTAACAGACACTTTGAGCGCGAAATGTTCTCGACACAGTGGATTTAATTATGTCAGCCCTTTCGACCTTTTTAGACGAGCTTTAAATGTTAAAATAAGTAATGTAAGCTCTTACTCGGGGGATGTTATAAAAGGCTTACGGTAAAGGTTTAATTTACTAGGAGTGGTTTTGGTAATGTACCCGGCCAACTCGTTTCGCGCAGCTTTTGTTTTGCCCACAGCTTAATAAAAGATGAAATGACTTTCGCTGCAGAAGAATTGAAACAGACATTTTAAGTAAAAGCCGGAAGCCGAACAATAGTGATCGGCGATGTAACCTGTGTTAAGGATTGCCCGTGCACCAAGAGTCGATAACACGGGGATAATATGCTCCGATCAAAACGGAGTTGACCAACCACAGTTTAAAGCGTCTTGGTTTTCTCTGTAGCTCGCAGGTGGTAACACGGAAGTCCTCGGAAATTCACGATATTTGCATGAGATTACTTTCAAGGTCCTTTTCTCTTAACGATCACGAATATTTAACTTGAATTTTATGTTCATTTCCACGTAACGTTACCCTTTCACTTGTATCGTACGTCAATGTTCTCGTATTTTAATCGTGTGTAAAACACGACTATTTTACTTGTATTGCAGCTTATTTCGCGGTCCATTAATGTTCATGTTAACCGATTTTTACGGTAAATTTGAACGCAACGTTTACGTTTATTTCATGTGCAATTAACGTTTATTTAAACGTGACAACCTTGGTTATTTTACTTAAATTGTACGTTCAATTACATATCACATTTACGATGATTCCACTAAATTTTACATTCTTGTCAGTTTTCACGGTTCAGTTATATGTTACAACAATGGCTAATTAAGGTGAAATACGCGTCATTGTATATTTTCACGTAACCATCAGTTTCGTAACATTTAATCAACTGATCATTCTGAATAACTTGAAAACTCGAACAAACTGGCGTGAATGGGATAAATATGTATCGCGGCAGGAGTATACCCGCTAGACTATAAAGGCGATGTTTACGTGAGCACCCCAATGCGTATTATAAAGTGTGTGTGGAGAGTTGTAATTTTGAAACAATGATCAATAATATTTACCCTAATGATATGCTTGGAACTTTTCGGCGAGTGGATCATTTCTTCGATACAGCCATCCTGTAGTAAATTCTCCGCAGTGTTGCACCTTGCGAAATTCTCAGATTTATCAAATTCCTGAAAAAGCAAAACAAAACACGTTACCATGTTTAACTCATAAGCAACATTGTATGTAGAAATTACAGGCAATCGACAAGTCACAAACTTATACAAGCGTATTTATAAATATTTACGTTGTCACATTTGTCATGTTTGTAACCATATCAAAAAACAAACATGTCTTTTGAGGCGATAAATGAAGAATACGTACCGCTGTACTATTATTTAATGGAAGAAGTCATACCCAAAAGAGGATCATTTGTGAGAAATTACAATGTTGTGGCAATTATCGACTTCTTGAATCTATCATTTATTTTATGGACTTGAGTACTTATTTCACTTTAATCATGATCCAAAAGTAATTAGTTCAAAACTGACTGTTCAAATAGTTTGATATATTTTTCGTGTAAATCCGGAAATTGTTGAAAATTTGACCCCACTTGTCCTGGGAGACCTTTCCCTTATATCTTCATATCCTTACATCCTACACATAGCAAACTAGACATCTTTGTGATCCTTATCACTTAACGAGTAATGTGAAGTTTATAAAAGGACAATGTCGCCTCAGTCAATCTCGCCGGTCATCCATGCTGGAGGACCGGTGATCGAATCCCGTCTGGTTTTCCCCGCTAAATGTCGTCCATTTCCAACCCGGATACATTTTTTCAACATTTCCATCCCAAAAGTGTTAGGGTTATTGAAGACCTGTAAAATACACGGTCTCGAACCCTGTATGTTGCTCTCGCTAACGCAGCAAATGTTTACCATATGGATCACAAAGGCTGTGCTTACGTGGGCACCAGAATAACGAGCGCTATAATGTATACAAATCTTTGTTATATTAAAAGTCTCAAGCGGCCGAAATATATGTTGTAAATATTAAATATATGTTGGCCTGTAAGCATGAATCTAGCCGGAACCTATGACAGTTTTATAGTTTATCAAACCAAAATTCATCAGACAATGTATGGCAACGCCTAGAGTTAAAACTATGTTTCTAGGTCGATTTCATTACATATAACTTTATCATAAAGGCAAAGTCACGTTCCAGAAGGTTAACCATTATTTTATTTTTATTATGTATCAAACTTAATTGGAGTTGACTTGCCATATTGATCATACAAAAGAATCCGTTAAATGCATCTTTATTTAACCAATTTAGGACAGGGAGTCAAAGCACGAAACAAATATAGACAATCATTTTATTTATTATCAACACTGACAGTGCTTATTATTCCGTCTGGATCGGATATATAAATGTTACTTCCGTAAACGAATTGTCAATTTGGGATATGAGGAAATCAAGTCTGCGCCATGCTCCTCTTATTTACGACAAATTTATGATCAATGTGATATTCAATGAGCTTTGATGAAGCTGAATGTGGCATATAAACCAAGAGTAAACATATTAATAATGTTATTAAGTTCTAACAATACCAGACGACGGAAGGTATGATAAAATCGTGGCAATCTTAAACCTAGGGTATTGCCACTACCTGTTGGTAACTACGAGTGAATTTCGAATGTAAGTCTTGGTAGCATCAGTCATTTTATTGGAATGTATGTCCCAAAGACTTTTTTTTATTCATTTTATTTTTCATTCGTCTATATTCTATACATAGTTATATAACATAATAACAAATATCAAACATACTGGTATCAATAAGTTACAAATATGAAAAACATGACTCTACCAGCGAACAGCATGTACCAACAATTACCATTTGCAGAGACTCGCTACATTATGACTATAGAGGGCGATATGACAGCAAATATTTGTAATCGGAATTTGGTATCCTGGATGCACAGTTGTCCTAAAACGTACACATACAATGATTGGTCGACGTAGGTATGAGGGATATACTTATTAGTTCAGAAAAACAACTACTAAAGTGAAGTATACTAAGTATATACTTTATACAAACCAAACATATGGTAAATTTGGTCGAACAATCGCGAATTTCATCCGAGTGATTCATTCTGGTTAAAGGGCCTCTAAGAGATGTGTTGGAGGCTGCGCCCTCAATTATGATAAAAACTGGGAATGGTGTATATTTACAATTGTATTGCATGTATGAACTTACACCTATACGGATTAAGAAATAATCAGCCCTCTTTGTACACAAAAACGTCGATTCAAAAATGTTGATCGAGCCGCGATCAGCATTTTACGTCTGAGAGTGTCCCCCTGCAGCTACGCGTGATGAATATCGCGAACCATATTTACACAGAGGGTGTTTTTAAGAACAGGGACAATGAATAGCGATAGTGTTGTTTAAATCAAGTTTTGCTGTTTTTTTGTGAGAAGATAGAAACAACAATAATGGTAATTTTAATGTTCATCTTGAATTCTGAAGTAAATTTAAAATAAAAAAAATCTTCAACACTACCTCGTGTCCCTTTAAATCTGGAGTTGAAATTACCAGCTAGAAGATTTAAAGATGTAGCTATACGCACAGAACCATACATGTCAATGATCAGATTAAGATTTCAAATCATTGCCTCCATATTTGAATGATGATATTCTATAATTTCAAAGTCCTTTTTTGTATATAATGTGTGTGTTTTGATTTGTGTCGCCATTCTATCGGTTCAACATATTATATTGAATGTATTAAGTTAACGCTTACAGTTCATTGAGTTTCTACGACTACGAGTGACAAACACATATGATTGTGTAGCATTTGGAATAGTCTATATACCCTAATATTACATGTATCGAGCGTGTTCTTCACCAAAACAAAGACATTATTTATTTTGACAGCTATATTATCTCTCTCAGTTTTATCTATACTCTTATTTCCGCACATCGGAATTACGATGTGTGCATTTCTCGCATACATACAGCAGAACGGACGTGCTTTGGACATGATGAATGGGGCGTTGTCAAATAGAAGACGGTCACTCTTTGATGCCAGAAAAGAGTTATATATTTTTCGACAGGACTATTAAGCTCGGCTATTCACGTTTCCGTCGAATGCTGTTAGGTGGGAAAAATCATATTGCATAAGCCTGTAAGTAGATGTATTTTAAAGATATAATTCCAAACTTGAATGATTCTATTCCATCATTTCGAATAACAAAATTTGTTAATTTATGATGATCAAATACCCGGTCAAATACCAACCAATCGCATCATTTAAAAAATGATTGTAAACCTTCATTTTAAATATGGCAAATATATCTTTAAAACCACCTCTCTGTTTATCTTCGAGTTCACTAAACCTAGATGGTCAATAACCCTGATAACTCTGATATTGCCCTGCTACTTTTCCAATAAAATATATGAACTGTAAATTCATTGATACGGAAGGAAGAGCTCTTTAAGAACCCTTCAAACAAATCGATTTTGTAACCTTGTACGCACATACGTTAGATAGAAGCCTTCTGAATGGGATTATAGTTTGCATTTAGCCTCGCTGACCGGCGATTTACATGTATTACCTCTATCTTGTTCACATTACCACTGGATTCTATGCTAATAAACCACTCAAACAAAATCTGGGGCAAGTCGCATATTCATGGTCATAATATCATGGGCATTCTGAAATGTGGCAGATCGAATTTACAGTTTGCCGTCAGAACACTCCACACGGGTATATCACATGGATTCTGTTTCACAGGGGTTTCACATGGGTTTCACATGGGTTTCACATGGGTTTCTTGAGGGTTTCACGTGTGTTTTACGTGGGTTTCGCGTGGGTTCCGCGTGGGTTTCGCGTGGGTTTCGCGTGGGTTTCGCTTGGGTTTCACGTGGGTTTCGCTTGGGTTTCGCGTGGGTTTCGCGTGGGTTTCGCGTGGGTTTCGCATGGGTTTCGCGTGGGTTTCGCGTGGGTTTCGCGTGGGTTTCGCTTGGGTTTCGCTTGGGTTTCGCGTGGGTTTCACGTGGGTTTCGCGTGGGTTATGGTATACAATGTGGCCCAACTCAACACAACCTGGAACTGAATCATTCTGACACTTAAATATGGTTTATCAAATTTCAAATGAAATATATCGTATAATTTTAATGTATTAAAGTGATATCAATTTAAATGGTAATTACTTCACATTTTCCATGGTCTGTTTTATGTACAAAGTAATCGTCTCAATGTCACGAAGCTATGTGTAGCAATAAATGAAAATCTAAGCGTTCATATTTTAAGTGTTGATAATCATTTGTATAACACTGAAGCCGTAGAAAATTTGAACAATCTGTTTTGAAACACCTTAAATTCATTTTCACCTAAATCATTTCAATATACTCACTTGATTTTCTAATAGTTAGAAAGGAAAAGACAAGCGTAGTATTAACTTTGAAACACACTGTATAACAATGTACATATATTGCTCTCCATCATGTCTTCGACATCTGAAACACCGTACAATTCCCTCGTTCCTCTATTACGTGCCCTTTCTTGGTTTACCTTATTCGCACCTTGTGTGAAATTCCCAAGATTATCATTCTATTATACCTCTTCAAGGTATTTGTTTTTCATTTTGTCGGACCTCGCTACCGTCCACTACCACTTCAACATCCATTGATGAACCGTCAAGTTCAAGCCCAAAATTACCTTTTAATATTATTGTTTTAATGACAAATTCCAGCCCTTAGTAGCAATCCACTCAAACTTAAGTAGTCAGACCCTTATCGTCTGCAGAAACATGGCGCGTCATATAGTCAAAAAAATAACAACATTAAATTAAATCGAATAATTTGATCTTAGATGAAGCGACAGTGCCATGAACAAGAACGAGATGACGGTACAATGACCGGGATGCGGCCATCTTCCTGATTTCTTATCCAAGTCTTCCGTTAACAAACGTCTCTTCGCAATTTACAGAGGTCATTCACATTGCAAATCATGTAGATAGTCACTGTTAATTCGAACTTAATTTCTGACGTAACGGTCTTGCAGGCAAATGATGTCTAAGTGGGCTTGAAGCCTAGGTTACGCAGCCGATTGTTAACTCGGAACGTTTATGTGACACACTTTTCGGAGTAAAATGTGACCCATATTATATTAATACACCAGTATTATATCAATAAGTTCAGACCCCTGTTAGGCTACGCTGCAAAACTACTACGTATGGCTAATACGCATGAGTAAATGTTACGATCATGACGATGAACGCCAAAGTAATATGCGCATAATAGAATTAAACTAATATCACCGCAAAAAAATCTTTTCGAAAATGTATGATATTTGGTAAATGCTTTTGCAATGGTCAAATCGGAGCGCCCAGTTCTGGAAAACGGTATTGAACGGAGCTATCAACAGGGTTACCAAACAGATACTCTACAAGTTGTCCTTAGTAATCTTGAGGTTGTTGAACGCAGTTAGCCTGACTTTTAATGGTTATTTTATTTAACACTTTCCACGCGGCAGGCATCTGCAGACGACATTCCAAAATATCACCAAATGTTTCAAAAATGTCAAACATTTTGAATTTCATTACCATATTTGGAATCACTATGTGAAATGCATTATTATATGTACAAACATGCCAAGTATTGATTCAGGAATCCCTTGGATAGACCTTGAAGTTTGGAAATATTTCTGAAAAATCTGTTTTGTATAATGTTAAAACCAATAGCCGCGTGGAAAGTGTTAAGACGAATCTTATTCATTTCAAGCTCTACAAGAGGGGAGTACCAAGTGAAGAGCTGGGTACTGACATACAGTTCAACGACCAATGTGAGAGCCATTACAATGACAATGCTAGCGGGAATTGTCCCTAAGGGTACTGTGCTTAAAACTGCCCTCAGTGTAACAGATAACTGTATTATACAAGTTGAGGTGTATCTTCATGCTCAATTAACTTGAATGTGTCTTTGGGTGTTGCACTAACCTTCAACACATTGAGGTTCAGTGACTCTGATAAACCTTCCAGTCTTGTCCTTCGCAATTTATTCCTATTTATTTCACGCCATCTAGCTATCACAATAGGGTTAATTTGTAAAAAGGTGTAAATCGAAATAAAAAAACCTAGCGAAATAGTTGTATTTCATCTTCGACAGATGGCCGGTCACTTTGATGTCCGGGCTTCTTTTGTCATATTGTAACATTTTTACAGAATATTATATAAAATATGTTTAAAGCAAAATTACACAAAATCCAAATAGCCGTCACAAGTGCGAAGGCGAATAACCTGTATGAATTGTCTGGAAAAACATAAACACGTCTTTGCATATTCAGAGGTCATTCGCATTTAAAAAACATGAAGCGAGTCACTAGTAATTCGGACTCTGAAGAATGGTCTTGCAGATACTGGAGTTTATGTAAGTTGGTTACAAAGTACAAATCAGTGGCTCTGTCGAATACACATCAAGATCGTAAAATGTGACCCACATTACCCCCGTATTTATATAGCAACATTTTTAGACCTTTTGTTACTCGTATTCGATACGAAAACATATGATATTTGGCAAATACATTTTTAGTTGTCAAATCCGAGCAACCGGTCCTGGAAAAGCGGTATTGAACTCAACTATGAAGATATCTAGACAGATAGGCACTCTCATCAACACAAATGCCAATTTTATGATATTTGGTAAATGCTTTTGTAATGGTCAAATCGGAGCGCCCGGTCCTGGAAAAACGGTATTGAACAGAACTATAGCAACATGAACAACAGGGTTGCCAAGCAGAAACTCTACAAGTTGTCACTAATAATCGAGAGGTTGTTGAACGCAAATAGCCTGACTTGTATTGGTCATTTTAACACTTTGGCTATTGGTTTTACCAAATACAAAACAGATTTTCAGATACCTTTCCAAAATTCACTGAGCCAATACTAGGCATGTTTGTACTAATTTTAATGCATTTCTCATGGTGATTTCAAATATGGTAATTAACTCAAAAATGTTGACGTTTTTGAAACATTTTGTGAAATGTTGGAATTTGTCTGCAGACGCCTGCCGCGTGGAAAGTGTTAAGACGAATCTTACAAATACCAAGTTCTACGAAAAGGGAATATCAAGTGAAGAGCTGGGTACTGACATACAGTTCAACGACCAATATGAGGGCCATTATCTTGCCAATGCTAGCGGGAATCGCCCCTAAGGGTACTGTGCTTAAAACTGCCCTCAATGTAACAGATAACTGTATTATACAAGTCAAGGTGTATCTTCATGCTCAATTAACTTGAATGTGTCTTTGGGTGTTGCACTAACCTTCAAAGCATATAGGTTCAATGACGCAATTACTGGTGCGAAGTCTTGTCCTTAACAATACATTTCATTTTATCCTAAATACGTGTGTTAACGCAATAGGTTAAGGTGTGAAAAGGAGTAAATCTAATGCAAAACAACGAAATGCTTTTATCGCATCTTCAAAAGATGAGAAGTCACTCCAATGTTCAACTGTCTTTATGTTCATAATGTAACACTTCATGGTAAAATTAATATCCGCGTGGAAAGTGTTAAAACGAATACGGCGTCGGGTGACATTATTGGTTGAGCTTTCAGCAGAAGTGGCACTTGCTTCATTCGGACTCTAGTTATCTTGAAGGGAGATAACCTGACTTTGGAATGTTTTTTTCTTAAAAGAGTCTCACCAATTTCAGGTTTGTCAACTTCCCCACCCCCACCATGAAAGAAAAGCGAATACTAGATAAAGAGCTGTGTAGTGATATACAGTTCATTGACAAATGCTAGAGCCATAATCAGCAACATTGCCCGTAGGAATTACCCCTTCAGGTACTGTGCAAGAAGGACGATCCACAATTTAACATAACTGTATTAGTGTAGGTATATCGTCATGGTCAATTCAATTAACTTCATTGTGTCTTTGGGTGTTGCACTAACCCTCAAAGCATAGCAAGTCAGTGAATTACCGATGTACCTGAAAGTCTTGCCCTTCACACAATCTTGTTTTATCCTTATAGGGGCGAGTAGTAAAGGTATGATTATCTGAGACGAATAAAAATATTTCGATATCATTACGGAAATTATTTGCATTGGTCTTTGTTGGTCTCAGTTCAAATTGTCGTGGGTACTTGTACGTACGATGATGCACGCTATTATGTTGGAGACTATCGTATAAGTCTTACGTACAAGTCACTTATACGTAAGAGCCTTACGGAGTGGTTTTGCAGTGCATCCAAACACAAAGACATCGTCGTACTTACAAATCATGAGTATTTTATTTCAAATAGAAGATTCTGCTTCAAATATTCGGTTAGTAGAGCTACCAAATTAGTTCAACCACCGCAGCTATGTCTGTTAAATTTGTCACATCGGGTACTGAGCTAGATAAGTCTCCCAAACGTCACGGATAACTTTATTATTCACGTATGGCTGTAACACTAACGGTCAATTAACCTTGATGTGTCTTTGCGTGTTGAACTAATTTTCCAAGCAGATATGGTCAGTGACGCAAGTACCGATCCGATACCTTATTAATCCGGGCTTTAATAATTCATTCCCTTTTTTATCCCTACGGCGTGTGTTCGCAATGTTGTAGCTTAGACGTAGACGCATAGCTACATTATATCAATTAATCGACGACGATAACTTCGTAAGATCTATAGCTAATGCTATGCTTGGTGATGTATTCAAATAGTTACTACATTAAGAGGTGAGAGAATTCGAGTCAATGTGACTACGTGTTTATATAAATACATCGTCCTGGGAACTTCCGCTAGGATATTGAAGGACAACTTTGTACCGATAACATAAAACAAAACAGTCAACTTTTAAATTTCATATCACCATTTCTCACTAGTCACTTTGTAATATTATTGCGCTGTGCGTATTTTGAAATTCTGAATCTACTTCGAATTGTCGGTTAGTAGAGCTACATCGGTTGAATGACCAATATGCACCTTAGCTATGTCTGTAAAATCCTCCAAAACTTCAGGATTAACTTTATTTTACATGGATGTAACACTAACGGTCAATTAACCTTGATGTGTCTTTGCGTGTTAAACTAATTTTCCAAGCAGACATGGTCAGTGACGCAAGAACCGATCCGATACCTTATTAATCCGGTCCTTATCCCTACGGCGTGTGTTCTCAATGTTGTAGCGTTAACAGTTAACGTAGAAGCATAGCGACATTATGTCAATTAATGGTATTAAGTCCATAATATATTTGAAATCCATATATGCTAGGCGGTGTGTTAAGAGTGTTTTATATGGTAAAGAGTTTCATCAACAAACGCAATAACGTTTACAAAAAACAACAACATACTATTGGATCATTAACATTTTTGTGAGATAATTAATAGTTTATTAATAGGAGTGTTTTAACAACAAAACATATGTACAAATGGCCTTTCGTGTTTAAGTTTTTGTTTAAGCATGTTAAGGGGATACAACAACGCCAGGCTTTTGCTTTTAGTTGTTCCTCCTCCATCATATTATTTGTTAATTTGTCATTGTATTTTTTTGTTTGTTGATATAATGACAAATAAATATTGAATTGAATTGAATTGAATTGAATTAAAGGCACTTACTGAGTTCGGATCGACTAAGTCCACTTTTCGATTAATTGTGACTTGATTTTAGCATGCGCTATCATACCTATAAAAACTACGATATTCGGTTGTTTAAATGTTAACTCATGGTTAATCAATTTTATATGATTTATATCTGTATGTGTTGCATAAGCCTTACAACTATATGAAGTCAGTGATTTAATCATTTCTACCCAAATCCGATTCCCCCTCTTTTTATCCCCACGGCGTGTCGTAAACGCAACCATGAAGACAGGAGATGCAACTATCATAACAAGTACATCACTTATTTCATCATTGATGATAAATTAATAATCCCTTGCAGATGCTATAAAAGCCTCTTTTCGTCTGCCTTAAAAGGCAGACGAAACAGATACAGTGCAATATATTAAAATAACACCAGTAACATATAGTTCCATTAACCAACCTTTATCTTGCCCTACGCACAGATACAATGACCTACCTGCGAGTTCGCTAATAGACATGATAGATGCATTGAGTATACGTTTACACAGACACGGGTAATTAATTTGAACTGTTTGTAATCAGTGCCAAATTACAGGTAATTGCCGGATATTATAGTACCATCGATACAGGTATAATTACAGTCAATGACCTCATCGGGATTTCACAAAATCCAATCACTTTGATCTAAAACATGCTTTAAGGTTTCTGTAGTACAAGTTGACCTGAACTAATTTGTTTTCTCAATTACTCTTGAGATGCACTGTAACATTTGTACACTCTAAAAACGGCCTATTCAAAATTACAAGATATCGTGTCCGATTAACGCTTAACCGAAATCGGGTCATAACTATCACATTGCACATTGGTAATGGGGACAAATATGCATTATACCATTGATTTATTATATATAGTTATGACTCGATTTCCAAACCCTCACAAATGTATAAAACCATGTGTAGTTGAAAAATGGATATACAATCTTCATGCTTATGGTAAGGGACTTGCAATTATCATCTGACCTTTGAAAAAATGTGAGTAATTACTGTCTATCATTTGTCCATCTGATATCTTATCTAGTCATTTGATTGGAAGATTTTAGAGTGTATGGTCCGTACACATATAATGATCCCTATTATTCATGTAACAAGGATTTGGAATTTATAAAAAGGGTCCACAAATGCGAAAAGGTTTGACACCTTACCTATAAACTCCTACATAGCCAAAAACACCTGCTACTTAGGAATGATATTTTAAAAACCTTAAAATGGGTGGATTTTGAATATAATTTCCTCTCCTCCATTCTGCATCTTACTACACAGAGAAAACGATGTACAAAATATCGCTGTTCAATTTCGGTTGTACACTTTTTCAAACAACAGATGTGTAAAAGTTATACATCGTTGTTTAAAGAAGACAACATTTTTTTAAACAGGTGTTGTTTACAGTATAAAGAACGCCGTTCACATCAATACAAAGTGATCTTGAACAACGTTGTTTACTTGTGACGTCACAAGTCACGTGTCACAATGATTCGTTTGCGATATGCTTCAAAATTAATGGCCGCCGTATTTCATTCGGTAAACAAATTTCGATTTTAAATCATAATTTTAAAGATTTTGCTGACAAGATGGGGAAATACAATCAAGAAAATAATGAAATATGATGACCAAAGAACCGATATAGTTTGATGATAGACGGCGAAGATGGATATTTTTTGCAAAAATTTAATTTTAATTTCGCGATTTTGCTCCACAGACAGAAGGCATCCGAATTCGACAGTTCTGCCGTTCTGTCTGTGTACTTCAACACAAGAAATTCAAGTCTTCAAATCGTGCTGGAATTTTAAACAACTACCAGTAAACAACCCTGTTTTTTTAACAACCATCATTTAAACAACCCTGCAGTTTTAAACAACCACCATTAAACAACCCTGGTTATTTAAACAGGCCAATTTCATCCATGAGGATTGAACAACTTTCTTTGAACAACCCAAGATGATTGAACAACTTTCTTTGAACAACCCAAGATGACTGAACAACTTTCTTTGAACAACCCAAGATGATTGAACAACTTTCTTTGAACAACCCATGAGGATTGAACAACTTTCTTTAAACAACCCTTGAAAATTGAACAACAATTTTTAAACAACACCAATGTGTAAAATCTGATTTTAAACATGTTGTTTAAAAAGTTAAACAACTAGGTGTTTAAAACTTTAAACAACCCCAGATGTTTAATATTTTGAGCAACAAGTTGCTCAGCTCACCCGTCAAACAGCAGTTGTTCAATTTTTTAAACATGTTGTTCACTTTTTTTTTTACTGTGTAATAGCAACAATGATTTGCCGACAGACCTATTTTGGAGTGGCTGCATCACAGGTGGATGACCCCACCCCACCCCATCCCCTCCCCCACCCCCACCCTCACCGTCCCCCATGTCACGACCCTTGCCCCAAGTAGTCCCCCAGTCGAAAATGTTGACTTTTAGTGTCAACATTACCTAATATTAGCTTTTGAATTGGCCAGACCAAGCTATTTTCTGGCAACTTTGACTTTAAAAACCCTATTATTTGTTCTTGCCCTACGTTTTTTCCCGCCAATTTTTTTTTGATGTTACCACCACTGCCCTTTTGCCGACAGTATGGACCGAGCCCTAACCATTATCCTCTGGTCACGCAACTACAACTTATCGCAAATCACGTGATAATTTATATCAATGAGGAATTATTTTAGCGTTCATTGAAGAAAAGAAAATCAGTATTCGAAATTCGTTCATTCTTTTCCCCCTTTCGTTAAAACTTTTCCGTTATATTTCCTTCTTCTTGTGTTTTATTTGTATAGTTTAATGGAACCTTCGGACAGAAATGTGAGAAATTCCGTCTACCTTACTACAGAAACTCTTCCTTAAATAGCCTCATATGTACCTTGCAGCACACCGTGTATAATGCACTTACCGGATATTTACACCAGGCACAAGATGGATGTTGTACCATGCACTGGTCGCATGTATCCGCCTGAGAACACAGTCCTACATCTGATAACCCTGGAAATCAGATGATACATAGATAAGATAACGTCATTATTGGTTGTAGAGGTGAAATCAAATCGATAGTAACGATGTTACTTCCACAAGAGCTGTCAAAGTCAGGAATGGATTTTGAAGGATCGGCAAAGGTATCATCAGCCCTGTCTGTGATATGATCTAATTATATCTAGTTAGCGCTTGTATCCGAAATACTTAAAATGTGTTTCTATATTTTGACACATGAAAAGCTGGACTTTATGTTCTCCATCGTTACCAATCTTGTTTTTTTAGCCAGAAAATTTGAGAGACTATAACATTAGGCAACGAAGATCTCAAATAACACAATCAATCCAGACCTCTATTATATGAGCATGGTGAGGGAGGCCCCTCGTAAAATGTTGGCGAAGGGAATGATCGGTCACATTGCCCTTCCCCCTCTTCCTCCTCCTTTATATATTATATCACTTCATGACCCCTTTGCAATTCATCTTCATCCAATGACACCCTTTATCAAACACCTGTCACGAACCACATTTCAAACACTTCTCTCTTTGAATGTCCCAATTACGAAAAAGGGCTAAACAAAAATTTGGGGTTCTCACTGATTGGCTGGACGTATTTTTGAACCTTTGACTTACTTTTGCATGTATTAGGTCACAATCCGATCTTCCCCATTTCATCAGTGCCTCTGGCTGAAAATATGTTACATTTGGTCGAGTAAACAAGCAAAGGAAATGATTCGAATTCGAAGATGCTGTTCCAATTATCGATCGATATGTGCCAGATTGGTTTATATATAAGTTGTAATGTTACCGAGACATATATTTTCTACAACATGTTATTGAACCTGATACTTCTGTGGCTATTTTATACATCCTTATGGTTATTTCGGTCATGAATATTAGAACACTGATTGAAATCAAATCAATATTCAACGTACGATTGAACCATAGTGACCGGTTACCACTGTATCATTTAACAATACACATTCGTGACCATTTTATCATGCATGCTAAATTGAGTATTTACTATGCACTGACCGTGAAATATAGTAATCCTGGAGTAAATTGAAGAAAAAAATATGAGCGGGAAATAGCTGGATCCGATAGTGATGATATCGTACGGCTTAAGAAATTATTCAACCACTACTGTACATTTACAACGTGTCCCAAAAACTGGGTTCAAAATCCAAGAGAGCTTATAACTCAAAGTGTAGGAAACCTTGCCTTTGACTTTTCTTTACAATGACTTACTCAGTAAATTTATCTTCGTTATAGGGGGGATTAAAAAGTGTTCATGTTTTAGAAAAACAATAATAACCTTCTGAGACACTGCATTCTTTGTAGCAGTTCAAAAACCATTTCTTTCCAAACTTGAGAGACTAGAACATTAGGCAGCGAAGATCTCAGATAACACTATCAAACCAGACCTCTATTATATAGTGAGCATGGTGAGGGAGACCCCTCGTACACATTTGTCGACGGGAATGATCGGTCACATTGCCCTTCTTCCTCCTTCTTTATATATATCGCTTCATGACCCCTTTGCAATTCATCTTCATCCAATGATACCCTTTTTTAAACACCTGTCATGAACCACATTTCAAACACTTCTCTTATTGAATGCCCCAATTACGAAAAAGAGCTGGACAGAAATTTGGGATTCTCAGTGATTGGCTGGACGTATTTTTGAACCTTCGCAATTTAATAACCTACTTTTGCATGTATTAGGTCACAATCCGATCTTCCCCATTTCTTCAGTGCCTCTGGTTGAAAATATGGTACATTTGGTCGAGTAAACAAGCTAAGGAAATGATTCGAATTCGAAGATGCTGTTCCAATTATCGATCGATATGTGCCAGATTGGTTTATATATAAGTTGTAATGTTACCGAGACATATATTTTCTACACCATGTTATTGAACCTGATTATTTCTGTGGCTATTTTATACATCCTTATGGTTATTTTGGTCATGGATATTAGAACACTGATTGAAATCAAATCAATATTTAACGTACGATTGAACCATAGTGATCGTTAACCACTGTAACTCTGTAGATGTATCATTTAACAATACACATTCGTGACCATTTTATCATGCATGCTAAATTGAGTATTTACTATGCACTGACCGTGAAATATAGTTATCTTGGAGTAAATTGAAGAAAAAATATGAGCGGGAAATAGCTGGATCCGATAGATATCGTAAGCCTTAATAAATGATTCAACCACTACTGCACATTTACAAGGTGTCCCAAAAACTGGGTTCAAAATCCAAGAGAGCTTATAACTCAAAGTGTAGGAAACCTTGCCTTTGACTTTTCTTTACAATGACTTACTCAGTAAATTTGTCTTCGTCATTAAAGGGGGGATTAAAAAGTGTTCATGTTTTAGAAAAATCAATAATAACCTTCTGAGACACTGCCATTCTTTGTAGCAGTTCAAAAACCCTTTCTTTCGGAATTGGAAACCAGCCATTAAGTCATTCATCTCATCAAAAGAATTAGAGGCAGGGTATCAGGGCGCTCTAACAGTCTAACTGTTTTTGTATATTTTCAATAACAAGGTTACTGCAATGGGTATTTCGGAAAAAGATGCTGGTATACCATTATCGTTCAATGCTAGAACATAAAGGTTTGCCAGTATCGGTCGATACTGGAACACCAAATTATGTACCAGTATCGCCCGATACTGGAACATTTTATAATAATAATAATAATATTACCGTTCTTATATAGCGCTTTCCACAATGCAAGCACAGTCCCAAAGTGCTTTTGGCCAATTATTATCGCTGCCAGTTTAGATAGTCGCTACACTTAGGCGGCTACCGGCCAACAATTCACAAGCCTTTATATGTGCCAGTATCGGCCGATACTGGAACCCTGACTTTAGTATACTAGTACAGTCCAGGATCTGGGACCTAAAGCACACTTTTTCTAAGTTGTTTTTGTGAATAAATACCATGCAGGGGAAATCGTTAAATTGAAGAAAAAAAGGGATCTGACCACGCTCTATTGAAAGCTTTGTATTTCAGAATGTTGCCATTCGATTGGTCTCACAATTTCACCAATTAAGGTCAGGTATATTCAACTACATATCTTCAAATTCAAAGAAGTTACGTATCCTACTTTTTAGGTTATACGCTCTGCCGTTTTTGGACGCTGTATAGAGGACAACATGTAGATTTATATCTGCAATTACGAAATGTGGTCCCGTGAAAGATTCTGCACGTGCTTATCAATATAGCCTACCCATTGTACGTAAGAAGTTTTATAGTGTCAAAATTGATTTTGAAACATAAATCTGCCTCTGCTGGTGGTTATGTGTTTCAGAAAAATAATATATATTCTATTTAACAAAGCTCAAGCTCAAAGCTTATGGTGTGACACGTCCAATATCTGCAACAACGATGGATTACCACCGGATCCATCCATCGAATATTGGTGTGATACGGATAAAGTTTCTACCAATATGTATGAATTTGATGTGATACAGTTCCTCCACTCTCCAACACATGAACCAACCTACATGTAAATAATCCACTACAGAGACTGGTGAATATCATATGATATAGACCTCCTACTCTGATATTATGATCACGTGATAACGGAGCCAGACCGAGATGACGATTGCTTAATTGTGTTCTAGATTCTCAATAGTTTCATTGCTATAAGTCGGTTATATTTGTTAGATCAAATGGGTTAAGCTCAGCTTATCACTGACGATATACATGCTACGAATGGTTAGCATGAAGGAACATAGTGGAAAATGAGTTATTTTCTAAAATTGTGACATAAAGGAAGGGGCGGCGACTCCAATGGAAAGCGAAAACATGACAATACATGTATTATTCATTTATAAGAAACCGTCATATAGGGTTTTATTAATAATGTCCCGGAACCCTAATTTTTGGGTTTTTGTAATGTGAATGTCAAAACGATGAAGATATTCTAAACCATGACATCAAATTTTGAAAAGACTTCAATTGGTATAGATACGTGTTAAACAAAGGAAAATAACACTGATTTCATATGATACTGTCTGCAATTATTTACGACATGATTATTATGATCTTACATACATAATCAAACCCCGAGAATAAAGTGTCATGTACATTTATATGCAGCGATTGAAATACCCACATGACTGTCTATCGGATTTTGTTGTTGTTGATATTTCTACATACTTTGTGGACTTAGAATATACTTCTAACCCTAACTTTAACAAAAGGAAATACATGTACATCAGTTGAAAACCACTGGACTAGTGAGGGGTGAACTGGTCGGGAAACGATTTTAATCCCTTTACGGAATAAAGCAATACTACTATTATGATGAGTACATACCATATTATGAATAGAGCTGCGATACACATGATCGTCTACCCAGGGTTGAAAGTCTTGTGGGTGTTTCCATTACTGCACATTTTGATTTATGTTTAAATGCAACTAAGACGCATACAATTGTCAATTAATTGTTAAATATTAAAGTTTCTTTCAGGAAAGAAGAAAGATGCATGTTTAGCATTCTTTAAAATCTGTGTTCTTGTGTAGTATGTTTGCTTAACTTTAAATATATATATATATATATATGACCAACAGCCCCAGAGTTTGGCACTTAAAGGGCAAGTCAACTTTTGTTTTGCCTTATATGAATAACTGTCCCTCCAATCGTAGTTTAAACTATGAATGACTAGCTGTGTTGAAAGTGGACGTTTACAATGTTCGTTGGATCACCGATGATTAAAGGCACGTGTCCATACGAAGAGAAATATATGCTTTCGTTATTTATCTTACGTACAATTGTAAGATTCATCTGGACGATGCGTTCACTTTTTATCCCTTTCCTGCTCCCCAAACTACACATCACTCCCTTTCCTGAATGTATAGTAATATGGGAATGTTTTTAATGACACCAAGTACATCTGCAATGGGGAGTGAGTTAATAGACTTGAAGGTTGTATTACATATTGGATTTTGGACTTATGAGCTCCTGTTACCACAAACACTTCATATGTAGGGCTTTGTGTATGGTCTTCGTTTGTAACGAAATGAGGTTAATGAGGTACTAGGGGTACATTTGGGTTTGGTATGCCTTACAAGGGTGATTTGCCATGTTTTAGTTTACTTTTCTCATGGCTCATATCCGTTCATTAAAGTATTCAAAACTTATGGCATAATGATATAACAGTTTGATTATTTTTCACATTCAAATTGGCGTGGATCCAAAGTATTTGATGATTCAGATTCGCCCTCGCCCGGCCCTACTACAGCGTGTCTCAAAAAACTGGGTCCAAAAACCGAAAAGCTTATAACTCAGAACGTAAATGAATACATCTTACATCTATTGGTGAAATTATGAGACCAATCGGACGTAAGGTTTTTGAAATACAAAGCTTTGAATGCAGCGTGGTCAGAACCCGTTTTTTCTTCGATTTTGCCCATGAACCGTCCATGTGTAACGTACTGACGTCATCAAAGTTTTGCCTTTGACTTTATTCTTTGCAATTAATAACTCAGGACATCTTCGTCATAAGGGGGATTAAAGCGTGCAAATATCTATAAAATGTTTTTAGAAATATCAATATATAATCTTCTGCCATTCTTTGTAGCAGTTCAAAAACCATTTCTTCGGATTAAAAACCAGCCATTCAGTCATTCATATCATCAAAGGAATTAGAGGCAGGGTATCAGCAGGGCGCTCTAACATTGCTCTGTTTTTGTATAATTTCAATCACAAAATTGAAATCAGAAAGTCTGTATTTTCCATTAGAAATGTCCGATTTTAACATTTTAAAATTCTTTTGAAAGCTGGGCGTTTGCGCAAGATATATGTGAAAACAGTTTGAACAATATCAATCGAATTCATACCGTAATAAATGATCATATTGCCTCGGTACAGTTCATTCAGATACACACTGTACAGGTAGGTGTAGACATTTCGTCTTTTGTATATCAGTGTGGGTCAAGAAGTCCGAACTTTTGAAGCTTGCCGACGTCACCTAAAATAGACAAAATGTTGATTATAATTGTTCCCAGCAATTTCACTCTCTCATTTGTAGGTCACTTAATGACACACATGTTTCAGTTCAGTTGAATCTCTCTAATTACTAAAAGAAACTTAATACGTATTCCCATGCATCCAGTCCATCATTCATTCATTATCTGTACACCGTGACAAAGATCTGTCCAATTCTGAAGCTGCTAATATATCTACACATGGATGAATTTCTGTGAAACGTGTCTGTCAACCCTGCTAAGAAAATCGGTGTAAACTCTTAACGAATATGGAATACAAGCCGGAATGATCATGATGATAATAAAGTAAAGGGAGAACGTACGAGATTGAGGTTCCTGTGATCTCATTTGCATAATTCGCTCTGTACGCATACAACTTGAATACAAAATTGTATTCGAATACAACATGAAATGTATTCCTGTCAATAACTCATGAAGATATCTTTGTATTCATATAACGTATTCAAGATGTCATGAATACAAAATAAGGAATACATGTTTAATACATTCAACTTTGATAAGGCAGGGTATAAAAGGTATTTTATGTAGAAACGGCTACAGAAACGAGGCGTCCAAAATATGTGTCTCATAATGAACCATGGACAATGTGATTTTGTACAGTTTGACTTCTTTTACATTGTGCGTACCGCAAGCAAAACACATATATAATACATTTGAGCAAGCATCACGTTTGCAACCAGTATTAAAGTTCCCTCAGACCGTGTCGGCTTCTTTTATAATTTCATATAATTTTGCCGCAGTCCAGGTCAACTCCACTGGCAAATTTGATCAGGTTATAAAAAAACATCCCCGACTTGAAATCTAGGGTAGCTTTTTGATATGTACCTTTACCTTTGCCTACGAATTGATCTACTCTGAACAAATTCCAGTTGACATTTGATTTCATACGAAAATAGCTCAGTTTGACTCGGCGTTTTAGTTGTTGTTTTCTGAGTGCAGTTCCAGACATTTCAAATAAAGAAAGGGCATTTTCAAAAGGGCCCAATACACATAAGAAAACCTACGTTAAAAGCTGCTGAAGTGGTGGATTTTTATGAATATAACCCATTTATCACCAGGCATATAGACGTTATAGTTCCCAAATACAACGTTCCATTTCTGACATTTATTCCCTCGCAGCAAAACGAAAACGTGCTTGAAATAGGTTGGCGTCAGATTAAAGGATATATATATGGATAGGTGGTTCATTATAGTGTGTACAGGTTGGCAAAGTACGAGTGTGATTATGACGTGCCAAAAGCTGGAATATTACGAGTTACCGTATACCGTAATGTGAATTATTCAACTCACTTTCACATCATGTCAGTTTTCTGGCTAACTACAGATTTCTGGCTAATGTAGCACTAATACCTCGTTTCGAACCGATTGCGACTATGATTGTACGGTGTAGCACGTAACGTGACGTCATTTGTTCTTAAATTTGCTTTAGTTACATGTCGGATTATGTTGTCACATTTGAGTCTTTATTACTGTGGATTGATAGACTGCTATTATAATACACAATGTACTTCGACTTTGTGGTGGTTTTTTTATGTTCCAAGAATTAAATACCAAATTGGTTTTTTTCCAATCCAAATCAACTGCATTTAGCTTGTTGCGGTAATCCTAGGTCGCACATGTATTCTCCATTGCCTCTATTACTTAAAGGGACACTAAGAGATGTGTTGGAGGCAGCGCCCTCAATTATGATAAAAACTGAGATTAGTTTATTTTTATAATTGTATTACATGTATGAACTTCCACCTATAAGGATTAAGAAAAATCAGCTCTCTTTGTACAAGAAAACGTCGATTCAAAAAATGCTGGTCCCGCGGGACCAGCATTTTACGTCCGACAGTATCCCCGTGCAGTACGCGTGATACATAACGCGAACCATATTTGCATAGAGGGCGTTTTTCAATAAATAGCGATGATATTGTTTTAATCTAGTTTTGCTGTGTTTTTTGTTAGTAGAAACAACAATAATGGCGATTTTTAATGTTCATCTTGAATTCTGAAGTAAATTTTTAAACATTTAAACTTTTCAACACCACTTAATGTCCCTTTAACGCTTTCCACGCGGCTATTAGTTTTACCAAACCTTTCGCAACTTTCAAGGTCTATTCAATGGATTACTGAATCAATACTAGGCATGTTTGTACTTATTTCAATGCATTTCGTACGGTGATTCCAAATACGTTAATGAAATTCAACAATTTTGACATTTTGGAAATATTTTGCGACATTGTGGAATGTCGTCTGCAGACGCCTGCCGTGTGGAAAGTGTCACCCATTGCAATCAATCAAAGAATATCCCCATACAAACACCCTTATCTCACCCTTAAACACCTGATGACTATATAATGGGTATTCTCCAGGCCTGCATTTGTCTTCATTATCCCTACTCATTCATGTATTCCCTCAAACAATCTCCACATGTTATAACGCACCCTTATCACACCTTAAACACCTGACTCAGTAATGTATCACAGATGCGATACCACTACAGCTTCAAATGTAGGTCGTGTACTTCTGGGTTTTTTATGAAATAGATTGGATAATAAACGGAGGCAATGATGGCACAAAGTTGTCACGGTTTAGACCTCCTCACCAATAGTGTATAGACTTGTACTTGTAATCCGAATCTCAAAGTGTTATATGAGACTTATTTTAATAATGTAAAAGTGGGATTAAATGCATTGAATGTGTGCGCTCACAATATGCTGCAAAGCCAGTAACATGACCTGTATAATTATGTTAAAAGACTCAAATGTTTTACAATAAAGCATTCAGGACCAGTTACGAGGCATCCAATCCCAATATTATCGTAAAACATTCAACATAATTTACAGATCAGAGACACCACAAGAAGCCAACCATTGCCAAAGGTGGTATATATTCAAGAACAAGTTCCCTTAGCATAAAAGGTTAAAACCCGGACCGTTATACAGGTATGCACTCATCTTTTAATAGTAATATCTTTGGACGTAAGGATAAAGTTTTAAATTTAAAAGAAATGGGGATTCTAAGAGGGTATCATAGTTTGGAATAAGATGTCATCCTAAGACAGGTATGGTTCGGACCTTGCTTAAACAGCAATGAGAATAAGACCCTTGACAATTCCAAAATTTCACAAAGGTCAACATTATTGAATTTCATCACCATACTTGGAATCACCATGAGAAATCCATACAAATAAGTACAAACATGCCCAGTATTGGTTCAGCAATTCTTGAGATAAGACTTTGAAAGTTGGGAAAGCTTTCTGAAAAATCTGTTTTGTATATGGTAAAACTAATAGCCGCGTGGAAAGTGTTAAGAATGGTTCAAAATTCCCGGGCAAAATCCCCATAGGACAACTAAAACATCGTGCGAAAAACGAATGTCAAATTAAACGGGGTTCAGGACTAAACTGCCATGGAGACGTTATATCTTCAATGTCTGCCAAGAACCTTCAGGATAACGGATTTATCAAATGAGTGTGAATGCTACAACTTACAAATCCGAAATAATTGGTTAAAAGTCTGGGTCTTGGGTTCTGATGGTGAACAATAATCAATCGAATTTAGCAATCGAAATGGTTAGAAAAAAACGTCTTTAACTGACCGGTATCAGTATCTATATTTGTCTCCTCGTAACAACAAAGCTATTTCCTAATAAATAGAAGAACTACTGAAAATGAATATTTAACTACAAATGAACTATGAATTCTAAAGGGCTCAACAGACTCCACAACGCTCGAACTCGTTGCGCTCTTACACATGCGTAGTAGCTCCACCACAACAAAATGACGCAGCCTGGTTGGTCAACGGTGATCAACGTTTGCGCTAAGCCTTGGAGCTTTGTAGAGTCTGCTTAGATGGTGGATATTTAACTTAAAGGGACATTAAGTGGTGTTGAAAAGTTTAAATGTTTAAAAATTTACTTCAGAATTCAAGATGAACATTAAAAATCGCCATTATTGTTGTTTCTACTAACAAAAAACACAGCAAAACTAGATTTAAACAATATCATCGCTATTTATTGAAAAACGCCCTCTTTGCAAATATGGTTCGCGTTATGTATCACGCGTACTGCACGGGGATACTGTCGGACGTAAAATGCTGGTCCCGCGGGATAAGCATTTTTGAATCGACGTTTTCTTGTACAAAAAGTGCTGATTTTTCTTAATCCTTATAGGTGTAAGTTCATACATGTAATACAATTATAAAAATAAACTAATCTCAGTTTTTATCATAATTGAGGGCACTGCCTCCAACACATCTCTTAGTGTCCCTTTAACGTAAAAATCATTCACACTGATACTTCTAAGAAACCGACTATTTGATAGACAAGACAGATTAGCACTCTAACATATGCTGTAAGAGAGATTCAGCTTGGTTAGAGTTAAAGCCAAAGGTGCAGGACGTTTTTCATCAATGCTCATGGTTTCATGTTTTACTTGTAAGTTAATTCCTTACACGATGGATTTCTAGTGGTCAACGAAGCTTAGATGATTATCCCAGAATGCTCCTTGATTCAACTTTTTGATTGGATCCAATATAAGCGTCCACTAAGTAGGACACATTTGCTCCACATTTTGTCATTCTTCCAATAGATTGCAAGATTAGTGTTGACTGGGATTTAAATTGTGTTCAAACAATTATTTTGGTTTCAAACTTAAGATTTGACATGTTTTATACCAGAACACTTTCCATGGCGACTAAATAGTGTGTATACATTGTTTGCAAATCCTGTGATTGATCATTTTTCCAATACTGTTTGTTTAGGCTATTTCAATCGTTTGTTGTTGAACCTAACTTAGTCTAGTTACAAATAAGTCACTGTATCAATAGTTTAAGACCAAAATAGCTATTGTCCAATTTACCACGAAAAAATGATGTGACCATATTATTCTAGAATTTCTGCGCTTTCCTGTTTCATGTGGAAAAGTAACCTACAAAGGCATTTCTGGTTATAAGCCCTTGATATGTTCTAATGGGGACCTCCTTTTCGATTGAATTGTAGGTACAAACCATAATGTATAAACAGTGCATCTATTGTTCGCTGAGCATTATGGGTAGGACTTTATGCCTTCTCTGTGTAAGTGTAGACGTGTAATCCTGTGTAATGAGCTAAGCCATAGAAAGCAGTTTACCATATCGTATTACTAATGTTAGCGCCATTCAGATTTACATTTACGGTGGTGTTATGTTACTTCATCAATGGTTAATGTTGTATTATTTGAACGTATTTAGAGCAAATCTTGTTTTCTTCCCAGGGCCCTCGAGGACCTCTTGATGGCCATTTTGACCTTTCAAGATAGCCTAGCGTCGATGGATACATTGTAAATAACGGCAAATAACAAGTCTACTTTTTAACAGGAGGGTACAGGGTTTATCATGTGTTCTTATACAGGGTGTCCCAGGGAAAGGTGCATAGCTATTAATATCATTGTCATTTGTCAACGTGCTTATGATTCTAGCATCTACATATATTTAGCTTTTTTAGTAATTTTGGATTTTCTGACAGAAATTATGGACTCTTTAGTAAAAATAATTTACCATGTTAGTTGGTAACAGAAACTCAATTTATGTGAATGAACGTAACGTTAAATTAAATCGCCTGTTTAGCTGCATGCTTGGTGGTAATTATGTCAATCTATTAAGAAAACACTTTTGGGTTAAGAATGCGACGCGGATCTAACCATAGACAAATTTGTGAGGGCCACGTCATTACACATTCATCAACACCCTAGAAGTCCTGTCACTGTTAAAAAATGAAGCTTACAGATTTAGTTAAATGTATAAAATATAACCTCTGAACATCTTCAACAACATGGTCACAGATACCAACGGTCCGAGGGAAACATTTCCTCCCTTCCCCCCGTGAGCTATACCAGCATGACCAGTAGACTTAATCTCTGATAAAATTAGAGAAATACCACTTTTAAGATTATACAGAAATAAGCCTTTGAACATTTGATTGATTACTGCTGCATATCACCAGGAGACTAACCGAGTTCCTACCGAACGAGTTTGTATTATGAAGAGTTATAGCCTATGTGTACTTGCGATGAGCTCGTATAGTTTTATATAATACATTGAAATCCGGATTTATAGGTGCGAGTCTACTAACTGTCAGTGAAGCGGTCTAAACTGTGACAACACATCGTCTCTTGAGTCTGATGAATCGTCTTGGTACGTGTTTAGCATGATTATCAGTCTCGAGTTCATACTAGACTATCATTATCCAGTGTTATATCATAACAAAAACATTAGGAAACGACCTACATTTATCGCTATAGTGAAATCGTGTCTGTGATGCATTACCCGTGCCAGGTGTGTAGGGTGTGATAAGGGTGTCTAATCTATTAGAGATTCTTGAGTTGCCTGTGTGTTCAAGTAAAGGTAGAATTGGAAGATAACTATTAGACTGATGCAGAAACAAATTCCAAAATCACAATTTCTCGTAAATCCGGGTGAGTTATATCAGTGTTTGTTTTGCATGTAATCCCATGTAATAATTATGTTATTCATGTTGCTCTTTAGAATAGAATAGAATAGAATAGAATAGAATAGAATAGAATAGAATAGAATAGAATAGAATAGAATAGAATAGAATAGAATAGAATAGAATAGAATAGAATAGAATAGAATAGTATAGAATAGAATAGAATATAGGATAGGATAGGATAGGATAGGATAGGGTAGGGTAGGGTAGGATAGGATAGGATAGGATAGGATAGGATAGGATAGGATAGGATAGGATAGGATAGGATAGGATAGGATAGGATAGGATAGGATAGGATAGGATAGGATAGGATAGGATAGGATAGAATAGAATAGAATAGAATAGAATAGAATAGAATAGAATAGAATAGAATAGAATAGAATAGAATAGAATAGATTTTAATAGATTTTAATAGATTTTAATAGATTTGAATTGTATATTTCAGTCAGTGTCCAACGAATCGGCTGATGATACCGCGTATACACAATATTTAAGTGATAGCAAGCTTCCATTCGAGACATTTCGTGGATTATATATATTAACACTAAGAATTTAATATTTATACATTCTGTTACCTGCTGCTGGACAATGACAAAGAAGAGATATTATTGAATTCAAATTAACTATAAGAGAACTTCATTATCCGCTATTACAGGTTTTAAAAGCCATCTCAGTGTTGTCTTGACCAGGTCGAAGATATCCGACTGTGAGGAGATGCGAATAAATACAAGGGTGTCCCCGTGTAAACAGTGATTGATATGCACACTCATGCATGATGCGGTGAAGGGATGAGGTCTTCGGTGGGCAAGGTTAATTACATAACACCTGTTTAGTATTGCTGACAAATACAGGAAGGAATGTATAGTATATGTACCCCGATTGAGGGGAGATCAATGAAATGACAATCAATGAAGCAGCTGAGTAACAATCGAAGAGCTGAACATTAAAAGAGTATGGTATAGTTCCAATCATAATAATTTGGACCATTCAAATGTACGCCTGCATGCCCGCCAAAATATAATTCAAGTGAATCACACAGCGACGCAGTACACTTTTAACATGGCGCGCGCGTCGTGTTCTTGATGTTTTGACTAAATCTTGACTACAGTCTTACTTTTTATTCAGATCACTTGCATTACCCCCTCACCGACGAAATTCTTTTAAAAAAACATGAAAAACCGCCTATACGGATAGAAGTGCATCTGTTTTATCACATAGTTTATTACAGGGTTAGACGTTTAATCGCATGCTCATTATTCATACTCATATATTTAATAACTTGAGAGTGCAAATGTTCATATCATTAATGCAATTTAAGCTACTAGGATACAGAGAATTATATTATAAAGCGAGGCAATGGCCGGGGCAATGGTCTAGTCATATAAAAAGCGATCGAGATTTCTGAAAGCCAGATAAAAGCTTATACAATTAAGATAGCAAATGATAAAAATCACAAATGATAAAAATCATTAAAAATCAAGACCTTCCCCATCCTATAAACGTCACTCCAACCTCAAGCCACACACAAAAAATCATCACTGCTAAGATGAGCCGCCTTGTGGCTACGTAAACATACTAACGAACCAAACCATGCCACCAAGCACGTCCTAGCGTTATTTATGTCACTAAATTGGATTATTTTGAAGTATATTAAGCCAATATTACCAAATAAACACCCTGATTTAATTTTAGCCACCCACATCTTGTATGGTTCAAAAATAATAGATGCGTCTTGATAATCCTACTGACGCCATGGCGGTGATGAAACTAACGTACGTTAGCATTTGTGGGATATGAAAGCTTGCAAGATGATACCATCTTATAAGTTATAGGTGTCCCTGTGCCTGGTTTACGTTTAACGTGTAACACATATTGATAGAGTGAATTATTAATGTAAGCATATGGATGCACTGCTTTGAGAAACGTGACGCGTTCCAAGACACCTAGCAACAGTCGCTCACTTTTGGCGAATTCGACCAAGCTTGAACCACCAGTTACAAAAATGACTCGAAATGGTGCTTTGATTTGGCTGATTTTTGTAAGAGTCGGGATTATATCGTGGTAAGTGATATTAAGTGACATTACACCAGTATTACACCATTATGTCAAAACCTCATTTTAATTATGACAATCATAACCTTTATGGGGCAAGAAGTTTATGAACAGCAATTCAATACAGTCAGTTAATTCGGCACTACGAATACCAATTATAATCAGAAACCATGACCACTTATAGGTAGGACCTGGGCGGGAATAAACAAAATCACTAAAGGATTATTATTTTCCATACTATCCTGAAAACGTCACAACAATCTTTACCCACAGACAAAATATCACCACTGCTAACAGAACATCAATCCTTTTATTCGATCCCACCGTCCCACCAAGCACATCTAAGCGTTATTTAAGTCACGAATTTGGATTATTTTGAAGTATATTAAGCCAATATCACCAAATAAACACCCTGATTTAATTTTAGACACCCACATCTTGTATGGTTCAAAATTAATAGATGCGTCTTGATAATCCTACTGACGCCATGACGGTGATGAAACTATTTGAGCTATTTCGTACGTTTGCTTTAAGGGGATATGTATGCTGGCAAGATGATACCATCTTATAAGTTATAGGTGTCCCTGTGCCTGGTGTACGTTTAACGTGTAACACATATTGATAGAGTGAATTATTAATGTAAGCATATGGATGCACTGCTTCGAGAAACGTGACGCGTTCCAAGACACCTAGCAACAGTCGCTCACTTTTGGCTAATTCGACCAAGCATGAACCATAAGTTACAAAAATGACTCGAAATGGGTGCTTTGATTTGGCTGGTTTTTGTAAGAATAGGGATTTATATTCGTGGTAAGTGATAGTAAGTGACATTACACCATTATTACACCATTATGCAAAAAAACCTCATTTTAATTATGACAATCATAACCTTTAAGGGGCAAGAATTTTATGAACAGCAATTCAATACTGTCAGTTTATTCGGCACTATGAATACCAATTATAATCAGAAACCATGACCACTTAGAGGATGGATCAGGGCGGGAATAAACAAAATCGCTTAAGGATTATTATTTTCAATACCATCCTGAAAACGTCACAACAATCTTTACCCCACAGACAAAATATCACCACTGCTAACAGAACATCAAGCCTTTGTATCGATCCCACGGTCCCACCAAGCACGTCTTAGCGTTATTTTTGTCACGAAATTGGATTATTTTGAAGTATATTAAGCCAATATTACCAACTAAACACCCTGATTTAATTTAAGACACCCACATCTTGTATGGTTCAAAAATAATAGATGCGTCTTGATAATCCTACTGACGCCATGTCGGTGATGAAACTACTTGAGCTATTTCGTACGTTTGCATTTAGGGGATATGTAAGCTTGCAAGATGATACCATCTTATAAGTTATAAGTGTCCTATGCCTGGTGTACGTTAAACACATATTGATAGAGTGAATTATTAATTTACGTAAGCATGGATGCGCTGCTTCAAGAAACGTGAAGAGTTCCTAGACACCTAGTAACAGTTGCACCCTTTTGGCTAATTCGACCATGGCAACCAAATTTGAACCACCAGCTAGCTACAAGATGACTTGAACATGTTGAAATGAGTGCTTTGATTTGGCTGATTTTTGAGAGAGAGAAAATGGATCATATTGTGGTAAGTGATAGTAAGTGATATTACACCATTATTACACCATTATGCCATATTGAAAAAGTTATTTTAATTATGAGAATCATAAACCTTTCAGGAGCAAAGAGTTTTTGTAAAAGAACAGCAATTCCAAACAATTCAGTCTATTCAACACTATGAATACCAATTATAATCAGAAATACCAATTATAATCAGAAACCACACTGAAAACTTAAACTAGTCAGGCACAGGCTGGACTAACTTTAAACTAGTCGAACAGGCTAGTCAAGCCTGCTGGATAGGTTATGGCCGACTTGACTAGCTTAAGGTTAGTCTGGCTAAGCCTGACTAGCTTGATTTGTTCTGCTGGACTAGTCTGTGGCTGGACTAGCTTATGTTAGTCAAGCTGGAGCATTGATGGACAAGCTTTACGTTACTCGCTAGACTAGCTTGATGTGAGTCCGTCCTAAGCTGGACTAGTTTAGGCTAGTCGGATTGCTGGACTAGCTTAACGTTAATCAAGGCACTGAGATGCAATTAAATGTTATTTATATCAGCTTTCATTTTTATATAATACAGGTAGACTTATCACTAACCCCACTCAATTGTTTAAATCTTCTTCATGCTGACTATATACTCTCTAGATGTAAAAGAGTGATAACAAAAGTACTCTTACACAGGAGTGAAATTATTTTCACTCTAAAAGAGTGGAAAATCACTCTCATAGAGTGATTTATCCAATTCTCATGTCACTCACTCACCGAGTGATGAAATTTAAACAAGAATAAATTAATTATTCACTCCGATTCATAGATTGATATTCTCTGTCCATCGTAAAATTGTATTTATCGGAAATAAACACCTCTGATATCATATTCTGCTAACATTACATACAACCATTGCAACGAGATAATGGTCAAAGAATAAAAGCTAGTAGAGCGACTTACGTAAAGCTAGTCCAGCAATGCTGGACTAGGCTAAAGCTAGTCAAGATGGACACCATCTGGACTAGTCGAGCATCTAGCCTAAACTAGTCCAGCTTAGGACGGACTAACATCAAGCTAGTCGAGTCAAACGACTAACGTAAAGCTACTAGGCTAAAGCTAGTCAAGATGGACACCATCTGGACTAACTTTAAGTTAGTCAGGCTTACCAGTTTAGGTTTTCAGTGCAGAACCTCTTGTGGGATGGATCCAAGAAGCAGCTTTAACAACAGAAGACACGTGGGGTACAAGAGTAATTTTATTGTCCATTAAGACTCCCAGATTGCGTACTTGTGAAACAAGGGCAATAGTTGAATCACCAATTTTCAAATGTGGAACAGTGATCAGTGATTTTACTGAGTTTTTGTTTTGAGCCAATGAGTATGAACTCTGTTTTACTGTAATAGTTCGAGATAATTAGGATAGCAAATGATCAAAATCGTTAAAAAATCATGACCTTCCCCTCTGCGGGCATCAAACCACAGACAAAAATCATCACTGCTATGATGAGCCGCCTTTCGGATACGTAAACATACTAACGAACCAAACGATGCCACCAAGCACAACCTAGCGTTATTTATGTCACGAAATTGGATTATTTTGAAGTATATTAAGCCAATATTACCAAATAAACACCCTGATTTAATTTTAGACACCCACATCTTGTATGGTTCAAAATTTAATAGATGCGTCTTGATAATCTTACTGACGCCATGACGGTGATGAAACTACTTGAGCTATTTATTAGGGGATATGTATGCTTGCAAGATGATACCATCTTATAAGTTATAGGTGTCCCTATGCCTAGTGTACGTTTAACACATATTGATAGAATGAATTATTAATGTAAAGCATGGATGCGCTGCTTCGGAAAACGTGAAGAGTTCCTAGACACCTACATATAGTAATAGTCGCTCACTCTTGGCTAATTCGACCATGTTAACCAAACTTGATCAACCATTTACAAGATTGACTTGAAATGGGTTTTGATTTGGCTGATTTGTGTAAAAATTTGGATAAAAGCTCATTTTATTATGATAATCATAATCCATGCTCACAGACTTTAATATTAATATTTAAACTCTATCAATATATGTGTTCAATAAACGTGCATCTATAACTTATAAGACGGTATCATCTTTTAAGCTTACATATCCCCCAAATGCAAACGTACGAAATAGCTCAAGTAGTTTCATCACTGACATGGCGTCAGTAGGATTATCAAGACGCGTTTAGTATTTTTGAACCATACAAGATATATGTGTCTTAGATTAAATATGGATGTTTATTTGGTAATATTGGCTTAATTTACTTCAAATTGATCAAATTTGGTGACATAAATAACGCTAAGACGTGCTTGGTGGGAGCGATTAAAAGGCTCGATGTTCTGTTAGCATGCAGTGGTGATTATTTGTCCGTAGGTAAAGATTGTTGTGACATTTTCAGGATGGTGTGGAAAATAATAATCCTTTAGCGATTTTGTGTATTCCCGCCCTGACCAATCCAACAAGTGGTCCTGGTTTCTGATTATAATCAATAATTGGTATTCATATTGCTGAATAAACTGAATTGTATTGAATTGCTGTTCTTCCCCAAAAACACCTTGCTCCTTAATTAGATTATTATGAGGAGAAGTGCATCAAATATCCTGAGATCAAAGAATAAGAAAAATGTAAAATGTTGTCTGATTAGCACATTCTATTGGCGGCGTCGGATTTCGAAAGGGCAAAGGTACGCAACCGTATGTGCTATAAAGACTTGTTTAGCTAAAAGATAACATGAATTTGGATCTTGCGCCTTATATATAAGACATTTTATGTATGTATGTATGTATGTAAAACAAAACAAAAATGTATGCAATTAAGACCTTTTTTCTGTGTTGGCGTACCGTCACCATCATATGGGTCACAAGTCACAGTTTTGGGTCATTCTTTTAGTTTAAACAAAAATACAATTAATTTGTTCATCTGGAGAGAAAGTATATAGAAATACCCCGCAAGATGATACCAGCTCATACATTTACAGGTTTCCCTTTATCTTTAATGTTTACCTGACTACGTGTTGATAGGGTGAATTATTAATATAAGATGCCTGCGAATTGATATGGACATCGAGAAAAAATATATTCGTGTTGGTTTTCTTCGTCATCGTCAGTCAACCATAGTCGCAAGCGATTAGTTGATTGGATAACATGACTAATGCGCTCGCTATATTAGTAGGCTAATAATGCACGATGTGGGCATATTATTGGTTAAATATGATCGGCTGATAACTTGGTGAACTTGTTCTTGGACCTGTATATTGTAGTGATCGTAGAAAAATGATCGAAACAGTTCTGTAATCTGTAATCAGCACAGTTTTAGCTTTCTTATGATATAAATATTTCTAATATGAAAAATACCACCATGTGGTGGGTTTTCACAGATCGCATCACAAATATATACGGAAATTGTTATGAAAAACTCTTTTAAATGAGTACAGTGTTCAAGTATTCCTGGTTTATCGGTGTCTATGCTATCCTCTTGATAACATTCTGGTTACCTGAAGAACAAATTAGATACAGTGTTGAAATATTGGAAATTGCACTTATTATAAGCTTTAAGATTGGAATCGTTATGGGTATACGGTATTAGATGAGCACGGGAGTTCAGAAGCAATATCGACAAAATGTATATATATACATTATTATCCGATAACGTTTACGTTAACGATCTGTGTACGAGTGGAAGAATTCATTTCATAAAAAATTGATCGTTTGTCAGATATTCTTATAATAAATCAAATACTATTGTTGTTACATACATCTGGGGCATCTCTAATACAAATAAGAGATCCAGATCACTTTCAGTCTGTATCTACTTACGAATTTACCTATGCTGTTCTTCTTAACACTTTCCACGCGGGTATTGGTTTCACTAAATATTCAGAACAGATTTGTCAGAAACCTTTCCAAATGTTCAAGGTCTATCTCAAGAGTTACTGAACCAATACTAGACATGTTTGTACTTATTGCAATGCATTTCTCATGGTGATTCCAAATATGGTAATGAAATTTTTGAAACATTTTGTGAAATTTTGGAATGTCGTCTGCAGACGCCTGCCGCACGGAAAGTGTTTACTCCGTAAACAGATTAAATGAGTACCGTGTACTTTGTGTACTACTCCTGATTTAGCGGGTTTCTATGTTCTCCTCTTGATAGCATTTTGGCTACATACCTGAAGAATAAGTCAGATAGTGTTGAAATATTGGAAATTAGACATAATACCTTATAAGATGAGAATCGTTATGGGTATTTATTACAAGAGCACGTGAGTTCAGAAACAATATCGACAACATGTTGTATAGGTTGTCCGATAACGTTACGTCAACGATCGAAAAGTACTTCAACAAGCTGACATGACTGTATATATTGTCTTCAACGACACGACAAGAAATTGCACGCGATTCGCGAGAAAAAGTACACCAACTTCATTTTCTTAACGATTATTTAATTGTAATAGTCCAACTATCGGGAAAGACCATATCCATTACCGTGTTTGTCGTGAGGCCAAATTGTAATAATGGACATCGGGCGTGCTTGTTAAAGTTATTTTAATATCAGAAATTGGTCGGTATCTAATATCGCCGTCATAACAATTCCAAGTTAAGTTATATCATGTCGTAAGAAACAGAATATGCCGGTTCAGCTGATAATTTTCATATTGTGAGTTTATAATATTCAACTGGCGCAGATATGATGTAACAAGATCTGCATTTTGGATGACTTATTTTCTACTAATCATGCTCGATTTTACATGAAATAGAAATACATAATCGTCATGTCTCCAGACACGACTGTAGCGTTAAGTGATCAACCTACTTATATGGGTGGAATTCTTAATTTTGCTATATAAGATATCGAATACAACTGTTGAATAATACAACCATTCATTGAGCAAAAACGATCCGCGTATTCGGAAATTATCTAATTTAACGATGATCTCTGATGGTTTTGTTTACCAAACTGAAAATTGTTATCATTCTGTTCGGAATTATAATGGAAAAAAATAGTTTGAGACGAAAACAGACATTCCTAGTTTCGGTTAATATAGTGGTTCTTATGGTATCCACTCGCTAATTCTTGTTTGGTAGGTAGAGAAAATCAGATTCATGTTTTAAAATCTTGGAAGTCACACGTAACATATTTGAATTAAGCATTGAATGAAAGGCTATGAGCGATAGATGAGCGTGTGAGACCTCGGAAAAAAGTCGACAAATGTTGATATAGGTTATAGGATAGCGTTACGTCAACGATCGAAAGTACTTCAACAAGCTGGCATGATTGCATAAATTGTCTCCAACGACACGACCATTGAGTTTCAGGAACGTGACTAGAAACGCAATGACCAAATTAAGCGAATCAAGAGAAAAAGTGCGCTTTCGGTTTTTTTCTTAACGACTATTTAATTGTAACAATCCAATTAAACGACCATCTACATGGTCAAGATTGTCGCAAGGTCGAATTGTGATAATAATGGACATTGGGCGTGCTTATAATAAAGTGACTTTGATATCAACAATTGGTTGGACGGACGATATGTCACATCGCCGGTACGATGATACGACATATATCACGTGCCAAATACCGTCCTAGTAGAAATGACTCTTCGTAATCATCCGGCAATTTCACCGGGTAAATTTCTCAAGGGTAAAAACCTAAATCGATGGCCAAAATGTGTGCTGGTGTAGTGTTTTAGGCTGTAAAACAATGGAATCCCCAACATTTTTCACGCTTCAGAAAAATGATGAAGGGTGAAAATAAAAAATTAAGGGTATTTCACCCTTTTGAGTGAAAACACTACATCATACATGCCATAAGCGAAAAAGAAAGACACGAGGTTGAATATTGAATTGAGGGGACAGGTCTCTGGTTGAGAGTGGGCATTTGGTTATGAAATGACACACAAAAATGTCGAAAATGTACTTTTACTAATTGCATAATACATGGTGTCCCAAAGAAACCGTGCACGTGTTAAACCCAACTTATTTGTCCATGAAGTTCAAAATTTTGGTGTAACATTTTTATATATTGAAAGACCAAACGCTTAGCTTTCAAATACCGTGTATTGCATCTGATTTGGTTTTGCCAATCCTGAGATATGATCAATTAACTAAATTTACCTAAACTCGATGTTGTGCCACTTTTACAGAAAGAATGCTTATAAGCGTCAAACAGATAGGCCTACTATGTGTTCTTCCAATGAGCATCAATCCGTCTTTAAACATGGGAGGGTGGAGGCATTCGGTCTGAATTTTGGGAAAATATTCAGTTCTGTTTGACTACACAGACACGGCATTCTATTATTTAAACCTATTAAATCGCAATACAAAAATTGATAATTGCATAACATTTGCTAAGATCACTCGAACAGGTTGAAGATTTGTATCTCCTGAGTAAAACTTTCTATTCATTGCAAACTGTAAGTAGCACAACGTCGATTTTAGGTAGCTTTAGTTAATTGGTCATATCTCAAGATTGACCAAACCAAATAAGATGAAATAAACGGAATCTGAAAGCCAAGCGTTTGGTCTTTCAATATGTATAAAAATGTTACACCAACTTTAGGAACTTCATGGTCAATAAGTTGGGTAAACACGTGCACGGTTTTTATTGGGACACTCTGTACTTTGATTGTTAGATAGAATGCCTCTACTGATGAATTTTTCAATGCATCTTCCTTGCAATTTAGTCATTTCGTGCAATTGCAAGTTAGTATCGATCGTTCAGTCTGTTAATTGGCATTGCGCTTCTAGTTCATTATCAACATACTTTCTTCCTGCACAGAATGCGGAATCAAAAACACCTCGGCACACACCTACGTCACGAAATTTAATCGCCAATTTGCTAATTACGACTGTCGTGAGCCGCCTGCGGTACACTCTTGTCTAATATCAATAGCAAGCACTTGATAATACCATAGTCCTATATTTTAGATATAGGTGTAATAGAAAATAACACGTTTTAGGTGAATACGCGTTAGGAACGGAAAGTACTTTAGCCGTGTCCCCGTAAAATATAATTATACAAATATCCTGTCGCATCAAACTCAATAGACCTTGCCCCATTTTGATGGAACACAAATACATGTATGGAGGGCGATCTCTAGAATGAGATTAGATCATTACCACATGATAAGCATACTTTTGGATTTTATGCTATGTAAAGTGCTTAGTGACTTTTGTTTTAAGCCTTAATAAATATATTTGTTTATGTTATTATTATTATTATTATACTTCACTAAAATATTAGCTATAGTGCATTGTGCTTTAATACTGTCGATAAACAATGGTAGGTTCAGGTCCCAACCTTTACAGAACAAGGTATAATGAAAACGTATAGGTCCTATATACTTATTGAGATCATGTATGGTGTCAATGGAAAGCTTAGATTGTATAGAATATGTTAATTTTTATTTCATCTCAACCTAATAAACTGGGAATGACCAATAGGCAATACAAACTTTCGAGTACAGACCCCCCTTATACCTTGGGATAAATAGTCAAAACGGGGTTTAGAATTGTGACGTCACCCCAGGCACAGAAATTCATCCTCATCCTATTCAACCCATTCATCGAAGTCCGAGATCGATACCACACAGACAGTACTGCACACAGAGCTACTATTCAAATAGATACAAGAAAGGCATGCATCACAATGGACAATGAGTTTGTTTACATTACCGGGTCCCTTTGCTGACGTCACACAAGAATCTTGATTTTCACCTCTCCACTTCCGGGTTTGCGTCCGCCTTACACCGGCACTTTCTAATGCTATTTATTATTTACAGTGGCATTTTGGGACAAGGACACCCCCGGGTGGACACCACCATTTTTCTAAGCTTTCCAATGATATATAATTTGGCTATATTTCGATTTTCAATGAATAGCACCTTTAATGAAGTTGCTTTTATAGTCATAAATAGTGGGAATTATGTAAAAGCGTGCTATCAGGCAACAGATTGAGGTTACATCTATAATAATACCGCGGCGTAACAGCTTGTCAAATCGTATTACATATGTTTATGTTTGGAAGTGATACCGTTCAATCATGCTAAAACAAATGTCAAATTGGTGTGGTATTCCAAAAATCAAAAAAGCTTCATCACGGCGATTTGATAACATATGTGGTCGCCTTAACCCACTGCAGTGAAGAGTTTCGAGTTTAGTCAACTTTAATGATATTTTCTGTCTTCGGTTGTATATTCGTATACCGAACTCATTAAAACATGAAACTGACGAGGCTAATTGGGAACCGCTAGGTGAAAAGGTATTCAGATTCGCTCAAACATGTCTGGTTCTGGTTTTATGGTTTTGAGACCAGAAATAGCCTTTCAAATTGTGATGGTTAATATCGCATATCGCATGAACTATTCACTTATCTCTCGGAAGAAATCCAAGCCCTGAAACTATTATTAGGGATGAGCGAGTGAGTGCCGCCGCCGTCTGATGGGTCCGTTGAGAAAGGAATCCAGGAAATAAGGGTCGGGTCACGCAAACAATAGCAAACACTAGACGATTGATGGAATGCGAATAGATCCTTTTGTTTAGACAAATCGCGTCAAATATAATACAGTTGATGTGATAGGGTTATCACTTCCATCACTTCCGTATATTGTTGATAGACTTCGTGGGTTGGAAGTCTAAGACTAAAATCTTCAGTGACGATGGTTTTTCTTTTGATTTAATCAACACGTTGTTGTTGTTGATGGTATTATCAGATTATAGTCAATTGAATCATTAAATGCTCCGTATGCAGGGGCGCAACCAGGGGGATCAGGGGGCATTTGCCACTACTGCTAGACGGCTCGACACCTGATGCACCCAGATAAAATGGGAAATCGTGTATATAAATCAAAATTGTGCCCCCTTCCCCCCGATCAGAGGCCTGTCCCCACAAAGAATAATTGAAGACCCTAGGTATATAATACGCCACTGTAAATTGATGTGAGTTTGATGATACAACTGGACCCTATATCATAAAGGTCAACTTAAGATTAATGTTAAGTTTGTAAGTTAAGAAGAGTTCCTATTACATTCTTCTTAAGTTAAGAATTAAAACTCTTCTTATAGGATAAGAAGAAGGTTATCTTTGAAGTTAAGAAGAATTCCTTTAGTAAAGTTAAGATATCCTCTGACCTCTTCTTAAGTTAAGACGGCACTTTAAAAGGATATCCTTCTTATGTTGTTTTATGAAATAGAAGATACGAATCTTCGTAACTTAAAGAGTTCATGATTTAAAAAGAATCCAACTTAAAAAGATCTAAAGTTTTTATGAAACAGGGACCTGGATTGGCTGCGTTACAAAGGTCTAACACATGATGCAATCTGTAAAAACCCGTCGGATGTCGCAAAATATGAACTAGGGAATATGGGTAAAATGTAAAAAAGAAATAAGAAAATAAAAGATTATTTTTAATATTTGTTTTAAAGATTCTTTTAGAAAATTACTGTCCAATACTTTGCGTCATCATCTTTTATGAAATTTCACCTTTAAAAATGTACTCAAGTCACTTTTCTTATTGATCTTATAATGTTATTGGTCACAGGTCACTAATAGGTATATCAAATAAGGTGGGATCGTTTTAAAAAATCCTTAAAATCGTGATACGTGTCTGTCTCTATTTGAAATAGAAGTTGTAAAAAAAAATAACATTTTTGGTATCATATTAAAGACAATTTATCCAGCTACCGAATAAAAAAGAATTAAAGCCACATGTTTAGCAACAGTGAAGTTATCAATCTAAACGTCGAGTGAGTCAAGGGTGGGATCGGTGGATTAGGTGGATAGGTTTGTACACAAAATAGCGGAAAACTAGAACTTTTGAAATTGATGCCATTTTAAAGGTATACATAGGAAAGTTTTCAAACTTCTCATATGTGTTAATAACATGTGCTTGCTACTATGAATACTAATATTGAATTGTTATCTAGACATTCTCTACTGGAATATGATGTTCAATTCAGGGAGTGTTTTAATGTAAAAAATACACAGTTTTATTCATTTTATTGATTAAACAATGGCCAAATCGCAGTCTCTCTATTTCATTTGTGTGACTCTTCAGTCCTTTTCTACCCTGGGTAGTAAAACATTTAACTAAAAAGCCAGAAGTGTTTCTTCACAGAATTGTTCATAGATTTATGAAAAATTTGCTATTTAGACCTATTTTGGACCACCCTGTATTCAAAATAAAAGGAACTTTAACGATATTCATGTAGTTCATTTTGATAACCATTTTCTTTTAAATTAAATGGTCCATGCTAACTAAATGTCATAGAATATTATATACAAACATTCATTTTATGCATTATTTCATCATAATTTTAGACACCCTGTACTTTTCCTGTGTACATTTTGGGCAAATGATTCTTAGCAAATTTGGTAGCACCTTCTGCGGTTGTTCTGATTTTGGTGACTATTTTCAGCTAAACCCTAATTGTACAAACTATCAAACTATTTTGTGAGGAGCAAAAACGATCAAATTTGTTATGTTCCACCCTGTAAAAATTGTACACACCCTGTATAATTTGATTCTTTTTTGCAAAAATAAAAAACCTTGAATCTTAAGCTTAAACATTCCCTACACAGAGGATTGCAGTGCAAATCTGTCCGATCTTCGCCATGTAATGTCTATGGCGGATTTCATTCCGTGGTTAAAGCTATGTGGTTTCCGTGGTCTTCGCTATCTCCAAGCAGATAGAGCAATACGTACATGGACTTTTTTGTAGACGAGGGTTCATTTCATGATTTGGTGAGGTTTAGAATGAGTTAAGATTCCTGTAATTTCGAAGACCACAGATTTTCAAAACGTGAATTTTCCAACATTTTACGACATAAATTTGGTCACCAAACGTGTTTAATACTATACATTTTACGTTCTGCAGATGTTATTGACCCTCCTCTAAAATTCTACATGATTTTTAACACGTTTCTCAGTTTTTGAGATGCCCAAATAGACCATTTCCCGAAGCTATTTCTAGCAAATATTGCAGTCACTGAGACTCCATTGTTTTCTTGCGTATAACAAAATGTGATATGCAGCGTGACCTCCCTACTGGCTGACTATGTATCTTTTTGGCCTGTTTGCATGATTTCTTGTTTTGTACCTTTTTATGACATCACAATCATCATTCACTCATAACTTTTGTTGTAGTGATCGTAGAAAAATGATCGAAACAGTTCTGTAATCAGCACAGTTTCAGCTTTCTTATGATATAGATATCTCTAATATGAAAAATCCCACCATGTAGCGGGATTTCAGTATTCCTACAAAGACTGTAGCCACTTAACAAACAATATTACCATCGGTACTTGCAGTTAGCCACATCAACCCACTTTGTACAACAAAACGTCGATTCAAAAATGCTGATCGAGCCGCGATCAGCATTTTACGTCAGCCAGTGTCCCCCTGCAGCACACATGATACATAACGCGAACCATATTTACATAGAGGGCGTTTTTAAGAAAAGGTTCAATAAATAGCGATGGTATTGTTTTAATCAAGTTTTGCTGTCTTTTTGTGAGTAGAAACAACGCTAATGGTAATTTTTAACGTTCATCTTGAATTCTGAAGTAAATTAATTTAGAGAAAAAAATCTTCAACACTACTTTGTGTCCCTTTAATACAATATGCCAGCAACAACCACGACTAGGCTGCGCAACTCTTTGAGATGAATAAATCAATGAGTGAATTAATTTTCCAGATTATGTTACCGGTATGAGATCTGAAATGTGTTTTGACTTGAAATGATTCAACAAACACGCCCCCTTCTCATATCTAACGCTTAAAGGAAATCTATCTATTCGGCTCAATAAGGGGCTTCATCAGTAACTCTGAGATATTTGCACCTGAGTATATTACATTACAATTCCTTTATAAATCTTGTCTCAGCCCAAAATTATTACCGCTCGATTTCATGGTTATTGTGTTCAGTTAAATTGTCATGTTTAGAACTGCAATTAAATCATGGATAAAGCTTAATATTAAACTGTGTGGCGGCGATATTCCACACGATGATGCGGCTTCATTCGGCACGTTAGCCTTATACCCACTGAGATGATACTATGGGCTACAATGACTGAGGGAATTCTCAAATGCATACCAACGCTTTGGTTTGTCGGTCAAAAGAAAAATTCCACATTTACATGTAAATTTCATTTTTATTCACATTATCATCACTGTCAAGGTCAAAGGAACTTATAAATGTTACAGAAATGACCAAATAACACCACTGTATTCGTTTTCTCTACCTTGAACATCGTGCGGTCATGCCCTCATTTTAGGTTAGGCACAGCATCAAATCGTGATAGCTGTAAACAAAGCTAAAGCATCACAAATTTGCGACAAATATAATTTTAAAATCTAGAGGTCCTCACCATTCCAACTCATTTATATTCGTCAGAATCGCGATCAACTTTAAATGTCAGAACAGTTTAGTTTCCTGTAACATGATAACGGGAATCTATGTGTGGGTGCACATCAAGGTATTTTACACTTTCCACGCGGCAGGCGGCTGCAGACGACATTCCAAAATTTCACAAAATGTTTCAAAAATGTCAAAATTGTTAAATTTCATAACCATATTTGGAAACACCATGGAAAATGCATTGAAATAAGTACAAACATGCCTAGTTTTGGTTGAGTAATACTTGGGATAGATTTTGAAAATTGCGAAACGTTTCTGAAAATCTGTTTTGTATATGGTAAAAATAATGGCCGCGTGGAAAGTGTTAAATATTCTTTATAATATCAAGCAATAGGAAAATGCAGGCCTCCTTGGTCTCAACTAAATCTAGCGATGATTCAGTTTGCCTTTACTCCAAATTCCGGTGGCAGGTAGTAGTGTGTATCAAATAAACTAATAGTGTTGATAATATTCAAATGAAACCGGTTTTCGACAGATATTATTCGAAGGATATACTTATGGATCTTATGATGAAAATATTTAAGATGTGGGCAGATTTATCCGTTGATATCATGCATAATCTACATTTTGATTTTACATAGCATCCATTTAAAGCCTTGTACCTGTCGATTGAAAATCCTTGGGCCTCAATATCAGATTTTGTTTACGTGCATCGATTTGAGTTAGAAATACACATTGAATTGCAAAAATATTTGACTGGTACTTGATGATGATTTTTAAATAGTTCGGATTTACGGTACTTGATGCTTGATTGAAAGGCAAGTTATGCAAGTTATTCTTAGATTTCCTTCATCATTGTTTTCCTTTAGGCTTGTAAGCGAAAACAAAAGAATGAAACGTGGGGCCTTTTTAATTGCAAAGGAATCCATTTATTAAACATACAATACTGGTTGATATCTACGGGTTTCAATAATACCCACTACAATAATTTACTATGCCTTATGCATTTCTGATCATTTTTTCATTTTAAATGAAATTATGTTAAACGTTAATTGGAGCTTTTGTAGTTTTCTCTTAGGTTTACCCAGAAAGAACACACGACAGCACCTCTTCTACCGGAGTGTATTTCACACTTCCGGCACCTCTCGTTAGCTGCCTATTGCCTAGTTCCAAAGAGTCACCTGGTCACGTGGTTTAGAAATAGTCAAATTGTCGGCTGAACATCCTTGCAGACTATTGGAATTTCAAATGTAGAGGCCCCCGCCTGATATAGTTTATGAAAATGCAGGTTAAATTAGTTTTCAAAACTTTTTCAGAACAAAAAGCTTGAAAGAGTACCCACGGAATATTCTTAATCGAAAATATGCAAAAGGGGTGGACACAAGTTATCGATGAATGCAGTTACGATTCACTTAGGCGAGGTTTATATACCGGATGACAATACGTTGCGCCGGGTACATAAGAGTACGATTTGTGATGTCACAGACAACCCCACGCTCAACCGTCTACTGTGAGGTTTTAAAACCAGAAATAAATCGATAAGGTGACTTTATAGTATCGGTCGGTTAATAGGCTATATATTACGCTTTATCTGAAATCGTTACACTTGACTACTTGAGGCCAGATAATATGTAAGCAACTCATCATGATATGTTGATATCGGTATATAGCCTTGGGACAATAATAAATTCAATGTTCAGTTTAAGAGGAGAATGTTTTTAGCATTCCCCCGCACAACATTATTACAAGCCACACACAAATCCAAATGGATTGAATGTTACCCCACATGCAAGATGTTGGATATTAGGGTATCAAAACAATATGCAGACAAAATGGTAAGTTGATAGCTTTGTTCACTTATCATAATTATAGATGATATGTGATCATATTTTCAGTTTCAGTTTCAGTTTATTCAAAATTAAACATTCTATTGATAATAGATGTGCTAGTGCTATTAGATGTTCATATTAATTTTGGCAAATTACCCTTTGATTATAACCATATTATTATGGTTATTTTAAACTAAAATTCATTTTTAGATCCAAAGATCCACTAGATCAACAACAAAAACTTGCTTCGCTATTGCAAACTATATATACAAATAATAACACCGCCATGTTATAAATCTAATAGCACTAAGTGAAGGATAGAAGAAAAGGAACTTTCAAAAACCATTAGGTTATATACCTATTTGTTTTCTCGTATTTGTTCTTACAAAATGCCTTACGTGTGACGTGAGCAATACATGTATAAGGAAGGGTAAATGGTATCAAATGTTCAACCTTTGAGCCGTGGTCGTTCCGCGTATGGTTATTATGCCTTGTAGTTCGTTGCGCATGACGGGCAATTAAGTGGCATAACGCCCTGGGCGACCACGCGAGCATATTATTTTACAAAGTATCTTTTACATTATAATATAGAATGAGAAACAACTAGAAGAGGGAAAAGACAAGTATTTCGTATTACAGGGTGTCTAAAAATGATGAGTTGAGGACGAAATCCCGGAGAGCAAAAAATAAACCTGCTTATGTTGCTAAATTGTTCCGCAAAGTGGATTTGATAATTAGTTGTTCACTCGAATCGAGTGTCTGCAATAAAGTCTTCATATATTGAAAAAGGTTCATTCTAAATTTGGGGAGATTGAAATATATCTAAGTTCATAATTTATAATTGAGAAAAGTATGATAAAGATATTAGATGTCTTTTTATATTGACGAAGTATGTTCATTTGACGGATAAATTGCATTGAAAAAACTAGGTTATCCGCCAGTAATTTTAGGTTTCAGGATGCCAGGATTATCACTTAAATTGAACACTGCCTAACAGTCCAGCATTTTAAAAACATATCAGATGGACGTTTGGAGAACAAGCTATTCTCATTATGAACATTTTATAAATTTTAAACATATCATTCTAATAGTAGTATCTCTGATTCGCTTAGTAAATAATATACCATAGCTCCCTTTATGACCAATCAAATGTAACACAATTTAAAATGTATCCATCATTTTAAAAAGCCCGAATCACAATTATGCTGACGCAAATTTTAGCATGAAATTGTTATCTATAAATGTCATTTCCATGATCACCATATTGGACCATGTGCACACTAGAATCATGATATTTATCGGTTTATTTATATAGATGTAACAAAGAACATGATGTAAATCCTATATGGAGGTTATCCATGTTATCGGATTAGCTGCGATCTTTTCGGTATTAATAACTTATGCTTAAGATTTTCAGAAAGAAGACACACCTGTTTCATGATATGTAGGGGAATATGGGGCAACTGGACCGTGGGGCAAGTGGTCCGAAATGAAGGATTTTGTAATTGTATGGGCATACTGCTTTCTTTTGAACAATACGACTTTTGTTGATACTTGACATATATCTTTACCTTCTACAATCCAAAACATTTGGAACTTTAGGATATTTACACATGTGATTTGTCTCCATATCTTTGAAGCTAACTCCTTGAGTGACTGATTGAAAATTCACAGATAGTATGGGCGATATATGAAGATGGGTTTAGATCATGTTTAATGTACTTTATATGATTGACAGATATACAACAGTAAATATATACATGCAGTACAGTCGTCTTAAGATACTAGGTGCATATTGCATTTGATGGGTGCTATATTGTAGTGTGCTTAGGGACTTTCCGAAATATGATTAAAACCATAGGTTGTGGTTGAAATGACCGTAAAATGGCGCATATTGCTAATTTGGGACATTGGGGGTTTGGATTTCCGATCAATATTATCATTTAAAGAATGCTTCAACTTAAATCATTATCACGGGTATTCATTTGGTAGAGTTATTAGTTCATGAATTTGCAAATAACAAAGTACACCATTTCTTATTTATCTAAAGACACTCATCTACTTGTAGGACCCGAACGCCGTAATATTTGCGAATTCAAAGATACTCACTGGCTACAGAAATCTGTGTAATGGCTAAAAACAAAAATGCAGTTTTCCCTTTTTTTCTGAAATGTATTGGAGTTATTGATTATTATGACAAATGGTGGTATGTTTTAAAACATTTTGGCGGAAAATGTATTACGTCACAGGCGTGTTTTAATAACGTTTCATCTCGACAAAGTGCTACGTCATTTGTTGGGGTAAGTGGTCCGAAGGGGTGTGGGGCAACTGGACCGCCTGCAAAAACTTAATCAAAATTGTAAAATTAATTTTGAAAATGAGTTGTTAGTGTCAATAAAACATGACTCGGTATTGAAATGTGAATGGAATATGAAATAATTCACATTCTTTCAAGTTCTTAGACATTTTGGGGCATTTCGGGTCTAATACCACTATTTCTGATATTGAAGGATTACAATATGACATGAAATTGCTTTAGAATGGTTTAAAACCTCGGTATTATGATTTACATCTTTATTATATTTTGAATGGTGTCTGTAAAGGTATTTGCTATGACGAAATATCATGATTTATATATTTTATCCACTGCTTTTTGTGTATATCAACCGTTGGGTCATCATTGTCATATTGACTAACTTCCCCTGTAACATGAAAAGCTGGCTAAATATCAAGATGGTTTATTTATAAGTACTAAATGATGATTATATGAAGTAAATAAAATCATTAAAGAAAGGGGTATATATAGACAAATGTATGGGGCGTCTGAATATCACAACCATGTAACCATTTAACTAGGTTCATACCGTTTTATCTAATAAACGTGCAGTCGAAAATTGCGCTTGCTTTGTACACCATATTACTGCGTTTTGCACGTTAACCACGAAAACTGTATAAAACATGGGTTTCATGAGACCTGTATCATTTTTACACGTTAAATAATATGGAAATGAGTTGGTAAAGAAAATACTGCTTAGTTACTGTGTTGTCAATCAATGATTTCGGTGTATTCTAACCGTTGGAACATATAGGACCAGTTGCCCCAACGATGGGGTAACTGGACCGTGCCAAGTACAGTTTTTACTACTACTACTTACTACTTATGTCGTTCTCGAACGGTCTTCGTGATGGCTCGCCAAACTACTCTGTCCCTCATGCATGCTTTCATCTCCTCATCATTCCTCAGTCCTGTGTCTTTCGCCAAGTTGTCCAAGTATGTTAAGGCTGGGCGGCCGACAGATGTGTGTCCGTGTTTGGGTCTCCATAGCAGCAGGTCGGATACAATCTCATTTTCTCTTCTCATGCAATGTCCTGCAAATCTTATCCTTCGATCTGTGATGTTTTCTGATACCTTTTGTAAGTTTCCATACAGGTCTTTGTTTGGTACCTTATCTTTCCAACTAACGTTGAGTGCAGTTCTCAGCATTCTAGTGTAGCATCCATCTAGAGATTTATTCAGTCTGTTGGTGATGGTCCATGTCTCAGCTCCATACAGTAGAACACTTTGAACAGTAGCTTGGAAAAGTCTGATTTTGATTTTTCGACAGAGGCTGGATTTCCACACTTTGTTCAGAGCATTGCAGGCCTTCCAAGCAAGTGCTTTACGTACTTTTATGTCATGCTGGCTACTACCAACCCAAGCTCCCAGGTACTTGAAGTCCTCTACGTTGTCTAGGTTACTCTCATCAGAGGTTTTTAGCTGTACCGCTTGTGCTTGGTGGAATACCATGCATTTGGTTTTCTTGGCATTCATGTGGAGCCCAGTTTTGAGTGCTGCTTCCTCAACATATTTCAGCAACTTCTGTGCCTGCTCCTTAGTGTCAGAAAGTAACGCTATGTCATCTGCAAAGTCAAGATCAGTGACGTTCTTTGGCCCTATTCTTCGACTTTGTCTAGGCTTGAGGGTGAATCCTAGTTCCTCTTCTCTCCCACTGATAGCTATTCTTAAGCAGTAATCAAGGATGATTATGAATAGGTAGGGGGCAAGGGTATCTCCTTGGAGTACTCCTGCTAGGATGTCGAACAGTTCCGTGTCGCCATCAGGTGATATGACTTTGGCTCTTGTGTTTCTGTAAGTTTCATCAATTGCATCTGTTATAACCTGTGGGACACCGTATGCTTTGAGTATCTTGATCATTTTCCCACGATGTATGGTGTCGAATGCCTTTTTGAAATCAATGAATGTTATGACTGCAGAGAGATTATTGGAATGTATACCTTCGATGATTCAGTTTTTAGTTAGTGGTAATTGGCCTTTTGTTTGGGTATTTTTTAACATTGATTATATGTTATATGTAAACAGTTACATGGGTGATATTTTCATAGCAAATCCATAAATATTTACACGAGCTTTAAGCTTTTATATCATGAAATATGCTAATAACCGGTCCAGTTGCCCCATCCTCCCCTAGGCCCATGTTGCCAGCCTGCTTCGATAATGTCCTAACTCACTTTTCAGCGAAATTTAGTTTTTTGTATAAATGATGACTTCATTACATTATGTACATGCTGTAATAATACCCAAGTCATTGACAAATAAAAAGTGTTGATAAATGCACAATTGCAATTCTGCTTAAGTCAGCATTGTGAGTTAGACAGATTGTAATAATTATGTAAAATGTTGTTTAAATGGGTCATATTAACTCGTATTAGACTATAACAAGCCACATTTCACTTAAAGGTATATCCCCAACCTAATTCTATCCAACATGTACTGCTCCTGTTGGAATTCACCTGTACTATTCATGGTGCAATTCAACATATCGTCAGCCTGCTACGATAACTCACTTTTCCTATTTTTGTTGTTTTCTCAAAACTAGAAAAACTGAGTTAGGCATTTATCGAAGCAAGCTGACGATTGGTAACATGGTTAATGCAATGCATTGGACATCATATACAAATTCAATTGAGTGTAGAATAGGCTTGGTGCGATTCGCATCTGTAGTTCGTTGCGCATTGCTATATGGATAACCTTTTTAGGCACCTGGCACCATCAGGACATGAACCAGAGATTATAGACTGCGCTATACACTCTACAAAAAGGCCTATTCAAAACCACTAAATATCATGTCCTCAGGACAATTAATAGAAATCTAGTCAAGCTTGTCAAAGGTCATATGCTATATCCCAAAGTCCCCATTTTTGGTGTTGAGGATCTTTGAATTAGTATTTGTCATTTAGATATCTGGATTTCAATTAAGTGTCCCTAAGACAAGATATCTTGTCATTTTGAACAGGCAGTTATAAGAGTATAATATGGTATATCTAAGAACACTGACATCATCATAATAAATCCAGCTTTAAACTTACTATATATATAGATATACAAGGTATCTAATGTATGGTAATGGTACCCAACAATATTTTACCGATGGAAATAACCTCACCGCTTATCGGGCAAATGCGGCGAAAAATATGATAATGTATTAAACGTCGGGTAACAGTTGCGTGAAGACCTCAATGGTGCTGAAATATAGATTCATCCATTCATTTAATATACAAGTACATTATAGGACAGCTTTCTCTTTATCGGTACCGTAATGAAGTGAAAGGTCCCACGATGTGTCAAATACTGCCGTCAAGAATTACCTGGCGGCTTTCAACGATAGGAATTGCCTGCCTTTGTATCTGCACGCTATAGATTCCATCCGGCAGATTTTTAATTATCAATAAGAGGGGACTTATATGATCCTATCAGGGAACTCAAATCGAAAGCTAATCATGAGAGTATAATATGAAACGCGTCTCCTTGGCTATTGATACATAAGAGCATATCGCTTCAAGTTCATATTATTAAGCTTGTTACATTCACGTATGAAGCAAGTTCAAGAAAGAATAAGAAGAGCGCTGTCAGGGATCTGGTCCGGTAATTCTTGATTGTAAATGCAGAAATATTAAGTAGTGGTATAACTTGTACAGAGGTAATGTACTAACACGTACGGTACTATAGCCTGGTAGGTATAACTATAATAGGCATGCATTATGCAAACTCAAGAGGAAAACGTTTCATACATTTATGAATATAGGCAATAGGCATGAACAGTGCGTTCAAATAAAATGTCTGAGTTCCGCAAGAACTTATGAAATACACAGTTCAACAAAAATAAGTTCCCCTTTAGATTATGCCTGATATTTTTAAAGTGAGTTACTCCATCGAAACGATTATTGACACACATAATGTACGTGTTCACAGCAACACTAGAACGAAGCTATATTAACTACGCAGGTGTTGTAATGCTTGAATGAGCACACATTGAATGGAGGAATACCTCATTTCAAAAGTTGCTAAAAGTTCAATATCGCGTGTGCTCATTCAAGCAGTACCTGTGCGTAGTTCAAGCAAAGACCCTGGTTCAAGCTGCTTAATCATCCTCCTTGAATATATAATTAAGCAACTTTTCCTCCATTAATTGTGTGCTAATTCATGCATTACAACACCTGCGTAGTTATAGCCCGTTCTAGTCTTGCTGTGAACACGTACATTATGCGTGCCCAAAATCGTTTCGATGGAGTAACTCATTTTAAAAATATCAGGCATTGAGTCGAGCAAACCGTAACGCAAAGTGTCCGTAATTTGTCCAAATGATTATGCTAAAAATAGTTTGTAAACTTTAAATACATCAATTCGTACGGATAACGATATGAATTAGTTACTGACTTTGACTTGCGTTTTAGATAATATGTACACTAGCAACCAGTATTATGACACTTGGTTATGGTGTCAATATCATCCCATATCAAATTTGGAGTGTAATATTTCTCTACGAGTTAAACAAATGTGTTGCTGAATCTCTTCTCATTAATAAATTCATGTTTACTACAACATCAGCTTATTCCATGGAATTGAAGAAAATATGTGCCTTCTTCAAATCCCCATACAAATTTCCCATTGGAAATAGCTTATGAATAATGAATCAGCCTCATTATAGCCAATGTAATCCCATGGTGGGTAGTCTGACAATTTTCACTTCCTTTAAAAAAAACCTTCTCAGTGGTTTTTCAATGGCTTCACTCAAGTCAAACTAATCCCAATATTGTCACTAGTCTTAATCTCTCACAGATATTGACACTTGATCTCATTTTTCATCTTAAAAATAAGATATTTGGTAGGAAATTTAGTTTCATTTTGACAACTTTGCTTATATATTTGAAATGGAAACCACCAAATTATCTGTACTTTCTTATAGCACCCACATGACATGGGCACACTATACACAGTTCTTTTCATTTCATCATAACGTGGCATTTTTGTCAAGCTAATTTGACTCTAAATTAAATAAATACATAAATGCGAAACGCTGAAATATCGTTATATAAAAGTTTTCCCTTTAAAATAATAATGTTTCCTAAAATGATTTAAACAAACTTTTAAGAACTTTCCATTAATTTCATAACCCTGGAATACTATCTAACACAGCTAACACAGTAGTTCAATATATTCCCAGTGCTTTCACTCAATTTGCAGCTTGCAAGGTGTCCTAATACTTTTGGTTGCTAATGTATAATACTATGATCTTAATTGCTGGATATTGAAATCCAAAGTGATTTTCGGATACTGATCTATTGATATCTATATACTCTTTATAGGACCACCTGTTATAACATTCCAGGGTTAGAGCTTGCACGTGCTTCTATTGTATTCCGGTATGCCATTCAACGTACTTCACCTTCACTTGGATCGGTTTATGTATAGCTTTTCTATTTATAGCCCAACCCAGCAAAGCAATTCCGTACGTTACATAACCTTTACAATACATGTACATTCCTGGGATAACTCTCAACATGTGTACAAATGTCTGGGGAATATACTACGGTAAGCAGCCAACCATTACAATATTCCTTATGTACAGCGATGTACAGAAAATACGAAGTTTTATATTACAGTCCAAAGTATCAGAATGCTTCAAATATACATAAAACTGTTTTAGAAGTGTATGTTACTTCTATGTTATCAAGCAGTACTACCTCTTTATCATGTCGAAGGGTTAGGACCACAAGGTCCTATCTGTAATTGCTGCCACTTGTTATACATGGAGTTGATTTTGCTGAGCAATTGGTATAAACTAAATGTAACTCGGAGCAGCTATTGCAGAAATGGTCATTTTGTTGAGATGCCTATATAAAACGTATATCTGTAATAATAGCTGCCATATGTTATATACTTCTGGTGCTATATGGTGCACCCTTGTGAAAATGCAATCGTACACATGGCAGCCATTGTAGATATATAGGTTCTTGTGGCTTCTTGACTACAATAACCCGGGTCAAGATATAGCGGATTCAATCCACAATCCCAAAAGCTCAACACTTATACAGGTGAGATGCGGGGTGAGATGAAATAGTAAAAGTAGCCCGGAGAATAATATGTGCACCAAACACCATATCGATGACGTCACAAGGTGTCGCATTTCGTTTGACCTTAGTTTGATCACTTCTTTATGGGAAACGGAACGTCCACGGGATAAGTTTGTATTTCGGTAAACTGATCGTCTTCAATGCGTTCATGTATGAAGAGCTATAACAAACTTGAATGGATTTGTACTATTAGATGACGAATATGTGCGGTGGGACATAGCAATGGCGACTTAAACATACATGTATACAGACTGTTACCCGAAAATCATACATAGTTTGATCAGTTCCAAATTGGCGAGAAATATTCGGTTTTTATCTCTCCACGGACAAAAGTAATCCAAGCGTACGTGCACGATATTTGCGTTACGCATATGTTGCACAGTGCGATTTTTGTCTTCATCTGCGCTCGCGTCCATCTGTATTCATTCGCTGCTGTAAGGAGGTTTCGCCAATTTGGAACTATCAAACTATAGGCCCTATGTCTCCAAAAAGAATAAACGCTGCAGTGATATAATGTTTCCTAAAACAAAATAAATAATATTATTGGTTACCAAAAGCAATATTTGGAATCACCATGAGAAATGTATTAAAATGAATACAAATATGCCTAGTATTGGTTCAGTTATTATTGAGATAAAACTATGAAAGTTGGGATAGATTTCTAAAAATGTGTTGTTTCGATATGGTCAAACTAATACCCGTGTGGAAAGTGTTAACGTATTGGTAAGTAAGTAAGTTTTTTTTAAATCGTATGATTTCTTTTGTTACAGTCTGTATTCATATGCACGGTTATGGATTCCCCATTCTCAGAAAAAAATCTGATAAGACTCTCAGTTCTCTATAAAGGATCCGTCTATACGAAACTTCGGCATAGTTTTTGATATATCTCATCATTTCAATATATTCATCCTCCCACACCGTTTGTTGATACGAGGGATATTTTTACATTTCTATATTCAAGATACTATTTCATACTTCGCGGCAGGTGTTGAGCGTCACTTTAAGATTGAATTTCGTGAGTGCCAGTTTCTGGAGGTGTTTAATGAGCACGTTTCTTGGTAGTCTTGAACATAACTGAACGTACTAGTATTTGTTTCGCAGATGGTAAACAGTGGTATAAATAAAAATTCATCTACTCAAGTGTGTGAATCTCATGATTTTCGCCTATGATTAACCACCATAATGAGATAAATACCAGACGCTGAGAACCTGAGACTGACGAACATCACCCGACCAACTGAGAAGATGTGGGTATCATGCGCAATGCATGTTACCGTTTAATATTATAATATTGACACCGTAGAGAAGTCTGAGTTAGGTAAACTGTCAAATATGTAATAAAATACGCAAAGTACCAAACATAAGAATTGAAAGTGCATATTTTTACTGATATAAATAAGTAGTGCGACTTTTCCGCATACTATTGTAACATTGAAAGTAAAAGTACAACGTACCATCAATACACCTAGCACATAAAAGTCCCGGACCAGGTGCTTTGAAATTGGCTAATTCAAAATAGATAATCGGTACCAAAATCTGAGATATATTAAATACATTAAACGTATTATACATTCTTTGAGCAAATTTCTTCTCCGCAGTTTGATACCTTATTAAACAAAATCGAATGGATACTTTTAAAGTTATGGCGATTGCTTCAAATTTGGTATCATTGTAAAGATGAACGCATTAGCTTTTACATGATAAATTACACTAAATGAACATATCCCGAGATATTTGAACAAATTGTGATTGAAAAAGATTTCCAAACTTTTTTTGAGCAGTTTAGTAATCCAGAAAACATTTATATGTTCCTTTGAGGGTGTATTTTTATGTCAAATTATCTTTATCATTGCCATATGTGTTGTTGTTGATGCTGCGTGTTGATGTTTATTGATGCATAAAGGTAATGGCCAGGGCTCTGCCTTATGGGATTAAAACCATAGGTTGAATAACATAACAGGTAGAATATCAATGTACTTTTTAATAATATCAATCAAGCAATGAAATTTTTTTCTCGAATCAAATCGCTTTCATAAGACTAACGCTGCAGTGATTGGATTTTAAGGCGACAATAGAGGATCACTTAGAAGTAAAGTGGCTCGTACAATAGTAGCCTATGATTATATCACGAGGTTGTTTTGTAAAGGCATGTACGCGCTGATACCGATTACTGTAATGGACCGTCACCAGTGATACAAGCATTCATTAGATGTCACAACATGCATATAATAGCATCATCATAATATTAGTCTCGAGTCTCGACTGTATCTTAAAAAGCCTGACTCAAATTGTCGTATGCAGCCTCCAGAAATGAAACGAATTTACCCAAATATATGAAAACATTTGCGGCTTGGAACCAGCTTGAGCATTCAGGTAGGTTAGTGGAAATAAGGGGTATAACTACGTCGGGTTTCGTGGTTGCAACCACCGCACCCTAAGAACTGTGTTTAGCGAGTAAACACTTTTCTAAACACATTCTTGCCATCACTTTGTAAACATGTTTAGAGGCTAAACGTGGCTAAACGTCATGTGTCAAATCACTAAACATTGGTGTTCAATTTCTAAACACTAACAGTCAATACGCTAAACATACCTTTTCTAAACACATCTTTGCCATCACTTTCTAAACACACTTTTTAGAGTGCGGGTAATGCATCTTAGGGGCATTCTGGCTTCGAAAGTGTTCTTGACCCCTTAAAGGTATCGGAGAGTGATTTCAAAGTACTAGCAACCTGTAAACGCCTCAATGGACATCGCCATGATAATCTCTTTTGTTTGATACACTTGTGTTTTTCAGCGGAGATTTGATTGACAGCGGGGTATTTACAAACCTCCTGCGCAGGTGACGATATTACCAATCACGCAAGAAGAGCTGAGTCCTAACTGTGCAGGACTTGTGCGGAATGTCGTTTTATAAAAGCATGTAGCAAAATGTAACAATGCCAATATGGATATCGCTGTAATCCCTTTGTTTCGTTTGAGAGATGACTCGGCATAGTCTAGACAGTTTGATACACTTGTGTTTTTCAGCAAAGGACTGATTGACAATGGGGTATTTACAAACCTCATGCGCGGATTGTTGTTTGAAATTTTACACGTGAACTATTGTTTGGGATGGACAATTGCGGGGACAATTGTGATAGTGAACATACGGTATGTGACTTGGAATGGTAAAAAATGGAAATCTGTAATTAGTGATTGCTCGGGCTCCTAACGTAACGCAGTGCGTCTACCACAAGCCCTTATCTAAAATTACTGCTCATTTTCGAAGTTGCATTTTTCACTAAGGGCATATATATTATTAGCGATCAACATATATCACATATATTTCAAATGCAACCTTTTCATCCCATAAAACCTAATATGTATTTTGTATTTTCAATGAGTTACATTATAAATAACACCTGTAAAATTGAATTGAAGATAATAGCCACTGGTGGTATTAATCTGTCATATGCAAACCAATACTAATTATAAATGAGAGATATTATACATATGACAGTATCTAATCTTAAGAGGCAATGCCCATTATGTTTTTGTCTTATGAACTACCCGTATAAAACGAAGCCTCTATCCGTCATTACAACACACGCATTAAATGTTATTCAATATATACACTGACATTATTACTCTTTGGACCGTGATATAGCGACCAATGTATAGCATGTTCATATACAGCAAAATACAAAGATGAACAATAATATCTTACAGCGACATGCCGAGAGAGAAATATCTCCGAGTGAAGATAAAGACCTTACGGGTACATTTCGATTTATTATTTCACGTTATATTCTCTTTTTGTGAAAGCCCGGTTAATTAAACGTGACCTGTTTTTGTCGAAAGGTTACAATCCCGGGGTTACAACGACGAACAAGAATCCGACCTCAAATCTTACGGCAATAATATGAGCAAAGACAAAAGTCAAAAACCACGATATGTACAATCAGTTGAATTCGATACAATACATTATGATCTACAAATGTTCCCTCATTGAACCTAAGGGTTTGTTACGTCTGTTTGAGTCACTGTAACAAACGTCAATGTTTCCTAAGAATAACTGTCTTTTAGTTTTACCTCATACAGCCAAGCCATCTCAATACTACGAAAGCGGACAACTGACCAAAAATCTTGATGATACCGTTCAAGTTTGATGGTACCGTTTATGACAAGTGATATTATATAGGCCTACATTACAAGGTCCCGGTATAGAACATGTACTTTCATTACTATGATTAAAATGTAACTATATGCACTAGTACGATAGTAACTTACCATTATCTTCGGCATGGCATATAAAGACCGTATGTATGATTAAAATCCGCGTATACAGCCGATACCAAGCGGTGTCTGTCAACATCACGACGCTAGCCTCGCTGAGAAAACAACTCTCCTCCACAAGTCCTCTTTTTTATTTCACGGATACCTGTATTCCTTCTGCACGATATATATATATATTTATAAGTCAGAGTTACTCCCTACCACGCTGCACACCACCACACTTCGTCTGTGAAAAAAAGTGTGAGAAGACAAAATAGTAATAAGAGCAGAGCGTTAAATATTGCGGGAAATCCCTGTGATGTACATTTTCAGCGGCCACTCTATGAAGTCATATACTGCAATGGTGAAAGTCATACGTTAGCGGCGCTCTATAGTTTGTTGGTTGGCGACAATACCTGTGAGTGAATACCTTATCACAGTCAGCTGTGTCGGATTGGCAGAGTACAAATATTTATATGCACTAAAGTTGTGACCCATATGTATCCAAGCGATTGGTAGCTTTTCGACCACGATCTTTATCCGTCACTATTTTCTTAGGCGCTCTAAGTTTTAGTTTAGTTTTTCTTAGACGGCGACGGTCGCTTTCATTGCGTGCAAATATCTAAGCGCAAACTTGTAAAAAATAAAGCTTTTATCCAGAAAATTCACATTACTACCGCTGCTATTGGGTATTAGAAGAAAGATCGAAGTAATACGTGTAATCAGCGGTTGTCATTAACAGATGATTACTGATAATGTTGCTGTTATTGCTGTTGCTGTTGCTGTTATGTTACATCCGCCGATTACCATGAATAGGTTAAACGTGATCATAATTGTTGTCATAGGGTGTTGATTTTTTAAAAGAATATTCTTTTCCCACTTCGACTGATAAAATGTGGAGTATTTCAGATGCATAAAGTTGTATCAGGTATAGTTGTACTTGGACCAATGACGTTTTCTTGAGGAAGATATACGCGCTTTGGATCCTCTCTTAGCTTCAGAGTTCAGTCGGGGTCTCACGGCAAAGCAGTGGTCTTGGATAAGAAGAAATAGGAAAAAAGGAGGAAAAGTGAAATGATATTCAAAATACAACCACTCTGCGCTTCGAGCAAATTTTCCACACAAGATACCACATTTTTAACATGCGGGTGCTTTAAAGGAATGATTTTCTAATTACGTTATTATTGCACATGCGATCATTCAACATAAAACCTCACCAGTATTCTCTCAGAAAATCTGTAGTACTATGCCAATGGCTGAAGGATTTGTATTGTAGTTATCCTAATTTACTAATGGGATCTATTGTATAACCCTAACCTAATTACGTATACATGTATACAAATGCCTCAAGATTCCCTGTCTACTCTTCGATAGACCCGAACCACTCGTGGCTTTCACCTGCCGATTTACACATTGACATTGAGTGCATCGCCAAGTTCATTATGCATATTACTGCATAGATGTACTTGCACTTTTGAGAGTAAAAAACGCCTTTTATTAAAGCTTCATTAACTCCATTTAGCCACTCCGAACGCGTACACAATCACTATGAGTGTCATTCGCTGCTGCTCGCCTCTCGGGAGCAGAGTTCAGCAACCCCATTAATGCGTGTATATTTGCTAAGAGATCCTTTGTGTTCTAAGTCTCCGTCTAAGTCAGGAAAATGTTCACCTTAATATACCAATAGGTCAAAATCTCAGCAGTGTTTAGCCGGTCACCTACAAACGCCTCGTTCCCAAACCACTGCCTGGTATAATCGATCCCAAGGGCACAGTTCACTGACCAGCCCATAACAGAATAACAAATGTCGCAGTAATAATTTTAAGCTGCAGAAGCAAAATTATTTGTTGAAAATTAAATGCCCTTATAAAGCTTTACCGAACTCTTTCTAAGGGGGACGAGGTAATTAATACTTATGATCAGTGCCAAAAATTCGAGCACCCCACAAAATGAAGGTAATGCACTTTTTTGTTGTGCATGAACGCTGGATGTACGTGTCGTGGATAGCAATAGCAAGAGTGTTTTATGAAGGTTTTTTGTGGTACATAGTTGATGGGTATATGCGCAGATTAAGATAGGATGTGCGATACGATAGAAAAATCCTCGCTCAAGGCGTAAAGTGTTAAACGTAAAATACCGACAAATTGGCCAAGGTATATTTGCTGCGTTGGTTGGTGATATTTTAACGTACCGAACGCACACGTGTGTATGTTGGAGATTAATATTAAAGGAGCAAAAACAAATATATGTGTTGCGTTTTTGGGCTTAAGATTCGCAATCCAATTGCTTATGGGCGAATTTAGTCGTCCATTTATAAATTAATATATGATGTTAAAGATATGATCCGTAATTTCATTTTTAATTAAAATATTAAATCCACCGGTAGTTAATTAGTTTTACATTAATTTATTGAACTTGGCTCTAAATAAGATACGATCAAATCAGACATTAAGCACCGCTCGGCTACTCGACTCCTTGATTTTTAGAGAATAAAATATAGTTCTTAGCTGTTTCGCTATTATAAATACGATGGTCTTATAATGTATAGGCTGTACCATTATTTTATTTAGAGACGACACAAATAGCCTATGGTAGAGCCTATACATCATAGACCATCGTATTAATAGCAAAACAGCTAAGAACTATATTTTATTCTCATTCTTATTTAATTTAGGGGAATATGGGGCAACTGGAACGTGGGGCAAGTGGACCGAAATGAAGGATTTTGTAATTGTATGGGCATACTGCTTTCTTTTGAACAATACGACTTTTGTTGATACTTGACATATATCTTTACCTTCTACAATCCAACACATTTGGAACTTTAGGGTATTTACACATGTGATTTTTCTCCATATCTTTGAAGCTAACTCCTTGAGTGACTGATTGAAAATTCACAGATAGTATGGGCGATATATGAAGATGGGTTTAGATCATGTTTAATGTACTTTATATGATTGACATATATGCAACAGTAAATATATACATGCAGTACAGTCGTCTTAAGATACTAGGTGCATATTGCATTTGATGGGTGCTATATTGTAATGTGCTTAGGGACTTTCCGAAATATGATTAAAACCATAGGTTGTGGTTGAAATGACCGTAAAATGGCTCATATTGCTAATTTGGGACATTGGTGGTTTGGATTTCCGATCAATATTATCATTTAAAGAATGCTTCAACTTAAATCATTATCACGGGTATTCATTTGGTAGAGTTATTAGTTCATGAATTTGCAAATAACAAAAGTACACCATTTCTTACTTATCTAAAGACACTCGTCTACTTGTAGGACCCGAACGCCGTAATATTTGCGAATTCAAAGATACTCACTGGCTACAGAAATCTGTGTAATGGCTAAAAACAAAAATGCAGTTTTGCCTTTTTTCTGAAATGTATTGGAGTTATTGATTATTATGACAAATGGTGGTATATTTTAAAACATTTTGGCGTAAAATGTATTACGTCACAGGCGTGTTTTAATAACGTTTCATCTCGACAAAGTGCTACGTCATTTGTTGGGGTAAGTGGTCCGAAGGGGTGTGGGGCAACTGGACCGCCTGCAAAAACTTAATCAAAGTTGTAAAATTCATTTTGAAAATGAGTTGTTAATTCACATTCTTTCAAGTTCTTAGACATTTTGGGGCATTTCGGGTCTAATACCACTATTTCTGATATTGAAGGATTACAAAATGACATGAAATTGCTTTAGAATGGTTTAAAATCTCGGTATTATGAATTACATCTTTATTATATTTTGAATGGTGTCTGTAAAGGTATTTGCTATGACGAAATATCATGATTTATGTATTTTATCCACTGCTTTTTGTGTATATCAACCGTTGGGTCATCATTGTCATATTGACTAACTTCCCCTGTAACATGAAAAGCTGGCTAAATATCAAGATGGTTTATTATAAGTACTAAATGATGATTATATGAAGTAAATAAAATCATTAAAGAAAGGGGTATATATAGACAAATGTATGGGGCGTCTGAATATCACAACCATGTAACCATTTAACTAGATTCATACCGTTTTATCTATAATAAACGTGCAGTCGAAAATTGCGCTTGCTTTGTACACCATAGTATTACTGCTTTTTACACGTTAACCACGAAACTGTATAAAACATGGGTTTCATGAGACCTGTATCATTTTTACACGTTAAATAATATGGAAATGAGTTTGTAAAGAAAATACTGCTTAGTTACCGTGTTGCCAATCAATGATTTCTGTGTATTCTAACCGTTGGAACATATAGGTCCAGTTGCCCCAGCGATGGGGTAACTGGACCGTGCCAAGTAAAGTTTTTAGTTAGTGGTAATTGGCCTTTTGTTTGGATATTTTTTAACATTGATGATCTCGTATGTAAACAGTTACATGGGTGATATTTTCATAGCAATTCCATAAATATTTACACGAGCTTTAAGCTTTTATATCATTAAATATGCTTAACCGGTCCAGTTGCCACATCCTCCCCTATTGGTTATTTTGATCTTTTACTCATAAAATAAAGCAGTTTGTTAGATTTATTTTAATCAACAACAACAAATTTCCCCCTTTATAAAATCGGCGAATCCAGCGAGCTGTTTACCAACTTCCTGCTTCGAATTAATCGCGTTCTTTAGCACACACGCACATGACAACGATGCGTTATACCCACAACGCATACGCCGGCGACTTTGTGTAGGGCACGCTAACGCGATGATCATACGCACTTAAAGTATTATTATTCGAATTAATTAAACACCGCCCCAAACTATACACTATTGTCTATATATAAGAATAAGTAATAGCAATGTATTAACGTTGGTAAGAAGACATTATTTTCAAAAAATGTATTTCTACCCATGAATTTCTACCCACTTGAAATCGTTTAAGGATTATAATCACCTCGCCTTAAGGGGGGACTTAAGGAAGTTTTTGATTTGATTTTTTGAATTTTGTGAGTGCTGTAATTATTGAACTATTAATCAAATGCATATAAAAGTATACATTTTTGGAAAGGAAATGGATCAGAGAATCCAAATATGGCATCAATTTTGACCAAAAATGTTGATTTTTTTTTGAGAAAATCACAAAATATCAGTTTTTTGACCCAATTTTTTTTGAACAAAGCTAACAAAAATAATTTTGAGTAACAAAATGACCAAATCACTAGATAACGATGTTAAGACACTAATAAAGGGACGATTTGGGTTTTTTTTAAACCTTATCTAATATTTTTGAAAAAGTGCCAAAAATCGTGAAAAATATGGATTTTTTTTATTTTTACACTTTTTGGTCAAAATTTCAAAAAATATTGGATTAGGTTCAACAACAAAAAATCGTCCCTTCATTAGTGTCTTTACATCATCATCAAGTATTTTGGGCATTTTTAACTCAAAATTATGTTTGTTAGCTTTGTTCAAAAAAATTGGGTCCAAAAACTGATATTTTGTGATTTTCTCAAAAAATCAACATTTTTGGTCAAAATTGATGCCATATTTGGATTCTTTGATCCATTTCCTTTCCAAAAAAGTATATTTTTATATACATTTGAGTCATGGTTCAATAATTACAGTACTCACAAAATTCAACCAAAAACTTCCTTAAGTCCCCCTTAAAAGCTCTCACATTCTTTTTCTATTGCTGAAAATAACACAACTGAATCTGAATTGGTACGAGTCGTACTATTATGTAAGTTTTCATTTATCATAATACGCTAATACGCTTGACAGATGAATAACAAAATAATTCAATGTGTCACAACTCACTGAATGATTAATACATGTCTGGGTATTAAACGTCGTAATGCGGCACATGCAATACCGGTATGATAATTGTCATGTTTTAGTGGCAAATGTGAATGGAAACGGATAAAACCTATGCATGATTATTGTCTAATGCACATGGTTATTATTGTTGGCATACCTATATACCAGGCTGTTGTGCTATCTACGAAAGATAGTCGAACATAAACACTTTTTTTTGAAAAAGGAAATTGCAATTACCTTAAACGATATTTCTAGCTAGGGGGTTGTGGACCCTCAGGTATAGCCTCCGTAAAACTGCCGTAACTTCTTCATTATTCATTTAATCTATATAAACGTATACATTTTTTTGGCAGAAAAGGGTTCATTGAATCCAACCATGATCATGAAATTGACCATTTGCGAGAAAATTTAAAAAAAATTAATAATGAAGAAGTTACGGCAGTTTTACGGGAGGCTATGCTGAGGGTCCACACCCTTTAATATTAACATGATTAAGGATGATTAGTCCTGGAATTACGGTAAACCTTTATTCCAGGAAAATCCAAACGTACACTGCAAATGTGTTGGTCGTCTTTGACACATTCTGGGCAAAGCATTTTTCTAATTTGTTGGTCATGATTTACTCAACAAAACAAATATTATCACATTAGTTGGGCAACTTTATAGTTTTGCCAATTTATTTTGAATAAAGCTTCCAAAAGATGGGTAAATGTTATATAAATGCTATATACAATTATGCAAAATAAAAATCTGAGATATATTTCACACGGATCTCCATTATGCCAATCAGTAGAAAGTAAACAAGGCAATTCGAAGTCATCCAATAAACCTCCAGGTGATCCAAAACATAGGCCTTAAGTTTTCTTTCCTATGCCGAATTTTGGGAAATGATAAGGGAAGCAATTTTTGAGAGACAAACATATCACCACCATGTTGACTATAACGCTATTGTATTGCTATTAAAACCCGTCTATAGCAACAGTTACGTAAGTTGAATGACTGATTTAATCAAGTAAAATGGGTAAAATGAATAGCTTTGAGGTATAAGAGATGATACCCTCTTCGTACCGTTGTTATATAAAGAGGGTTCTAGCAATATAAGACTACAGCCCTCTAGATAAAATATGAAAAGATCGTTTCAAGGAGCAAAACATTGCATGCAATAATTGTATCAGTTACACAATTCAGATGACTAGATTTAGAATCATTCTCTTAATACATGTAACATAGTGTTTAATACATGTATGTAGGGCCTATACAATGTTTTGATTCCATATTCACCAATGGGCTATTCCATTTGAAATCTACACTCCCTGTGTGCAAGATTAGGTTCATGTCTACAATAGGGGTGTACGGATATCAAATGGAATAGCTGTATATGCGTGTGAATGAGAAATGAGACCTCTTGAAACGGTGGCTCTGTATGGGCTATATAAGCAAACTAACCAGCTATTTGTTGGAGATACTTGCAGCAAACACCACCTGACGCACTTGTCAGCCAATACAAAGTTGGTTTTTGTTTTCATTGTTGAATTCCATGTTCACATAATAAGCGACAAAAATACATTATAGTAGGTAGGTTGGAATCATACAGCCTTAACTGACGGAAAATATAAACTGCTCACAAAAAGTATCGAAACACTTAGAAATGATCCAATATATAACGGCTCGAAAGGGTATGCATTAATCATAGCAAATAACCAAGTGCATCATTTTGTTCTGCGTATTTTGACACCTCGATCGATGAGATACGATGTTGCGGAGCGGAGTTATTGTCATAAGTGTTTCGATACTTTTTGTGAGCAGTTTATATTACTTAAAACATGGGTATGGAGGAAGTTTAACGCCCGTTTAACTAAACCTGCGCACCAATTGTACGCCTTGAATGATTACTCAACCGTGCCCGGTGCAAGCTGACGTGCAGATCGTTTAGTCTTAAAAATACACGCTCGTTTGAGGAATTCGGTCGATATCTATTGTAACCATAGATTTAAAAATAGAGATCCAATATGCCGCCGCCATTTTGAAACCACTATGGGGACCAAATTGGAGGTATGTCGGTAAATGCTCGTGAGCATTCGGAAAGTGCCATTCTTTCCGCGTATTTCAAACCATGGTCCAACGCGTACGCAGTCACTGCCAAAAATAACGCGGAGATTTATTGAGCAATTGCGCGATCAACGGTCCGACGCTTCACTTCGGTTTTCTGCAGGCACGCAAACCGGGAAATAATTATAATTCTGTGATTGTAACCCATTTGGGCCACAATAAATTGAATACCCGTTAACAGTGAACGCACGATCACTCTGAGGACGAGATCTGCAGAGTTTAAAATCTGGCTTTGTTAAATACGTCGTTTAAAAGATAAACTCACGTTTAATTTAGACACGATTTTAGTTAGACACGGTTTGAAGCTAAAACCGCGTTTAGAACGAGAATACGGCCCATTTTTGTTTGAAACAAGAAAATTGCAATCACCTTAAACAATATTTCTGTCGTAGAATAAGTAGCTTATAATAGGGTGATTAGTCCTGTAATCACGGTAAACCTTTATTCCATGAAAAATCCAAAGGTACACTGCAAATGTGTTGGTTAATATCTTTAAAATATTCTGTTGGGGAAAGCGTTTTTCTGATTTGTTATGATTTACTCAGCATTAGTTGGGCAACTTTTGTTAAGCCAATTTATTTTGACTAAAGCCTGCAAAAGTCGGGTAAAATTTTAGAAATTTGAATTAATCAAAATTGTTGAAATAGCCCAATATGTGAATAAGAGATGAGACCTCTTGAAGCGATGGTTCTGTAATAAGCTATAGGTAAACTAATCATACGAGGGGCAGTCGGTAAGTTATGAAAGTGATTATGGTATGGGATGCATGAGTGATTCTATTGAGGGATAGTGTGATCAATACAAAGTATAAACCTTTGTCTTTCAAACAATACAGTTTTGGATTTTTAAGTGTGAACTATGACGTCATAGCATTGTCTCAAAGGAAGTGTACTTGGGACACTGCAAAATCAGTTATTTGGCGGGAAATTTGAATTGTTTGTATGAAACAAGTGGTAAGAAGATTGCATAACATGACACCAGAAGCAGGTAAATCCCAATTTTTTATCGCGTAAGTATGATAAAAAAGACAATAACTTTAATCCCTGTGTAATTTGATATATGTAGTATAAGCCCACTTTACAAGGAACACCCATACATGTGTCGCAATTGCGCATTGTTGTGACTTCATTTTGCCTTTGCATAAGAGGAAAAAGTAAGGTGTAGCAATCGAATAAAAAGTATACAAATATCAGTATTTCAAATAGCTAATTTGTATTGAAAAATGCCCAGTCAGTGAATCACTAATATTGCGGAAAATCAAACAATTTAGGAAAAATCCAAGCAATTAACCAGTTTGGGAGATTCCATATGATAGCTAACTAGTTATCTGAACTTATTCGCATGAAACCTGCAGAAAATATGCGCATGCGCTAACGGCAGATAATTTTGAACTGGGCCAAAAATGGCTAAAATCATGAAATTTACCAGATAACAGCTTACTGTGTCTTCAAATTCTAATCAGAAATAATGAAAAATGCTTAAATCAATGTGTAAAAATATTCTGATAGTCAAAATGAAGATATACATGAATGTATCAATCAAAGATGGCTGCCACAACCTCTCTTATTACTGTTATCTTTAGAGCTACTAGATATGTATTGTGTAAGTAATCGTCACATAATTTCAATGGTTTGAGGAAATTTTATGAACAGCTCCTTTTGAAATCCCCACTATTATTATTATCTATATACTAATTTTCGGTCCCTCGCCTGATTAGATAGTTCAATAATAATTTTACACTCGCGTCCCTCTTCAACTGAAAAAGCGTGGTAATTGCGCCTCTAATAGACGAGCTAATTAGATAGTTCAATGCCAGTATTTTCCCGTTTTCAGACATGCGCAGAAAGGATCACAGATGATAATCCGAAATGTTGAATTTCTTTTACTCGAGTAGCTACTGTTCGGGCAAAAAGTGTGGTTTTCGGAGTGAGTGATGACATATGGTCTTCACCCAAAATATTTTCATCAGGGATATAGCTACATTTCTGTATATGCGGTCGTTTGTTATTCTTAAAGATCGCATGAGTACAAGCATTTATACGTGACTAAACGTCCGACAAATAACATTATTTTACGACATTTTCTAAATGTAAATAAAAACTCTTACACAGATCTTAAAGTGACACTTTCGCATTAGTAACATAGATGAACGCGTAGTTTGCTAACGATAAAGAAACTGTGGCGGTACCATAACAACCGTTACGATGTTGAAGCTGCGTGGCCGCGTTTATCATGGCGCGCGCGATTCGGCGCACACGTAATGACGCATACAAAGTGTATACGCGTTTGTGGCGCAAACCGCACGTTGTAACGTGGCAGGGTGAAAGCAGGCAGTCCGTACACTCTTAGAAAAAGGATTCTTCAGGCTTCAGGGGTTCTTGGCTGTCCCGTATGGAACCCTTTATAACACCTTAAAAGGATCCAAAAAGAACCATTTTAAGGTTCAAAATGGGCAAAATACACTCTTAGAAAAAATGGTTCGTTTAAGAACCCTTTTTTGTCCCGCGGGGAGCACCTTTTGGCCTAAAAGGTTCTAAAAAGAACCTTAGAATGGTTCTTTGAAGAACTTTCAAATTTTAAATAAGACCTAAAGGTATATTTACTTTTTTTACCTTTATGTCTTATTTAAAATTTGAAAGTTCTTCAAAGAACCATTCTAAGGTTCTTTTTAGAACCTTTTAGGCCAAAAGGTGCTCCCCGCGGGACAAAAAAGGGTTCTTAAACGAACCATTTTTTCTAAGAGTGTATGGGCAAACATTGGTCTTTAGAACCCTTAAAGGTTCTCTACAGAATCTTTTGGGGCCTTTAAAATTAAAGAACCTTTAAACCATATATACGGGACAGCCAAAAACCCTTCTGAAGCACCCTTTTTTCTAATAGTGTACCCTAAGCCACCTCCTCCTCTCCGCACTTCCCTTACTTGATAATCTGGATATAAGGGCACATGGGGCATCTGGAAAACGGAACGTGTGGTACATTATCATGATTATTAAAGAGTGTCTGGATTATTAAGGGCATCCGTGGTATCTGGATTACGGTGTTCACTATAAAACGAGTCTCAAATTACCTGGATATACTTATGCGCAGGTGGGCCACCTGTGATAACTGGATTTTAAGGGTGTACACTCAGGTAGTATCTCGGGAGGCTTTATAGAACACAGCAAACATGACAAAGGGACTACATACTATAATACGTTAAGGCCCCACATACCTATTGGAATAATGTATTTAATGTAAATAGGCCAAACAAAACCCGGATGGCACACATTGTGCTCAAGTACAAGCGTGGAATGGTGCAAGTAATCTTGATGATAGACTCCGTCGACCATGAAACTAAACGACCGACTATAAAACTATAACGCTCAGAACGTAGGCCTACTGAATTACCTGGATACTGTATGTGCATGGGCAGTGGCGACACCAGCACCAAAATGTTAAAGGAGGAAAACGGGATGGCGGGGCAATAAAAGAATCGGGGGAGACATATAAAAGCTAATTTTAAGTAACTTTCAATTTTGACATTAAAATTCAACTTTTTATTATTTGGGGTACAAAATAGGTAGAGACATGCGCTGAAAGGAGGTAATAACTGGGGGTATTAAGAACACGTTGATGGAGTAGGCCTACTTGGATTAGGAACATGGGTATCTGTATTAATTAAGAGCACATTGGGCCTAGGCTCATGGTGTAAGGGCACCATGTCACTTACATTATATCAAGGGCACTTTACATTATATCAAGAGTACCTGAATTATTTAAGGACATACTCTTGATATTTATATAAACATTTATAACGCTTTGATATTGCTCACCTCTGCCTATTGTGATATGACTTTTACTGCCCGCTATCTTTGGCACCCGCGTTTAATTTACTTGACTATGATAAAATAAGGGCACCTGGGTATCTCGAGATAACGGCACACTGCAGTGGGCCTACCTTGATTATGTGGTATCCGGTGCATTATTAAGGGCACCTGGGGTAACTGGATTACGGGGGTAGGGCTTAGGCCTATGGGGTCCCTGGATATAATAGGACAAAGGGTACCCGCATTTCAGGTCTCATGGGAGGCCTACGTATGTATCTGGAAACACAAACGTAGGCCTACCTAGATTAAGGCACATGTATACCTGGATTATCAAAAGCACCTGCGATATTCTGATTATTTAGGGCCCCGTCTGGATTATGTGTGCACGTAGGACATGTTCTTGATATTATTGTATCAAATCTTCTTACGCTTTGTTTACTTATTCCCCGTGAAATCTTCTAGCGGGTCCAGCGCGAAGCGCTGGTGCCCGCTAGTTATTATTATTATTATTGCTTTACATCCTACAACAATTTATTAAATTATAATCCCTCCATTGTTCTTTATCCTTTGTTGTTTTCTAAGGTATATTATTGCGGATTTCGCTAAATAAAAGCGTATTTGAGATGGTCCCTTCTTGTTTGTATTAAGGAATTCAGATCTAAAAAGAGTGTCAAACATAGATGAGTGTGTGTTCTAACTATGTGCCAAGTGTTATCTGCTTTTATGCTTGCATTGCCGAGATATACGCAAATGTATCAATCAACCCATATTCAACATATTACATATCCAGCCAAATAATTGACAGATTTCAGTCAGTGTCTGAAACATATTGTGTTTATGTTAATGACGTTACATAACCAAAGGTATCTAACAATCCAAAAGTGTATTGTTTGAAAGACAAAGGTTCATACTTTGTATTGATCACATTATCCCTCAATAGAATCACTCATGCATCCCATACCATGATCACTTTCATTATTTATTGACTGCCCCTCGTATATTTGCTGAAGATAATTGCAGCAAACACCACCTGACGCACATGTCAGCCATTACAAACCGCGTTTAAATACGTACGAGAATACGGCCCACGTACTGTTATTAAATTTCAGAATTTATTTGCCAAATATATCTATTGGATCTAGAAACAATGTTCTATAGATAGTAACTTAATAATCTTATATAAAAGAAATACAATGTGGAAGTACCGTGTAGAACCATGGTAGAACGTGTTGCTTTAATATAAATGAAGCTATCATTTGAAAGTCGCTGTAGGGTCTAACACACGTAACCAAAGTTCTCCGCCAGTTCCGTAACCCAAGGCTGGTCTCAAAACGATCACTTTTTGAAATTCTATCAACTTTCTCTTTTCCTATTATGCAGTCGGTGGCACTACTTCATCATGCGGCAGGTATGTCCGGGGGATTGTTAATGATTCAGATGACGACATGACGTGAGACTTGGAGGTGTCTAGTGTCTTCCGAAATATTTCTTAAGATGCCTTGCTCAAATATTATATATGATATCCCCATTAGCAATATCATCGATTCAAAGTTTACTTTTAATAAACTTTGTGGAAAGAATGTACTGTTTAAGGGAACCGCTACTAGACATAGGAACATGATGAATGATTTTGATGACAAGTGTTTTGCTAGGTCTATCTATGCTATTGAGCCCTTCGGCTATTTCCCGCCGAAAACTCATTTAGTCATTTTGATTGGTTAACAAAAGTATCGAATGTTGAAGTAGCCAATGACAGACAGAGTAAGAATGTTTGGAAAGGGCAAGGGGAGTTTTAAAATGCTTTTAGGGATCTAGAAGTTTAAATTTCGTCGTGTGAGGAACCTATCAAAACTGAGAAATCTTAGTTGTGATAAGAAAAATCCATAATTTAAAATAATAATCATTGACACAGCCCAACTGGAGGTAGAAGATCCTGCTTGAACACTTGCAATTAAAAGTAACTAATAATGTTAAGTACGTATGTAATAATTTTGAGACGATCATCATTTGAAAGCATTATAATACAACATGGCGAGAAAGAACTGAAAGAAAGAAAACTTTACTTCTAATATAACACTTTTTCTTTTCATTTTTAGTTGTAAGTGGTACGTTGAATGATAACATTACATTTTCAAAAGGTAGGTCTATTTGGGTTAGAAATCACTAGCATATATAAGCTGAATTGACCTTTAATTGCGCTAAGCGCATGAGATAAATCATTATCTGATACTTGATCTTTTCATCAATTTCATCACAATATTGAATCATAATATTGAAGCGGCTATTTGAACTTGTTGACGGAATAGAACCATTTACAGCAACCAATCCGGCGTAAACCAAACCATTAAATAGTGACCTTATGCCTCTTAACGCGGTTATAAAGGTCACTGACTTTTTGAACTTGTTGACGGAATAGAACCATTTACAGCAACCCATCCGTAAAACAAACCATTAAATAGTGACCTTATGCCTCTTAACGCGGTTATAAAGGTCACTGACTTTTTGAACTTGTTGACGGAATAGAACCATTTACAGCAACCCATCCGTAAAACAAACCATTACATAGTGACCTTATGCCTCTTAACGCGGTTATAAAGGTCACTGACTCCTCCTGTATAATGATGTCCCTCGAGTCACGTGACCTTCCCACTTGGCTTAAATGTAAAACGTAATTAATTTCCATTTTGACAAGCCGAGACCGACCGTAGAATTATGACACTGATGAAAGATACACCCTTTAATTAATATCTAGAGTTCAATTTGTCTTATATACGTATGTGGTTTTATACACTTCTGATGTAGCCTACATGTAGTGTCTATTGGTGTACAGGGGTGAGTGTGCGACCAAAATACCTCATGGAATATATATAGCAAAATCTGTGTGTATTTATTGTATACTCAGTGCGTTGCAATATTGTTCTTTACGAAATTGAACAGATTGGTTAGCATTCCCTACCACTTCATGTCTTCAACTGTTCAATGTGGACTTTTAAAGAACGACGCATACACGTTTGTTATACACAGTGGGGGATAAGAATGGTAGGGTATTCTCAATATTAGCCTACCTACCGGTATATACGAGGGTCAGTCATTAAGTAATGAAAGTGATCATGGTATGGAATGCATGAGCGATTCTATTGAGTGTTAGTGTGATCAATACAAAGTATGAACCTTTGTCTTTCAAACAATACACTTTTGGATTTCTAAGTATGAACTATGACGTCATAGCATTAGCATAAAGTTAGTACACTTGGGACACTGCTAAATCAATTATTTGGCGGGAAATTTGAATTGTTTAAATGAAACACGTGGTAAGAAGATTGCATAACATGACATCAGAAGAAGGTAAATCCTGATGTTTTTCGCATAATTATGATACAAAATACGATAACTTAAATCCTTGTGTAATTTGAAATGTGTAGTATAAGAGTCAAAAATAAGGTGAAGCAATTGAATAAAAGGTATACAAATATCAGTATTTCAAATAGCCCATTTTCATTGAAAAATGCCCAGTCAGTCAAGCACTAGTATTGTGGAAAATCAAACAATTTAGGAAAAACTTATTCACATGAAATTTACAGAAAATATGCTCATGCGCAGACGGTAGATAATGTTTAACTGGGCCAAAAATGGCTAAAATCATGAAATTTACCAGATAAAAGCTTACTTTCCCTTCAAAATCTAATCAGAAATATTGACAAATGCGTTTATCAATGTGTATAATTATTGCTCTAGTCAAAATGAAGATAAACATGAATATATCAATCAAAGATGGCTGCCACAACCTATTAATCGGCCGAGTGCACCAATGACGGGTAACTTAATAGGGAGGTAAGCTACCTCCCTAGTAGTTATGCTCTAACTGTAGCATAACTTACTAACGATGTAATTCTACTTAGAGCATAACTGCCGAGTAACACCAGAATAGCAACTAGCGAGGTAAATATCCACATTAATCAGCATCGTTCCCTTACAAAATTAATTGGCGCATATGCCAAGTGTTAACCTATAGTTTACTGTCAAATTCTGAAGTGAATGGTCCTCCGTAGTATTAAAAACGTGTCGTCAATCGCTAGGTCATAGGTGGGTGTAAATCAAGAATCACGTGGAGTCGGCCTGCGATCCGGAAAAAAATGATGCCATTTTATGGCCAAAAATGTCGAAGTTTGTTTACCGCTTTTTCAAAAATAAGGACTATCATGACATTACAAACATACGGTATTTTGGGCGAGGGGCACATACAAACATTGCACCAAAAAGCACAATTTGAATGACAAACACAAGCACCCGGTGTAAACCATTACATACAATTATAACACATCTCATAACACAAATACTTCTGTGGCGTGGATACCTTGTCCTTCGCTTGTCAACCGCAGAACCCCGGTTCGAACCCCAGACCATGCACGGTACGATATGCTTCTTTTTTTCTCGTTCTTCTAGTTCTACCTTTCCACTCACAATAATGTTGAACTTGGCTTTATCAGTTTTTAATTAATAAAACAATAACAAGTTTATTTATTTAGTCATTATTTAAGATCCTTGGACAATTTGTAGATTTTGGTCAAAATATGACCCAAAGTCGGTGCGATTAGTGTTTGAATGGGCAAAGGAGTTGATTTAAATTTTGACTTAAAAAATCACCAAATTGCATGAATGGATTTTCAAAAATATAAAATCTTTCAGCTTATGAGGGGTCACATTCCACATCAAATAGACACCCCCTGGGCATGGAAGCGCAACTGGTCCTTCAGCATCAGCGAATCATCCCCTCCAATGTTCACAACAAATTTACGCTACTGCTAGAATTGACTGACTTGTGGCATAAAACGTTATGCCCCAACTTACTCTTGGGTCCTGTCAGGTATAACATTTAGCATAAATTACCCGCTAGTTACTAGCCTAGTAGCTTACCCCGCATTGGCGCTCTCAAAATTTTGGGTTACGCCTCAGTTACTAGCGAGGTAGCGCTATTCTTCAGCTACCCGTCATTGGTGCACTCGGCCGATCTTGTTACTGCTATCTTCGGAGCTACTAGATGTGTACTGTTAAAGTAATCGTCACATAATTTCAATGGTTTGAGGAAATTTTATGACCAGCTCCTTTTGCCTTTTAAAATGCCCACTTTTATTGCTTTACATCCCACAACAATTTACTCAATTATAATCCCTCCATTGTTCTTTATCCCTGTTGTTTTCTAAGGTTTGTTGTTGCGGATTTTGCTTAATAAAAGCGTATTTGACATGGTCCCTTCATGTTTGTATTAAGGAATTCGGATCTAAAAAAATGTGTGAAACAGAGATTAATATGTGTTCTAACTATGCACCAATCGTTTTCTGTTTCTATGCTTGCATTGTCGAGATACACGCAAATGTTTCAAACAACCCATATTTCAACTTATTACATATCTAGCCAAATATTGACCAATTTCAGGCAGTGTCCCAAGTGTACTTAATTTACGCTAATGCTATGACGTCATAGTTTACTTAAAAATCTAAAAGTGTATTGTTTGAAAGACAAAGGTTCATACTTTGTATTGATTACATTATCCCTCAATAGAATCACCCATGCATTCCATACCATGGTCACTTTCATTACTTACTGACTAACCCTCGTATCATGTTCTCATACACCCAACCACATAAACATCACCATCGTTTTGTTGATGTGATATAACTATACTATAGCAACCAAAAGTCTTGGATTCGTCTTGGTTATGGTGTCAAAGTCATCCCAAATATTACATTTGGACTGTAATATTTCACAATGAGTTGAACAAATGTGTTGCCGAATCTTTTCTCATTAATAAATTCATGTTTCCTGCAACATCTACTCATTCCATTCCATGAAGTTGAAGAAAATATATATCTTCGTTGAATCCCAATACACATTTCCTATTGAAAATAGCTCATGAATAATTAATCAAGCTCATTATAGCCAATGCAATCTAATGGTAGGCAGTGTGTCAATTTTGACTTCCTTTCTAAGTAATCTTCGCAAGTGAAACTAATCCCAAAATTGTCCCGTCTTTAATCTTTCTCAGATATTGAAAATGTATCTCTTTATTTATCCTTAAAGATAGAATATTTGGGAGGGAATATTTATTTTAACATATTCATATTAGGCCTATAAAAGGAAACCATCCAAATGCTCTATATTGCACCCACATGAACTGGGCATACTACAAAGTTATATTCAATTCATCAAAGTATTATTGTTAAGCTAATGTTACTGTTAAATTAACTCAAAATATTAAAGAGATAATTTTAAATTACTGAATATTGTTATAAATGTTTTCTCTAAAACTAATGTTTCAAAAATATCTCAGATTTTTTTAAATAAATGTATCAGAACTTTTTATCAATTTGTAAACTTAGAATACCAAAAAGCTAACACAGCAGTTCAATGGGTTCTCAGTGGGTTCTCTCAATGTGTAGCAGGCAAGATGTGTCCTAAGACCGTTGGTGGCTAGTGTATTTGGGCTATTTGATACCACAATTTGTAGAGTAAGGAAAAACCCGAAGGGTTTACCATAGCTTGTTGCTTTGGCTACGGGTCTATAAAGCGATTTAGCTGCACCATAACGATTTAGTCGTAGTATCAGTGAAGATTCCTCTTAAACGAGTTAGACACCAACTTAAGGGGGCTGTCAAGTGTCAGAAATAGCTTCCGTAAAACTGCCGTAACTACGTAATTATTCATATATTCCATATACAAGTATACATTTTTTGGAAGGAAAGGGTTCAATAAATCTAACCATGAACATAAAATTGCTCTAAAAAGAACCATTTTGGAGAAAATCATAAAAAACGAGAATTTTGACCAGTCTTCAATTCGGACAAGGTAACCAAAAAAATATTTTCTGAAAATCTGTCCTTTTACGATTTTTGTAATCTTAAGAAAATTACCCGGGTTCCATTTTTTTTGTTTTTTGATATCTGAGATATTTTTTTATTTATTGACCAAATAAGGCAACAAAATGGGATTTTTAAATACAACAAACGTGAATTTCCACAAAATGATCCGAAAAATCGGGAAATAGGCCTAAAACAAAAAACCAAAAAAATGGAACCTGTGGAAGATCATGGTTGTTGCGTTAAACTTACTTGCTGTCCATCAGATGCAGTTTGTATTGAGTTATCGTGTCTGTAAATCGTATTTTTACTCAAAAATGAACATAAAGAAATCAACCGATGAATGTGAAAAGTGACAATACCGCCGTTTGATCATGGTTTACGGGGAAATACACGTATTTCAAATCCTGTTCTTTAGATATTGTGGTCAACATATAAATCCCCAACTTCGTGCAAAATTTCATTACAAACCGTTCTTTTCTTGGTATCAAAATAACCTCAAATGTGTGTTAAAAAACACCTTTTTCATGATGTCGAGTTTGAAAAAGAAGCCATACCATTTTATGCGCATTCGAAGTGCGTTCACAATTTCCGGGAAGCGTAACGCATTCAAGCGCGTGCGTTAATCGACAATGAGCGCAGACGCGCGCGGAATGTTTTGAGTTGGCAAAATAAATGGTGACGCGTAGGCTACGCGTTGAACCGGTTGACAAAGATTTAGACGCTCGTGTATTAATTTCTGTGCGCAACACTCTGCGGCTAATCATCAGAGTTTATCATTATAGGCCAGTGTAGTCGAGTCTTTATCAATGTGATCATTTAAAAATGCACCGTGGCGGGATTAGTGAGTAGTCTGGGTGTAAAAATCAACACCTATCCTAGATAAAGGACTTAGTAAAGGAGAGAGAAAAATTGGAAACAGAGAGAAAGCAAGAAATGGGATGAAGATTTAATTTAAGACCTGTCGTTTGGTAGGCTCTAGGCCTACATGTTTTCTCTTCTTCTACCTCAGATATTTAAAGAGACGGAATCGGGTAAGCTTCTGATTAATAACATGATTAATATGAGTCACGTCACGAATTGTAATTTCATCATAAATAGTAAAAGGCCACAACATGCCACCTGAACTTGATCCTCGTTATGCCAGCGCCACCGAAAAAGAAACTGAAATATATGTCCGATAGGTCTAATGTTTAATGAAGCAGGAAAATAAATTTAACGGTTTGTAAAATGTCTATATGAATTGTCTATGGGTAAACTGTCAAGCGAACGAGTAACAGTAGCGTATCAGCAGAGTGTCCCCCCTCGACGGATTTGACCGGGTAGAACAGCTCAAACTACCGGGCTAAAAGGTTTTATTTTCTGTAAATACAGTGGGTTGGGGGAGCAAGGGCCCCAATTTGAATCGGATGGGGTGGATTTTGAGAACATCCCCACCCTCCCCGTTTTCAAATGTCGGACTCGGCGGCGGCGGCAATCCTCAGCCTGTAAAGTTAAAGCCTACCGGGAAGATACCATTTCCCCCTCTGCCTGACAAGCGATCTCATCAGATACGCCACTGGCGGGTAATGGAGCACATTTCACAGTAGTTAAATGATGAGTATTTTCCATTAGAATGGACTTGGATCCTTTTAAAATTGATTTGAATTGCTATCTACCAAAGATAATTATTAAATAGTGATTGTTCAGTGTTATAACAATAGCTCTATTAAGCATTTCGGTTGGATCTCTTATAAAAGTAGTTTGCTATCTACTGAAGATAACAATGATAACGTTGAAAACACGGTCATTATTTAACAATTAGCTCTAGTGCTAGGCCTATATATATACAGTATTCGGTATTTCAATTACTGCATGGTTTTATTATTTATTGGCTATCCCTATGAATTGCCTTGTCACCTATACCTAGATTGAATTTTTTTTATTGAGAGGACACAAAAGTACAAGGATATCAAAGGTGCAACCACACATTTAATTAATCAGGCCTATTGTTTACATCTCATAACTTCGTGATAAACCAAACCGATGTTACCCTATATTTTTATTGGGGTGGGTCCGAGGGGCAGAAATATAAAGCATCCTCTCCCACAATCCCATCCCTTCCACCTTTGCTTTCAGTCTAGAACATTCGGACGTTTCATTGATTCAAAATATGAATGATGGGCATTTAGCGATCGAAATGGGAAGATCTCTGTTCTTTGTTCAGTCCGAATTTCATTTGGAATGTTCCAGAATTTTATATTATTCAATTTAACTATGACATTTTAGGAGGATTTTATAGAAACATGACTTGTTTGGCCGTATAGGCCTACTTCTGGTTATCTTGGAACTTATTTTGTCTTATATGGCATGTCACCAACCAAACCGTAGGCCTAACAGCAGGGCCTTAGACCCGAACGCAACTGAATAAATGAGCTTATAATGGATAGTATATTAAAATACATGCCAGGAGAGGCTGTCCATCCCTGCTCTCCATGGCCCTATACACCCCCCCCCCCCCCCCCCCCCCAACTCCACATGTCGTGTGTTTGATTGCCGCCTGTGCAAATACATGTACTATACAAAGTTAGACTATTATGAGATAACCATGTGAACCATTTGATAGCATCGGCTCATAGGCCTGAGGATGCTTCTCTGATCATGCCCATGTAGGCCTAGGTAAAACGGCACTTATAATTGATATTATGTTTGATATAACTGAATGACAAATTAGTACACCGAGTTGAACTAACTGAGAACTAGCTAACTTAACAACGATACGAAGTAATAGGCCTACCATATTCAGTAATGACAATAAATAGATAAACAGGTAGGCCTATTGGATGGACGGGCGGGTGGAACGGACTTGTACAACATCGAAAGGCCAAACAAAAACAAAACATTAACGTCTTCGGATAAAACCCGGTGTAAGTCTTTTTGATCTCCTTACAATGTTTCACTCCGATCATGGATTCAAAATCTTTCTCTGTCCTTTATTTTTTATCTTTTTTCCTTCTCTCTTTCCAAACTCCTTGACACTAAACGCTTGTGCTAAAGCCTTGTTTTACTATATAGGCCTACTTGCTTTCAGGCTCAGCCACACCCCGGCAAAAATGACGGTTTGATAAGTCGGGCCTCCGATGCGTAAACAATGCGTATGAACAAGCCCTCAAACGCGGCAAAAACATATCGGGTAACGCAGCACGCACTGACGGCTTTCGAAATAACAGCGTCGCGTATTTTAAGCGAACTGGCGCGTGCCAATTTGCGTGAAAAACAAAACACGGGATACGCGGCGCATGGGAGTTTCGCTGATCCCCTGCGGGCAGACTTTTCCATTCTACTTTGTCAATGATCACAATAAGGGATTTAAATCCTTCTAAATAGGCTTTTGGAATTTCAAAATTGAAAATTTCTTTGCATGTACTGATAGATAACACTCTGAAGTTTTGAAAAATGAAGAAAAGTGAAATTCCTGGAAAATACGAAATGACACTTGACAGCCCCCTTAAGAGGTGCGGTTAAAATTCGGTTTGCAATACGAAGTTGGAATAGTTTAGGACTCAATTTAATGATACCCGAATCTCTTAAGGTGAGCCACAGTGTCTGTGTAGCTAACTGTTCACGTAGTGAGTTTCTACACTAGCAACCAAAAGTCTAAGGACACTTGGTTGTGTCAAAATCATCCCAAATACCGTATTAAATTTGGACTCTAATATTTCACTATGAGTTGAACAAATGTGTTGCTGAATCTCTTCTTATTAATAAATTCACCCTTTCCTCATGGTTTCCTGCAACATCTGCTAATTCCATTCCATGAAATTGAAGAAAATGTGTACCTTCGTTGAATCCCCAAACACATTTCCCATTTAAAATAGCTCATGAATAATTAATCAACCCATTATAGCCAATGCAATCCATGGTAGGCAGTGGGTCAATTTTGACTTCCTTTCTAAGTAACCTTCGCGGTTGTTTTTTCAATGGATTCTCTCAAGTTCAACTAATCCCACAGGCCACAAGTGTCCCCAGTCTTTAATATTTCTCAGGTATTGAAAATTTATCTCTTTATTCATCTTTAGAAATAGAATATTTGGGAGGGAATATTAAAAGTGTTATTTGAAAATTGAAACCATGACTTTCATATATAAATGGAAACCATCCAAATTCCCTATACTTTACACCCACATAAACAATGGTGATGTGTATGCGGTTGGGTTTTTGAGAACATGATAACATGATATATACCATCATTACCTTGAACAAAATGAATCTAAATGCTTATAAATAAAAGAGATTTCTTGTGATTTCTAGGAATCACTTCACTTGACACAGACCATTCGTTACTTACTTTTCAACGATGTATCACTTATCAGTCACTCAGACTGCCGAAAAAATGAAATTTGGAAAACATGAATTGTTTCAATTGATAGGGTATGTAGGAACCCTGAAATGTAATATTTTATGAGAAAAGAGTTGAATAATGGCGCTAGATAGACATTTAGTTGAAGCAATATATATTGCGAGTGGTGCTGATAAGTTCGATGTGATGTACATCGAAAATGACAACATCATGAAATTGCGCACACGATAGACGGCGAGTTAAAGGGGCATTGAGAGATACGTATGGGAGTGCGCCCTCAATTATCCTGGAAATCAGTCTTTTTGCATCAAAGTAATACTTAGGCATATACTAACTAACATCTGAAACAGTTTACCAACATTCGCCGTTATTTGCTTATTTTGGCATGAAGGCAACGTCGGAATTGTATGACATTTTGGATTTGTGCTATGTTGATGATTATCTTTACGTTATTTGCTCATTTAGTATATCGATACATCTCTCAATGCCCCTTTAAGGTAAACGGTTTCAGACAGTATGCCTATGTATAACGTAGGTGCAAACAATATCTTGACTTCAAGGAAAATTGAGGGCGCACTCCTATACGTATCTCTCAATGCCCCTTAAGGGAAGATGAATACCTTCACCTGAAGGTGTTCATTATAACTGTCGACAAAATGCAACTTGTGTGACAAGGATAATGGAGAAGTGAATTAAACTATTATAAATATATGATATGAGATTTCACAAATTTCTAATAGGTTTAAGGTTGCACATTTAGTCATATTAACATTTACTCTTTACCAATGTTTACTGCCATTTGACCACTCTCTGACTTGTGCAGAATGTGTCAGTGACTGTCAAGTTAAAGCATAACCATGATAACAACCACCGTACGTACGATGTGGTACATCATTCATCCAGTACATCGCTACGGCTTAGTAGCAAACAGAGGCCACCATTTAGATTAAAGGCGCTGACAGAATACATTACATTTTAGAGATTATGATGTCATCGATAAGAATTTACCCCTTTTATATCCAGCACTCTTCCGTGATGGGAAGCTAGAAAAAACTGACAGAACATGCTAAAGATTCAGATTGGGCTACTTTTAAAAACAAAATCAACAGTAAAGACATGATTTGGGCTACTTAATAAAGTAAACTTCTTTATTGGGCTACTTAAAGCCCATAGTTTCGGCAACACCACCGAAGTGGTTCGATAGTAAACTTGTATAATTGGAAATAGTGTTCCGATTTGTCTGCGCTTATAAACGAGAATGTTGAATGACCCGGAATGCAATTCACTTCAATTTACTCAAAAATGTGAACGTTCTCTTTACTTTTTTGAAAATACTGGCTATATATCTAGGGATTTATGTTATATAAATTGTTCTGTCTGTTCCGAGTTTTTGCAGGATGGAAACAATTATGTGATTGTTTGGGAAAGGCCCGTGTAGGGTTAGGGCACGGGTTTGTTAATTTTGATAATTCTTTCATTTGGCATGTATTCTCACTATAAAACGTCGATACAACTACAAATCCCTATCGTGCATTATAAGACATACAATTTTAACCGGAACAGGAGGTTGTTACTCTAGCTAAATAGGGTGGGACAAGTAATGGTTAGTAAGTCACCAGATGCTTCACTTTCTCTATAACGCATACAATTATATTGGCCTGTTAGTCTGGGATCCAATCGCTTGAAAATGGTCTAGAAATAGTTGAACCTTGCATGGAATACACCACAAAATTTGACAATTGTCGCTATTTTGGTGTTGATTCCAAATCTGGTGAGTGTAAAATCCGAATCTGTGAGGAAAGTTGTCAAATTAAAGGCTAAAACCTGAATTATGCTTTTTTAATGAAATTCACCTATTAAGCATTTTTGGGGATTCTTTTAATATTTCACATTTCTTTCTCATTACTTGTCCTAAATATGGTGCTCTGTAATGTTGAGAACTGATATAAAGCAATTTCGACTCACATTAATTCACATTGACATTCACATTGGCCCGTTAGTCTGATATCCACTCGCTTGAAAAGGCTCTAGAAATAGTTGAACCTTGCATGGAATTCACCACAAAATTTGACAATTGTTTCTAGGCTGAAATTTTGTGTTGATTCCAGATCTGGTGAGTGTAAAATCCGAATCTGTGAGGAAAGTTGTCAAAAGGGTAATACCTGATTTACGCTTTTTTAATGAAATTCACATATAAAGCATTTTGTTGTGATTCTTTTTATATTTCACACTACTTTCTCATTACTTGTCCCAAATATGGTGCTCTGTAATGTTGAGAACTGATATAAAGCAATTTCTACTCACATTAAAGGGGCATAACCTGATTTCATGGTCCGCAATCCTGAAATTTGGTCAACAGTCTAGGATTATGCCTTTAATAAATACTTTTTTCTTTGATGGAATGATATACCACAAAAACATTTATCTGAACTGAAATGTTGTGCTGATTCCAGATCTGGTTTGTAAACCATATGCGAGGAGCAAATGTTCAAATTAAAGGGGTAATACCTGAATTGTATTTTTTAATGAAATTCACCTAAAAAGCATTTTCTTATGATTCTTTCAATATTACACATTTTGTTTCTCATTATTTGTCCCAAATATGATGCTCTGTAATGTTGAAAATTAATATAAAGCCATTTCGGCTGACATTAAAGGGGCATTACCTGATTTTATGGTCTGCAATCCCGAAATTTGGTCGAAAATCTAGGAATATGCCTTTAATAATTACTATATTCTTTGATGGAATGAACGAAGATACAAGGACGTATCCAGTAGTGTTTTCATGGAGGGGCTTTGAGGTTCAGGGGGTTGCCCCCCTAGAAAACACATCAATTTTTGACCCACTTTCACAGCCCATGGCCAAATTTTCCCTCCATTTTTTTTTTTCTCTTTCTCTTTGCTTTTTTTTTTGGCGTCAGCCAAAAGGGGTGATGGGTATGGCCCGCTGCTCCCCTGGATACACCCCTGCGTGTATATACACGTGACAGTTATTCATGACTGATCTGATATGTTTCGTCTGTTTTGTTTGATAAATATTTTTTTTAATTTTTTGTAGGAGTGGGTGTGTTTTATTTGTGCGTGGGGTGGGTTGTAGAGGTCTGGGTATGTTTTAATTTTGGTCGACTTTAAAGTTTTCAAACTCTATAATAATATAGGCAATTAGGTTATGGTATAAATGGCATTTTATGAACGTGTCACCAATAATAAGTCTCACTTAGTGGCTTTGTGTAAGTGATTTAACGCCCTTGATAATTCACCAATGTAGAATTCACGCTTCATTTACCATTTACACCTTCCTATAATTGACTTTAATTTTCAGACAAAGTTGAAGGTCTTATGTTAGATAAGTGAATTACACGGGCATTAAACAATTTTACACTTATAGGTACCATTTTGAGTTTTAACACGGAATATGCCGAGTATTGTTTCACCACGGATTTAATTGCAGTTTTGCTCTATGCTCATGTATCAAGGGATTGAATGAGTCATTTCATCCTAGATATCAAACGATTTGCAGTGCCTTTGTCATATATCCCCAGAAAATGGTCATTGGCCTTTCGTTGTATTTACAATTTAAGAATCCACACCACTAAAAACGGACCACTAGCCGCTATACCAGCGTAACGACAATCCAGAACGAGTGCCTATCGCGAAATAATTCACCGTAACCAACATTTGGATAGGCTAGTCAAAATGCGTAATAATAACATCGTAGCTCGGGCGTAGTTCACAGAAAGCTTGCTGTACGCTATTCATATTCGACTCACGCACGTTTTATTGTATTATGTATATTGTTAAAACATATTAGCTTTATTCCGTAAAAATCATATCGATTAAAATTCCAATCGCTGTCAGCCAACTCCTCGTGGTCGAACAGGGCCCATGAACGAAAGGTTACTGGTTCGAATCCTGGTATCGTAGAATTTTGTCTATAAACCTTGTTTGATATTTTTTCGACAAAGGATATAATGTAATGTAAGTACAAGTGCAAAACGCTTGTATACATACATGTATCAGTTTCAATCTAAATGTTGTTTACGGTAACTAAATTCGCGTCCCGGTCGGTTACTACTACTGACGATTTGGTGCAGTTTCAATCAATTTTATCTTTAGCTAAATTCTAGTATTAGTCGATATCAGTCAGTTGTAGAAGTGGTGTCAAATAATTTCAATCAACAGAGTTATGCCTATAAATGATAGTTATCATTAGGCCAAAAAAAAAAAGAAGTTTGTCTCAGATGACCCGCGCGCATTCCCGAAACCGCCCGCGTAAGCTTTTTTTTTAGTGGATTTTTTTTTTTTTTTTTTTTTTTTTTCAATTTTTTTCCAATTTTTTTTCCAATTTTTTTTTCTTTTCCATTTTCTCAAAAAAATCTTGCAAAATCCAACTTTTTGACCAAACAAATGACGATCAGGTCTAAATTGAAAGAAGAAAAAAAAGAAAAAAAATCCGCAGACCGCATTAGATTTTCAGTCTCTCATGTCATCTGAGACAAACCTTTTTTTTTTTGGCCTTACCGAGTTGGCGAAGCCAACGAGGTTGATGACATATTTATCATACGATATAGGAAAAGCATATTGTGGAGTTCGACGATATTATTTAGAAACAAAACCCTGACTTTTTCAGTTTCCTGAAATTTGGAGATTAATTTATCTATTTTAGGAAACAACCTATAAATCAATTTGCAACTTCGGAGCGTTCTATCTCTATTTTTTCCTTGTCTGTGCGTAGGTAAGCTGTGTATTTGTGTATCGTGGAAAGGAATTAGTTTTGATAACATGATCTTTCGAAAGTGTTTTCGATCATTATATTATGTTCTTAGAAAGATATAAAGCGCTCAATTACACCGGTATTCGGATTATATCATCTCGTAGCGCACGACGAATTTTTAAACCTTATTATGTAGAAATACTGTGGATTGATTAGTCATTGCCAAATCTCAATGTGAGCCAATTTGAAGTTAGTTGGCATTGCTTAATCGTACAATTCTCGCAATCATTTCTACTTTTTTGTAGTATAGCAGGCTTCATTTAACCTTCATAGCTTGATATAATTGCCTAATTTTCATTTTCACGCTCCATTACAGCAAGTGTGAATATTTCAATTGTATAGCATTTGGGCTACTTATATGGAATGAAGTTCAACGTCAGTTATTCTGCTAGCTATGTATGCCCACTGCAGATGGGCCTGATAAATGCCAAATCAAAATAGTTGTTATATTACAGCATTACAAATCTGAAAATACATAAATATATGAATTGGCTTTATGTATTATTTTCAATTTATACTGTCTTTATAAAAGTGTATTAACAGTATTGCATCATTTAAAGGTTCTATGTTGCATTAAAGCAGTTGCTGTGATAATATTGGTGTCAACAAAGATCCGGCATATCCTTGATGTAAGACATTCATAAGTTAGACTATAGTGTCAAGACCCCATTACGTAATAAAGCTGTATTATCCTAATCCGTCAATAAAGGAGGTTGTGCTACTCTCTAAATTCGAGAGATTAAAAATAATAATCTATGGAGCGATTACAATTTTTTTAAATCTATTTTGATTATTTATTGTCGTTGTCAATCCGAAATGGTTTACAAATCGACAAATTCGCGCGCATTTAAGTAATCGAAATATCCATTTGAAAGTATACAAAGTTTCAACCAATGAAAATACTTAAAATGTGTAGACTGATTTTTTTTAATCGAAATCTTTCTTTCGGTAAGCGACGCGACGGAGCATAGCGAAGCGACACAGATCATGGAGATGGCAGACACTTATCTACAATCAGATTTGATTAAAGACTATTTGGAAAACATGTCTCACAATGCCGGCGTCTAAATTAGGCAAAAATCATCTCACAACTAACATGAATAACACCATGGAAAGTCGATTCGTAGGATAGTATAGGTACATATCTATTACCAAAAGAATTCAAGACGTCACTGCTTGATGGCAGGCAGTGATTGTTCATACTGTATATTAGAAGCACATTATTTGTTTTTATGAAGTAATAAACACGATGTTTAAAGCCGTTATACAGGTTTTCTTGACCTCGTGTTTCCCGACTTACAAATTAGAATAACCAATCTAATACAAAATCTAAAAGAGATTTAAAGTTAATCCATAACTGATTAGTTTTTAATCCAATTTGATTATAACGGATTTTTTTTTATATAGTGCTGTCAAAGTGTGAGGTAATCTAAAAGAGATTTAAAGTTAATCCATAACTGATTAGTTTTTAATCCAATTTGATTATAATTGATGTAATCTTTTTAAAGATTAAAAAAAAGTAATCCAAGAAAAGATTACTTTTTAATCCTAATAGATTTGTCCTTCAGGACAATCCGAAATAGATTAAAAAGTTAATCTTTTAGATTTAAATTTTAATCTTTCAAATTTAGAGAGTAGGTTAATTCCATGCTGCCTAACACCATACACCAGTAGCGTAGCCAGACGGGGGGAAAAGGGGGTGGGGGGCACCCCCCCCCCCCCCCCCCCCCCGCACTGAAAAAATGTGACCGGGAAGGCAGCGGGAAATCGGGAAGGCAAAGGAAGGAAAGAAAGAGAGAAGAGGAGACCAAAGGGAAGGAAAGGGAAAAGGGAAAGGAAACGGACAGAAAGGAGAAAGGAAGACAGACAAATTAGTTGAAAATTGCAGTTGTTCACGCCTGGTATGGGGACGCAACGCCCCCCCCCCCCCCCCCCCTGACAAGTGACCCTAACAAGTTATCGTAAATACCATGAAACCCCATTGAAGATTTGCTATATGATTATCTATACATTCATAAGGCAATGTATTTGTAACAGAACTCATCACAAAATCTGATGATTCCAATATGCATCATTTCTCTGGAGAGAAAAAAACAAACGTTTATTCGAATGGAAATGGAGGGTAGATAGATATCACTTTAGCTGCTGGAAATAAACGAGTAATTGACCGATAGCAATGTAATGTGATATCAGTGATTTGATATGTGCTGCAAACCTTTATTGAACATTTAACATGATAGAAAACAGTGTGCAATGTAAACATTCATTGAGCATTTCACCTAATAAAATACAATAGGCTACATGTACGGTTTAAGGTTATTCTTTATGCCGAAACAAAACTTGGTAAACATATCTATACACCCCTACCGGCTACACACGTACACTTTATACCGGCACTAGTTGTGTAAATACGCAATTTGTCAACTACGCAAATATTTCGCTGATATTCATCTTTAATCAGCCGTGGGGCATTAAACTAAATGAAGAACAACGATAATGATCATTGTGACAGTGGTAGCCTCAGACCACCTGGAATGACTGCGAAAAACTCGATATCCATTCTCGTATTAATTTTCGCCTATTTATATCCATCTTGTTCTCCTATTACTTAGTAACAGCAAAGCTATCGGTTTCTCGTCCAGACAACGAGGGTTCTTTATAATTATTATAGATATAGTCAGCTCTGGTAACTTGTCAAAATCTTTACCAATATGTCTTGTTAGAAACAGATAGATGGTGGGTGGTTGTGGTGCTTACTTAAACAGAACGTGAGTTATGTCGGTGTTATTGGAAGCAACATATCGAGAACGTACATGATGCTAGAGTGTGCACGCAATCAACACCAGAATGCCTATGCGAAAATTGGCTATACCATCTGACGTGACTACTGTGAAACATTGGCTTCAACCAAGATTGCTTAGTACTTTATCAAAACAAAATAAATTTATCAATAAAAACAAATGTATTGATACGCGGCGCACCACCCATACAAACCCAGAAAGTAGAGTTGAGCGAATTTCTGTAAAACGTGTTTCAATGTTGAAATATTTCTTGCTTATTTAGAGCATTTACACGTCCATGTGCTGTTGTATTACAAGAACACACCCCCACCCACTCCTTTATAGATGTGGGCTTAGACCTTCGGTTTGGTCGTTTTGTGGCATTCACTGCATCCAAATAAGTATACTTAATACTGAATAATGGACAACAGGTCCCCATGTCCATTTCAATTACCCAAATCTGAAAATCGGTCGATATGATCAAATTTGACTTAAAGGCATACACCACGTGTGGCATATGTAAATACGTAATGCAGGGAATGGCCGGCTATTGTTGTTTTGTAATGGGTTTCATTATGTGACACTAATCACTTGTTATCATTACAAATACATTTCGCGATTAGAAGTAGCAATAACAATCCACATTTCAACTAACTCTCTACTAAAATAATACCCTGCAGGGTTTCAGTTTTAGCTATATAGAAATCCGATTTACATGGTCACGACACACTTGAACCTTTTTGGTATAATTAAAGGAGTCTCAAGTTGAGCTGATAATGGTTTGTCTTTTCATTGCAAATGTATGTAGCTAAAATGGAATAAGCCTGTATAGCTTTTATAAATCTCGCTTTTAATCATCATCTAATACATTCAGATTTGCCATTTAAAGCTTAAGATTGGCATTTAGACTAGTTATTACTGTGTATTAAAGGAACACAATGTCATGTTGATTTTTTTTAATTTTAATGAATTTACATCAGAATTCAAGATGTAAAAATTGACATTATTGTTGTTTCTACTAAAAAAAAGAGAGCAAAACTTGATTAAAACAGTGTTTTAGATATGTTGGAATACCACCCTTAACCATAGACTTATCAGACTGATAAGTCCATGCCTTAACCATGTAAAATGCTGATCTGACGGAGATCAGCATTTTTGAATCGACGTTTTGTTGTACAAAGAGAGCTGATTTTTCTAAATCCTTACAGGTGTAAGTTCATACATGTAATACAATTGTAAAAATATACAAATCCCAGTTTTTATCGTATATTTTTGTAATTGAGGGCGCTGCCTCCATCACACCTCTTAATGCCCCTTTAAATAAGTCCGACCCACCCCTAAATTCTGATTCCTCAGCTGCCACAGAATGCGCGTAAACTTTAAGATTTCATAAACCTTTAAATAATAAGCAATAACCCCTAAATATTAACGCATTGTACTATTCATACAGCGGCATAACTGCACACTCACAAGTCTCTCGTAATTATTTACCGCGCTCTCAGGTGTATTTATCTGCTACGCGGTAACCCCACTATATCGAGTACACCGCTCGATAGCCCCTTAATTGCTCAACTTAAGACTATGTCTCAAAGGGATAATACAAGGTACAATAATTGATATGCATTCCGTTATGCGCACGCACGAAGATATAACGCAGCTCATTATATTTCTGAGTGAAATAACTTCGGTGTATATGTAGTATAGTCCATTTCATATACACGTGCCTGTGGGCATCCATTTCGCAATTAAAATACGCGAGATGGAATCGCGGAATCTAGGTCAGACAGAGTTTGAAAGGGATACCTATTATATTATACGAAATAAGCTTTAGCGAGCTTTGGAAAAGTACCGAATTGGAGGTACAAGTATTGGTATAGTACACAGTCGGATCGTTTGCTTAATCTTGGGTTTGAGTCGAGGGTGCAACTGCAAATAACTTTATCCGTCCGCAACTTGTGTGACCCAGCATCATGAGTATCGCAATGTTCATCAACTTATATCCGGACCCAAATGCTAACTTGAACGAATCAGTGTTAGGACTAGCATATAGAGTTAGGGTAAAAAGGGTGAACCGTTTGGGTCCTTGCTCATCACTATATACATGTGTCTTGATTATCGTGACTCAGAATGTATCTCTGGTTTAAAAAATCAAAGGGATACAGACGATCTCCTGCACTTGTTTTATTTGGTATTAAACACCAAAGGCTCGGCAATTTCTAATTTTTGCGTAGATTCTACGCAAACATATCGATTCATATCCATCAACCGAATATCGATAGAGATACACCGTACCACTTTTGTTTTGCATAGTTTCATCGATGAAGCACACGTAAAGGCCCTGTCACTGTCATACTGCATGTACTGTTGCGTATAGAGCTAACGTGTGCCCGAAGTTTTGGAAATGTGAGTGTACGTTCGTTTAAGTTGTCATTCGTTCGTGACATACCGTATTTGGTATACGTTGTATTCGTTAGCGGTTCGCTATCGGTTCGTTAGCGGTTCGTTAGCGGTTCGCTAGCGATTCGCTAAGCGGTACGCTGGGGTTAAACATGTTAAAAATTGTGAGCATGTGACATGCGTTGTGATCAATACTCTATGTATAAGTACAGTACAGCTCGAAATAGAATGTACACTGACATTGCAATGATATTGCAATGACATTGCAATGATATTGCAATGACATTGCACTGACATTGCAATGACATTGCAAATTGTAATCCGATTAGTGCACTGTCATTGCAATGTCATTGCAATGACATTGCAATGATATTGCAATGACATTGCACTGACATTGCACTGATGTGCGTTGATATTGTACACTCTATTTCGAGCTGTACTGTACGTTGAGCATTCGCCGAGGGAACGTTCCAGGTTGGGTGTAGGTTTCTTCTTAAGCGCCGTATATGGCCGAACAGCTGACGAATCAGCAACCTACACCCAACGTGCGAAACGTTCACACAGCAAATGCTCAACGTATATATAGCGTATTGATCACTACGTTGTCACCCGCTCAACATTTTGAACATGCTCAAAAAAATTGATAAACCCTAGCGTATGTATCTTCGAACCCTAAGCACAACGTATGCCAACTATGTCACGAACGAATGACAACTTACACAAACGTACATCCAAATTGTATCAGAGGAACGACCAAATTATGTTTACATATTTTGAACTATAGGTCTACTATTACGTCATTTATTTTAAGATTTAAGTCATGCTCTGATTTGACCGGACGTGCTGCATCTTTGGTGGTTAATGAGACAAGAAAAAAAGATAATTCATTATTTCTGGGTCAAAAGTCAAGAAAATACAAATGCTAAAGGAAACAATATTTTCTATAAAAGATTAAATACTATGCTATCTAACAAAGAACTAAATGGCTTATAACACTCATATGACGACTGAACGTCTGTATTCAATTTTATGTTCACAACGAAACACGAGGGGAAGGTAAATCATTTTACATACGATTGCGTAAAGGACTCGGTTCTGCCGCTTCATTATCCCCGTAGACACGTTTGAAAGTTTCCTAATTTGAAGGAATATCGGCCTTAGTTATTTAATTGGGGTTATGGGTAAAACGTAGAGACGTACTCTCGAGATTTGGCAATATAATAACTGCATGTCTGATAAATTAGCATCGACATGAATGCAGAGTTTACAGGGTGTTGAAAAATTACAACATGAAAAAGAAAGAAATTAGAAAATTTGCAGCTGAACGAAAATTTCAATCCGATACCGTTGTTGGGTAAAATGATTGTAAAAACGTATAATACTCTCGAGATTTGGCAAAATAATAACTGCATGTCTGATACATTAGCATCGACATGAATGCAGAGCTTACAAGGTGTTGAGCAATTATCATGATTATAACGTGAAAAAGAAAGAAAATTTGAAGCTGAACGAAATGTTTTAATCCGATACCGTTGTTACTTGCATTGTTGTACAAGTATTGCACCGGTATGCATAAAGAATATAGAATGTAAAAGGAACTACGTGCTCAATCCAGTGGCAAAGGTAAAACGTACTATCGTCGACATCGTATTCATTTCATTTGCTATACAACCAAGGGGAGGGGGGTGACATTTTGTTCCCAGTTGATGGAAAGTATACCAATACCATGAATACATGTTTAATTAGTTAACAACCAGTAACACCAAATTTTACACCACCGTTTATATGATGACGACGATTGAAGCTAGCGGTCAGTCCGCGGTCGGTTCGGGAGGCAATCTGGCCCACTCAATTCTACTGATCCTGGTTTCCTTCGAAATATGCACAAGATACAATATAGAAGCCGTTCCTGATTGCAGGTAATACGTTTCTCCAAGCATTGTCAATTGTGAGTTCTTAGAGGGATGAAATCATCAATTTTAACTACTATCTGATAGAAATCTGTTGATTTATTTTCAATTTTCCCCCCAAAAAGTATATGTCATTCTTGGACACCCAATCGAGATGTGCTTTCTAGTCGCACTTAATCTGTTCATATTTCATTATAAACCAAATGTTCATTTTATTCAAATGAATGTGGTATTTGACTGCCGTGGATATTGCTAATCCCTATAGACCACACAGTCATTTCTACGAGATCTGATTTTAAATGCAGTGAAATGTACTTGCTTTAAAGCCTTAGTGCTATAGTTATAGAGTTTTTAGTTAATTTCTGTTTTTGACAACACATCTGTAATAATTGTAATTCAAATTCAAGAAACAGCTAAATAGGTTCGCAGTATAATAGCACACATATCCTTTATGTCAATACAGCAAAATACACGGTTGGAGGTAAATTATCGTATTCCTCAACCAGATATGAAAGAATGTAAATATTTCAACGTTGAGGGCGCACTTTTGGAAAAACTTGTCTTTAATCCTACTTGGTCACAGTTGTTGATATATTTTCTCCTTTGCGTGACTGTTCTTTACATTAATGATTTTTTTTCTTTCGTGGTGCGGATTTGTAGTACAATCCATCTTATTTCATTACACTTATTGCCTTTGGATCGGATAATGCAATGAACGTGGTAACAACAAAATAATATTATTTTATTTTATTCATTAGTAAAGCAGCTTACGAAATACAAATTAAACAGCTATGATTCGATATTTAAGTCTTTTGTAGGCAATTTGGGGGGGAAGAAACTCAATTTATGTAAAGAATAAAGGTCCATTCTTCTTGTAACGGCCGAATTTGGGCCAAGGGACCAGTAACTAGTAGTATAGTGGGTGCTGTTTTTGAGGTTGTTGTGGTTGCTTTTCAAAGTCAGGGTTCAAGGTCAAAGAGCACGTGTCTCTGGTTATTTTTCGTTTAATTTGAAAGTTAGGGATGGATGCGTTTACTACAGGATGTAGTGGTATCCTTTTGACTTCATTGGCTCATTGGCTCATTGGCTCATTGGCTCATTGGCTCATTGGCTCATTGGCTCAATGACTCATTGGCTCATGAAGCCAAAAGGATACCACCACATCCTGTTATAGTAAAGGCATCCATCCCTAACCGAAAAATAAAGCCAGATAGAAAGGACTGAGTGATGGACAAATGGGACAACATGGAACATCGTCAACCGTGAACTCCCTCATTAATAACATCAACTCACTAGTGACATCACCAAGTCAAAAACAAGCTGTACGGGAATGAATATGGTCATGTGTTTTAAGCTCGCCTCCTTTCGCGTTACACACGGATTTTGGCTTTCGCGACATGATGTTAACTTTACACATTTATATTTCCTTGTATACCCCCCTGAGGTAGTAAAAGTATACATTTTCTGAAGGGAAATTGCACGAGGAAACCAAATATGCCATTAAAATTATAGTACGACCAAGAACTAAAATGGTATGATCGGAAATGTTCGGAAAATATCAGAGTTTTTTAATTTTTAATTTGAGATCCATATATTTTTTATACCTACCCCTATCATTATTTTTTTTACATATTTGAATTCCTCATGAAATTACCCATTAGATGATATATAATTGTTAAAGTTACTACGTCGGTATGGTAATTATACCGGCTTGTGAATATCTTCAATTTTTATTTTATATATTTTTAGAATTTTCAGAAATATTTGTTTAAGGATGAACCCTTCCCTGATATAAACTGCATTTCTGAATTCCTCTAGTTACAAACTTTCCAAAAATGTATACTTTTGCTATCATAGGTTGAAAACTTTTTCTGTTACAGTCATTTTTATAAATCCGGTAAATTGAGGCTGATTATTCATGTTGACTGTGTAGCGAATAGGAAGAAAGCTGATGATCATTGTCTTATCCATAATTAATTAGTTGTTAATAATGGTTGACAAGTCTGTTGAACCACATACTTAAAGACTACTAAATATCCTTTGAAATGGGACCAAAATTGTGTTTGTAACATTAGGGGATTACTAGTTATAGTATAAAGAACAAAGCATGGGATAATCCCCATTGAGTTTGTACAGGCGGCACCCCTTCCAGCGGCACCCCTTCCAGCACCACCCCTGGTCCCCAAACATCAAACAGCTGTATCTCCCTTTCTGTATTAGCTATACTAATGCCATTTGGCAGGCAAATAGCTTGGTATTAGGGCTTTAAAATGATACCAAATTTGTTGAGATAGCTGTTGTGGTTTCTAAAATATTTGATGAAAATGACAGCATGAAGCTAAAAAATGTAACGGCACCACCCTATTGGGAGGCGAGTTCATAACGCGTGACCATATATTTGTTTAAAAAATAGACCAAACAAATTTGACAAACCAATTAGGCACGTATTCAATGAGCAACTTATTCCGCTCATATGACAAAAGAAATCGTTGAAATCGATCAATTATATCAGGAGCTATGCCTGTTTTAATAAAAGAACCCCCTTTTTTAGCTGTCCACGGAACACTTAATCCTGTTGAAATCTATCCACTCTAAGTGGGCAGCAAAATTTGGGTATGGAGGGGCCATGATTGCTGATGTTTGTCCCCTAAGGGGGCTAAACTGTTGGGCCTTCAATGTTTGATCATTTTCTTATTGTAGTCACTGATTATTTATTTTATGCACACCATTCCCACCTGTGTTTGAAATTCCCGGGCTTTAATTTCATTTGAATATGATTGATCGTGTGTACATTTTGCTGCACACTCAAGAGGATTAAGCATTCCGTGGACAGACATAGCTCCTGATATAATTGATCGATCTCAATGATTCCTTTTGTCATATGAGCGGAATAAGTTGCTCTTTTAATACGTGCCTCATTGGTTTGTCAAATTTGTTTGGTCTATTTTTAAACAAATATTCATCCCTGTACAACTTCTATTTGACTCACCCTGAAGAGGCACCTACTGTACTACTAACCACTGTACAAAGAAGAGATAAAACTGCTCCAAAAGATAGACTTATGCCACATTTTTGTGGTTACAAGAGTTAGGTTTGGCCAAATGCCATATTGGAATGTGATAGCTGGAATTGGTATCGGGATAATATTATCTACGTTTAAATTCAAAACGATCTTTTCATAGAGCGCCATCAGTAGTTGATTTCCTGTGTATGCCGATTGAATTTTTATAAACACAATTGTTAATAAAGATTTGTCAGGTAACCGAGCAATACGAACCGTAATTCTAAAGCCTTTAAGGTTTGAAAATTAATAATTGACATACACATTTGATTTGACTGTATTGGATTGGACTTTGATCAATTCCGAGATTTTACATGATTAAGTCAATTAAATCTAAAATGTGCACTGATTGAAATGGCCATTTAACTTGATGTGTGCATTAATGTGTGTTTTGTATGTATAATCTAGTTTATCTTCCGAAAAAATGAAAGTAATCGACTGAAAAATAAGCAAACTGTGACAAGTTTTGTTAACTGATCGCGATTTTCAATTGGAATTCCACACAGTGAAATTAGTTTTGCTAAAATGGTAATTATCATCATACCAATTATCAAAATGTTCCTGAAAAATAATTCTCAACTCTGAGATAAGCAATTGGATCTTCTGATACCAAGGTGTCAACTGAACAGGCAAATATGTATACCAGCGTCACAAGTCATTGAAGAAGGCTGAGCAAATGCAAAATGATACTATACAAAGGGAAACCTAAATAGGAGAGAAAAAGCTCATTCACTCGGGTTAATGTCAAACAGTTCATTCCTCGTAACGTTTGACCTCATTTATGATTGAAGACTTAAATATTTGCAAATGTGCTATTGTGGCAAACGAAAACAAAAATTGACTTTTTATTTGCTGTGCAAACAGGTTCACGTATACTCGAAGGTGAATAGCAAAACCATTATAGCATTTCGTGACTGATACCGAATTAAATGGAAACTGCCAATCTCCACGTACAACTTACACCATATTACTTTAACCTTTTACAGGCAGATGTTAAATCAAAATAGTCATAAATCTATTTTGTGGAAAATTCTAAAAAATATATCTGAATTGTGGTGTTTTTTTACTATATCCGAAAACAGTGCGTAAGAAAATGATTTTCAATAAGAACAAAACGCATGACCATTGATCAGTTGTTCTAAAATAACTCTCCAAAATTGAACTGGGTTTGCACGTAATATTTAAAGGTACCCTTAAAAATAGTTATACTCCGACTAGCGTAGCGTTACTGTACGCTTTTCCCGGTAGTTGAAACGGCGTGAATCATTTCATTGAATTCTAGAAATAGATAGGACAAGTTTTCTTTAGACAGCACGCCTTAGTATATAGTTTCAGCTCTCAATATATTGGATTTTATTTCCGCTAAGCGGTCATTATATATGCAATTGTTATGCACAATGTTGACATCCCTTTTTCGGTATACATCACTTGCAAAGTAATAGTCGATAAAATAGATTTATTGTGATTAAACTTATCGCCGGTATTTCTGATACCCTTAAATACTCCATTCATCATTCATACCAGAAGGTGTGTCGAGTGTTAGTTGCCGCGGCGCGTTAACTCCAATGTAAAACTTAATACACTATAGATTTCGCCGATACTTAACCCGTATCGCACCAAGAAACAATAAATATGTAATAGACACTATCACTTAACACACCTGGCAATATTTGACGATGACGGGACGAGAATAAATTTGCCTTTTTATTGGCTCTTGAAAAACATTGTAGCAGAGAGATCGTGCTTAGTAATATTACACTGGTTTTGCATCAATGCATTCATCATATTTGGAGCAACTAGAATAGGGTTTATGCATGGGAAGGACGAAACATAAAACCACTGAATGGTGGGATTTTGACGTCAGCGGGTCAAACCTTGATGGTTTACTTTTAAAAGTAATAATTAAAGGGGCACAAAGTGGTGTTGACATTTTGTTTTTAAAATTAATTTACTTCAGAATTCAAGATGAACATTAAAAATTACCATTATTGTTGTTTCTACTCACAAAACACAGTAAAACTTGATTAAAACAATACCATCGCTTAGGGGGGGGGGGGGGGGGGGGGGGTACCGCGCCATTTTGTCTCGAAGCAATGGTCATGACGTCATATTTTGGTCGATTTTCTGAACTTTTGTATTGGATTTACGTGCAAAATATATGCCCTTGGCAGCATACTTTCCCGGGTGTGTGGGTGCACTTTAAATTTCAGATGTTCTAAAATGGACGGATATCTAACCAATTTGATAAAAAAAACACGATCCACACACCCCAGAATTGCAAAAAAAGCATAAAATAAGTCCACTTTTTGTGCCTTTGAACAGAGTGGCGGCCGGGATTGTAGAATTTAACACAGTGCATTAACCCATGACCCATGATATAAATAAACTATTTGCGTTAAACTTTTTCAAGTAGCACGGTTAGTGTAATGGAAAGGAAGTCGCTTGAGGAGCGAGAGGTTGTGGGTTCGAGTCCCATTAGGAGCGCTTTTTGTTTTATATGCTGGATTTGCTTAGCATCATCTGTATGCTTTCCCACGCGGACACCACACTGCTGGCGTTTACCGTATCAGGGTTACGCCATTTTTTTCTCTCGAAAATGTCAAAAAAAATTACCGTTCTTTTAAAAATAAGAATTATAATCAAATTGCAAACACATTTTGTGCGAGAGCAACACACACATTTGGCAAAAATGGCACAATAAAAATCCGTTCGTTATAAATAAATGGACATGGTTAAATAATAAAACTATCACAAATAACAGTCGTAAATCTCTGTGGCGTGCGTAGGTTGGCCATGTCGTTGGCAATCGGAAATCACGGGTTCGAAAATTCCCATTATTTTTCTATTTTTTCAACTTAATGGTATATTAATGTAACATCATTGTTATGTCAATTGTTATCAATTATAAATGCCGCCCATGCGTTTATAGTTTTCTTTTTATTTATTTATCTATCATAAATGTATCCTTGATTTATTAACTTTGTATTAACAATTAAAATGCGTAAACAATTATATTATTGCTCGATATAGAGTGATTTAACTTGAGTTCAGTTTGATAATATGATAGCAAAACTTGTTGTAAAACCATTTTACCAGTGTGTCCAACAATTTCACACTTTGGTAATACATTCAGAGATGTCACTTTTAGCTTGTTATAGCTAGGCTCAATATAAGCAAGTTTGCGACCGGGTTTGCGACCTCTATAATTTTAGGCTGGTAACACAATCCCACAGTGCATTTCGTTAAAACAGTGTACATTATTTTTCCACGATACGTATCACGTGATAACCACGATCGATTTCGCAAAATATTGCAAAATGGCGCGGTACCCCAGCCCCCCCTAACCATCGCTATTTATTGAAAATTTTCTTAAAACGCCCTCTATACAAATATGGTTCGCGTTATGTATCACGCATACTGCAGGGGGACACTGTCTGACGTAAAATGCTGATCTAATCAGATCAGCATATTTTGAATCGACGTTTTGTTGTACAAAGAGGGTTGAATTTTCCTTAATCCTTAGGTGTAAGTTCATACATGTCATATAATTGTAAAAATATACCAATCCCAGTTTTTATCATAATTGAGGGCGCAGCCTCCAACACATCTCTTAGTGCCCCTTTCAATAATATGCGTGGCAACAGTTCAGAATAGTGGATGCGGATTCACCTGGTAGTTAGCATAAACACAAATTCAAACATAACATTAGAGATGTTTTAAGAACTCGTTCACGTGACGGGGGTCAGGATAACACAACTACTTGATATACTGATTAGTTATTATTGATTTGATTTACGGTAATATAATTACTTTAATGTAATTTCAACATTTATGATTTTGGCAATAACAATCTAGGAGTTCAAGTTGTGAATGCGTCAATTGTTCGTACCTTTACGATATGTATCTCTTTTTTTAATTTGTTTGTGATGTGTCAATCATGTTATTCGTGGTTCAGGCATACCAATGAGAATGAATGTCAATCCATCTGAAGCGTGTAGTGGGGGATCTTTCGTCCTTTACCATCAAACGGGACCAACAAGAACAATGGGTAACTTTACTTAAATATTGGTGTTGGGTATGTTTTCCTGTAAATCTAAGAATAGCATTGACGCTTGACACCTAAGACGATGTGTACGATACTGTTGTTCAGTAGTTCTTTGATAGCTTTTAATAGCGTCCTTAGAAATTGCAATACACGAATGTAGGGCCTACACTGTGCTACTAAAGAGTGGGTGTGCACCCTCGTCAATGATTCGATGGTTAAATGGTTCAGTGCCAATGCTAAAGCAATGTCACCACACTGCAAAAACAAGGGTAAAATAACACCATAGGTGTTGGTTTAACAGATGTCTGGAGTTAATGCAGGTCCAATCTCTACGGTGTTAATTTACACCCTCTGCAGTGTTAAAATATAATAACACCACTTGTGGTGTTGACTTTTGACACTTGAGGTGGTGTAAAGCAATAACACTGTAGGGTGTTAATTTAATCTCTCTTGGCGTTAATATGGGTCCAATCCCTTGGGTGTTAATTTACACCTTCTGGTGTTAAAATATTAATGTTAGATAGGTTGAAGTACTTATAAATAAATGCTTGCAAATAAAATATTTCACTGTTCAACAGTTCAAATTTATTAAAACTTGAAAGTTTTTGTTAACTAATGTTCTTACTTGCCATTTAATTATGAAATGGTGCATGTTGCAGATGGGAATCATTAGATGAAATGTATAAATATACAATATAAAGCGTTACGAAACCAATATAACTAACCTCAGTGCGCATGTGTGGAATAATGACACCCATGGGAGTTATTCTTACACCAGGTTTAACACCAGAAACCCGACTCCATGTGCAGTGTTACATTTTTAAAACTCTAGTTTTTGCAGTCACCAAATGGTGTTAATTTAACACCAAGACGCTTTACACCAACTAAGTGTTGCACATTTAACTTCAGAGTTTTTGCAGTACATGGTCATGCGCGCGCCATTAATGTTTGTTGCCTCGAGCACGATCCCAAATATCATCGCCCTCGAACCGTTATCTCGACAATAGTCATGGGGAAGTTGCGGTTATTCGATGACGTATTGGGTGTCCCTTCGAATCGCAAGAAAAGGTGACGAGGGCCATCGATAGAGTAACTCATCTGTATCGGGGTCAATATTCGTTTGCCGATTTTTGTAAACCAGTTGAATAAGTGGCCTCGTTCACTAGGAATGATGAGATACAGCACTAATTAGTGTGATATGCCATGGTTTTTACATATATTATAGTACCAGCATAAAAACCTCATTTTGTGTTCTTACATACCGGCACATCACGATATTCCGCCATAGATCACCGTGTAACTGCACTTCTGACATGGAGGCATATCACTGGCATATCACTAGGGAGAATAGGAAGGTATTTTTTGTTGTTTTGATAATTATACCGGCACATGACTTTTATTTTTTACCACTCCTAATTAATAATTGCAATTTGTTTTTGTAACATGCTCATAACAAACATAAATATATATTAATTAATGTTCTTTGACAATGATAGTGACATTTTATGTAAATTTTCTCCAATGAGTCTTCAAAACGCTGTTTTTCATGATGTGCCGGTATGTCTGAACAGCGACGAATTGTTAGTGTGGGCGTAACGGGTTATTGTCAAGAAAAACAATCGCGCACACATTCAAATTTCATAATTTGTACAAAAATGAATTATTCCATTAACCCTTACCCCTCATGGGGGTTTGTAGCAATAAAGCTGATAACTAAGGACAGAAAAAATGATGTGCCGCCCCCGGGAAACGATCCTAGGCCGTCACGGCCGGTGTCCAGGTGATCGTGCTGATATCTACGGGGTCGCGCTCCCAAAATTAAATTTTCGGAGCCTATAATTATCTTTGCGTGATTGAGGGGGGGGGGAGGTCCAAATGAGCGGTACTTCTGTTGGATTTTGTTGGATTTTGTTGGATTTAGCAGGGTTATTAATACTTTCCACGCGACAGGCTTATGCAGACGACATTCCAAAATTTCACAACATTTTCAATTATGTCAGAATTATTGAATTTCATTAAAATATTTGGAATCACTATAAGAAATGCAATACAATAAATACAAACATGCCTAATATTGGTTCAGTAATCCTTGAGATAGACCTTCAAAGTTGAGGAAGGTTTCTGACAAATCTGTTTTCTAATGGTAAAACCAATAGCCGCGTGGAAAGTGTTAAGGATTCCTAACTCTCATGCATGATTTATATTGCATTTATCCATCAGTAAAATCATTGTTAGAACTCCGAACCTGGGTTATCCTCTCCCAAAGGTGCATATTTTGTGTGGAATACACTTTAGAATACCCTGTGTGTCAAAACCCGAATCAGGTTAGTAAATTCAACATTGACATTCAAACAACATCGAGGAAGAGGCGACGGGAAAGAGGGAATGTAAATGTGACATGAACAAGCGAAATGTGTCGCATGTCGGCAGTTTTGAATTTTGATATTCGTCCATCATTTAAAAGCAGATGAGAAATTATACAGTAGGGTCCAAACCCTACTATTGAACTTCTAGTTTTTAAGTGACAAACAATTTACCAACTGAGAAAACAGAGTAAAACATAAGAATTTGTGACTTCTTTTTACCTATAACTCAAAATCAATATTCCCGACATATGACTCATTCCGCTTGAGCAAGAAGGTTATATTGACGAGATAAAGAGGTCCCATATAATATAGTACACATTCTTATAAATGACACTGTATGTCCAAATAGTAATGCATCATGATGGTGCTATCTCATAATTATCAGGATAACTATAAACATATCACGGCTTCGAATGGACAAGTATTAGATACTTATCATTATTTAGTTTATGATTTAACTATAACGATGAATGAGGCCATTTAAAAAGGAGCGCATTAATGTGTATGAACCGTATGGCGCTTCATTCGATCCTGGCTTTGTTATGTTTTTATAAACGTGCTGATATTTTCCCGTATCTCCCTCTATGTCACTGTTATTTTCATATTTTCATTGGAGAATAAAATTGCAAAATCGGACTCTTATTAATAATAGTTTACATCTAATATAATTGATTGATAGTAACTATGTTGTAAACCATTAGTTTATGATTTGACTATAACGATGAATGAGGCCATTTAAGGAAGGAGCCCTTTAAATTTCTTGTAAACAGATATATAAAGATATTCATAGCTCATGCATACCAATGAGCGCCAGGCCCGTGACCAGGATTGTTTCAGTGGCGGATTTTGTCAACAATGGACCTTCTTTCCAAAATGTGAACCTTTTCATACTTGGGGGGGTTATATTTGTCAAAAGTTGACCTTTTTTTCAATCAAAAAGCATTACAAAACCATTTTTTCTCGATCGCTGCGCTCGCAAACAGCAGTTTTGGGACCTTTATTTATTTATTTATTTATTTGGTTGGTTGGGGCACTTTAAGGATTTTGGCGCCCACCACCCCCTTCCTGGTTACGGGCCTGATGAGCGCCAATGCGTCTGAAGAGTGGATGATCTTTTGGCCCTTACCATGAAAGGGACCAACATGAAGAAAACTATTTAAAATGTCTGGCATATCTGGGAGAGGACATGTTTCCGTGTAAATCTATCTAGGACTGACACTTGACGCGATGACGCCCATGCTGATGAGTACGATACTAAAGTTACTTTGCAATAAACTGAATGTATACACCGTGCTACGAACAGATTGAGTATCACCCCTGTCAATGATTCGATGCTTAAATGGTTCAGTGCCAATGCTAAAACAACGTCATCATGGTCATGCGCACGCCATCAATGCCTGTCACCTCGAGCACATCGCAACTATCATCGTCCTCGCACCGTTATCTCGTCAATGTAGTCATGGGGAAGTTGCGTTAATTCGATGACGTCTTGGGTGTCCCTTCGAAATCACATGGAGAAGTGATGAGGGCCATCGAAAAAGAAACGCATCTTTATCGGGTTTTAGGTACAGTTGTCTATTTCGTTTTGCAAAGTAAACAAGTGGCCTCATTTTACCGGGAATTATATATAAACAGGCAATGATTTGATTTACAGTAGGCTATAGGGGTCCAATGTGATCTATAAACACTTTAAGAATGAGAAACCTTGCTATCATTTTGTCAAAAAATATCAGAAACATCATCAAATACAGGTCCTTTGAATATCGTTACTGTTATGTGTGGGTAAATATCATTTAATTTAAATTAAGTTATAATTATGGTGAATTTTCGATAATTTTCGAATTTTCAATAACAAAATCAATAACAAAAAAACAAAAAAAAATCAATAGTTTTAATTCAATAAAAAATGTTCTTAATTTGAACAATGAATCGATCGGCCCCGTAGAACAAGGTAAATTCACGTATATTTTACTGAGCAGTGAGCGAAATATGTAGCTAACCTTTAACCAATGGCCCTCTTCTAACCAAAACTAACTATTTATGGGACACACTTTAGAATACCTTGTGTGTAAAAAAACACAGAATTAGGTTAGCAAATTTAAGATTGACATTCAAACAACATCTATAGGAGGAGGCGATAGGAAAGAGGGAATGAACAGTTTATAAGATAGTGAGAAGGCTAAACAGACGAGTAAAACCAGGCAAATTCTGAACAAATATATCCTTATAAACGTCAATGGAACTAAAAAATATTAATATGTCACGAGGATGCTTTATCACACAATTATCAGTATAACTACAACATATACTTCAAATGGACTATTTTTAGACATTAGATGAGTTTGTAATTGGTATTATAGCATCTATATTATCATACATATATGCACATACAGGGTGGTTCAATAAAACGTTGACAGTTTTTTGAAGCCAATTTTTTTTAATTCTGTAGATTTAAAAAAAATCTTTTTCAACATTCATCAACTATATGATCTTGACCATCTATGCTGAAAATATCGTTACAAATAACCTTACGGTTGCAAAATAACAGATATTTGAACAAAGTCTGTCCAATTTCTTCACTCTGTCCACGGGTACTGATTTCGCGACGTTACAACCAGTGTGGTTCAATAAAATGTTGACAGTTTTTTGAAAGCCATATTTGTCAAACTTGTGGGATTTGGTTTAATTTTTTTACATATTCCTCAAAAATATTATCTTCGCCATTGCTGAAAATCTCAATGTTAATAATGCTATGGCGGCAAAATGATATTTGAAGAGAATCTCTCCAAAATATCTTTGTCCACGGGTAAGTCTACGGGAAATGACCAGCAAGATAACATTAAATGGCATCGTCACTTTTAAGGCATAGAGCATAGACAATTACACTTCCAATCTATGAAAATCATAATTCTAATTAGGGTCACTCGTGGTATTATTATTACGTATTGATTTCACACCTGAATAGATAGTTAAGATGTTAACAATTACACTGGTTTCACCTGGCGGGATCTTCAAATCTTAGATTACTTGCATGCAATTCATCATTCAGTATTCAATGTAACGTCGCGAAATCAGTACCCGTGGACAGAGTGAAATGGGACAGACTTTGTTCAAATAGCTGTTATTTTGCAACCGTAAGGTTATTTGTAACGATATTTTCAGCATAGATGGTCAAGATCATATATTTGATGAATATTGAAAAAGATTTCTTTTAAATCTACAGAATTAAAAAAGAAAATAATGGCTTCAAAAACTGTCAACGTTTTATTGAACCACCCTGTATATTGAAAATATAGAGTGCAGACTCTAATATTCTGTGTAATGTAGTATTTTGAATAATTTGCTTTGAAATTTATATTAAACATGTAACATGTACATATGTGAAAATATTGACAATGTTTGAAAATAATAATAATAGTGTCAACATGTGTACAATATAAAGAGAGGGTGATAAACACAAACGATAAAAATTTAAACAAATCAATATTATCATTGTTGTCTGTTCATATGGTGTCGAATGTAATGAAATATTCGATTTTCCTTAAATGTTTTACATCTTATTTTAATTATAAACAATTTATAACCTCGTGCAATAGGTTAATGATGTTGATTCGTGGATCGCTATGATGGTTGAGATATGAGAAATAGATAATAGCATATATTTACACTAGTTTACTCTTCCAAGATAACAATCACTTGCTTTTGACATTTCATGTCATTTTCTTGCAAATGATACTTGTTTAGCGTTCTGAAATAACTGGATGGTGGTTTACTAAAAGCTCGCTGTAATTCTGCGCTCATTTCTTGATGATAAGTAATCCAAATAATTACTGTGCTCATTACATACTAACCAGTTTGTTGCGATTTGGAGTCGCTCGAGTGTACTATCATGGCAATTGAATGGAAAAACGCTTACAGCAACTCGAAAGATCGAGCGTTGTATGTGGTCGCCGCTTTACTAAAACGGAAACGTTTAAAGATCAAATGACGTATAAATAACGTCATCAGGAGCGATCCTGATCGCAAAGCGACCTTAGCATGTTATCAGCAAGTCTCCCATACTCCTTGGCAAGCACAATGTTACCATCATTAGCTCATTAGCTCGCCTTACAACGTGCATTTTCCACATTCATTAGACATACATTTGGCCTATATGCATGTTATCAGCAAGTCTCCATACTCCTTAGCAAGCACAATGTTACCACTTAGCTCATTATAGCTCTCGCCCTACAACGTGCACTTTCCACATTCATTAGACATACATTAGGCCTATATATATATTTATACATATATCAGTTCCTAATCTCTTTCTAGAAAGTACAAATGTGACATTGTGCGCAAGACATACTGATACAGACACGCTTATGTCTGCTGATAGGTAATTGGGCTTTGAATAGTGTGACAGAAGTAATACATAATGTTCACTAGCTAAAGCCAGGTACGGCTAATTGAGAACGATCATGCTTGTTTGTCTTTTGTGACAGCTAATTGCTCATTTTGATTTATCGGGCAGCATATAGCCTATGTCTCATCGCATAACTCAGTACTGATGATATCTGTCTAAAGCCTAAACACAGAGTATAACCACTCGGTCATACATATTATAATTATCAATCATTATTTCTAGGAAAGTTATAATATAGCAAGTTCATGTTAAATCAAAATGTTGTGTACATAAAGTTGCACAATGAATATACCTATGGATTTGATAGCATTCTCAAACTTCATTTTGAGAGGCTACCGGAAAGCCAGACTCGTGCATGTATACGTAAGGTTATATTATTAGGAAATGCTTGTGAAACACCTTATATTCTTCTTATGTGCTATGGTTAACAAAGTGAACATATAGCACCTACGTGAAATGTTAGTGAAGATTGGCAAACGAGGTCTGCGTGACAATGTAAGTTTATAGGTTTGGCATATGTAACCGTTCTACAGTATACTAAATTAAAAGTGAACTCATATAATCCTCCTGAGTGTAGAGCTGCTCAATCAGGAGGATTATATGCATTTACTAAAATCTCGCTGTAATTCTTCGCTCATTTCTTGATGATAAGTAATCCAAATAATGACTGTGCTCATTACATACTAACCAGTCGCAGATTGTTGCGATTTGGAGTCGCTTGAGTATACTATCATCATGATCATGACAATGGAATGGAAAAACGCTTACAGCAACTCGAAAGATCGAGTGTGGTCGCCGCTTACTAAAACGGAAACGTTTAAAGATCAAATGACGTATAATTAACGTCATCAGGAGCGACCCTGATCGCAAAGCGACCTTAGCATGTTATCAGCAAGTTTCCATACCCCTTGGCAAGCACAATGTTACCATCCTTCATGTCCTTAGCTCATTAGCTCTCGCCTTACAACGTGCACTTTCCACATCCATTAGACATACATTAGGCCTATACATGTATATCAGTTCCTAATCTCTTTCTAGAAAGTACAAATGTGACATTGTGCACAAGACATTCTGATACAGACGCGCGTATGTCTGCTGATAGGTAATTGGGCTTTGAACAGTATGACAGAAGTAATACATAATGTTCACTAGCTAAAGCCTGTGTCGGGTACGGCTAATTGAGAACGAGCATGCTTGTTTGTCTTTTGTGACAGCTAATTGCTCATTTTGATTTATCGGGCAGGAGATAGCTTTTGTATCATCGCATAAAACAGTACTGATGATATTTGTCTATAGCCTAAACACAGAGTATAACCACTCGGTCATACATATCATAATTATCAATCATTATTTCTAGGAAAGTAATAATATTATAGCAAGTTCATGTTTAAATCAAAATGCTGTGTACATAAAGTTGCTCAATGAATATACCTATGGATTTGATAGCATTCTCAAACGTCATTTTGAGAGGCTACCGGAAAGCCAGACTCGTGCATGTATGTATACGTTAAGCAATGTTATATTATTAGGAAAATGCTTGTGAAACACCTTATATTCTTCTCATGATATGGTTAACCAAGATTGGTGTACATATAGCACCTACGTGAAATGTGAGTGAAGATTGGCAAACGAGGTTTGCGTGACAATGTAAGTTTTGGCATATGTCCGTTCTACAGTATACTAAATTAAAAGTGAACGCATATAATCCTCCTGAGTGTAGAGCTGCTCAATCAGGAGGATTGTATGCGTTTTATCCTGAAATATCGTGAAATGCTCGCTTCTTGATGAAAGGTAATCCAAATAGTTATCTAACCACACTTAGCTATATATAAGCATAGCAACGTACATTATCCACGCCCATTAAGCGATCATTAGACCCATATACATGATATATGTTCCTAAACGCTTTCTAGAAAGTAAAAACGTAACATTGTGCGCAAGACATACTGATATAGACGCGCTTATGTCTGCTGATAGGTAATTCGCGTAATTAGGCTTTGAACAGTCTGACAGAAGTTATACACGATTCTCGCTTAGTAAGCCTGTATCAAGAACGGCTAATTGGGAAGAATCCTGCTCAGTTGTCTTTTGTGACAGCTAATTGCTCGTTTTGATTTATCGGGCAGGAGATAACCTGTATCTCGTATAAAACACTACTGAGTATTTGACGGACGTGGAAACAAAGAATATAATCAGGAAGTAAAAATGTAACGTTGTGCGCAAGACATACTGATACATACAGACGCGCTTATGTCTGCTGATAGGTAATCGCGTAATAGGCTTTGAACAGTCTGACAGAAGTTTTACACGATTCTCGCTGAGTAAGCCTGTATCAAGAACGGCTAATTGAGAAGAATCCTGCTTAGTTGTCTTTTGTGACAGCTAATTGCTCGTTTTGATTTATCGGGCAGGAGATAACATATGTATCCTCGTATAAAACAGAACTGAGTATTTGACGGACGTGGAAACAAAGAATATAATCACTCAGTCATACATAGCGATTGTATAATCAATCATAATTTCTAGGAAAGTTATTATAGTATGTTCATGTTAGAGCAACTGTCTTGTGTATATATACAGTTGCCTAATGAGCAGCATACCTATGGGGTTGGTACTAGCTGTCTTATACGTCATTTTGAGAGGCTACCGGAAACCAAGACTCGTGCATGTATAGGTTATATTATTAGGTAATGCTTGAATTAGGTAGGAAAACATCTTGTATTCTCCTCATGTGATCACGGTGATATGGTTAACACTTAACATGGTAAACATTTTTAAAACTGTCAAAATGATTGAATTTCATCACTATATTTGGAATCACCATGAAAAATGCATTGAAATAAGTACAAACATGCCTGGTATTGGTTCAGTAATTTCTGACATAGACTTTGAAAGTTTGGAAAGATTTCTGATTTCTGTTTTGATGGTAAAACTAATACTAGCCGCGTGGAAAGTGTTAACCAAAGATTGATGTACATAGCCTACCTACGTGATATGTGAGTGAACTTATTGGCCAACGAGGTCTGTGTGATAAAGTATTAAAGTATACATGTAGGTTTGGCATACAACCCTTCTACAGTACAGTCCTTAAAATAAGTAACTGACCAGGTAATAAATGCTCTCAACTCCAACACTATAGCTCCTCCGTAAAAATATTAAACTGTAAAGTTGTAAGGTAACTTCTTTCCTTTAATTTGAGATATTACACTCTTAGAAAAAATGGTTCGTTTAAGAACCCTTTTTTGTCCCGCGGGGAGCACCTTTTTGGCCTAAAAGGTTCTAAAAAGAACCTTAGAATGGTTCTTTGAAGAACTTTCAAATTTTAAATAAGACCTAAAGGTATATTTACTTTTTTGTTTTTATGTAATATGCAAATTCAAGAGAAATGTAAACAAATTTAATCCTTTTCAACTGTTAAAAATCATTTCTTCTTGGCTAAAAACATTTTTTACCGTTTTACCAAGAACCATTGAGGGTTCTCCATAATTTTTTCCCAAAAGGTTCTTGAAGCTTGAGGAACCATTTTCTTGGCTAAAGAACCCTTTTAGAACCTTTTTTGGTTCTAAAAGGAACCCTATAGAAATTTCATTTCCCATCTTATCCTGAATAATAAATAGAACAGATACATATGCATTATGGTAAGATAAACGCTATGTGCAAAATCTTAAGGACACAAGGTTGATTTGAATAAAGGTTTTCTTAAAGTAAAGTAAAACAGGTGCTTGTGTCCTTGTAGACGTTAAACCTTTTAAAAGCACCTTATTCTATTTTTCAACTCATCGGTATATAATGATCATAAAACTCGCGTAAGAGAAATTACAGTCTGCTTTGCAATGGTGACTAATAATTAATTTTTAATTCGCAGTCTGTTATGTTGTATGAAGGAATATTAAAGGCATTTACTCATCTATAGAATAAACATAAACTTGGAATGCCCTACTGGGTATTCCCTGGAATGCCATTCCCCGGTATTTCACTAAGGTCTCGAGTAAAGTGCCACTCTGTAGTTCAATTTGACTCGATTTGTCTGCCAGAACGCTCTTGACTCCTTAATTCACTTCGAATGTGGAGTGAAATAAGTGTGCAGACATACCAGCAGGAAATGTACCAAACTCGTAAATACATGCTCACAAATTCTCTCAAATTGAATTCCCCATGTTCCCTTGATTACAGATCTTGTCATGCATACATGTTATCCTGGCACTTCTCCCCGTAGCCTACTTATCGAAATGACACCTTAGCTATAAGCTCCTAATGTGCCATTTAAACACGGGTTTAAGTAATATCGACATGTTAATTAGCGATGTTGCAGTGCGCGAAGATGCAAGCAACAGTCTTTTATGATGGCAACTCCAGCGAAAATTGTACGAAATTATCTAAAAAGTGCAAAACCGGGAGTGCTGCAGGCGTAAAGAAACGTTTAAATTAAGTGTGACAGAGATATATCGGGAGTATTCTACATATCTTACATGTATGCATGACAGAGAGACATCCGATTGCTCATTAAGTTATCCTGGGTTTTAACTTAGTGTTTTCTTTTTTCATGACTGTTTGGCAAATTTTGCCACCGGTAGCAGTTCTGGCGTGCTGTGCAGAAAGCTTTCGTAACTTATGAACGCTATGACACAACTATGTTTCGTTGCTTCAAGGGACTTACACAAGACGTGCTCCTAACGTTGTATAATGTATCTTTCGCAGCATCACGAATAAATGTATATGAACTCTATAAAAAAATACTATATGAACTCTATAACAAATATTTCTTCCTTTTGTATTCACGGAAATGTCAAGTAATGAAGTTAATCGACGCGTGACGCCATCTAAGAATTTATGTCAAATTAATATATATAAGTGGTTGCACTAGTAAGACAATGTATGGATTCACACGCAACAACTGTCATTGGTGCGTTCTCCAAAAGACTTGATAAAACAATTATTAAAATAATTGTAATCGTTTTTAAATTCATACACATCTCACCATGGTGCAATAACAATATACAGCAAAAAGTCATACTTACTTTAAATTAAGTTCCTTTTTACTGGATGATCAGAAATGGTGGCAACGTATCTTGTTTTGATACACATGGTGGCAATATATCTTGTTTTGATACAAAGCGGCATACACACACAGGTCCCACCGGATCAGGCACTGATGACAATTTTAATACTACTCCACGTTTGGCATTGACGAGGGATATGTTGCTCGAATGTTTACTTCCTTTCGCGCGCAATTGTTGTCATGTCGTCTGCTTCGCTCGGTAAATCGGGGAGCTCTGTATTTTTAGCCACCTTTTGGGCCGCCACCGTATAGTAGAGTGGCCGTGGGGCAATTGCAGTCACCAAAAGTGTTGCAATCGACTGAGACTCGACTCTCGCTTGCTCAGTTCACTGAATCAAATACTGAATATGTACTGTACGGTGCGTCGGCGATGGTGGGTAAACGTTACTGGAATTCGTCGTTAATACGAGTTATGTATAAGTTCAATAGGATGGCACATACACACCCCTACATAACAAATCATCCGATAAGTATGAATATACAGCACATATAAAGCATCACCGACTATAATTCAACATGTTCAATTAAATCACTCATTTTATGGGTATTGTCAATATTGCCAACCACACATCATACATATGCTGCTTTAATGCAAACACACATGTACATTGCTGCATTACATAAACCACTTATATCGTTTTAATGTTGCTTCATTGCAAACTTTACATCACAAATGTTGCAATAATACAAATAATGTTGCTATATTGTAAACACGTATGCTCTTGCATTACAAGCAGACATTGTTGTGGCTTCATTGCAAACGCAGTGCTACATTGTTAACATATTAAATGTTGTTACTATTGTGGCAAACACTATGTTGCTACATTACAAACAGGAAAAGTGTACCTTTGGTCCCAGATTCTGGACTGTACTACTAGCATCATCCGATACTGGAACACCCAGTATCGTTCGATAGTGGTACAAAGTCAGTGTTGTAATATATAAAATGTTCCAGTATCGGATGATACTGGGACATAATTATGTACCACTACCAGTATCGTTCAATACTGGGACAAATCTCACTGGTATCATGTGTACCAGTATCAACCGATACTGGAATTCAATTTGGTGTTCCAGTATCGACCGATAGTGGAACAGTAAAATGGTACCAGTATCGACCGATACTGGCAACTTTTATGTTCCCGTATTGAACGATACTGGTGTACCAGTATCGTGGACCTAAACTACACTTTTGCTTAAAGGTATATGACCCGATCACTTTTGGGGGCTACGATTTTTTTTTCACATCAATATATTTTGATATCAGAAGAATCCTCATATTTTTCTCATTATGTCTGTAAAATCTTAGGGGCCAGAAATGTTCCATAGAAATTATAGGCAAAAATGTGGTGAATTACTGCCAAAGGTGGTTAACCACCAGCCAGTTTGTGTACTACTTAATGGGCAACATAATTGTGACCTTGTGATTCTAAAATAAGAACTATTGCAGTTATGCAACTCAAACTTTGGAATGTGACACATTTAAAGGATGACCTTCCATATGAAACATCTTGTTGAAAATCGGGCCAGCAATCTTTAACATGCATACCATGCACACGTACGTTGTAACATTGCAAACATCACATTTCCTACATTTGCTACACTTAGGCTTCTATATTACAAACGCATATTATGTGTTTACTGCGTTGCAAACATTAGTGTTGCGATATTGCATATTGCAAACATACATATGTTCCTATATTAAAAACATCACATTACATTACCACATTGCAAACATCACATGTTGCTACATTTCAAAAACACATATGATGTTATGTTGCAAATTTGCTACATTAAGCACACATAGCTACATTGCAAATACATACGTTATGTTGCTACATTTCAAACACTACTTCAAACTTCTTGCTCTCATATACCAATGTGTTCATCATGAAGCTCCAGCTTATTTGTGCAATGATATTTGTTTTCTTCACTCGTCTACTGTCACCGGCACTCGTATTCTTAGATCTGCTATGGACACTACTAAACTTCACATTCCCAGAACATCCAAAATAGTCGGTGATCATGCCTTTTCTGTCCCCGGTCCACGCACCTTGGACACACTGCCCATATCCATCCGTGAGGCACCACCCATTCACAGTTTCAAAAAGTCGTTGAAATCTCATCTATATCCTTATTATTGTGTTTTGTTTCTGTTTCTTTTGACTGCTTGTGGCTTCTCATTCTTGTAAGGCGCCTAGATATTCATGATTAGGCGCCCTATAAATCCCCCTATGTATGTATGTTGCTATTGCAAACACATGTTGCTACATTTCAAAAGCACAAATGATGTTACGATGCAAACACACATTTGCTACAATGCAAGCACACGTATCGCTACATTGCGAATACATACGTTATGTTGCTACATTACAAACACATAATATTGCTTGCAAACACTATGTTGCTATATTGCAAGCAACATACATTGCAAACACCCAAATATGATGCTAAATTGCAAACAAACCCCGATGTAGCTCAAAACACATATGTTGCTACGTAAGTTGCAAACACACATATTGTTGCATTGCAAACACACACAGCCGTTGCTACATTGCAAACAAACATGACTTATTATTACATTGTATTGTAATCACACATTTATTATTACAATTTTAAAAATCGTGTCTATATTGCAAAGGCACATAGTTTCTACATTGCCACCATACATATGTTGCTACATTGCAAACATCATATGTTGCTACATTTCAAAAATACATATGATGTTACGTTGCAAACACATATTTGCTACATTAAGCACACATTGCTTCATTGCAAACACACAAATATTATGCTAAATTGCAAACAAACCCCTATGTAGCTTAAAAACACATATGTTGCTACGTAAGTTGCAAACACACATATTGTTACATTGCAAACCCACAACCGTTGCTTCATTGCAAACAAACCTTACTACATTGTAAACAACACACATTTATTATTACGATTGAAAAAAATGTTTCTATATTGCAAAAGCACATAATTTCTACATCACCACCTTACATACGTCGCTACAAACATCACATATTGAAAATTTCAAAAACACATATGATGTAACGTTGCAAACACATATTTGCTATAATTGAAGCTAATATGTATTGCTACATTGCAAACACTATGTTGCTATATTGCAAATACATATATGTTGCTACTGCAAACACACAAACATGATGCTAAATTGAAAACAAACCCCTATGTAGCTTAAAAACACATATGTTGCTACGTAAGTTGCAAACACACATATTTAGAGAATAATTACTGCGTAACAACTGTTTTCGTGAATTTGTTTTAAAATCAGAGGTTTTTGTTCTGGTCTGAGGAATTGTCCCGAGGGGCGCAGCCCCGAGGGACAATTCCGAATGACCAGAACAAAACCCGAGGATTTCAAAACAAATTCACGAAAACAGTTGTTAAGCAGTCATTATTCTCATTCATTACTGAAAAATATGCATATTTTATCAAAATCGTTGATTTGTACCGATATAATCTTGCTAATAATTAATTAGTTTTCTGTTTATTTTGTCCACCCCTTCTTAGTTATTGAAACAGTCCAAGTCGGGTCATCCCCTCATTAACATTTTTATCATTCAACCAATCAAAAATAAGGTTTAATTGTGTATCCTCATAACTCGTTGAATATTCAGTTTAGGGGCGTGAGGCGTTAATTTGATTGGTCGGTCAGTGAGCAAAACAATGGAACACTATGGCGCAGTACTTTCGGGCAATTATTAGTAACCCGCGCTCGGCGTGCGCGTTCTCATCTAACGATTAATTTGATTGGAACGCACTTGGTACGCAGCTATCGCGATTATTCATGAAGTAATGAATGTTTCATAATGAACACACAACCATTGCTACATTACAAACAAACCTTACTTATTATTACATTGTAATATTATAACCACACATTTATTATTACAATTGAAAAAATCGTTTCTATATTGCAAAAGCACATAGTTTCTACATTGCCACCATACATATGTTGCTACATTGCAAACATCACAGTTGCTACATTTCAAAAACACATGATGTTACGCTGCAAACACATTATTTGCTACATTAAGCACACATTGCTACATTGCAAATACATACGTCATATGTTGCTTCATTGCAAACACACATGTACAATGCTAAATTACAAACCCCTATGTAGCTTAAAAACACATGTTGCTACGAAAGTTACAAACACACATGTCGCTATTGCAAACGCACCACTGTCGCTACATTGTAGACACACATACTCGTATGTTGCTATTTGCTTGTATTCCGTGCTATTTCAAAATGCAATATCTCCAGAACTGAAAGACAACTGCAAATATTAACGACAACCACTTCTATCATGCCCACGTAATACGGAACAACGATGAGGCTAGAAACATATGCATCAAAATATAGAAGGCTCCATCCATTTACCATTACGCTACAAGGCCCGCTTAGCAGCGCTATAAATTGTTGCCCTAAAAACCGGCAACAAATTTAAATATTCGCCTTCCATCAAAGCTGGTTGCCATAAATGACATAATTCTCGTGTGCAACCAACCGGCTGTATCGCAATGCCCAATGAGTAGTTTAAACGCTTGAGCATGGATGTAATTTGCAACATAATGGAAACTCACCCATGCAGTTAGCAAGAAGTACTGCTCGAATTTAAATACAACTAGGTAATCCTCTCGTAGTAATTGATAACAATAGGTTTACTAGACCGAATTAATAGCGCTCCTAAGCGGGCAATTTATGTCATGTCTATTTTTTAATACCTTTCGGCTGACACTGAGTCTGCAACAGGATTGAATTAGGAAAGGAATGGGACCATGTCCCAACAGATACAGTGTCTAATATTGTCTTACGTTATCTGAACTATATAATGAATACCACCTCATTTTCAATCAACAACACAATATAATTAACCCTTAAATTAACCGAACTGGATTTGTATGCCCCGGGTACCCGCTGCGGGTCTGTTGAGCCTCAGTATACGGTCAGAATCAGAATCACTTTGTGTGAAAGTATCTACTCGTGCAACAAACAAAAAACTCCTTTGCATTTTTATTAATTAAATCCCAGGCTTTACGCGACAACTTTCTAAGGGAATACACCTTAACTTGTGAAAATGACACACATACGGACACACATCCTAAGTCCATACAGCTGGTTCAGTACTGAGAGCCAGTGAGTTGGAGTAGCTTTTTTAATTCCCTTGTGTCATGCACTCGAAAGATGCCTTAAATCCACCTTGCTAACATAGCAGCGGTGGGCGCTCGAGTACCACTCCCCTAGCGCGCCCCTAGCAAGAGCGACAGCAATCTCATGCATATCCCCTCTAATATTGCTTTGCAATGCACGCGACTTCCAAGATTAAAAGGCGGTTTCGTGAGCTGTCATGTTTAGCTAAATCATATTGAAGGTGGTCTCAAGAACCACTTAACCATGACTAGACAAGGTTGTACTTATTTAAATCTTCTTTTCATACTCTTGCTTAGTTTCGTCATGAAGTTCAAATTTTGGTGATTTTAAAACAATGTTGTGACAAAATAACGACATCAAAATGCGCTCCCTTATCAGCGTGTAGTTGGTTAAGTTAAAAGGGTCATTGGCATTACACGATTGTGTATCGACAGTAATGTCTATGGAATTCTAACGTTTGCGCTAATAGTGGCGACCCCTGTGACCCTATCTCTGCCCAGATTACCAAGCCGTCAATCATCAAAGCATCATAGGTGGGAACTACGCATGCGTGGTGCACAAACAGGTCTCCGCTCGATCTTCGCCGATTTCAAAAGTGTTTTTCTGTTTTTCTATACGATGTCGCGTCAAAATAGAAAACATTAAAGACGTTTTTAGAGAGCAGTTCAGATTGTTTTGTCCCTCGCGTATAGGAAACAGCCCGAGCAATTATTAACTGCAGAAAGGTGAAAGCTATTTACTTTCCCATGCAAGTAATATCCAGCGAAACATAACCTGCAGAAATATGTCACTTCTTATTTTGATTTCTATCAAATCTGACAAATTAGCCGTCTGACTGGCACACACATAGGACGCGCACGCGAATCGACCAAGTATTAGCCTAGAGTGAGATAAAATATCCCTTATATCTTTGGGTGTGGCCAATTTGAGTTCTGGGTGTCTTTCTTACTTAAATTCCCGCTGTGGGTGATAAGTCTCAGGTGACGTTCAAAACAGAATACATTGAAGAGAGAATATGGGTGGAGGTGGCTTTTTTCCTGGATTGTGACTCTATGCAAATGGAATTTCGTTTCCGCATTGCATCGTTTCAGTACAGCTAAACTAAACCACCATAACGTAACTGTTATCTCGCCTCAGGCGGGGTTTTCACTAAAATATTGGGTTACTCCGCTATCACGGTTTCACTAGTTTCCAAATCTCAATTATGGTTTATATGTTTTACCATAATATAAGTAATACCAATCAAATCCACCATCCCTGACAAATGCAATGCGTCAACATTTCAGAAAAATAAGACGACATTTTTACGCTCGAATATCGTTTTGAAAAAAAAATCAGAAAATGCGATATTAGAAACCGAAAAGTAGGCCTATATTCAAACGTGTAAATCTATGAGATATTTATTGAATTTAATAACATTTCATTTGATATTATAGTGTAAAAATATCAAGTACTCAAATGAGAAGGCCTAAATTGTCGCTCCTAACAGAATCTATATCGAAGGTAAAGATAAAGATTGTGCAAGGATTCAACGTCAGACCCTCTCGTATGTATTACATTTTTACATACACACCCCATATATTTTTGTGGATATTAACATGATTAAAGCAGTTGGCTTTCAGCTTCTACATTAAAAAATATCAAGAGTGAAAGTGAAAGAGAAAATAGTAACATGAGAATTCTTATTATAAATATATAACTCTTTAATTCTTACGCTTAATGTTCAAAACGTTGGCGAATATAATCGCTTTGTATTGAAAGTGAATGACTGACCCGTAACCTATGAACCATAGAATGTTTTTGAACATAACATCCGTTCTGGTGTCAAAGTTCATATCATTTTGTTTACATAATCATACCGTAAAATGTTCAATAGTGGTTGACAGTTGATTCCTTAAGATCACCTTTAGCCTTGTTTGGGTAAAGATAACCTTTTATGTGCGTCGCCGTTCACTTTCAATTACAATGAGCATTTCAACATGTACAAAAACATCTATTACTGTCTATATAGTGTGGATCAGTTTAATGGTAGGTGTTGGCCTGATGTTCAATTTCATGTTTTCTATTCGTATTCCACAGTTTGAGTTGCATAATTCGCAATGGTTCTTATTTTAGAAGCACAAGATGACCCATTATGAGTTATAGTACACAAACTGGCCGGGTGGTTAACCACGCTTGTCAGTAATTCAATGCAATTTTGCTTATAACTTCTAAATGGAACATATCTTGTTCCCTTCATTCATAGGAATAATGAAAAAAGCATGGTGTTTCTTCTGAAAGAAAGCTAAACTGATCGCAACATCCGCCTTTAGTTGTCTTAATAATTGCTAAATTCTTGCTATAACTAAAGATATAGTGTCAAACACATGTTTAATGGTGGCATATATCTTTATCTGTCCTTATATAGACCTTTTGATCCTCGTAAGAGCGAAGTGAAAGACTACTTCACTGATCTTTTACGAATCTGACACTTTGTGCACCCTGAAATCACAGGTGTGCATTGTCTACACTGATAATTCTGCCTCCCCCTCCCACCCTGGAACACCTTATACGTTACAGGTATGATGGAGTTACACATTTTATGATATTTATATTATAAATATTTAGACAATGAAAAAAAAAACCACCAAACCCCAGCAGTATCACTGAAAATATCACCTTGTATTGTCGTACCCAAAGCGTTACCCTACACCGTCAGTTTTTGCCGGCGGTGGGGTGTTTTTTTGAGGGGACCTAGATGTCAATATTGTACCCTTTGGCGATTTAATTGGCGTAACGAAATACACACACGGCTATTGTACACCGTCGCCTACTTACGTCGTACCACCATCATGTATATTATTACTACTAGAGCTTCAATAACAGAGACTTAAAAGAGCATTCAACTGCTGTTAGAGTGAATAACGATGAAATGGCTTGATATATATTTTATGTCACACAGAGAAAGTCCACGTACGTTTGACGTGATTACTTTTCAATTTCAAATCCATGATAATGCCTTTTAAGACGAATTAAACCAATCATTCTGATGGTGTAAATGAAGTTGTCACGACGTGACAGTTGTTAGCTACGGTAGGTGTAACACACCTGAGGGTGTTTACATAGTTGAAAACGTTTAGCCGTTTAGAGAGACCCGCTGGGGAAAAGTTACGGCGTTTGTTTGCTTTTTTTTGTGTGTTTGATGGTATACGGTCCATCCGTATTATGCCCAAAAACGTTTTTCGAGGGATCTCTATGTAAGATTTAACATTGAATTAATCAGGACCTGTCAGTCTGAGTGTTATTAACTAACTAACTAACTAACTAACTAACTAACTAACTATCTAATTAACTTACTAACTGACTAACTTACTTATTAATTAATGAACTAACTAACTAACTTACTTGACTTACCTACCGAACTAATTAACCAACGAACTAAACTTAACTAACTTGTCTTACCTAACGAACTAATTAATTAACTAACTAACTATTAAATAAGTAACTTTTATTATCTACCTACCTATTTAAACTAAAATGAATAACTAATCAACTAATTAAAAAATATCAATCAACTAATGTTTCATATCTCTATTCATACTTATGAATAGAGTTATAAGATGAACGTTATGAATAGAGATGATAAGATGAACGTTTTCTGGGTATAACCACAGATGGTATAACAGTTTTCGGAATCACAACCTTTGTGCATTTCGGTCACGAAAGCTATATTGACCCCTTAAAGCTATCAAATCACCAGGGTAACTTAAAATTATCAAAATAAATAGACATGACATGACATGACATTTTATGTAATCCCAACTTCTGTGCATTTCGGTCACAAAAGCGCTCTTGACTCCTTAAAGCTATCAAATCACCAGGGTATCCTTAAAAAAACCAATCAAAATAAAAATAGATTTATTTTTTTTGTAATCCCATCTTTGGTCCATTTCGGCCACGAAAGTTCTCTTGATTCCTAAAGCTATCAAATCACTATCAAATCAAATATTATGCATGTTTTCCAATTGGTTTGCCCATCAGAGCTCTTTGTAGAGAGTTACCAGTTCGATTTATAATCACTTAGTTCATTAACCTTGTTAATGTCTGATGGGCTATTGTTCTTATTTGCTCTTTATTTTAAACAAAAAACAATAAATGGACATGAAATGTTATGTAATCCCAACTTTCGTGCATTTCGGCCAAGAAAGCTCTCTTAACTCCTTAAAGCTATCAAATCACAGGGTAGCCTTAAAAACAATTACAATAAATAGCCATGAAATTGCATGTAATTGCATGTTATTAATACCGACGTCAGTGATCATACAACTTTCATCACCTTATTCTATAATTCACTAACATGCAATCGATTACGAGTCTAAAGAGATATACAGGGTGGTTCAAAAAAACATTTCTGACAACCATTTTCAGCTAAAAAACTTTGATAAATTAATTTGTGTTTTACAGTGGCTATATTGAGCAATATTGGGCAAAATATAAGACATAATTTCAATACGCAAGTTCTAGGCTCAGCCTCCTGCTTGCTTCCCATGTGGGCTTGGCATCGCACGCCACTGTGGCCCAGGTATCATGGGTTACCACATGCTAGGCGCCCATGCAACCTCCTTTCCCGATCGGACAAATAGTATTTTGGAAGCGGTATTCAATGTATCAAATGTTTTAAATCAATGACTAGTGCTGGGCAATATACCGTATTTCATATACAAAGCCAGGTCTGCGAGTTTTGCTCAGTGTAGCTTAATAACCATTTTTTAAACATTTTTTAAAACCAAACAAATGTATTGACAACTTATTGTACAGTAGGTGAAAATAGCTGACAGAAATTGGTTATCATTTTTTTTGAACCACCCTTTAATTTGCTAGCAAGATTTCTCTAAACGTATTTTAAGATGTTTTGTATATCATCGCAGTATTATCGTCCGTATTAAACTTCATTGATTAACTTTAGGAAGCAATCAGTGTACTAGACCCTGGTCTCATCAAGTTTCGCCTCATTAATTTAGATTTGTTTTGGCAGGTAATGTATCGTGGTTGATATTGTTTGAAGCTGGTGGTTTTAGAAAGACATCAGGATAAAGATTTAATCAACAGAATATTATGAAAAGCAGATAACATTTTTCTGCTAATATATCAAGTTTGATACTATCTACTAACGATAATGTATTATGCTATTAATCAATAATTGAAGACTGATAGCATTGTACATTAATAGGACATGTCTGTAAAATGCTATCTGGTGAAGATAACATTTTTCTGTTAACATATCAAGTGTAATTTACTTTTTACTAAACGATAATGTATTGTGCTATTAGTGATAGCAGCCAGTGAGAAGTGTGGGCTCTTCCTGAATGTAATACTATCTACTAACGATAATGTATTATGCTTTTAGTCAATAATTGAAGACTGATAGCATTGTACATTAATAGGACATGACTGTAAAATGCTATTTACTGAAGATAGCATTTTTCTGTTAACATATCAAGTTTAATACTGTTTACTAACGATAATATATTATACTATAGTCAATAATTGAAGACTGGTAGCATTGTACATTAATAGGACATGCCTGTAAAATGCTATTTACTGAAGATAACAATTTTTCAGTTAATATATCAAGTGTAATTCTATCTACTAACGATAATGTATTATGTTATTAGTCAATATGAATGACTGGTAGCATTGTACATTAATTGAACATGATTGTAAAATGCTATCTACTGAAGATAAAAAAATTCAGTTAATATATCAAATGTAATACTATCTACTAACGAGAATGTATTATGCTATTAGTCAATAATTGAAGACTGATATCATTGTACATTAATAGGACATGTCTGTAAAATGCTATCTACTGAAGAAAACATTTTCCAGTTAATATATCAAGTGTAATACTATCTACTAACGATAATGTATTATGATATTAGACAATAACTGAAGACTGATAGCATTGTACATTAATAGGACATGATTGCAAAATGCTATCTACTGAAGATAACATTTTTCTGCTAATATATCAAGTTTAATACTATCTACTATCGATAATGTATTACGCTATTAGTCAATAATGAATGACTGGTAGCATTGTTCATTAATAGGACATGATTGTAAAATGCTATCTACTGAAGATAGCATTTTACTGTTAACATGTCAAGTTTAATACTGTTTACTAACGATAATGTATTATGCTTTTGGTCAATAATTGAAGACTAATAGCATTGTACATTAATAGGACATGATTGTAAAATGCTATTTACTGAAGATAACATTTTTTGTTAATTTAGTCAAATGTACTACTGTCTACTAATGATAATATATTATACTATTAATCAATAATTGAAGACTGGTAGCATCGTACATTAATAGGACATGATTGTAAAATGCTATCTACTGAAGATAACATTTTTCTGTTAACATATCAAGTGTAATTTACTTTTTACTAAACGATAATGTATTATGCTATTAGTGATAGCAGCCAGTGAGAAGTGTGGATTCATCCTGAATGTTAAGAAGACCAAAGTCATGATCTGTGGAAATAAAAGCAACCAACAAGTGAGAGTCAATAACAATAAAGTATATTGTGTTGCCACCTTCAATTTCCTTGGATCACTCATTCTTAAAAATGGTGGAAGCTCGGGGAGATTAAAAGACGTCTGGCCATGGCTAAAACATCAGCAAATGACCTATCAACCATTGGGAAGGATAGAGGAATCCCAAAGGCCACAAAAGTATGCATTATGAAGGCATTTATCTTTCCGGATGCTATATACATAAGGAGCTGAAACCTGGTCTGTGGGAATTGCGGATTCAAAGAAAATATCAGCTTTCGAAATGTTCGGATCATACGTCATGAATTACTATCTACGGAAGACACCGTTAAATTATTAATTATTAATTATTAATTATTAATTATTAATTATTAATTATTAATTATTAATTATTAATTATTAATTATTAATTATTAATTATTAATTATTAATTATTAATTATTAATTATTAATTATTAATTATTAATTATTAATTATTAATTATTAATTATTAATTATTAATTATTAATTATTAATTATTAATTATTAATTATTAATTATTAATATTAGATTACGTCCATTGACGTGAATTGTCAATGGTTATCAGTCAGAAGGTTAAATGAATTTCGTTATGTCCGTTGTAGCAAACCTCGTGTTTTTACTGAAATCCTTTGTACACTTTGGCTTACCTTTAATAATCTTATCCGAAAAAGCTGAAACTGTCAACAAAATATGTGAACTTATACTATAGGCTATGAAAGTATCACTTGCAAAGTCACGTTTTCGTAACACTCATCCAACCCGACACACTCGTGATCAAGATAGAATTGTACTCAAGACGCCTATAGGGAAGCAAAGACAACTTATTTCTCTTCCCATTTCTTTTCAGATAAAATATAACCCAATAGTCTACCAATCGCTACAATTGAAAGTGATGGCAGAGTCAAAGTGCACCATGTTACGTCGTACGTACGCAGCCCTTGGAGCAAAATAATATTATGAAAAATTAGTGACATATCCGAGACGATTCCTCGTGTCATAACAGAATTACTCCAAACAGAACATCAATTTTTTGATTTTTCAGACAGTGTAAAGCACCGCTAAACACCCTGGGCGAGAAGCACTGAACAGTATTGTTACGATAGTCGACACACGAGGACAGGTCCGGCACGTTGAGGTGGACTTACTTCGAATACTGTATCAATTACGCATCACTGGATGTATATTTAACAACTTAATTAAGTTGTTCTTGTTAAAAATTGCATGGATACCATATGTGACTGATGTGAAGTCGTAAAGTATTGATTCTGAGATATATATAACCTAATGTAAGTGCCATTTCTCGTATCGCCAGATGCGCCCAAAATATGTTAATGATCGAAGAGTGACGTAATTAATCGATGCATTGGCCCTTCGAGGATTGACGGAGTTGCATGTTATCTAGGATTGCTCACAAGTTTTTAACCACAAATCAACATAAATTAGAATAGATCGTTGTTTAGAAGATGATAATCAAACATTAAAGAAAGAACTATCTATAAGGATATTCGTCGGATTGGTATGTTTTGGTTGTTGTCATCACAGGTGCGTTTAAAATAGTGAAACCCGTAACATGGATCAACTCAATAAGTGCCGGAGTAATTGGGCTCCTACACCAATCAAGGGATATAATTTCTTTTGTTTTTCCATTGTTTTCAAAACCCTTCATTCGCTGATGTCTTTGAAATTAATTGTCCATTCTCAATGGGGTTTTCTGCAAAGTGTTGCCTTGCCAATGGCCAATACAATATAAGTGTGAAGTAAAAATATGATATGCTATAGACTTCAGATTCATTTTGGTTGATCATATTTCATATGGTGTGTCGTTTACAATACAAGACTTTCGTCTAGTCTACGCGGCAGGCGTCTGCAGGCGACATTCCAAAATTACACAAAATGTTTCAAAATTGTCAAAATTATTGAATTTCATTACCATATTATTTGGTATCATCATGAGAGATGCATTAAAATAAGAACAAACATGCCTAGTATTGGTTCGGTAATCCTTGAGATAGACCTTGAAAGCTGAGAAAAAATGTGGGGAATTTTATATTTACTTGCAAGGCGAAGAGGTAGCGATAATACCCGCTAGAAAATATACAACAAAGTTGACTATATTATATACAATGTAATTATTTATTAAATCATGTTCAACTTACGTAGTGAAATATACACCCAGCGCATCTTGACTAAAAGGAACCTAAGCTAACACGCATCAATCTTTATTAGCTTCTAAGTATAATTAAGAAGACTTCACCTGTTGTCATAAAGAACTGACAACACCCTATCAAATTTAACATGACCTAAATAAATAAAATATCTGGCGGTTGAGTGTATATATGTGTATCACTTAAGCGGGAAAAAGACTGGAACTGCCAACGCACTAGTCAACTTCGTATACCATGTGTAATTCCACTGTCACACAATCGAACAACACCCTCTGATACTTCGCCATACCAAAAACCTCTCCCATCCGAGAACCACCCCAAACCGTGTGTAATTTCACTGTCACATAATCGAACAACACCCTCTGAGTGATACTTCGCCATGCCAAAAACCTCTCCCACCCGAGAACCGCCCCAAACATGGTCTACTGACATTAAATATACCACAGAACTGCGCTTTAAGCACATAGGGACGATGCTTTTAATGCATGATTCATGTCACGGTAGTATCACACCCTTCATAACGCGCTAATATTAAATTTGACGCCTGTACATTTAGAAACATGTGAAGGTGGTATTTCTGTAGCTGTGGAAGAGTTTATAGTTTATCGTAAAAACGATCAAATTATCTGTCCCTGTTCGGACGTAGGCTTTTTTCTACGCGATATTGAAAGATAGGAAATAGTGGGGAAATAGTCACATATTCGGAAATGTAGCTATATCTCTGAGGAAAATATTTTGGGCGAGGACCAATGTCAAGGCTTACACCTAAAGCTACAATTTTGGACCGAACGGCGGCTATTATCCAGTGCTAGAAAATCACCATTTTGAATTATCTCAAAATTCGAGGAAGACGGTACAGTATATCTTCATATTATAGGCCTACTTCATATTTATCGTGTCTGCCATTGGTCAATTTTGATCCCCGCAAAACCCCACACGAACAATTTTCTCATTACACAATCATCCTGGTTTTGAGATCAGTGCTAGTGTAACAGTATGGAGGTCAAAAGGTCAAATCCAAAGTAAGTAGACCAATTTTTCCGCGGTGAGATCAGTGAGTGAGCCCTCTATCGGCACGTACACCACAACGCGCATCGCAGACCAGTGTTGTTCAGAGAGTGACATGGAAAAGGAAAAGGGTCTAACGAAGCACACTACAAACGCACAAGAAATAAGAATTCGAACACGGCGGGAAAGTGTTGCCGAGTCTAACCATCGCGGCCTAAATAATAGCTATGGAAATACCAAGAATGATAAATATTAATTTAAGGAAACTAGCAGGTCTAACCTATTATATCGAGAGATGTATGTTGTGTTATAATGTCACCAAAATCAAATATACAGAGTTTGAATATATGGAAATTAATATATTTAGGCAAAGAAATGACAAGGCGTTAACAGGGGGAAAAACACACATGTTAAGATAGGGGTACATCGGATATTCTCGTACGAGATTTTAACCCTAGAATGTGCTGGCTAGAGCTACGATAAGATTTCTGAGAGATTTGAAAATTCATTATACCCAAGTATAGGTGACGTTATCTATTTTGAATCATAAATCACACCCATCAGGCCTATCATACTCTTTATCCTGTCTTCTACCACTCCGATATGATTTGGTGACATCACCGCATAGTCTTCAATAGGATAATTTCACTTTCATCCTAGTACTCAATAATGTCACTTTCGTAAATAATTATTCAAACATGAGGATAAAACTGGGAAGAGAACCACATTTCAAAAAACACACCATTCTCATGCTCATCCAAAATGCAGGAACGCAACTCACTATAAAGACTTTAAATATTGGACCCAAAAGGCTTCAAGACTAACATGAGCGCTGGATATGCTACGTTATCTTAACACTTTCCATGCGGCCATTGGTTTTACCATATTCAAAACAGATTTTTCAGAAACCTTTCCCAACTTTTAAAGTCTATCTCAAAAATTACTGAACCAATACTAAGCATGTTTGTACTTATTTTAATGCATTTCTCATGTTGATTCCAAATATGTTAATGAAATTCAGTAATGTGGAAAATTTTGAAACGTTTGGTCATAAAAAAAGGAATATCGTCTGCAAACGCCTGCCGCATGGAAAGTGTTAAATGAGACAAAGTTGTTTCAATATAATCAAAGGAATTGGATCCAAGACTGTGCTTAGCTCGAGGAGTAAGCAACCGTACGTATGAAGATGACGAAACACTGCCATTGCCTCACCCAAATGATTAAAGAGCAATTTCTAGAATAATGAAAACAAAATTAGACAAGACTAGAAAATACCTTGAAGGAGCTTCACAGCCTCGATTTCAACTCCCGGAAGGGGTGAAGTTCGGTCTCTCAATTACACGAGCCCAAGGATAACGATGCCTTCTGGATCTCAAATGGGTGATGATCTTTTCCAGTAAATAGCTTCTTATCATTTCATGTGTAAATGTACGCTGCTGACTAAACCTTGAAGCGATCTTTGATTTTGTTACGAAATATATACCCCTTCTTGTTGCGCGTTTGCTTTGAGTCAAATAAATATAATACCTCTTTTGTATGTAACGTGACTTACAATGTTGGGCCCTTGTGGCGTTAATCAAGAAATCAAAGCTCTATTAAGAAATTGCTGTGGCATGTTACGCATACACCCGCGCATACTGCTGTGTTCTTAACGCTCTTCACACGGCAACAACCATAAACCCCATTAAATATAAGACCAAACTGGTATACAACATGGAAACATTTCATGGTTAACATGGGCCTAAACCATAGGGCTACATTGCAGTTAATATTGACATTGACAGGAGCGAAAACAGGGGTTTAAAATTCATTACAGAGTTGTAATAATACTGATAAAGTGTGTGTTAAAGAAGGTAAACCCTAAATCCTCAATTTGGAGAATTAAAAACCGGATGTAAAACATATCATCACAGAACGTGATACAAAAGATGGCTATATACACAAATGCGCCAATAGCAGTTCACTTCTTTATAGAGTATGCATGTCATACCACCTTAAACTTTGACTAAATGGCATTCACCGAGATATAAAAACACCTGTCAATCAACACGACTCGCTGCAAATAGAAAGAGAAGCAAATTGACGTTTTGATACTTTTGGGAAATATACCTGACTTGTTTTCTGTGTCATTAACTAAACCTGACCTTGGTTTGCTCGATTCATTGGATACTTACAAAATGTCAATGCATAATGTGTTAAATTAATTCTGACTATATAGAGACCTTCCGTGTTTGGGATAACCTGCCCAGACAAAAGTGTTTGCAACACGATTCGGAACCTTCCTCATTCAATACTACCTGGTAAATGACCTCAACATTTTTAGTATTAATCATTCTATTTTTTTTGATATTAACATTGAAAAGCTTACAGATAAAGCCAGACTAGAGGTTGGGGTACGCAATGGGCCTATCACCAGCATCCGCAGGCTTCGCACAAAATGTATAACAACATGACATAAATTGCCCGCTTAAGAGCGCTATTAATTCGGTATGGTAAACCTATTGTTATCTATTACGAGAGGATTGCCTGGTTGTTTATTTAAATTCGAGCGGTACTTTTTGCTAACTGCATGGGTGAGTTTCCATTATGTTGCAAATTACATCCACGCTTTGCGTTAAACTACTCAATGGGCGTTGCATGCAATGCAGCCGGTTGGTTGCACACGAAAATTATGTCATATAGCAACCAGCTTTGATGGAAGGCGAATATTTAAATTTGGTGCCGGTTTTTAGGGCAACAATTTATAGCGCTGCTAAGCGGGCCTTGTAGCGTAACGAGGAGACACCAAAAAAAATGAGAACATATAGGCAAATAATTGGAAATAAATATATGTAAAACTGGTGAAAAAAGGAACAAAAGGGTTACGTAAGCATCCTGTCCATTAAATACATGTTTTGCACTAAACATAAAAATATTAAAATTTAGCAATAAAATGCGCCCAGAAGAAGAAGACTGAGAGGAGGATTGCGATGAGTGAGCAAGATATTTAGTTGATGCTCGATGACCATTGTTTGTCGTATTCAGAATAGAAAATGCTATTGCACGCTGACTCAAGGATTTGAACATTTTTGTGGACGCCCTCGTCCTTTCTTTTAATATATTTTTTATCAATTTTGTATTACCAATTCTAATGTCACTTTACCAAACATAAATGTACAATCATTGATAAAACTAAAACAAAACATTGATAATATAAATCATTTTAGCTAATAAAAACAAAATATATACCATCAATCAAACAACAATGTTGTACGCACAAATCCTGAAGCAAAAAAACAAAATCTGATAATTTGAAAGATACTGACTGATATCAAATAGATATAGAAGTCTCCGTTTATATCAAATATGTAAACGGTAACATTCAATAAAGATTGCATTTGCATATAATGTGTGATGTATACGCTTACAACCGTCATTAAAGACCCAGGACATCTACACCAGTGGCTTAATCCAGCCAATCTGCCATTCTGGCACATTTGAGCAATAGAGGGCGCTGCAATACCAAATGTTTTAAATGCCTTTTACTCTTGATATCCATAATCAGTAGACTCAGATTCCTTTTCAAAAATATGGTTAAATGCATTTTCATTTGTTTGTATAAATCAGTTGATATAACAAAGATAAACGATAAGAAACGTAAACATTTAATTTTGACGATGCCCTTTTTTAAAAATTAATTTAACACCATAGATTCTGTATTTTGTAAATAATATCTAGTAAGATTGACGGTTAATTTATCCACCATTTAGATTTTAGTAGATGCCTGTGGCTTTAAGGCGACAGAGAATAATGCGTTTTATTCCGTCTTTTGTTCGTTAGGGCGAAATCTATTGTTTAAAATGACGTTAAGGCGAATTCCTTTTCCAAAGAAATTCGCCTTATTCAACTATTAAGATAGCAATTCTATTAGAATGTCAGGAAGTAAACTATAGCTAGCATGGCTATGGCTAGTGACGATAGCAGTTTCCATTCATAGGTCATGTATTGATGCTATCAAATTCCTCCCCAATTTACATCGTTCTTCCTGCATACCTGATTTAATTTAATTTAAATAACTGGAATCTAACTCATCATTCTCAAAAGTAAAAATCATGTTAAAGATGTGTCTTGGTTATTTCATTATCAAAATTGAGCAAATCTGGCAATAAATTGGCTGATAATTAATGACGCAGCTTCAAAATCCAAATTACAATAATATGTATGCAAATCCTTTCCCTCGCTCTTCTAATGTAATATTAAATGCACATAACTCAAAAATATATACAAATTAAGCACATGTAGTCTAGTGACGGTAGAAATTTTCCTGCATTAATCTCTCAGTGTACTGTTAGTGTGTTTTGAAGGCGACATTATGGTGTTGCTCGACCCTCAAAATGCTGTCCTCGTTTCAAGATGCATCGACGAGCGCATTCCCGGTGAGGACTTGTCGACTAGCTGGTGGTGTCTGGACTTGAGATCGAGACTTAACTTAACCCCAAAAGAAAATTAAAACGTCTAACGGCATCAGATCTGCGGAGTAAACTGGCCACTCCGTAGCATGTCCAAGACCAACAACTCTGTTTGAAGGATGAAGGATATGTGTTTTCAGGAGTCAGTACGTCTACCGATATCCGTAATATCTCAGCGACTTTATTGTCAATATCGCTGTACATGACTACATGATAGCCAAGACATAGACCTAACATGATATCTACATTTCAGAGAGACAATTTGATTTAGTTGAAGGGTATATACAGTACTCGGCAAAAAGTGTTGCAGGTGTATTTTTATACACCCTATAGACATGATAGAATTGTACCACAAGCATGACAAGAGGAAAAGACAACTTTTTCTCTTCTCGCTTTCTTCCGGATAAAAAATAATACCAAATAGTCAATCAATTGTCACAATTAAAAGTGATGGCAATGTCAAGGTGCACTTTGGTTGTGACGTAGGCATAGAGCCTTTTGGCAAAACAATATTATGAAAAATTAGAGTGACGTTTCCGAACGTTTAATCGTGTCAAAACAGAGCATCAATTTTTGATCTTTGAGACAGTGTAATACACCGCGAAATACCCTGGGCATGAAAGCAACGAATAGTTTTTACGATAGTCTGAACACAAGGACAGTTCCGTGAGTTTATGGGGACTTATTTCAGGTACCAATTATTCATTACTTGATGTATTCTTAACTAAATTTATTTAATTAAGTTGGTTTTATTGTATGGCTACAATATTATGGTGTGTCGTTTAACACTTTCCACGCGGCAAGTAGCTGCAGACGACATTCAAAAAAACTCTGTTTGAAGGATGAAGGATATGTGTTTTCAGGAGTCAGTACGTCTACTGATATCCGTAATATCTCAGCGACTTTATTGTCAATATCGCTGTACTTTGACTACATGATAGCCAAGACATAGACCTAACATGATAGCTACTTTTCAGAGAGACAAGGTCAAAAGACATGTGCCCATTGAGTAGTACACAGACTGGTTGGTGGTTAACCACCTTTGGCAGTAATTCACCACATTTTAGCCTATAATTTCCAAATGAAACATTTCTGGCTCCTAATATTTTACAGACATAATGAGAAAAATATGGGGATTCTTCTGATACCAAAATATCTTGATGTGGAAAAAAAATCATAGCCCTAAAAAAGTGATCGGGTCATATACCTTTAACTCACAAAATTGGTTTTCCAGTTGAAATCCATACACTCTTTTATTGAGTTTGCGCATTTCGCGATGCAGAATTCTGTGTCGTCTGATGTCGCCGTATAGGGTATGATGTATTATTTTAGAATAAAGGTATTGTCCTTAGACCGAACCCGTGTTATATTATCTGACATATAAATGCGGGTGGCCAGTATTATTTTTGAGTGGAACAACGAAGCCGCAGCCCGGGAGTTGTTTCACGCAACAACAACAAATAGGATATAGGATCTAGGATCAGCTCATATCGTATTGAATCTCGTGTTGGGATCAAATATAAGTATCGTAATCGTTGTAGGTGTAAGGAATTCCTAGAAAGAGTTAGTGGTACACGAGAACAGTTACGCATAAGTACAAACATGCCTATATTAGTTCAGTAAGCCTTGAAATAGAATTTGAAATTTGGTAAAGGTTTCTGAAAAATCTGGTTTGTACTTGGAAAGTGTTAACAGCTAAATATTGTTGATACACTCGAGATATCAGTGATGATATCGAAATGAAACCTTTTGACTCGTTATACTAACCTCTTCACTCCATCTCCGTCAACGACTCTTAACACTTTCCACGCGGCTATAATTTTTACCTTATACAAAACAGATTTTTCAGAAACTTTCACAACTTTCAAAGTCTATCTCAAGGAAAACTGAACCAATACTAGGCATGTTTGTACTTATGTCAATGCATGTCTCATGGTGATTCGAAATATGGTAATGAAATTCAATCATTTTGATTTTTTTTAAAACATTTTGCGAAATTTTGGAATATCGTCTAGCTGCAGCTAGCTGCCTGCCGCGAGGAAAGTGTAAAGGTAGGTGTTCCAATTAATGGACCGATTTTCAACTTGATGTTTTCTTTTTTACAATCTAATAAAATGAAATTTGCCCAGTGAGTAGTACACAGACTGGCCTGGTGATTAACCACAGTTTTTGGCCTATAACGTCTAAATGGAACATCTTGCGCCTACGATTTTACAGAAATAATGAGAAAAATATGGGGTTTCTTCTGATATAAAAAAAAATGTCGATGTGAAAAAAGTGATCGGAAAATACACCTTTAATCTTGGTTTTATTGAACATTGTGAACAAAACGTTAACTAGATTTGAAATGGCTTGACTTGGTGTTATTGAATTGGCAACTCCAGAAGACACAGACTTAAAAATATTGAAGGAATACACCTGTTTCAGAAACGGACGTGGTATTTTATCGTGAAAACCACGTCAACCTGGTTGCACAATAACTCACCGTGAGGGAAGGAGAGAGGCTAGAGTCACTTGAGATATTCCCTGCATGGTATTTATATCAATTGTCTTCAACATGTTCAAGCCAGATCATGATTCATTCCCGTATCAGATATACGGTAACTGAGCTTAAATACTGACCGCAAAAGCGGCCACATATCGTTTTTAGAAATGTTTAGGCAAAACAAAGTATGGCACAACTATATAGGCGATAGGAAAACATTGTTTTAAGACGCGGGGTTCATATACATGATATAGGAACTAAAGGGTCACGAGCAATCATATCTAAATGAGCATGGTAGAGCGTAAATGCGTGCCTACGGTATTAAAATGATTCCACCCCTTATATCTTTTTCGTTCTGCTACATCATCTGATACTTTCAGATTATACATCACCTAATAATCTTTAACTACTTCACTTTCAAATAGATATATTCTATAAACGTAGCGAGAAAAGAAAATTGGTAAAAAATAAGATTTTAAAAGCCACCCAGTCATTCAGCAAGATGCAGGAACACGACTCACTCTAAAGATGCTAAATAAACCAATCCCATGCGGCTCCAAGACTAATATAAGTACCCTTGATGCACTTCTCTATCTTAAGTAAGACAAAGTTGTTTCGATATAATCAAAGGAATTGGATCCAAGACTATGCATAGCTTGGGGAGTAATCGATGAAGATGGCGATACACTACTCCCGTTGCCTCAGCTCACCCAACTGATAAAGGAGCAATTTCTAGAATAAGAATAAGTTCGTTTTCTTAATTTTTCACGTGCCCGAGGTCACGATGTATTCTAGATCTCAAATGGGTGATGATCTTTTCCAGTGAATAGCTTCCTATATTATTTCATGTACATGTATAAACTGTGCGTTGGTGACTGAACCTTGAAGCAATCCTTGATTTTGTTAAGAAATATACACCCCTTCTTGTTGCGCGTTTGCTTTGAGTCAAATAAATATAATACCTCTCTTGTATGTAACGTGACTTACAATGTTGGGGCCCTTGTGGCGTTAATCAAGAAATCAAAGCTATAAGAAATTGCTGTGGCATGTTACGTATAGTATTTTGTTTTAACGCTCTTGGTAGTTTGTACGATTCCATCAAGTTAAATGGAAACAAACTGGTATAAATCATCGAGAGATTTTCATGACAAACATGTTTATCAACTCATGGTTACATCGGGGAATTGGACATTGATAGGGCGGAAATATATGAATTCCAAATCCATTAGGCAGTTTGATATTCGTTTTAATAATAGTATTCATATGCAAAAGGTTAAATCCTAAAACCACAAACTAAAGAATAAACAGATCTGCAGATGTAGAACATCATGAAGATCATGATACAAAGAGTGCTGACATACTTGCAGTAGCGTAGCCAGGGTCACTTGTCAGGGGGGGGGGGGGGGGGCAAAGGTATTTTTTCCCGGTGAGCACCAGTTCGACCCGGTTGGGGGGGGGGGGGGGGGGGGGTTGATGTCAAAAAAAATTGCACGGTCCAAAAAAAATCGCACACTCAAAAAGTCGCGCAGTACAAAACACACCACAGTTTTGGCCAATCCGGGTTTTCATCAGTTTTCTCTATAACATTTTTCTTTATTTAGCCGAAGCCCTGCTACAAAAAATAATAGACCCGCCAAATTTCCCCTTTTGTGCACGCTACTGCCTTTTCCTTTCCTTTTCCCTTTCCTTCCCTTTTTCCCTTTCCTTTCCTTCCTTTTCTCCCTTTCTTTCCCTTCCTTTACCTTCCCGATTTTCCACTGCCTTCCCGATTTCCCGGTCAAATTATTTTTCAGGGGGGGGGGCACTCTGCCCCCCCCCCCCCCTTGCACCCCCCTGGCTACGCTACTGCATACTTGTGTGTCAACAGCGGTGAACATTTTAATAGAGTATATAATACGATGTCATTAGAACTTAAACTTTGACTAAATGGCATTCACTGAGAAGTAAAAATACCTGTCAATCAACACACCTCACTGTAAATGGAAAGAAAAGGGAAATTCCCACATTTGACACCTTTTTTCTTGAGCTCATCTTGATCATAATTACAATGACATCAACGTGAATAATACATTTGGTATGAAATAATATCTTCAACTGCGAGTTCCGACGAACATACATGATTTAATGGTTTGAAAAGAATTAATGTTACTAGCGCTTCCTAACAGCTGCGCTCAGTATAGTTAAATAAAATTTGAAAGATTTTATTAATACATTTTCAGATATAAATTCATAAAATTCTTGTTTCTTAAAACAACACCTGAGTAATTATAGGATCATTATAGTGCTTAAAAGCCCTATAATGATCCTATAATTACTCATCCAGTATCGCAACCTCAGCTGCATATGCAAGCAATGATCACAAATAGTAGACTCTGGCAACGAATTTGAATGAATGAACAAATTGTAGGAATAATAAAAAGACTATAACAATAGAATCGTATACGTTTAGATGAATATGATAATCCACACGTGAATGGATTGTTGGATATGGATATCGGATTTAAAAGTTTTCTTTCAAGTTTATACGTGAATTAAAAAACACAATGTGAATTCTATAATATTTGCTAACTCGGGGGGGGGGGGGCGCTCAATTTATCTTTGGGTAGGGTGTGCCATCCAGAGTCGCAAAAACGGGGGCCTCGGAGCGGAGCGGTTTTTTGACCAAAAAAAATTGGGGTCTAAAAAAACTGATTTTCTCCAGAAGGTAGGGTTTTAGAACTGACTTTTCCCCTAATTTGTCTAGTAAGAACGTCAATTTTTCGAAATTGTGGGTTTAACAACGCAATTTTTCAAAAAGATGGGGCTTTGGAATGCAAATGTTCACGATTTTATCTAGTCTAGTACAGGACAGCCTGTACTAGATTAAATTCATCAGACCTCAAATAGATATATTCTATGAACGTAGCGAGAAAAGAAAATTGGTAAAAAAATGATTTTAAAAGTCGCCCAGTCATTCTTCAAGATGCAGGAACACGACTCCGGCTCTAAAGATGCTAAATAAACCAATCCCATGCGGCTCCAAGACTTGATGCACTTCTCTATCTTAAGTGAGACAAAGTTGTTTCAATATAATCAAAGGAATTGGATTCAAGACTATGCATATTATATAGCTTAGGGAGTATATATCGTTGAAGATGACGATACACTGCCATTGCCTCACCCAACTGATAAAGGAGCAATTTCTAGACTAAGAATAAGTTCGTTTTCTCAATTACGCGCGCCCGAGGTCACGATGTCTTCTAGTTCTCAAATTGGTGATGATCTTTTCCATTGAATAGCTTCCTTTATTACACCTCATAAATATTCATGAGATAATAGGCATAAATACTGCAATTTCATTGGTCAATTGAGTTGGCTACAGTGATAATAAATTGAGCTATTGAAGAAGTTGAGCTATTTCCCGTGTGGTAGTTTTGGATACTTCCCTACAACCTCATCCCCAGAGTCACAACAGTGAGGTGTAATAAAGCAAATACTACATGGTATGATCGGGGCAATAGGGCACACTATTTTCCCTCGGTACTGGCTACAGGCCTACCACCCCTCACCCTCCGGGTTCGGGGTGGTAGGCCTGTAGCCAGTACCTCGGGAAAATAGATTGCACTATTTCCCCTCTAACCATGTAGTATTTGTATAATATTATTTCATACACTTGTATTATACTGTGTGTTGCTGACTGAACCTTGAAGGGACCTTTGATTTTGATGAGAAATATACACCCTTCTTGTTGCGCGTTTGCTTTGAGTCAAATAAATATAATACCTCTCTTGTATATGTATCATGACTTACAATGTTTGGGGCCCTTGTGGCGTTAATCAAGGAATCAAAGCTATAAGAAGTTGCTGTGGCATGTTACGTATAGTATTTTGTTTTACCGCTCTTGGTAGTTTATACCAGGCTTTCTCAATTAGATTTACTAATGCGCCATATTTTAGTAACCAACTTGTTGAAGCTCCACTTGGTCATATTTTTTTAGAATGATTCCATTAAGTTAAATGGAAACCAAACTAGTAAAAATCATCGAGAGATTTTCATGCCAAACATGTTTATAAACTCATGGTTAAACATCGGGGAATTGGACGTTGATAGGACGGAAATATTGATTCCAAATCCATTAGGAAGTATGATTTGTTTTATATTTTCCATATACAGAGAAGGTTAAATTCTAAAACCACAAACCAAAGATTAACAACCAGATGTAGAACGTCATGAAGATTCTTCAATTGAAGATCCTGATACAAAGAGTGGTGGCATAATTATGCGTCAACAGCGGTGCATATTTTAATAGAGTATATATACATTTGACACCTTTTTTTCTTGAGCTCATCTTGATCATAATTACAATGACATCATATCAACGTGAATAATACATTTGGTATAAAATAATATATCCCTTCAACTGCGAGTTCCGACGAACATACATGATTTAATGGCTTGAAAAGACTTAATGTGTCTATCGCTTCCTACATGTAACAGCTGCGCTCGGTATAGTAAAATAAAATTTGCAATTGAGAAAGATTTTATTAATACATTTTCAGATATTATAAATTTCTTGGTTTTTTAAAAAACTGAGTAATTATAGGATCATTATAGTGCTTAAAAGCACTATTATGATCCTATAATTACTCATCCAGTATCACAACCTTAGCTGCATATGCAAGCAATGATCGCAAATAGTAGATTCTGGCAACGAATTTGAATGAATGAACAAATTGTAGGAGTAATAAAAAAAGACTTAACAATTTTCTCCATGATAAACAATAGAATCGTAAACTTTTAGATGAGTATGATAATCCACACGTGAATGGATTGTTGGATATGGATATCGGATTGAAAAGTTTTCTTTCAAGTTTATACGTGAATTAAAAAACACAATGTGAATTCTATATTCTATAATATTTGCTTTGTAGATAACTCGGGGGGGGGGCACTCAATTTATCTTTGGGTAGGGTGTGCCATCCAGGGTCGCAAAAACGGGGGCCTCGGAGCGGAGCGGTTTTTTGACCAAAAAAAGTGGGGTCTTAAGAACTGATTTTCTCCAAAAGGTAGGGTTTTAAGAACTGACTTTTCCCCTTATTTGTCTAGTAAGAACGTCAATTTTCGAAATTATTGGTTTAACAACGCAATTTTTCAAAAAAATTGGGCTTTGGAATGCAAATGTTCACGATTTTATCTAGTCTAGTACAGAACAGCCTGTACTAGATTAAATTCCTCAGACCTCAAATAGATATATTCTATGAACGTAGCGAGATAAGAAAACTTTTTTTAAATGATTTTAAAAGCCACCCAGTCATTCTTCAAGATGCAGAAACACGACTCGCTCTAAAGATGCTAAATAAACCAATCCCATGCGGCTCCAAGACTTGATGCACTTCTCTATCTTAAGTAAGACAAAGTTGTTTCAATATAATCAAAGGAATTGGATCCAAGACTATGCATAGCTTGGGGAGTAATCGTTGAAGATGACGATACACTGCCATTGCCTCACCCAACTGATAAAGGAGCAATTTCAAGAATAATGAAAACAAAATTAGATAGACTAGAAAATACCTTAGAGGGGCTTCACAGCCTCGATTTCAACCCCCGGAAAGCGGTGGGGGTGAAGTTCGGTCTCTCAATTACACGTGCCCAGGGATATTAAACGGTGCCTTCTGGATCTCAAATGGGTGATGATCTTTTTCAGTAAATAGCTTCTTATCATTTCATGTACATGTATAAACTATACGTACGTTGCTGAACCTTGAAGGGACCTTTGATTTTGTTAAGAAATATACACCCCTTCTTGTTGCGCGTTTGCTTTGAGTCAAATAAATATAATACCTCTCTTGTATGTATCGTGACTTACAACGTTGGGGCCCTTGTGGCGTTAATCAAGAAATCAAAGCTATAAGAAATTGCTGTGGCATGTTACGTATAGTATGTTGTTTTAACGCTCTTGGTAGTTTGTACGATTCCATCAAGTTAAATGGAAACCAAACTGGTATAAATCATCGAGAGATTTTCGTGACAAACATGTTTATAAACTCATGGTTACATCGAGGAATTGGACATTGATGGGGCGGAAAGTTTGATATTCGTTTTAATAATAGTTTTCATATTATAGGGAAGGTTAAATCCTAAAACCACAAACTAAAGAATAAACAGATCTGCAGATGTAGAACATCTCATCTCAGTAATTCTCAGTAAATAGCATTCACTGAGAATTAAAAACACCTGTCAATCATCACGTCTAGCTGCAAATGGAAAGATACATGCCCACATTTCACCATTTGGTATGAAATAATATCTTCAACTGCGAGTTCTGACGAACATATATGATTTAATGGTTTGAAAAGAATTAATGTGACTATCGCTTTCTAACAGCTGCGCTCAGTATAGTAAAATAAAATTTGCAATAGTGAAAGATTTTATTAATACATTTTCAGATATAAATTTATTAATTTCTGTATTTTTAAGCAAGATAATAAATAGGCCTACCTATAATTACTCATCCAGTATCACATTCTCAGCTGCATATGCAAGTAATGATCGCAAATAGAAGACTCTGGCAACGAATTTGAATGAATGAACAAATTGTATGAATTTAAAAAATAAAGACTTACAATTAAAGTTTTCTTTTAAGTCACGTGAATTAATACCCCATAATGTATGCATGGATTCTACAATATTTGCTATATGTACATAACAGATAATGGCACGATGACTGATATAGCTATAACTCTATGTCCAAATCAATGCATTTCATTTTGACTTCAACAAACATAAAATACGCGGTCATTATTAAAGGTAGATGTTCTGATTGCTGGCCCGATTTACAATTTGATATTTTCTATTTTACATGGAAGGTCGTCCTTAAAATTGTCACATTCCTAAGTTTGAGTTGCATAACTCCAACTTTTTCTTATTTTAGAAGCACAAGGTCACATACAATTTGCCCATTGAGTAGTACACAAACTGGCTGTTGGTTAACTACCTTTGGCAATAATTCACCACATTTCAGCCTATAATTTCTTAATGGAACATTTCTGGCCCCTAAGATTTTACAGACATAATGAGAAAAATATAGGGATTCTTCCGATATCAAAATATCTTGATGTTAATCATAGCCCCAAAAAAGTTATCGGAACATGCTTTACAGTATTATAACAAGTGGTTACAGTTAATATCAAATGCAGCGAAGATTAAATGAATTAACTTGACGGCTATTTTGTATATTGCTATCTTCTGAAGATAGCATAATTATCAATAGCAATGATATCCACTATAGGCCTATAATAGGTATTGTGCTATCTACTGAAGATAGCATTTTACATTAATTTTTCATTTAATGATACGAACAGCAGATAGGATATACTGATACCATCAAGTCATCATTTGCTTTAATACGCATGTGTGTAGCTTTTATAAACTAATCAAAACCCATATTTACACTTTCCACGCGGCAATTGGTTTTTACATAATTATACAAAACAGGTTTTTTTCTTTCAGAAACCTTTCCCAATTTTCAAAGTCCATCTCAAGAATTACTGAACCAATTCTAGGCATGGTTGTACTTATTTTAATGCATTTCTCGCGGTGATTCTAAATATGGTGATAATACCAATACCAATCAATACCTTTTGGAACTGTCGTCTGCAAACGTCTACCGCGTGGAAAGTGTTAATGTTATTCTTATGCTACACGACTCACTCACAGAGTCACGTTGTGGTAAATATCAATTCACCCCAACATATTCGTGTTCAATAATATAATCATGATAATCGATAGAACTTTACCACAAGATGCCCATGTGAAGGCAAACACATATTAAGAAAAGTGATATTTTAGCCTATCTTTGCATCTCGTAAAAACTACTTGCCAGGGCACTCAGGATATTGTCCTCATAGGAGGAGGAAGGGATGACTTTACCATATTCATATCTGATGAAAACAGCTTGGGGTATTATATACTTTAACGGCAGTGTTGCCAGATAATGATGCATTTTGGAAAAATTACAATATTTCGTTTGTTACAAATAATGACATTCATTTTGATACTGAAGCCATTTTATTACGACAAATTGGATTTAGTATATACCAGATGTTCCAGGGACTTCCATAGATACCCGTTAAGTAAAGCAGGTGGTAATATAGGGCATATACTTCTACTCTTGTTGCCAGAAAGTTCACAGTTCGGCAACATTGCTATATTCAGATAATTTGATTTCGTATATTAGTCGGGTATGTACAGGGGAGTGCACGTGCACCCCAGTACTAAACCAAACCAACTTTTAAGGTGTCTTTTAGGGTCCTTAAACACATTTTAGATGTTAACAGTGAAAAAAAATGGGATGCTCTCCAGATATCCAAGATGGCGTCCAAAATGGCCGCCAAAACAGCTGCCAAAACAGGTCAAATCTCATAAAATGACATATAGCAATCAAATTGTATGGTGAAAGTATAGTTGTAATAGTGGGATTAATGTATTAGACCACTAGACACTCATATCTAGAAGTTTTGTTTTGTTAACACAGTTCAAAATCCAAAATGGCCCCCAAAATGGTTCCCGAAGTGGCTGAAAATTTGTCAAATTCCATAAAATGGGATAATATCAACCTAAATTTACGATGAAAATTTAGTTTTAATGGTGGGATGTATGTATTAGACCACTAATAACTCATACCCAGTATTTTTTTTATTTTTAACATAGTTCAAAATCCAAAATGGATGCCAAAATGGCCCCCAAAATGGTTCCTGAGGTTGCTGCAAAAATTGTCAAATTCCATTAAATGGGATAATATCAACCTAAATGTATGATGAAAATATAGTTTTAAGGATGGGATGTATGTATTAGACCACTAGTGACTCATATCTAGTATTTTTGCTTTGTTAACATACTTTAAAATCCAAAATGGCCCCATAATGGGTCCCAAAATTACTGAACAAATTGTTTGAATTCCATAAAATGTGATGATATCAACCAAAATATATTATGCAAGTATAGTTTGAACATTGGGGGTATGTAATAGACAACTAGTAACACATATCCAGTATATTTGCATTGCAATAACATACTTTAAAACCAAGATGGCCACCAAAATTGCCGCTGTCAATATAAAAATAGTCTACATGAGTGTATGATAATTCGAAATAGATATTGTCAGAGTATATACATACATACATAATGAGTAGGCCTACCTATAATTACTCATGCAGTATCATATCCTCAGCTGCATATGCAAGTAATGATCGCAAATAGAAGACTCTGGCAACGAATTTGAATGAATGAACAAATTTTATGAATTTAAAAAATAAAGACTTACAATTTTAATTGTAAGTCTTTATAAACTTTAAAAAGTTTTCTTTCAAGTCACGTGAATTAATACCCCATAATGTATGCTTGGGTCTATAATATTTGCTATATGTACATAAGACATAATGGCACGATGACTGATATATAAACGTATACGGTATAGCTACAATTCTGTATCCAAATCAATGTATTTCATTTTGACTTCAACATCATTATTAATTATTAACGGTCATTATTAAAGGTAGATGTTCTGATTGCTGGCCCGATTGACAATTTGATGTTTTCAATTTTACATGGAAGGTCATCCCTAAAATTGTCACATTCCAAAGTTTGAGTTGCACAACTCCAATGGTTTTTATTTTAGAAGCACAAGGTCACATACAATTTGCCCATTGAGTAGTACACAAACTGGCTGGTGGTTAACCACCTTTGGCAGTAAGTCATCACATTTCAGCCTATAATTTCTTAATGGAACATTTCTGGCCCCTAAGATTTTACAGACATAATGAGAAAAATATGGGGATTCTTCTGATATCAAAATATCTTGATGTTAATCATAGCCCAAAAAAAGTGATCGGAACATGCTTTACAGTATTATAACGAGTGGTTACAGTTAACATCAAATGCAGCGAAGATTAAATGAATTAACTTGACGGATATTTTGTATATTGCTATCTTCTCAAGATAGCATAAATATCCATAGCAATGATATCCACTATAGGCCTATAATAGGTATTGTGCTATCTACTGAAGATAGCATTTAACATTAATTTTTCATCAAATGATACGAACAGCAGATAGGATATACTGATACCATCAAGTTATCATTTGCTTTAAAGGTAGATGACCCGATCACATTTTCATAACACAGATTTTTCTCAAACATATGGAGATTTTCATATCATATGAAAGCTCGTATTTTTCTCATCATCATACTGAAATTTGACGGCCTAAATCGGTATAAATACGGAGAAATCGATGAAATAACGTCGAATTACCGCGAATGGTGTAGTTTTTATAAACTAATCTTAACCAAGGAGCGAAATATCCTATATACCCATATTAACACTTTCCACGCGGCAATTGTTTTTTACATAATTATACAAAATAGGTTTTTTTCTTCTTTCAGAAACCTTTCCCAACTTTCAAAGTCTATCTCAAGAATTATTGAACCAATACTAGGCATGGTTGTACTTATTTTAATGCATTTCTCGCGGTGATTCCAAATATGGTGATGAAATTCAATACATTTTGGAACTTTCGTCTGCAAAAACGTCTGCCGCGTGGAAAGTGTTTGTTATTCTTATGATACCTACACGACTCACTCACACAGTCACGTTATGGTAAGGGAGGACTTAAGGAAGTTTTTTGTTGAATTTTGTTAGTGCTGTAATTATTGAACCATGACTCAAATGTATATAAAAGTATACCTCTTTGGAAAGGAAAAGGATCAGACAATCCAAATTTGGCATCAATTGACCAAAAATGTTGATTTTTTGAGAAAATCACACAAAAAATGTTGACCCAATTTTTTTGAACAAAGCTAACAAACATAATTTTGAGTTAAAAATGCCCAAATCACTTGATGATGATGTTAAGATACTACTGAAGGGACGAATTTTTTAATTTTAATCTAATCCAATATTTTTTGAAATTTTGACAAAAAAGTGTTAAAACAAATTAAAAATTCATTTTTTTTCACGTTTTTTTGCACTTTTTGGTCAAAATTTTCAAATATATTAGATTAGGTTTAATTTTTTTTTAAATAGTCCCTTCATTAGTGTCTTAACATCATTATAAAATGAGTTGGCCATTTTTTACTCAACATTTTTTTGTTGTTAGCTTGGGTCAAAAAAGTGAATTTTGTGATTTTCTCAAAAAATCTACTTTTTTGGTCAAAATTGACGCCAAATTTGGATTCTCTGATCCATTTTCTTTCCAAAAATGTATACTTTTATATACATTTGATTAATGGTTCAATAATTACAGCACTCACAAAATTCAAAAAATCAAATCAAAAACTTCCTTAGTCCCCCGTAAATATCAATTCACCCAAACATATTCGTGATCAATAATATAATCATGACAATCGATAACACTTTACCACAAGATGCCCATGTGAAGGCAAACACAACTTATTTCTCTTCTTATTTTCTCCCCGATCAAAATATCACCCAAAGTCAACCAATAGCTACAATTCAAAGTGATGGCAGCGTCAAAGTGCGCTATGTTATCGCGTATGCAAGAAGCCTCCGGGCAAAATAATGTTATGAAAAATTAGTGACGTATCCGAGACATTTCGTCGTGTCAAAACAAAGCTTTTTTATTTTTCAGACAACGTAAAGCACCGCTAAACACCCTTGGCGTAGAAGCGGGATACAGTCTTTAATATACAGTCATCACAATAAGTAACTGACCAGGTAATAAACATGCTGATAACTCTAAAAGTATAACTCCAGTATAAACATATTTAATTACAAAGTTGTTGAAAAATTTCTCTTCTTGAATTTGAGATATTACACGCTAAGAATGGTTGATTAATGAGGAAGTTACGATCCCAAACGTTAGGGCAAGTCTGATTTTTATTTTAACATTTTCTTTTCAACACGGGGAGAGTATGACAGGTAAAGCGTGTGTGCTGTATTGATCAACCGTAACAATGCTACCGGACGACTATCCAACAACCAGGCCATCGATGGGTGAATTGGCACTACCACTACCAGTAATCAATAATTTCCCCGTGTTGAAAATGAAAATGTGAAAATGAAAATCAGATTTGACAGTACATTTGGGATTGTAACTTCCTTAATAATCAGCCATTCTTGGCGTGTAATATCTCAAATTCATGAAGAGAAATTTCTCTACATGTTTATAATTTAATATGTTTATGTAGGAGTTATACTTTTAGAGTTATCAGCACATTTATTACCTGGTCAGTTACTTAATATTGTGATGACTGTACATGTAGTCTGCAGAGACAAGTATAGGTCTATGACTATGAGGTTAAGGGAACTTTGTAATTTATTCATTACATGATGTATTTTTAACTATCTAATTAAGTTGATTATATCAATACTGCATGGATACCATATGTTGTGTCGTTTAGTATAAGATACAGCTATTGGACCAGAATGGTGTATGTACATTATACATTGTACAAAATGATGGATCAGGGTACTCAAATATGAAACGATTTCCGGATCACTCTCATTATATAAATGTCCATACTATTATGTAGCCCTCATTTCAAACTTACATTATGTCAACCATCGCTATACGATTTATACCAGTTGGGTTCATCAAAGTACAAAAAGCGTTAAGAACAAAACGGTACTTAGCACCCCATAACAATTTCTTAATACATGTATTAGAAGTTTATTATTTCTTCAGTTCATTAACGCCACAAGGGCCCAACATTGTAAGTCACGTTACATACAAGAGACTAAGAGAGGTATTATATTTATTTGACTCAAAGCAAACGCGCAACAAGAAGTAGTGTATAATGTCTTAACCCAAAAAGCATGACATTTATCAAACCTTGTAACTATTATTAATGTGATGTATATAATAGTATACATTTTTGGATAGGAAATTAGTCGGAGAATCCATTTTAAACATGTTGGTTTTTAAAATTTGACCCAAAAAAGCACTTTTTTGGTTCAAGATTTGCTGCAAACGTAGCAAATTCAGTTTTTGGTAAGAAATGCTGGCATCAAATTTCACAACAAATGCTCATTTTTTAAAGATTTTGACAAAACATAAGAAAAATCAGTTTTAGTAAAAAATGCTGAAATTGCACCAAAATCATCTATAAGTCACTTCTCTAGGAATTTCTTTTTTTTTAAACATAAACATCTTTAATTTTTAAAATGTTGATCAAAAGATTTTTGAGGTAAAGTTATCACTTTTTGCTAAAAAAATTTAAGTTTGCAGCAAAAATTGAACCAAAGTCAAAATTTAAAAGAATCAGCATTTTTCATACCAAAAATGGATTCTCCTACTCATTTCCTTTCCAAAATGTATACTTTTGTATGGATTAAATGAACAATGAAGAAGGTAAGGTACGGCAGTTTTACGGAGGCTATTCCTGAGACTTAAATGCATATTATGTGATCTTTACCAGGGGCGCCCCATAGACTTATAATTCTGTGGGGCAATCTCTATTCATGATTTTCTTTTAGAAAGTAGATTTTCTTGCAGATTTACATTTCTGATCATACATCATAAATATATTCTGAGTTACAGAGCGATACGATTCTTAATTACTTCAAAATCATGGTTTTAGAGTGAATTTTAGAGTGAAAATAAACTGTCCCATTTTCACCTCTTTAAACCATGATTTTGAAGTAATTAGGAACAGTATCGCTCTGTAACTCAGAATATATGTAGGATTTATGATCAGAAATGTAAATCTGCAAGAAATTCTACTTTAAAAAAAAATCATGAATAGAGAGAAGACCCCTTCAAGATTCAGTCAGCGACGTAGAGTTACATAGACATGATAGTCCGATGTTATTCACTGGAAAAGATCATCACCCATTTGAGATTTAGAAGGCATCGTTACCCCGAGGGTGTGTTATTGAGAAAACGAACTAAACATACACCATATGGTATCCATAAAATATCCATTAAACCAACTGCATTAAATAGTTAAAATGCATCAAGTAATGATTAATTTGTTCAGTATTTGAAATACATCCTTAACCTACTCAAAGACCTGTCCTTGTGTTTAGACTATCGTACAAAACTATTCGATGCTTTCATGCCCAGGGTGCAACACCTCCCTGGTGTGTAGCGGTGTTTTACACCGTCTGAAAAATCAAAAATTGATGCTGTTTTGACACGACTTAACGTTGTGTTACGTCACTAATTTGTCATAACATTGCTTTGTCCACAGGCCTCTTGCCTATTGTTTTTCCATTATTTAATATACATTATTTAGCCACCCTGTATTTTAACGAGGGATGATTGGTCGACTTACCATACATGTTTTAATGTAATACTTGTAGATAAAAAATTACCTGGGTATATGACAACTAGAAAAAAGTGCTATTCTTATGTTACACAATTAATGAACACCCTTTATAATATTTCCATATCTGGTATCCATGTAGTAATAGCTTTCCAAATATTTTACTTCATGTAGATCGGATGTATACAATAAAAGTTGATTTGAATCAGAATTGGTTAAAGGTATATGACCCGATCACTTTTTGGGGGCTATGAATTTTTTTGTCACATCAAGATATTTTGGTATCAGAAGAATCCCCATATTTTTCTCATTATGTCTGTAAAATATTAGGGCCAGAAATGTTTCATTTGGAAATTATAGGCTAAAATGTGGTGAATTACTGCCAAAGGTGATTAACCACTAACCAGTCTGTGTACTACTCAATGGGCACATGTCTTTTGACCTTGCGCTTCTAAAAATAGAACCATTGGAGTTATGCAACTCAAACTTTGGAATGCAACAATTTAAAGGATGACCTTTCATGTAAAATAGAAAAGATCAAGTTGAAAATCGGGTCAGCAATCGGAACATCTACCTTTAATTTTCTCTTAATTTACAAAGTGTAAATTACTTTTTTTTTACACCAACTTTATAAATGTAGAATAGTGAAACATCGGCATCATCACCTTGATCATTTCCAATACAGTGTGGTTCAATAAAACGTTGACACTTTTCAAAGCCATATTTTTCAAAATTGTGGGATTTGGTTTAAATTGTTTTTACATATTCCTTAAAAATATCATCTTGGCCATCTATGCCGAAAATCTCAATGTTAATAATGCTATGGCGGCAAAATGATAGCTATTTGAAGAGAATCTCTTTGTCCATGGGTAAGTCTACTGGAAATGACCAACAAGATAACATTAAATGGCATCACTTTTAAGGCATAGAGTATAGACAATTACACTTCCAATCTATGAAAATCAATGATTCTAATTAGGGTCACGCATGGTATTATTATAACGTATTGATTTCACACCTGAATAGATAGTTAAGATGTTAACATTTACACTGGTTTCACCTGGCGGGATCTTCAAATCTTAGATTACTTGCATGCAATTCAGTATTCAATGTAACGTCGCGAAATCAGTACCCGTGGACAAAGTGAAAAGGGACAGACTTTGTTCAAATAGCTGTTATTTTGCAACCGTAAGGTTATTTGTAACGATATTTTCAGCATAGATGGTCAAGATCATTATAGTTGATGAATATTGAAAAAGATTTTTTATTTACAGAATTTTAAAAAAAATGGCTTCAAAAAACTGTCAACGTTTTATTGAACCACACTGTACATAGATAAATTCCACTGTCTCTTTAATGTAAAAAAAACATGAACAAAACCAGGCACTACACACGTATTTGAATACAATAAAGTCGATCAGCGACTGTTTATTATGCATATCCTTGATATAAAACATTTCTTTTATTTTCTTCAAACTACAATATTTTAAAACCACCATTTTCTTTTGTTCGTTGACAATTTCAACACGTCAATGGTTGGTAGTTGAACATACAGGTATAAAAAAATGCTACTTTATGAATCCAAATCTCTATAAATACTCACATTTTTAAAATCCTATCACTGGGTCTTCCTACAAATGCAATTGTAATACCCCCCCCCCCCCCCCCCCAATGAAACATTCTTATACAATAATTACATCCAAAAAGTGTGTTAACACATCCTTTTGGGGGTTCACATCATTGTTCTGGCCATTATTAGAAAACAAATAATAAGAATAAGCATGTAAAAAGAGATGTTTTGTGTAAATAATTTGAAGCGCAAAAAAGACCTTTCTCACAGTAACTCAAAACCGTGATGTCAAATTGATAATTTTACAACAACAGCATTCACCTTAACCCCTAGTATGTGTGGAGGATCCAGAACCACTTTATGTACTTTTGTTAGAATTACATAAAAATTGAAACTGATATGTTTCACACAGGGATAAACATACACAACCATTTTATTAAGTCCGGCATCAGTGTTACTCACCTGCCAGTACGTGTAAAGGTAACATATGCCTAGTACCTGCATGGGAGCTGTACAGTACCAGTGCGGTACAACCAAAGTAGCTGCACTGTAGCAGAGTTACTGGTACTGTACAGCTACTTCGGTGGTACTCTAACAGTACCCATATGAATTGGACATTAAATACATATATGGGTACATGCCGCATTGTAACCATGATGCATACGGAAATTACTGTGTAAATTAGTGTGTATTGTTTCAATGAATAATATTTAGATCCAAGTACTATCCGTTTTGGCAGTCACATTTATTTTAAATGTTATGACCTAGACAATAACGTGATTATTTGAACATTAAATTAAAAACCAAACACCATCATATTTGGTAGCACAGAGAGTTGTAGAGAAATCAGACTCCTCCAGGACAGAATTAGGATATTTTGAAAATTATTTGAGGGAATTGAGATGCTAAAAGAAATTAATCTACTGAACAAAGTACAACCAGATGAACTTATATACAATTCTGGACAGAATTAAGATAAAAAGAACCTTATTTAGGTGAATTACCATTTCCCCTCCGTTTGTAAAGCATTTATGATTTTATGGGTGACATATTAACAGTACTATAATAAGTCAATTTCTATCTTAAAGGACCAATACTAAAACCTAACTATCAGGCGGTGTGGTAAAAACCATGACAGTAGAATATGGAAAGGGGGCAATTTCGTTTTCTGAATTTAGGATATTTTCTAAAAACTGAAATCGCTACATCTTTCATCAAATCCCTGGAAACTGTTTGTCTGCCTTCTTACAAACTCCCTGATTGGTAATACTTAAATGAAATTGATGAAATCTTCTTACAACCGACCAATCAAATACTATCTGTGTGTGTATTTATCTGATTGGTTATCTAAATGACGTTCATCTTTATTGTAACCAAACCATATTTCTTTTGAGTTTTCAAAGTAAAATGGGGTGCACAAGTCTCATTTCTTTCCAGAAATAAGACTTAAAATCCCAAATTGAAAGCGCAAACATTCAGAAAATGCTAAACCATCCTATCAACGAGAGAGCACATAAATAACACATTTATACAAGATATTCCCTGACTGTTACTCATTAACATACTGAGAGCGATGTACACACTATAAGTCATGAATATTCATCGCTCCATATAGGATATGCGTAAGTGGGGCCTAAGTACATGTATAATAGCCACGGGAATGAGCATAAAGCCATGTTTCATACTGATTTATACATTACGCACCCAACCGACGTTCCTCTATGTGATGCATGAAATGGGGAACAGGGTAGTATATGTATGTTTATTCACAGAATTTTGTATTATTTCATGAATAAAATCACTTTTTTTTGTATGATGGAGTTGACATATGAGGCTTCTATGATATAACCTGGCCCACATCTGTGAGTTCTTAATGTACATATGAATGCAGTTTTAATCACTCAATTGTGACGTGTTCTACCGAAACCAGACGGAATTGGGCAGAGCTCCAAACTAAGAAATAACCCAAAACATAATTGGGGGGTGAATTTTTATGGAATTTGAGTTTCTGGTAAATAATTAATCTTCAGAGTGTTTATAACAATATTGTGAAAGATTCAGATTAAAAAATCACCTTAAATGTATGTTTCAGTGATTTAAAAAAGCCTAGTTCTAGTAAAAAGCCTACATGTAGTTCTAGTAACTTTAAAGGGCGATATCTCAGTTTTGAGTTTTCACAAAGACCGTAAAAGACGAACTTGAAAATTATAAAAGAGAGGTACCATTGCAAAGCTGAAGATATCTACTTTAATAATCAATTACTAACTCAATTTTGATATCTTGCCCAATTGTGTCTGGTTTCGTTAGAACGCATCACAATTATGTCGCTACATGCACCTTGTATGCACATTTTAATTGCATTTTGGAAGTACCACTCTCAGGGTGTTTTCTTTAATTGTGTAAAGGTGAGATCTAAAAGGTGGAATCTGGCATTAAATAGTTGACTAGTAAGTATAGTCCTGTAAGCATGAAATCAGGCGAGAGGTAGAATGATGGTTTCATTTTGAGATACATAGCAATGACATTGTATTTAGATGTGATTTCAAAATTTTAATTTAAAATTGAGTATTTTTAAAATTGAGCATTTCCTTTAAAAGTGATAATTCAAGCTCTGCCTTATTAGGTTTTAACCCTTACACTACCAGATACCACAACAAATTCTTTCTCCCAGCGCATGCTTGACAGGTTTCCCATGACGTAATCGACTGAGCCTATATAGTGAGCGTAATATACTGCGCGAACGTGAAGCTGATAGTCATGGCTTGCCTATGGGGGCCGGCACTTGATGTGCGGATGGTCCCTGGATCGACACCCAGTGGGGAAGCGGAGATTTATTTGTTAAAACTACTCCAAAATCTTCATTTTTGTTAAAAAAACAGGCTGATCGGGTTAGGGTTAAGTATGATTTTGACTAAAGATGCGAGATAGGGAAAAGCAGGGAAAAGCATTCTTGAAGCTCAAATGAATCAACCCCAGTACGTGTGTCATAATAAATCCTCACAAAATGGATTCAGGTGGTGTACTATCCGTGTGTTACAGAATAACGGACAGGGATTACCTGGGCTGAACTAAATTAAAAATACTACCACTTCTGGTATCCAAACATCCTGGAGTCATCCTCGCAGACAGACAGACATCTCCAACACTTACATTTAATATCAGATTCAGACCACCACAACCCCAAGGCCTAAACGATATGTTTATATAAATATTTTGACTTTGATTGATTATGATGACAATATTTAGTCAAATATTAATTAAGCGATCTCATATGGTCAGGGGATAAGGCCAAAAAAAAAAAATGGTTATATTGGCGTAACCCGCCCGACCCTAAAAATACGCCCGACCCTACACTTTTTTTTTTTTTTTCAGTGAAAAAAAAAAAAAAAACCAACCGACCGACCCTAAAAAATAAAAAAATAAAAAAAATAAATGTTTTTTCTCGAACGAAATACGACGGTACTTCTAACAAACAATAGGGAATGTTTAAACTCGGTTAACATTGTTCAAAAACAGCTGCTAAAAAAAAAAAAAAAAAAAAAAAAAAAAAAAATCCCTACCTACCTACCCTATTTTTGTTCAGCCCGTTACGCCAATATAACATTTTTTTTTTTTTGGCCTAAGTCTATGTTAGTCCAGTTAGTGATGTCCCGAGGGTGTAAGGGATAAATATAAGTGGTGCAGTATTGCCAACCTCACGGCGTGGTCATAAATTGGGCTTCTTTGACCCCTGTGCCACAGCCCAAAAATGGGTGTTATGGCATGCAAAAAGTTTGTCTACAGTTTAATCAGTTCCAAATTGGCGAGAAATATTCTGTATTTATCTCTCCACACGCAAAAGTAATCCAAGCGTACTCCATGCGCAAAAGTAATCCAAGCGTACACACGCAATTATGGTCACACACACGCTGTTTTAGCTACACGCACGCACGCGTCACGCATATGATGCAGTGCTCTTGTTGCCTTCAGCGTTCCTGCGTCCTTCTGTATTCATTCGCTGCTGTGAGAAGGCCAATTTGGAATTGAACAAACTATACCAATCTATGTTCTATTGGCTCAACGAAGATTGGGCTTCTTTTTGCCATGTTTGGCAACACCGAGCAGATGATGCTCTGATTACATACAATGCTTTGCAAACGGTACGGTGGATTCCAATTTTAAAAAAGCAACCAATATTTAGACTAATTTCACAAAAGCTTTGAATAAAAGTGTTTGTGGACAACCTGTGACAATCAGTATGAAAAATGCATTTAAATGGGTACACACACACATCTCTCACCTTTTGGCTGCATTTTAAGACTCTAATAGAGAAGTATGGTTAGTCCTCAGTATTAGCCATAAGTATAATTAAATATTCATAATAACCTAGGGATGGAGTGTCATACTTATAATAATAATTTAACTATATACACATTTCATGCCCTAACTAAAAAAGAAAACCAACATTTCTCTTTGAATTTACATTTCATTTATACACTTGAACTTAACCCCCTGGGGTCTACCTGTTCATCTTACAGTGGTTCTGATTGGTTTATTGCAAGATATACTCATTTGAATAGCCAATTAAAATGCAGCTTGTAAAATATTTCACACCAATCTTTATCAGGGATACAACTATTGTAAAAATGTCTGATTGGTGCAATAAATCATGTATCTATCTTTCTGACCAATCGGCCGGTAGTTCTCAGGGGGTTAAGTCGGCGCTTACATGGACGTGAGTTGAAACTATAACAGAAAGGTATGACTTTACGTCAAATACATACGGCTAAATAGAGATGTGAAAAATTATCGGTTCACAACAAAATAAGTTTGATTCAGTTGTGACGAGGATGGAATTAACATAAGACTTTGTGTGTGGTGTTAATAAAACAATACAGCTACACAACAGTAGTCTTTGACAAAAAAATTGGTGCATTTAATTGTAGATGTTATGTACATCTCATCTCTCTTTTTAAACTTGGCTTAATATTTAGAGTACATTATGACATGCAATATGAGTACATAAATCAACATACTTACAAATTGTTTTTCATATCAAATTAAGTACTTTTGATTACTTTCTCAGGGATTAAAAAATCACTGATATATACAAACTTTTTAAAAATATTAGGTATCACTAATGCATAATAATAAGACTTGCTTATTTCTTAGTAGCGCATTGAGTTGATTCCTCACAGTTCATAGGTCATGACCTCTGACCTCTGAGTATCAAAAGGGTCAAAAATCACTACTTAATATAAATAAATTTAATGTTAAATAGAACAAAAAATTATAGAGCAAAGAATGAACTATCTGCAATTTGCTACCTTTCAATATTTTGAGATTTTATCGACAGACCAAAATGAAGAGCACCATTTCTACACAACTCATGGTGGCAATCACAGAAGAGACCAGTCGCATCAAAACAAGGCTTTTGTCAACAGTTTGCATCTTAGTAGGCATAATTCTATTATACCCTACACACCTACATCGGTAGTATGCGTCGTTCTTAAAAATCATGCACTATGAATACCTCAGTGAAGGGTATAACAGAATTACTCCATTTATTTTATATTTTGACTGTAAGCTTACTAAAGTAACTAGGTCGAAGGGGTACAAACTAAGTTTGAGATGTTCCTTAACTCATATTTTGACTGTAAGCTTACTAAAGTTAACTAGGTCGAAAGGGTACAAACTAAGTTTGAGATGTTCCTTAACTAGGATTAAGGACAAATGAATGGTTTTGAAATCTTACAGACTAGGTTTAACATCTAAAATGCTTCAACTAAGTTTTGGCAATGAAATTATCATGGGAGAAAAATGGGTCAAATTTGTTTTGGGAAAATCAGTCTCAGCATGTGCCGGGGATCGAACCCGGGCCGTGTGCGTCTAAAGTAGACACTCTACCTGCTGCACTAACGGATCAGCTTCAAAAAACTTGGCCCCCAGAGCGTGGCACAAGATAGACCCGGCGGCCGCGCAGTACCACAAGCTAGAAGGGATTTGTAGTGTGTAGAATGATTAGGGTAACCCCCTGGGGTCTACCTGTCTATCTTACAATGGTTCTGATTGGTTTTATTACAAGATGTACTCATATAAATAGCCAATTCAAATGCAGCTTGTAAAATGTTTCACTCCCATCTTTATCAGGGATACAATTATTCTAACAATGTCTCTCATTGGTGCAATAAATGATACATCCATCTTTTTAACCAATCAGCCGGTAGTTCTCAGGGGTTAAGAAATAAAAGGTATAAATGGGGGTTTCAGCAATCTATAGCGGTGCAACGATGGTACTGCAATGGTTCAATTCAACCATGGCTATGGACATACAAACTATATTTACCGGTATATAAAACCTACATCTGTTAAGCCTAACTATACAATCTTACTGTAAAAATCACCATTATGGACATATCTTTGGTTTATGGATCTAGCTAATTGCTATTTTATGTGTAAAAAACAGTACTATTTCAATTTAAATTACGCTGTATGTGAAATTAGTTCCCCCTGGTAGAAATTTGACATAGGTTACAGTTTTACAATCGCTCTGTGTGTGGTATGATTTAAAACAGATGGTTATTGGTACCAAATTGACCATAAAAACAGATTTTGCTGTTTCGATGAATCTTCTTTTTGATAAATATTTGAGATATATACAATTACCTATGGAAAATTTCAGCCATTTTGAATACAACTTGTCGAATGGAAAATGAAATTCCATGACAATTCCATGAGAGACTTTTGAAAACCACCTTTATTCCAGTGGAATTTGGTAAACTGTGAGGCGCTTTCTACAGTTACCCAATGAAAGTTAAACAACAGAGAGAAGCCTAATCAAACATTTTAAGTGTATGCACTTTTATTCATACACACCCAATTTCTTATGCCTGGCTACTCATTTACAAGTACCTGTACTTTACCCCTCGGTCCTCCTGCCATAGCGCCCGGTAATGCTAAAAAATAAACAACCGAGCGCTGATATTTTGTCCAAACTAGCGCCCGTTGATGATCGATAAGCTTGCCTAAGACGTTGAATTTCGATTTTGACAATACGATTTAATCAAAAGTTAGCTCCCGGTAGACTGAAAGTAGCTCCTGGTTCTCAATATATCCCATGATCCGGGCGCTACTTATGAAAAAAGTAGCTCCCGGTAAATAACTGTTATCTTGAGCCTTAATGGGAACAGTACAGTACATGTGTGATACAACTAGTGTAGATGCACAGTAGTAGAGTTACTGGTAATGTGCAGCAATATTGGTGGTACGTCATTGGTACTTAGACAGTATCATATGGGTACTAAGGGCATACAATATCTCAGCCCTTTTATGGCAAAAGGATGTATCTTATATGTACTTTCCTAATGATATACTTCCTTTTAACATGGCTTGTGTTAACTTGGTTCAATACTTAGGAAAAGGTTGCAACTTGTAAAGACAATAAATGTAATATACTGCCTTTTACCACTACATAATTTATGGAGAAAAAAGCTAACTTAATCATGTTAAAAGGAAGTATACTGTTAGAAAACTACATATCAGATACATTCTTTTGCCATAAAAGGGCTGATCTGTACAGGTAGCAGAGTTACCATGATGCCAGGTAAAGTGCTCAACAAAAGAAGGCCATACACTTTGTTTATTTTTTATATAATGACTTCCAAGTATGTCTTGACCAAAAAGGCTAGAAAGACACTTGGAGGAATCTTTCAGGCACAATTTGGTATCACACTTGCCCCAGGACAACAATGATAAGTCATAATTAGGCTAAATTAAAAAAAAAAATGTTTGTCTCAAAGCTCCCGTGCGCGTTAGTTTATTGATGCCCATTAGAAGAAAAAAATCTTAAATTTCTTTTTTCAAAAAAAAAAAAAAATCCCAAAATTTCACAGATTTTTCAGATTTTAATTGATCACATCATTTTAAATACAAAAAGGTCACTTTTACAAGGATTTCAATATTTTATATTTAAAAAACCCAAAAAAACACACCGCATTCCGCATTCGGTTTTGAAAAACTGAAGAGCTTTGAGACAAAAGATTTTTTTAACATAGCTTTAGCCCCATTTAAACAAAATCTGTGACGTTTCGAAATTCATATTTTCAACACACTACGTGGAGATAAAATGCTGTGTATGCACCGCTGGGGATATCGATCACACATGCTACACTACCCATGTATGACAGTTTGAATTTGAATCAGCCCGCGCAGGGGAAATGTGCAGTGATCAATACGAGACAAATACGAGATATGTGCTTGGTAACCTTTGGTCTTTTCTCCCGCTTAGTGTATTGAATATGCGAATTTGGCTAATCGTTGTTGTTTTGTGGCAAATTTGATACCAAATTGTGCCAAAAAAATCATCCAAATGTCTATCTACATGTAGCCCGTTTGGTCAAAAAATAATAGGATGTCACTCTATTATAGTCCATGACTTTCTTTTGTACAGCACTTTATAAGAACATGGTTGTGTACATTTAAACTGGTGTACTGTTAATTTCAGTGATTTCTCCACCGTTGGAAGTCTTGATTTTCTGAATCAGGAAACTTATCTTAGCACTGTTTTGTGTGGCAAAATAAAATAGTAGCAACAAAAAAGAGTGCTTTTCAAACCACCTGTATGTATCCTTATCAATAACGTAATTCTAGGCTGCACACACAGACCATTAGTGTTATAACTCTTTAAACAACTTAACCATGTATATGTCTATACAAAAAAATGTGGCACTCTCTGATAATGATAATTATAATAAATATATACAAATACTAGCAGCTACATACAGCACAATGAATACAATGAGACAATGCAAGGGCTTAAAACCAGACTCGCCTATGTCCATAAATGGCATTTAGATTGATTTATTTTAAAGTTTGATTTTAGCTATAGGTCACATGTGTGACGAAGTGGGTAGAGCACTGGATTCATGATCTAAAGTTTGTGGGTTAGAGTCCCGCTGTGTGGTCAACATGTTGTGCTCTTGAGTAAGGCATTTTACCGCAATTACTCCTCTCTACCCAGGTGTATTTAAATGGGTACCGGCATTCTTCAGTGCTGGGAAGGTAACAGACTCGCTGCGGAGGAGGTGTAGCGAGCCCCACACAGCAACATTATAAAAAGGAGTCTGGCCCTATCGCTTTGAAAGGGAGATGGGCACTCTGCTCCTGGTATTACAGGATCGACCGCCTTTACCATAGGTCACATTTTTTGTGGACATAAACACTTTTGACCATAATTGGCTATATCCACTTTTTTCATAGATACAATATCAACATACAAACCTTTTATTGGGGTTAACTTCTTTTCTTCCAAAATGGACATAGGCATGTCTGGTTTTACGCCCTTGAATGCATATTATCACCCCCAGGTCACAGTACACTGACCCCTGTAAATGCATAATATCATCCCCAGGTCACAGTACACTGACCCCTGTAAATGCATAATATCATCCCCAGGTCACAGTACACTGACCCCTGTAAATGCATAATATCATCCACAGGTCACAGTACACTGACCCCTGTAAATGCATAATATCATCCCCAGGTCACAGTACACTGACCCTTGTAAATGCATAATATCATCCCCAGGTCACAGTACACTGACCCCTGTAAATGCATAATATCATCCCCCGGTCACAGTACACTGACCCCTGTAAATGCATAATATCATCCCCAGGTCACAGTACACTGACCCCTGTAAATGCATTATATCATCCCCAGGTCAAAGTACACTGACCCCTGTAAATGCATAATATCATCCCCAGGTCACAGTACACTGACCCCTGTAGAGTAATGAATGAATAATCAAAGCTCCAGTTGGTCTTGAGTATTCCCCAGAATGCAAATTAGCCTTCTCATCAGTATAGTGGTGTATAGGGGTCAGTGGACTATAGTCAAGCTGTGATTGGCTAACGGTTATTCACATCTGAGCGCCGATTGGCTCAAATCAATATAAATGATGCGAAATAAAACTACCAACATTGGAACATAGCATCATTTATGTAGGGGTGTTTTTACATCCCACATTACTTATGTAGGGGTGTTTTTACATCCCACATACCTTTCATACCCAAACAGTATGACATACCAAATCATACCTGGAGACCTATGGGTCTTGCTTCACAGTACTGTTTGAATATAAGGGTAAGTGAACTATGTCCCTGAGGATGAGCATGTAGCAATTAGGATGCAATAAAATAGTACTATCCTATTTACAGACAAGACATATACAAATAAAAGCTCACATATTCATTTGAACAACTATTTTGGCATGGCAGACAAGCAGGCTGCCAATCACAGAGTGGAATTCGACAGGGTTGTCAAGAAGCATAAGTTGTTTTAATCCATTTACAACCATCCCTATGCTTCTTACAAAAAAACCCTGACAACCAAGCCTAACCCATACACATCATTGTCTATGCATGCAAATCCACTCAGCGCAACAAAGCAACAATTTACACATTATAATACTTGATCTATGTACAAATAAATGCATGGTTATATAAAATAAAAAATGCATGTATATATTTTAATGCACATAATCCCTTGTTGTACTTCTTCTTCAACAAAAATGGCATTTGAACTGAATCATTCACATGATCTACTGAAACACCACAATTTGTATCACGATCTAAGCTCTTCCATGTACTTAATTGTACTGTGTACACACTCTTAATGGTAGTATTAAAAAGCCTTTTCAAATATATGCCTTTTCTTACAAATAAATGTGCGATCTTGATTCAAAAACAGTTTAAGCAGCGACAACGACAAAGCTTCTACATACAACGGTGTGGCATACCGTAATTTCAAACAAAATTTCAGATCATCCACTAAATAAGCTTTATTTAAAATCAAAAGTTATTTGGTGTGGATGGTGGTATAAAATTACTCAAATTATGTTTTTTTATAGCATTTTTTTGCCAGACATTGAAAATCTAGATTGAATAGTTCAATGACTAAATATGTACACTCTGCACATGGTTATAATTAATACAGGCTGAACCCCACCCCCATCATGTATAGAAATATGTATTAAGAAAGATGGGAAGATCAACAGATATATGTGTATGTGATTACTTTTGTTAATACATTTTTAGTTGCAGACTCACGATTATATGTGATTTTCAAAATGGTGTGGCACCTTTTTAAAAACATTTTCAGGTAAAACATCATCACTAATCTGGCTGTGATGGCCTGCACGCGGCTATGATGGCCTGCACGCGGCTATGATGGCCTGCACGCGGCTATCTGATACATGGTGTCATGAAGCCATCACCATCATGCACTAAGGCTAAGAAGAAAAAAAGATCTGTTTCACATACCCCGCATGCATTAGTATGAGGAGTCACTTTTGCGGCATAACCCTACGTGATGACCCCAACCAAGTTTGGCTTCGAAATGGGAGAAAAGTGGGCCAAAAACACAATAAAACAAGAATGTCCGCATTTAGCATAGCTATTTTCCCAAATCCATGTGAGACAGATTTTTTTCTTCTTTTCTAAATAGGTCATAAAACCAATGAGATGATTATTCTTATTTAAATCAACAAGCATACACACAGTTATTCTTTGTTCTTATCGAGCCCCTCCATTCATAAAATGAAGCAAGTACAATATGCAGTGTACAATGTACCTGTATGTGCTAAGAACCAAGGATAACGCAGCAAAAATAACCACATACACACTATGGAAGATAAGATCTGAATAGTTGGCTGGTCAAGTGGTTCTCCTTACCCCCTCTGTAAAGTAACAGTCATTTATCATTTGCCATTGAGTGTGCAGGGAAACCCTCATGTATACTTTGGACCATGAACATGATTAAAGCACATAAAGCCTAACAGTGTCATATGAGGGTCTGTCAGCTTAAACATGTTCCAGGCCCAAAACACACAGGAAGTTTTTCTACCCGATAACGATTTGTTTGCTTCCGAGATTTACTTATTATTATTTTTCAAACATTTCTCTGTCTAAACCGAAAGTTTTATCCCCCACCCCCACCCCCACCCCATTCTTGAATACTATACATCCTTTGGTGAAATAGAAATTCTTGTCTTTTCAATCAACCCTGCAGACCTATGAAGCATCGCATTAATTGGACAGAGGGAGGCAAGATACCAACTAGATTAGCCACTGGTACAGTTTCACTACTTGAAATACAAACAGTGTAACAACACTGATGAAATAGTACAAAAAAGGTGTCCATGTACAATGTAAGTACATGTCCACTATATAGTTTAAGGCCACTTTATGTTTTAATACTTGGACCCCTTGAGTGACAACAACAAGAAACATGCAGACAATATGAAAGTGGGATCCCTAGTGATACAGAAGGGTGTAAGTGTAAATGCTAACTTTGGGGTCCAGGGTGTATGTGATTATGATTTCACAATGGACTTGACTGGGCATGTTATGACCTGGAACGTTTCCTTTTAGAATGTCTGTTAAAAAGTTGTACTCTCGAGATTGAGTTTCAACACTACATGAGTGTTTTAATTAAACTCTCCTGATAGCACATAGAGTTAACTGGATACTCAACTAGGTGAGCTCAGTTACAGTGCAAATTGACTGTATATGATGGTCAACAGCGAGATGGGTATATCCCATGTGATGTTTGACTTGAGTGAAGCATTCTTGCAATCACATTATGCCCACGCCAATTGTGTATTGAAAAACACACATTAATGTTCCACCGCCGTTTTATATACTGGTGAATTACATATTGGCCGGTCATAAAGTCTCCAATTCCTAGATTAGGCAGGCCAGTGGCACTTTTGTATTAAAGCCCATAGACCATATGTCTGATTTCCAGGCTGTTAGGCTGCTGTCATTGTTCACCATAAGCAAGGTCACATGTGACATTTACATCAAAACAGTGCTTTAGGGCATGACCACTGGCCTGCCTAATCTAGGAATTGGAGAATTTATGACCGACAAATAGCTAAATCACTGGTATTAAAGTGATTAGGCAGTGGGATTTATATCAAAACAGTGCTTTAGGGCATGACCCCTGGCCTGCCTAATCTAGGAATTGGAGAATTTATGACCGGCCAATATGTAAGCCACCGGTATATAAAAATGATTAGGCTGTGGAACAATATGTTTTTCTTATTTGCAACTGAAGCATATAACACACTCTGTAACAGTTATGTATGTGGTGCCCCTTACCAAAACATAGCCCCCCTCCCCCGAGTAAAACAAATAAGCATGTTAAAAATCTGCCTAAATTATATACAAAATTGGGTTCTCTTTGTAGTGATGATAACATATTTAAGAACAAAAGCACCCCAAGAAACAAAACAAAATTCAATCTGTACAAATTGCAGCATTAGTTTCAATTGGTAATCAAGAATTGGTAAAACCTAATCTGGTTAGGGTTAGGGTTAAACCCTAAATTATCTCAAACATTTCAACACAAAAAGGCAGATATTTGGGGGGAAATAAATCAGAAAGGTGATAAGTTGAGTGGAGGAAGATCAGAATTACTATCTAAATATATATTCTTCACATATGTGATATCACAAGGGACGAGACAAGACGATTGATGAATTCTAAAACAGATTAAACTGGTTTCCTATATATAGGAAGATGCTTACTAGTTAGCATGTCAAATGTTTAGGAAAAGTGAAACAAATCTGTCCAAATACACTGCTCAAACAAGTTCCACAGTATTTCTCAATACATTTGTTTTGATCCGTATGCAAACTTGATATTGAAACTTGCCATGCGGCTAGTAGTTTTACCATATACAGAACAGACGTTTTCAGAAACCTTTCCCAACTTTTAAAGTCTACCTCAAGAATTAATGAACCAATGCAAGGTATGTTTGTATTTATTTCAATTCATTTCTCATAGTGATTCCAAATATGGTAATTAAATTCAATAATTTTGACATTTATGAAACATTTGGTGACATTTTTGAACTGTCGTCTGGTCTGCTAGCTGCATTTACACACCTACTGACAGTTAGAGTGTCTTCACATCAAAAAAATGACCACAACAAATATTTTGGATTAATTTTGACCAAGAACTACTTGTAGTACAGGTCTAATTGTGCAATTACATTCTCGGGGAGGAACACGGGAGAGAGGTAACTAATTGCGATAATAGACATTCATCAATCTTCTTGTATATTCCCATACAATCAATACAGACAGTTGGGTTTAAAACATTTTGTTTACAGTCTGTTGGTTTCTATCAAAATAAATAATAAAATACATTCATGAATAAACCACAAGAAAGGTACCATATTTGACCTAATACATACACTTCCCCTAAGTAATTCTGCTCGCGATAAGAACCGAATATTTCTTGCCAATTTAGAACTGATCAAACTATAGTATCTTGTTACAAATATATTGACTACAGCTGGCTCCCCTTCATCTTGTTAATTAGGTCAAATATGGTAATTATCATTAACATAATCTCGTTAATAACATATTTTTTTATTTTGTGATAAACACATGAAGACAAAGGTCATACACAAATGTTTCTACATTTAAAAAATATCAATAATCTGATATAGTTGTTCATAACGGACACCTGTTGTCGTTCATAATGAACACTTGATGTTGTTGAAGTTGTTCATTATGAACACTTGTTGTTGTTCATTATGAACACTTGTTGTTGTTCATTATGAACACTTGTTGTTGTTCATTATGAACACTTGTTGTTGTTCATTATGAACACTTATTGTTCTGTGTACACATAAGTAGGTAATAGTGTTTTAAGTACTGGCAATAAAAGCAAGTGTATAGTACCCACATAGTAAGGTCAAAGTTCAGTACTGTTACTCCGATTATATAGAAAAGGAACTTTGTCTCATGGATTAGTGTTGATCCTGACCACTGCCTTTACTTGTTCACCTTAATCAGTGTTGCCCAATATATCATTTTGTTCTGAAGTTAGACCTTTTTCTACAAGCAATCTCTTTGTTCGTCATATCCAATACACTTTATTTTGACAAATCTTTTAAAACTCAAATGTTGTTCTCCGAGGTGAAAACTTATTGTTGGCCAGATGAAATACAAATAATGTAAAAATAAATAGCACCATATCATACCTAAAACAACAACAATATTTTACATAGTAAATACGTAAAACACTTGGTACTAATTCTATCTAAACACAGTACCTGATTTGTTGTTCGTTGTTCTGAATTTTACAAATCACTGTGGTAACAATTAGTATAACGGCAGTGGTCACTAACAACACCCTTTGTTTAATAATGCATTGTCCATTTAACACAAGGTAAAGATCCTTCTCTTTGATAGCATTGGATAATGTCACATTAAGTCGATCAAACTCATTATCAGGTTTACACAAGGTGAAGATCCTGCGCTAAGATTCAGATGTTCGTGTTCTGATGAAAATCAGAAACACCTGCAGGCAGTTGAGATACTTCACCACAGCTGGTCGCATAGGCTCCTGAACTTTTTCAACTCTCTGACAGTGACAGCATCGACTTCGACATAGGGCGGTCTTCACGACTGAGCACATCATTTGCCATATGTTGGATTTTTGAACACGGAGGTTGACGGCCTGTAGATAGGATTCTCACCCTGTGGATAAACACATAGCAGTTATATGGATATTAACAAGTCTGTTAAGGCATGGTTGCAAATTAAGAAAATGGGGACTTATGGCATATTGTAAAAGTATATTAATTCACACCAACATGCTAAAAAAGTCTATTTAATCAATATATTTTGTTCTATATTGCTTGGTCATGAGGACATGTGGTGTGGTCATGAGGAATTGTCTTGTAGTGATGTGATCATAATGAACCATGATTTGGTCATGCGAGCTGGTGCATGACCTGTGAAATGGTGGTTTGGACATGTCAACTAATCTGATTATGCCAATTGGTGTTCTTGGTCAATGATCTTGTGGTCTAAACAAATGGATCAATGATTTGGGCATATTAAGTTGTCTGATTATGTTACCCTAACTCCCCGTGCATGTTTTGGGAATAAAAATATCAGGGGGAGAAAAACAGGTCAAATTTGGAAGGGGAGGAGATTGGACCGCACCGGGGATCGAACCTGGGTCAACCACGTGGAAGTCCAGCGGCTACCTTAACAATTTCTTCGCCATAGGATCATATCGCGCCACAAGAGAAGACTGGGGAGCGCAAACTATCACAGCCCTTTTATGGCAAAAGGATGTATCTTATATGTACTTTCCTAATGATATACTTCCTTTTAACATGGATTGTGTTAACTTGGTTCAATAATCCTCACTTAGAAAAAGGTTGCAACTTGTAAAAACAATAAAAGTAATATACTGCCTTTTACCACTACATGATTTATGGAGAAAAAAGCTAACTTTGATGATGTTAAAAGGAAGTATACTGTTAGAAAACTACATGTAAGATACATTCTTTTGCCATAAAAGGGCTGATCAGAACCTAGTTGTGTAGTGATTTGTAGGGATGAGGAAGGTTAGGGTTAATGAGCAGTCTGGTCATGTCACTTGGTCATTTAAAGGTATATTTAAATATATTATCTTTTCCAGGGGATGCCCTCAGTCCTTGAAAAAAAAATTGAAAGCAGATTTTCTTGCAGATTTACTTTTATAATCATAAATCATAAATATATTCCAAGTTACAGATAGAGCGATACGATTCCTAATAACCTCAAAACCATAGTTTTAGAGTGAAATTAGAGTAAAATTTGAAAAAATAGATTGTACCGCTCGGTACAATCTATTTTCAAACCATGATTTTGAAGTTATTAGGAATCGTATCGATCTGTAACTTACAAGATCTTTATGATTTGTGATCAAAAAGGCAGATCTGCAAGAAAATCTGCTTTCATAGTTAAAATCAATGATAGAGGGCGCTACTTGGAAAAGATCACATAATATGCCTTTAATTATGTGAACAGGTGGTCTAATCATGTTGATCAGCGGCGAGGTCTTGCTATAGTTTCATCAGTTCCAAATTGGCGAGAAATATTTTGGTTTTTTATTTCTCCGCACGTAAAAGTAATCCAAGCATACATGTGCGATTATGCCTACAAACTTGTCAAGCATATGATGCACAGTGCGCTTGTTGCCTTCATGCGTGCCCACGTCCTTCTGTTATTATTCGCTGCTTTGATGAGGCTTCGCCAATTTGGAACTGAACAAACTATAGTCAGCGGTGTGGTCAAGTATACCGAACATGTGGAGCGGTTGTGTAAATTGAACCAGCAGTCTGGTCATATAAACTAGTGGTCCAATTGTGTGAACTTGTATTCTGGTTATGTGAATCACATCCACTCAAGATAACCAGGTTCACAAATGTGACCGCATGACCGATTACTGTCATGAGCATTGTATTGAAACATCAGCATATCTCATTATGAATTGTAGTTTTCATACATTATAACCATATTATCGCACTATTAACGGCATATGGTCTTCAACACTCTTAAATATATTGGGCTGTGTTCTCGTACTAAACAGGATTTTAGCTTAAAACCATGTCTAACTAAACTTGTATCTAAATTAAATGTGAGTTTATCAAAACCCAATTTCAAACTCTGCAAATTTCGTCCCCAGAGTGGTCATGCGTTCACTGTATACGGATATTAATTTTATTGTAATCCAAATGAGTTACAAATACAATTGGTGCACAAAATTAAATGAGTTAAGTTAAATGTGTGTTTCGCTTAAAATCATTTTTAAATATGTACGAGAATACGGGCCCTAATTATTAAATTCTAATCATATAGAATCACGCATTATTATTTTCATTATAAACATATCATGCTATTGACCTGACACAATACAAAACAAGCAAGGTAAAGGAAGATTATGATATATTAGGTGAAAGGGTAGTAGGGGTAGGGTAGTAGTAGGGGGTAGGGTAGTAGTAGTGAAGGGTGGGGGGGGGGGGGGGGGGGGCTAAGTGAAAAGGTAATTGGAGGTTGGGAGAGATAAGTAAATAACTATTGGTATCAATCATATTAAATGTTACACAGGGCATAATAATCCCTATCAAACAATTTAAAACTGTTTCAGTGGCCTGCGCTCATTGCTTTTAACCCCTGAGAACTACCGGCCGATTGGTTAATAAGATGGATACATCATTTATTGCACCAATGAGAGACATTCTTAGAATATTTGTATCCCTGATAAAGAAGGGAGTGAAACATTTTACAAGCTGCATTTGAATTGGCTATTCATATGAGTACATCTTGTAATAAACCAATTAGAACCACTGTAAGATAGACAGGTAGACCCCAGGGGGTTAAAATGTGATTTAGCCAGGTAGCACTACGGGCGACAGTGATTTTTAATTTTAACTAGTTTGTTTTCGGTGATACTCGGCAACTTTTATTATAAATAAGAAATTAGGAATCAGCGAAGTTTCGCAAAACTCATCTCCCAAAATGCTAGTATTTTACACAGCCATATACTGTACGTGGAAATGACACATCCGTAAAGTTCATATGGGTATTTGAAAAAATCACATAATTATAGGACAAATGTAATAATCTTAAGCAAAAAAAGAAAGAAATTGCATAGGTAATACCTCAAAGAAAAGAGAAAAAAATAGCACAGCACATACCTTTTAAGCCAAAAGGTGATGAGACAATGTTTTTTTGGGTTTTTTTGCCAAATGCGATCTAGATTGAAGCACTTTGTGTTTGAAAACAATATACGTATTGGGAGTTCTTAGAGTGAAAGTTCATCTGTGTTGGTAATCAAATAATTTGAATTTGATCTTCCGTTCTCAATACAAGATAGTATTACCTGGAATTTTCTGGTGTTGCTACACCTTTAATTAGCGGACTAACGACTCAAACTGACAAGTCTTGACCTTTAGGAAATGTGATGTCAGAATCTGGTCATAAGACTCTCTGTAAACGGTAATCGGTATCGGCCCCTGTCATTGTCAGATCGCATCATATTTTTATTTATCCTACCATCCAGACGATTCTCGTGTTCCTATTGGATAAGCGCCTGAATTTAGTGACTAGATATATTCCGTATCCGACCCCGTATCCCGTATCCGGTCAGTAAGGAACTGCGCATGCGTTGTAGTATGGTTGCTACGCCGACGCGTGACGATCGTCAGATTGTTTATCAACAAGATGGCGTTTCTGTCAGCGCTAAAGCCGGTCCCTGCGGTAAATCCTAAGCTTGTTTTGTTTTAATAGTGTTTTAGTAGAATAAAATCGTTATTAGGTGAGGTTGGGTCGGATACGGATTATATCTAGTCTCGGAATCTGTATCAGGACTCAGGATGCGCCCTCGTCCCGATACAGAATCCTCGGCTAGATATAATCCGTATCCGACCCAACCTCACCTAATAACTAATAGTATCATCCCAACAAATTTAACATCTTTTTCTAATGTATGTCACACATTAAGTCTAGCAGCATGTAGACTGATATTGGGTTCGATTATGATTTTAGGAATAATTTAGATCCCTTTTTTGAACCATGGTTGTTGAGTTCCGTAGCTTTCGAGATCATCGCGACCCCTTCATTCAGCGGAGTGTTTACTTCCCTCCACTTGTCACATGACCGCCTTTTGGGCAATCACATAACCACATAACAGCAGGTGGAAAAATAAATAGACCAAAATGGAATTTTGCTAACAAGCAAACATTAATTTGATAGAGAAAGTTTCGGTATGTATTGCTTTACAAATCCCTTTGGAATATAATTTTAATTGTTATCCGGAACCCCATCAGGGTAACCATTTTGTTAATAATTAATCATACATTAATAATTAAAATATTCAATGCATTTTTAGTTCATCAGGCATACTAAGTAAAACAGTGAACAATTCGTTCATCATCTCAGCAAAAACTTACAGCCTCCCATTTAGCGTTTGCACGATCGTTCTCAAAATTGGCGTACTCCCTCTTGTCGTGGATGTACGCCAGAAGTCGCCAGATAAGCAGCAGGGCAAGACCCACAAGGAGTATGCCTATGACTATACCTAGAATTATCCACAGTAAGCCCCCAGCACCGGGACACACTAATGAAGTGATGGATAAGGGGGTAGGTAGGATGGATGGATGGATGAGAAAAAAAGTGAAAGAGAAAGGAAGAAGAAAAAGAAAACATATATACAGATGAAATACAGGTTGACACGACTAATACACAAATGTACTGCCGACTTACGCCTTCCCAGCGGGCATTAGCGCGCTCTTTTTCAAAGAGCTGGAACTCGCGGGCGTCATGGATGTACGTGAGGAATCGCCATATAAACAGCAGGGCGATGCCGACTAACAGTATTCCTATTACGATACCCATGATCACCCAGAGTATATCGGGCGCTCCTGGACAGACTGAGTCCCCCGATTGATTGGAGAGAAATGGAAAGAAGAGAAGAAGATGGGAAAAAAGGACAACAGAGAAATTGACAGTTGGTTAGATATCGATTAAGGTTTTGTCAACAACTATTGGTGGCATTTTGTCTGTAGCTTTGGTTTTTTGCTTTCCTAAAAAATACACGCAATTGTCTTCTGGAATTTTTTTTAATGCATACTTTCAACATGGAACTCATAAACCTGAATGATATTGCAAAATTGATAACATCTTGTCTTTTGGTGCAAAATGTCAAATTAAAATTGGCAGAACTTTCAATTATAGGTCAATTTATTTTTCCCAATTCTGGACTTGTATAGACCATTTCAAATCCGTAAATATACGATCGGTTCCGAATGTTTACGATTAGCCGAGTGTTTGACACTCGGTTCCATGACCTGTCAGCTCCTGACAGGTCATGGCCATGTGCCGGAGAAAAACAACGTGTTTTTCACCCGTCTGCCCGTGTGATAGATTGCGCTGGTGTTGGTGATAGATTGTATCCCTCACAAAGTTGATGTTGCGGCATTTCAGTTACAAAAACGAGTGAGATGAAAGAGATTTGGGGTAATATTTTCACTTTTTACCGTCTGCTCGATACATTTGGAATTTGTCCGTCAGCGCCTTTGTTGATAAAAAAACAAAATAGTCTCGTTCCACGTTTTACTTCTCATGTGTGCACGCGTGTATGTAAACATAGGCGGACAATCAACTAGGGCAATGCTGTGAATGCGATCAACTGTTGCGAAGAACGCGCAACGCACCTACTCCATGTGACCTGTTTTTCCGAAGATTTCCGATCTCAATTTGAAATGGTCTATAAAATCCTAGAAATAAAAGGTTGCCAGTAATTCTTTACAAGAATTTCTGTTTAATTCAGGATTAATGATACCATCAAGACATTTGCTGAAATATTTGAAAGAGAAGTGTGCAAAAAAGACCAATATACTAATTCAAAGTGCACCAACAATATGCTGAATCCACAGAAAATAAAAGGAGAATTTGTGCGACGCCATTTTGTTTGTTACAAAAAACACATGCATGTATACAAATTCTCCTCTTACTTTCTATGGTCGACCCCCATCTGACTTACTGCTTCCCATCGTGCATTAGCACGCTCCTGTTCAAAGTTCTTGAACTCCCTCCTATCATGGATGAATGTGAGGAGACGCCAGATCAGCAGTAATGCTAACCCTACCAGTAAGATTCCTACAATTATGCCTATGATCATCCACAGTATTGCTGATTTATCAGGACAAGCTGAAAAACATGCACAAAATACAAACAAAACAATCACACTAAAAATCAAAAACTAATTAAAAAGTGCAATGGTTGTTAAAACAGATAAACTAGAGTCAAAATGCATATGCAACAGAGACGATCATATATGCGATTTCATCATGCAAAATGAGTGCAGTGTTCCCATCAAAATGTTTCCCAAACTGCAGCCCAAGTGCCGAAAACAGATTTTTCAGGAACCTATCCCAACTTTCAAGGTCTATCTCAAGAATGACTGAACCAATACTAGGCATGTTTGTACTTATTTTAATGCATTTCTCATGCTGATTCCCAATGTGATAATTTATTTCAATAATTTTGACATTTTTGAAATATTTTGTGAAATTTTGGAATGTCGTCTGCAGACGCCTAACGCGTGGAAAGTGTGTTAAGACCTTCCCCTGCTCAACTGCGATTAGAGGTAAGGAAATAGGACTAGGACTGAAGTGTAGGTTATAGGAATAACACATAAATCTATGCTAAATATTATGATCGGGCGACGGAAAAAAAACCGACTGACCCATTTTTGTTAGAAATTGGTGGAGAAAAAAATGTTCACGTGCAAATGAATACATACCCAAAAAACAAAATTTATTTTATTTTAATGTTTACAATATTTTTTGAATTTTTACATTTTTTGTTGGAATTTTTACACACATTTTAAAGAGGAAATAAGAAAATTAAAAAAACATCTTTAAACTATCTATTAAGCGGTGTGGTATTTAAATTTGAGTTACATACACATTCAACTATAAACATTTCTTCTAATATACAGACAGGGGGTGTATATGGAAGTGTAATACTATTGTCCAATTAGTATTCACATTCATGGTTAGCATCATACACAGCCTGTTTATTATACCCATCATCAGTAGGTACTCAGCTGCCAGTACCTGTACAGGAGTACCTGTACAGGTACCGTATGCTAATAACCTGTATGGGAACTGTACATTACCTGTGTGGTACAATCAATGTACCTGCACAGTATCAGATGAGTTACTGGTTCTGTGCAGCTACTTTGGTGGTACTTCACTGGTGCTGAGCATACAGCACCCATACAAGTACTGGGCATACAGTACCCTACATACAGCACCCTACATACAGCACCCTACATACAGCACCCACACAGGTACTGGACATACAGTCCCCATACAGGAACAGGACATACAGCACCCACACAGGTACTGGACATACAGTACCCATACAGGTACAGGACATACAGTACCCATTACATGCAGTAGAGTAACCATAATGTATGGCATAAGAATATGGCTGTGTACTCTGGCCTAAAATATATAATCATGCCAAAAGTGAAACTATTTGAACAAGAAATAATAAAATACATGGTAACTAAAACGATTACCCTTGGTGGGCTTAATACAGCCACAAAACTGGTGGGGAAAACCTTGATATACAAAAATATAAATGTCCATGCCAACGGTCTTTCTGCCCATGATGCATCTTTCATTCCCATGATGCATCTTACTTTCCCATGATGCATCTTTCATTCCCATGATGCATCTTTCATTCCCATGATGCATCTTTCATTCCCATGATGCATCTTTCATTCCCATGATGCATCTTTCATTCCCATGATGCATCTTTCATTCCCATGATGCATCTTTCATTCCCATGATGCATCTTTCATTCCCATGATGCATCTTTCATTCCCATGATGCATCTTTCATTCCCATGATGCATCTTTCATCTCCATGATGCATCTCTCATTTCCATGATGCTTGACAGATACATGCTTTATCCCACCCTACAGGGAACAAGTAAATTGGCCTCAGAAACTATGCACAGCTTCAATAAATAAAAAAGATAAATTGTTTCCTCTTATATCTTCAAATGAAGATTTCCTTTGCAAAAACAGATAAACGTCATCTGCCAAAATTGAAATGAACATGCCATGCTCCTATGTTATGTTACTTTTAAAGGTAGATGTTCCGATTGCTGGCCCGATTTTTAACTTGATGTTTTCTATTCAACATGAAAGGTCATCCTTTAAATAGTTGTAGTCCAAAGTTTGAGTTGCATAACTCCAATGGTTCTTAAATTAATCCATTGAGTAGTACACTAACTGGATGGTGGTTATAACCACTTTTGGCAGTAATTCACTGCATTTTGGTCTATAACGTCTAAATTGAACATGTCTTGCGCCAAATATTTTACAGAATTAATGAGAAAAATATAGTGTTTCTTCTGATATCAATATATGTTGATGGCCAAAAAAAAGCTCAAGCGATCAAAACCTCCACCTTTAAATGTTCAAACATTTTGTGTGGAAAATCCGACAATCATCCTCATATAAATGCACTAGAAATCCATGCTTCAAAGCAAATTACACAGCGGCAAACCATGTTCAGTTCAATTTTGGGAGATGAGGTGTATCTGTTCCTGTAAATGAACTCTTTAAATGCATTCTTTCTTTTTCATTGGCATTGTACATAGCTCTAATTGTTTCTTTCTTTCTGGGACCAATTTGACTTGTCATTTGCACTGATATACTGTATTAGTGGAGTTTTACAGGCTGTTGGTAAGAATCCAAGAAACCAATTTTGCAAACGTTCTTCTCAACAAATTTAAGAGAATGGATTTTCTGAAATTGCGAGAATAGATTTTTAAACGAATCCTTGTATTATTTGATGTTTTTCGTACCAAGTTCTATGGTGACGCTCTATTGATTCTGGTCAATCTCAACCATGAGAATCCATACATGGTTTTTTCCTATAGTTTGACAAATGTCTGCCTGTTTTATGTGAACTGTAGTCTATTTGGCCATCACGAGACAGTGAAGTAACTGCGTATTCTACTAATTGCAGCACATAACGCCGCGCACGCCTACTCGAGGCTAGCGTATACACACAAGTGTTGAAAGACGGAAGATTCATACGCGTGCGTAAAAGCTGCGCCTGTTAAGATACGTCACTGTCCAGAGGAAGACAAATAGAGTAGAGAGCATGAGTGACATTACCAGATTTGGTAAATTTGCTCTTATCCATTTCACAACAAAATAAAACATACTTGAATCCCCATATTGGTTCACATTTTTCATTTGTCCAAACAATTCATGAATAGAAAATAAAAACTTAGCCTTGTTGACCTAGGTATATAATGACAAATCCGATAACCTCCGGACGAGTCATTAATTTCAATGCACAAGATCCATTGGTCTTATTTCTAAACTTGATGAAAAAGTCTCTTGTGCAACCACAACTTCCACTATAACAGTATACTTCAGCCCAGTATGTATGTATCTTCATTCATTATACACAATGCTTAAGATGTATAAACAAATGCATTAGCTCCCAAAGGACCTACAATACAACGGTGTCACAACTGTTGTCTATGAAACAATTACACATACACATCTGAAAACAGAACACGTCATCATGAATATAGCATAATACTAGATTATCAACAAAGCAAGATAGCTCACCTAGATACAATGACATATCTTTTTGAGGAATCTTTGTATTTTAGAATTAAGATGGTGGCAACATACACCTGAGGTTCCCGGTTTATCTGGGCGAGATATTTTGCTTCATGACTCTCAATTTCTAATTGCGTACTTAGGTACAATAATGACTAATATAAATCACATATTTTTAATTTAGAATGTGCCACAGAACAGACAATTAATATTCCATGGATGTTCTTTCTGTGCCAGGAATTTAATATCCGATCAGATACAGAGCATCAACCCAAATCATTTTCAACTAATCAAATGAATGAATGTTGTGGAAGCTTTCATTTAACTGTGAATTTAGAGTTATAGCTTGTAAAATAATTGAAGAGAGGTTTAAAAGTGAACAGAAAAACCAACCGTTTTTGGATGTCTTAGGCAAGGTTTGTCAGTTGGGCGTTCTTTTGTTTTGTTTTCAAAAAATCTTTGTAATAATACAATTCAAACGTTTCTTATTTTTAATTAAAAATTATTTTCTTATTTTTTAATATTTTTTATAGGCTTATTGGATTGGTTGTTTTTTCAATTTCTTTGCATATAATTTATCTATTTCAAACGATACTACAAGTAGCTAGTATAACACATCTTGGAATCTATTGGCCTATTTTAAAGTCTATTTCAGTGAAACAAGCCCTATCCCATGATTCCATGAACATTTACTGATTCCATGCTGCAAGGAATTAAGTGTATGTTTACTTGTATTTCTAAATGTTTTTATTTGTAAACCGTGCAATGCTATTTTTTGTATGATATAATGCTAAATATAATAAAACACCATAAAAATCAATGACTACCTTTTTGTTGAACAAATCCATTATGTTACTCACATTTAGACGGTTTCGTCTTCCCGATTGGAAGACTTGTCCAGTAATGACTTGATCCACTTGTTTTTCCCGCAAGATTTGTTCATGTTATCGATCCCAGGAAGCTCAGGTGTTATCAGTGGATTGTAGACATGTTTTAGGGCATAAATACCCTCGTCACAGTTGTTGACAGTGGATCAAGTCATTACTGAAGAAGTCTTCCTCCTACTAGGAAGATGAAACCATCTAAACGCAAGTAACATAACGAATTTGTTCAACAAAATGTTTCACCAAAATTCCAATCTACAATCCTGATGAACTTCTTCAAAGATCAATGACTCACCTTTATCCTCCTGGACCTCTATATAGTATGAGCCATTTTGAAACCTCAAATGTGTAAAGGCAAAGAAACAATCATCGTCATCTTTGAAACCACATGGTTTGCTTCCTAGGGAGGTGATGAAACAATTTTAGATCACAATGTTAGAAGGATGAATAATAATAATAATAATAATAATAATAACAAGCGCTTATATAGCGCCCGTAGCCCAAAGGGGCCTCAAGGCGCTTATATATTATGATAGCATAAAACAATAAACTCGAACAATATATATAAAAAAGGTCGCCAAAATGGTCTCTTAGATTTCAACTCGCTATATGAATGGCTAGGCATCATCATCACTTTCCTGTAAAAGTAGACATTTTCGCACTATGTGTATTTTCATGTTTTCTGCACTTGAATGAGCTGCGAAAAATAACACCACGCAAATATATATTTGTTGCGTATAGTCTATGCGATGAAGCTACAGATCTAATTTAAAAACACGCAAAATCGGCAAAGCCCGAAAAATTTATAGCGCAAAAATTACCACTTATACGGTACCTTACAATACAAAGGCATACACTCATACATAGATTCTCTACAAAATCATAACTCTTAAATGCAAGTACTCTGTGGGGAAATGAAAAGCATGCAATCATTTGTGAATTTGGACAGTCCCAATTTTGTATTTGTTGCAGGTGTGTTTTAAAGGGGTTCTTATTATATGTTACTTTCATATCATGTTACTTTCATATGGTGCAAATTTCATGATCCGACAATTCTGGGTATGTGCTTGATTAAATCCCACCCTTTTTTATCATTTTAACTCTCTTATTTATTTAAGGTTTTTTTATTGTCTGAGCACAGACATTTCCTTTTTTTGTTTGTGTAACAAATGAGGGGCTATCAGGTAAGAGAACAGGAAGAATGGCACCTTATAAGAGAATAAATTCAGCTGGAAAAAGGATTTCTCCAAGACAGCACATACCTATAACCAGTGCTGACATTTTCAAATTTTTCTGGAGGTGCAAATTTGCACCTTACTTTTGAGGTCAATGTGCAATTCCTTCAAGTCGAGATGCAATTTTAGGTGGATCGCAATTTTAGGTGAATTGCGATAGCAACTTGATTAAGGAAAAAACTTGAATCGCAATTTTGCACCAGCCTTTGAAAGTTGTATCACAGTTGATGATGCGATACGGGAAATGTGCAGGTCTGCCTATAACACTTAACCCTATCCAGACATCTCATGGCTTTAAAAACAACAGACCCACAGTAATTAGTGATGGCTAATCCTGATCTACCGATTCTGATCTGGTGCCGATCTGCATTGAATCGGCATTGAATCGGGATCGGGAAAAGAATGGAAGCTACCGATCCACCCTACCGATCTAGCAATTATTGATCCTCTCAGATGGGAATAAAAAAATAACGACAACGTTTCTAGAAAGTAAATCGTTATATTCCCGGTATGTTATGTTAGGCTATTGTGGTAAATTACAATTTTGGCACCACCCAATTAAATCGGACTAAAAGTAAGCTTATTTAATGATTCGCGCTGGTTTCAAATTTAAGTATGGGAGATCTGAATTGGGATCTGAATCTGCCTGATCTGTAAATTTTCTGATCGGAGATCTAGGGTTGGATCGGCCATCACTAGACCCACTTAACAATTTGAACTTACCTGGTAAATTTTCTAGTTCTTTCTTCATGGTGATATTATAAGGGCACTCATCACATTGTTCTGTCCCATAATACTCTCCAGAGTTGAAGGCCATACACTGTACACATGGTCTGTGCCCCTCACATACACTTGTACAATCCGCTGCCTGCGTGCACAGAAATAGATGTTTAGAAATTGTTAACACTTTTCCCACAGCCAAGATGCATTGTATGGGAAAATCAGTACAGAAAAAACAAAAACAATTTCATTGTTGGAAGCGCTCTATATCTAATCTGATTATGAGTGTTGTGAAATGTGACATTATACATACCGCACAGTAGCATGTAGCTCCCCTGTACCTTGTTGTGTCATTGCATATACACTTGCCGCACTCACAATATCCAGCACCATTATTACATATACTCTGAAATAGTAAAAAAACAATGGAGATCAAATTGTTAGTGATAATTTGCAAGGTTGGCATTACATTCAGTTTAAGGACTCTTATGCAATATGGCCAATTACAATTTTAACTGATGAAGCCAAGGCCACAATGAAAACTATGTTATAATAATAATAATAATAATAACCATATTTGTATAGCGCCTAACATCGAGATCCCTAAGCGCTTTAACATAAAACATAATAACAAACAAATACATGGATATGGACTACAATTAAAAAGCCATTGTGAACAAATGAGTCTTTAAGGGTAGATATGGGTGGATAGACTGTCAAGTAGGGGTCGGTGAAGTATTATTATTCCAATTAAATACTATCCATGGTTCCCCCTCCCCCCCCCCCCCCCCCACCCCCAAACCCCTGAAAATCACATACGCTGATGATCACCACCTTTCTGACTCTTAGCGATTTTTCCAATAAGTATGCTTACTCCCATCTGGTGATCGATATCATTGTTGGCTCCTTGTACTTTCTTACATCTCCACTTTGAAAATAACTCTACAAACACAGAGTGTCTGCTAGCATTCCAATTAGTATCCCATTTGGTGATCGCCATCCCTCTTGGCTCTTGGAACATTCAAACCTCTCCCCTGTGGTATCATATCTACAATTACAGTCAATCTAGCTATGATTCCAATAAGGCCCTTAATTTTTTTTGCATGTGTTGCCCTCAGCAACTGACCCTAAAATCTAAACAAGGCGGTTCTCGAACCACTAGTCTCGCCTGCTTTGCGACCGCCTTGAATGACCTCCAATGACCTTGAAAATGTAATCAGCAAAAGAACACACCACCCCTTCCCTCCGCCAAGTCCCATAAAGATAGGCCTTACAAATCTTATTTGACCCCAGATGATCTTGAATGACCTCCGATGACCTTGAAAATGTAATCAGCAGAAGAACATATCACCCCCTTCCCTCCACCAAGTCCCATCAAGATAGGCCCTAAGGATCCTATTTGACCAATGATGACCTTAAGTGACCTCCAATGACCTTGAAAATATAATCAGCAAAAGAACACACCACGCCCTTCCCTCCACCAAGTCCCATCATGATAGGCCTTACGGATCTTATTTGACCCCAGATGATCTTGAATGACCTCCGATGACCTTGAAAATGTAATCAGCAAAAGAACACACCACCCCTTCCCTCCACCAAGTCCCATCAAGATAGGCCCTAAGGATCCTATTTGACCAATGATGACCTTGAGTGACCTCCAATGACCTTGAAAATATAATCAGCAAAAGAACACACCACGCCCTTCCCTCCACCAAGTCCCATCATGATAGGCCTTACGGATCTTATTTGACCCCAGATGACCTTGAATGACCTCCGATGACCAATGAACATTTAATAAGCAGAAGAACACACCACCCCCTTCACTCCACCAAGTCCCATCAAGATAGGCCCTACGGATCCCATTTGACCCCTGATGACCTTGAATGACCTCCGATGGCCTTGAAAATTTAATCAGCAGAAGAACACACCACCCCCCTTCCCTCCACCAAGTCCCATCAATATAGGCCCTAAGGATTGACCCCTGATGACCTTGAATGACCTCCAATGACCTTGAAAATGTAATCAGCACAAGAACATACCACCCCCTTCCCTCCACCAAGTCCCATCAAGATAGGCCTTACGGATCTTATTTGACCCCAGATGACCTTGAATGACCTCCCATGACCTTGAAAATTTAATCAGCAGAAGAACACACCACCCCCTTCCCTCCACCAAGTCCCATCAATATAGGCCCTAAGGATCCTATTTGACCTCTGATGACAGACCGACACCCCGACAGACAGACAAAAAAGTGGCCACTAAGTTTCTTTCTGAACATAGTTCAGGCGAGACAAAAATCAGGGTCGCATTTTTTTTTACCAAATTTGTCAAAATATTACAATTTTCTGCTTGAAATGAATAACTTTGCTTGAATAAATTGCTTTTAAACTATCACACTAGAAACGCTAAGTATACGTCTGGTTTTCGACATCCCTTTGTGATCATTATTTCATATCTAACTATTGTTCCAATAAACATGCTTACCCCATCCGGTGATCGACATCCCTCTTGGCTCTTAGGACAATCACACCTCTCCCCTGTGTAATCGTCTGTACAATTACAGTAGTTTACGCCTGTAGATTCATTGCACATGCATACGCCTCGGTCAGGACCTGTAAGTACCCACCAAAACATCAATAACGTTTTGAGATAAATAAAATCTAACACAGAATATCAAATCTTGTTGTCAATCCACCAGGATATTGTCACACATCATGTCAAGGGTACATATTGTCTGCTTTAAAAAAATTGAGATTTAACAATATTTGAAAGAATATAAAACAAGCTTTGTAACGCTATATTAAAAAAATCCTTTGTCTCAAAGCTCTTCAGTTTTTCAAAACCTAATGTGGAATGCGGTTTTTTTTAATTTAATTTTTTTTGTTTTTTTTAAATATAAAATATTGAAATCCTTGTAAAAGTGACCTTTTGTATTTAAAATGATGTGATCAATGAAAATCTGAAAAATCGGTGACATTTTTTTTGTTGAAAAAAAAAAAAAAAAAAATTCTAATGCGCACCAATAAACTAACTCGCGCGGGAGCTTTGAGACAATTTTTTTTTTTAATTTAGCCTAATGATAATACCTTGTTTTTGAAAATTGCGGTACTTTTGAAAATGTGTGGGAAAGTCATCAGGTCAATCGTGAGTAAAATGTATTGGTTTTGAAAAATGAAAATCTCAAAGTACATGTTATCTGGATTTCCATACCATTACCCCTCTTGGCCTCCTGTCCCGTATCGCCCTCTTATAACCTGGTCATTATGCACTTATCAATTGCAAGCCTGGCCCCCGGGGACCCGTGGATGCAATTGATAAGTGCATCAGATGATGCCAAAAAACTCTTGTTCTACAGGCCTGACTGACCCATTTTGTTTATAATTTAAGAATTATATTTTCCAAATTATTTCCAATTTTATCACTTTTTTTGAAAATATTGAATTATTTGTATATTTAAAAATAAAATTGTTGACAAGTCACAAAAATGTTCAAATAAATTTTGGAAGAAAAAGAACCTGCCGCTTGACCGACATTACCTGAGCAGGAGTTCAGCCTAGACTCGATCCTCCTGTCTTCCCAATTTTCCACACAGCCCTTGCGAGGGTGCTCAAATGTGAAGACTAGAAAAAATACAGTTCTAAAAGTGTGCGCTGATAAATTTGTGAATAAACATGAGCTTATTCACGCATCATCATGCCACAGAGCGCCGGTAGTTTCATGCGGCGTTGTACATCGCGTGGCGCGATAGGGCACACACGATTTGCCTCCCCGTGGCGCAGCGTGACGATCGTTCGATGCACTGCCTTTGAATTGGACCAGTCGGGTGGTATTTCTGTTGTTGCTGTGTACAAATGCGCACGCTCGATACTGGTATGCATATTCATATATGCAAAGTTGTCGTGGAATTCCACAAATTTTCCCAGTCCCTATATTTGGTCCGCCATTTTAAAGATGGCAGCCATATAGAGGGACGCGGGTACCCAGTCTAAGTTCAGCCATAAAAAAGGATTTTTGTTCTCTGTTGCCTTTTACTATTCTTACCTCCACACACTAGTTTTTCAAATCTGGGACATGAGAAATCATCGCACTGACAATGAGAACCATAGTATTTCTTGCCTGGGTCCTGTAAAACATTGAGAACAAATATAGGAAAGATATCTTAGAAAACAACACATATTAACATTATTTCAAATATTCCAATATAAAAACGATACAAATTTCTTTACATTGCCTCTGGTGAGCGATTATAGTTTAGTCAGTTCCAAATTGGCGAGAAATATTCATTATTCATCTCTCCGACTGCAAAAATAATCCAAGCTTTACGTGCGTGATTATGTCCACATGCAAACAGTTTTTGCTGCACGGACGCGTCATGCATATGATACACGAAGCACTTGTTGTCTTCACGTACGCCCGCGTCATACTGTATTCATTCGCTGTTGTAATGAGGCTTCGCCATTTTGGAACTAAACAAACTATAGTATTGTTCATTTAGTAATGGTGACATTTCCTTCACCACTTGCGCAGAATAACCTCTGTGCTTTGTTTTAACACTACCTCCAAATCGGGTAATCATTAAATTACTGTAAAACAAGTTAATTTCGCGAATTTCGCGAGAAGCTCAAATTCGCGAAATTATATTGCCGCAAATGTATGTGTGAGAAGATGACAGTAGTGGTAGAAATGTTACTTTCGCGAAATTAAGTTACCGCGAAACTAGTGATGATTAGCAATTCGCGAAAAAAAGTTAATGCAGCCATAGAAATGGTATAAGTTAAGAGTTTAACAGGTTCGCCGTCGGAAGTTCTAAGTCCGACGGCGACCTCATTCAACTCTTAACGTATGTTATGAATATCCGTCGTAAAAGCCTATCGGACAATCAAATTACATAGAAATGGTAGTCAATTTGACCTATGACCCCCTCAAAGTTACTTCAATACAGGTGGTCATCATTCTTTCATAACAGCCATCTTGTGGGTACTGGTAAACTTATGTTTTCAATTCAATTATCAGGACATGAATCGATTGACAAATAATCTATAGCTTGCAGACAATTTATGACCAAGAATAAATAGAGGAATCAGGCAAAATAATCTTACTGTTAAAGTACTGTTCATCAGGCAACACTTGAAAAAGGCTCTAAAAGTCTACATTGTGATTTTGTATTGTGAACTGTAGCAAGCGAATCTTTATCAAAAATCTAAATCTGGACAATCAATAACTTTTGCAAATTGGAAACAGCCTGGGGGTTTTATACAGCAAAATTCCCATTTGGTGACTGCGCAGGTTTTTACATGTGCCCTATAGGTGACCCCAAAGATCCCCTTTGCCATTGACAACAAAGCAAAACATTTTAACAATTAAGATTGTACGCTCTACTCAACCATACACAAGATCGTTCCTAGTGACCATATGAGGCCGTGTAAGCGACTGTTGTTTACATTAGAAGTATCCAAAATTTCCAAAATGTTTCATCCGATTTTCAGACTTTCAACTGTACAAAACATGTGAAAACTTGCAATGTGTGTAAATATGATAACATAAGTATGCAGAGGAATCCCTTGGGCAAATATTCTGTTCGATGGTACCATATCAATGAGGTACAAAAAGGGCCATATTTTGGCCATTTTTGGTGATGGTGCAATCTAAAATTGGTTGACTGCATGATGTTTGTTGTCAACGGCATATGACGTCATTCCGGGCCGTCAACCTATTGATAATAGTCAGGTATCTACAGAGGGTTAGTGTGCACCCCCAGGACTCCCCCAAACCAACTTTTTTTTTACTTCCTATCATGACCCTAAGACATAATCAGGATCTTACCAAAAATATTTTCATAATGCTTGCATAACCCCTTAGCATTATGAAAATATTTTTGGTAACATCCTGATTATGTCTTAGGATCATGATAGGAAGTTAAAAAAAAGTTGGTTTAGGGGAGTCCTGGGGGTGCACACTAACCCTCTGTAGATACACGACTGATGTTGGGGTCAATTATGTAGGAATCAACAATGATGATTGGGTAAAGGAGTTCCAAGACAGAGAAAACAAATTGCAAACAAACTTACTGCTTTATTGCATTTGCATTCACCACAGTTGCATACACCTCTATTGGAGCATTCTATGGGACTGTCTATGGGGTTATCACCTGTTACATTCCTGCAATAAAAATAAATTAAAAAGTAAGATTCAATATTAAGCACCATGTGAAAATATTCAAAACATCCAACGATTGTCCAGCCCAATTTATGAAACTAATATTAACTGCGGTTTATTCAGTACTTATCATACACATTCCATATCCACTTTTCATAAAAACGATCGCAATCTCAATTAGACCCTGACCAGCATGGGTCACATACGCAGCCAGGCAATAGTATACAAATACTACATGGTAGAGGGGAAATAGAGCAAACTATTTTCACGAGGTACTGGCTACGGGCCTATCACCCCGAACCCGAAGGGTGCAGGGTGATATGCCTGTAGCTACAGTGCAACTTACCATAACTGCCCTTTATTTCATTGTGTCATGCATATAGACCTATATTGGATGTAAACAAGCATAGTATAGGGGACTGGTATAGAAATCCACACACAGCCCTCCTGTGTATAACCATGCTTCACTGCACATATTTGATGTTGATGTACTGCTAACGCGGTAAATTCAAATGCATGTTCCCTGACTGGTGAATCATTTGTTTGCATACACTAAAGCTAAGAGTGTGCACAAAATGTATACACACTGCTTAAATACTTATAATAAAAAACTGAAAACAAAATCACAAAAAGTGCTCATACCATTTTGTTGTTCAGGTCTTTAGCTCTAATTTGATAGGTCACACGCCAATATTAAAGTTATGGTTATCTTTAAATTAAGTCTTAAATATTGGTTCTTAGATATATGCAAATTAATCAAATAAAGAAAAAAATACAAAGATTTTTTTTATTTTGCTCATACAAAAACATCAGAATTAGGTATATGCACAACATATCTGATTTCCAGTCCAGTGTACACACATCTCTAGATAAAAAGTCAAATGTGTTTTGGACTTGATGCTAATTAAATATGCAAATAATACGCAAATGATGTCATTTTATAAAATCGCTCTAATAAATATTTACGTTAAGACTTCTTTAATATGTGTCACCAAACTTGACTTTATTGGAGGAAAATTGGTGTTGTTATTGTCATTTAAGTGAATTTGGTGAAACGGGCATTTATGGTAAGTTGCACTGTAGTACCGAGGGAAAATAGTGTGCCCTATTGCCCAAATCATACCATGCAGTTTTTGTTTTATTACACCTCACTGTGACTCTGGGGATGAGGTTGTAGGGAAATAGTCAAAACTATTTCCCTAGGCAAATAGTACTTGTGAAAGGAATTGGCCAATGAATTGGCATGATTAGTTCATGAATATTTATGAGGTGTAATAATATACAAATACTACATGGTAGAGGCGAAATAGAGCAAACTATTTTCCAGAGGTACTGGCTACGGGCCTATCACCCCGTACCCGAAGGGTGCGGGGTGATAGGCCCGTAGCTAGTACCGAGGGAAAATAGTGTGCCCTATTGCCCCGATCATACCATGCAGTATTTGTTTTATTACACCTCACTGTGAATCTGGGGATGAGGTAGTAGGGAAATAGTCAAAAGTATTTCCCTAGGGAAATAGTACTTGTGATAGGAATTGGCATGATTAGTTCATGAATATTTATGAGGTGTAATACTTTAAACTATTGCCCAATTCAATATATAACATAAGTTGTGACTGCCCTTCATTCAGTACTTACCATACACATTCCATATCCACTGTTCCTGTGTCAAAGCGATTGCAATCACAATTAGATCCGGACCAGCCAGCGTCACATATACAACCACCGCACACTTCACTACCGGTACCGTTACACACTTTATCACCTCTCAACTGATGAGAAGAAATAAAAATACATAAAATAAATATGGGATAGAATACGAAGAGAGTCTTCATAGAATTTCAGAGGCAGCCACCTGATGCTGAAATCCAGTAATATTGATAGAGGATCTTTTGAGGACACACCCCATGTTCTTGCAGAAGGCATCATCTGGGTCCTATGATTTCCATTAGGAAATGGTGAATTGCTCAGAGAAAAATTGGTAAATTGTGTGGAATTATGCCCCAAAAATTGCTAAATTGTTTGGAACTGCTCCCCAAAAATTGGCAAATTGTGTGGAATTGTGCCCCAAAAATTGGCAAATTGTGTAGAATTGCGCCCCAAAAATTGGCAAATTGTGTGGAATTGCGCCCCAAAAATTGGCAAATTGTGTGGAATTGCGCCCAAAAAATTAGCTAATTGTGTGGAATTGTGCCCCCAAAATTGGCAATTTGTGTGGAATTGCGCCCAAAAATAGACAAATTGAGCAGAATTGAGGGGCATTAGATCGTGTACAAACTGTTGACCACAATTTGTCCACTTTAATGTGACGGGTCACATATTTGCCGCCAAACAATACTATCTTATTTAAATAACTCACCTCTTCACTGGAGCAATCGCAATCACAGATGGCTTCAACAGTGACTTCCATAAACTCATTGAAAGCTGTTGGTCCTATATTAAACCTGTATATAGGAATTATTATTAAAAAAGCGAGGCTATAACTATACAACATGTAAAGTAAGCATACATCATATATCTCATTTACACATTTACTCAAATCTTAAAGCACTTTAAATGCTTTTTGTGTATAGAGCTAACGTGTGCCCAACGATTTTGGAAATTTGGGTGTACCTTCGTGCATATTGTTATTCGGTCCTTACATATTTGGCATACATCATATTTGTCACTAGTTCGCCAGGAGTCCGCAGGTGAGCTGGGGTTAAGGACAATATTGAAGATGCTCAACATTTTGAGCGGGTGACAACGGAGTGATCAATACGCTGCGAAAGTTCACACGGCGAATGCTCAACGTACACATACCGTAGTGATCACAACGCATGTCACCCGCTTAAATGTTCAACGGCTAACGAATACAACGTATGCCAAATATGCCACACACGAATGATAACGTACAAAACGTCGTGCACACGTTAGCTCTATTCGCAACAGTGTGACAGGGCTTTAACATTGAGCTACAGAGGCAACTGGCGGAGGAGCGCAAGATTATAAGCTATTGGTATTGAGTTTAAACAATTGTAGATGAGAACAGACCTAGACAAAATATTGATCATTTCAAACAATTAATTCTTTTGCCAAAACAGTTCGGAATTTTCTTGATCATATATTGCACATGTTCATATTATGTTGCGTATCAATGGAAAGTTGATGTCTTCAGCTCAGCTTTCCAATGATACCACATTTGCAGGAATCACTTGATTTAGTGCTCAGCCACTCAATTGAGAGTGTGACCAGGTCTCAATCGAAATGTGCCAAAATCAACACTATTTTGCACTCAATCGGCAATAGAGCATCTCTATTTACTGTAGTTGTCAATTACTGTAAAATCAGAAATGTTTGCATGCATTTGAATTTTGCTAATTTCACGAGGAGCACTTAGTCGCAAAAATTTAGCACTGCAAATATTTCCAATTTACCTTGTAGCTGTGCATTACAAATTAACACAATATAACTCCAAAGTTTCCATACATGAAATGTTCATGCCGTGAATTAGGCCAGTATTGCTGATTCATGATATTTTAAACTCACAAACATTTCTGTTTTTACAGTATTCATTTCATTGAACAGACAGTAGAGCTGAACTTCTCAATTCCAAATAGTGGTTCATGTTGGCTCATTTGTTAGATAGAAACACCTTCCCATACTCACAATAAAATGGCTAAGCACTGATCTTTTCTTTTTTTTTACTAAAAAAAAAAAATCTGGTATTGTTGGAAAGATAACACATCAGATAGATAGCATTGGTATGCAACACAATATGACCATATCACAAAAAATTGGTAATTAAATCTATGATGAAAATTACAACATTTTGGAATGAAAAAAAATAAAAAATTGCTGTATTATACTAAAAAAGAGGAACTATTTTTAAGGGGATTGCTTACGTGTGTCTCTTCTTTGAGCTGGAGCACACCGTCTTATTCATGGTCAAGGTGATATTAAAGAATACATCATCGCCTAATTGTAACCCAGTGCACTCCTGTACCCCTTCTCGCGGCACGCCGTCCAGACATATGGCCGTGTAGTTTACTTGGAAGGCATCACGAGGGGCTTTGTCCTCTACTTTCACACCGGCTGTGATGTTCTGAATAAGACATAGGGGTAGAAAAAATGAAAATAAACAATTAGAAAAACGGATATGATTGGTCACACAGGTCACCATATCAGAGGAGAAATCCATTACCTAAGGCTAATGAAAGTCAATAACGAGTTTCCTGTTACGTTTTTTGAGTGATGAGGCGACTTTTTCATTATTCACTATTTGATCAGATTTCATTGTTGACATGTAAATGCATGTTTGATCAACCCATATTGATACGGGGAGGGTGGGGGGGGGGGGGGGGGGCTTCACGAAAGGCATTTTCAATAAAACACTCTGCTTTTGAGCCTAGTTTCCAGTTTCATATTTTACAAAATGAAAAAATATGTTTAAAATTGCTAAAACTCGTTACAATAATGTTTTGAAAATATATATAACAAATTTTTTGGCTATCTTGAAATGTTGACGCAGGTAAAAAAAAGGTGACGAGGGCGGGTAATGATGTGTTGTTCTATTTTAACACACCAATGGGGAAATGAAATATTTAAAAACAAGGCGGGAGGTTTGAGGCAATCCTGTTAGGAAAACCAGACTTTGAATCAGAGCAGAGGCCCACTATCTGAAATTAATTATTTTACAATTTTAACTCATGTAAATTTTACTCCGATAGGAACATAATGGATCCTTGTTGCATATGCCACCCATAGACATTATTCGTAATTGGCCCACTTACTTCAAAAGAGGGACGTGCTATCCAACTGAGCATGCTCTGAGCAATTAGTGCTCAGAAAACGAGGTTAGTTATGTAGCCAAGACAAGAGTGATGTAGTTTTTCAATGTGGTGAACTTTGCACTAATCATTAAAATTCTTCATACTTTTGTCCTGTTCAATATTTGACCTTATAACATTCGTGAAATAAACTTGAACGTATAAACTATCTATTCCACTAGTTTGAAATGAAATGTTTGCTGGTAACCAACACTATCTAGGAAAATGTAGAAATTCACAGTTCATTATATTGCAGTAAAAGTATGAGATTATGTTTATCGGCCTGACATCGAGTATGTCTCCCTCTTTGACATGAAATCGCCAATTAAGAATAATGTCTATTCATTACCCCATTCAAAATTCAACATATCTCTACCATAGGAGCATCTCAGGTTGTACATTCTTTACAATGCAAGGATTGTTACATTCACATGGTCATACAGGACTAAAAAACAATGTTGAAGCACAAGCAATATTGAAGCACACGCCAAAGTAGGGACATCGATGTTCAAAGGGTCATGCATGTCCTCCGTGGCTTTTTTTGCCTTCTTGCTCCAAGTCTGTTTCAACTTCATGAGCATGCTCACTGGCCTTCACTCCATCTTTCAATGAGCACTTTTTGAATTTGAATTTCAAGGCCTGATTTGAAAAGCTAAAAATATCAATATTTTATATTGAAAACTACTTTATATGGTTGAAATGATATTCATAACAACATCTTAATAAACAGACTCAGGCACGAGAAGGAACAAACATGAAAAAAAACCCTGAACAAACTGAAAAACTGTGTGAAATTTGGCTAAAAAGGCCCAAAACAGGCTTAAATTAAAAGAAATAGTGGAAATTTGGACCAGAAAAAACCCGAATTCAGTTTAAAAATTGAATATTCTCATGCTTGCAGACTAAATGTTTGATTATGTCAAATTTGATAAGGCCTTATGACACCTAATTTCGATCATGCTGGCATCATGCATAGGATTTGGGTTTCCAGCTTTGGATTCAAGACAGATCAATCACGGGTAAAATGGGGTCACACTCTACCTAAATTCAACTCAGCGCTATTCTTAATCGGACCAAGTTTAAATGATGAGGACTGACATGCATCTTATATGGAGGAATTTCGTCATTCGGAAAATAATTTTTGTAAGTAAATGCCACCATTCCTTAAACATGTACTACACAGTGGTTCAGTGCGTGGATCACACAGTACACAGTAACCCTGATGCTAAATCGTAAAAGGAACGGTGGTTTTGACTTAGTAAAGTGATTCCATTACTCCATGGTAACTGACCACCTTCAAGAATGATCGCACATCCCATGGGCCCGTATTCAACAAAGCATTTAATCCTGGTTAAACTTTAGCCCAAGAGGACTAAGTTCTACTATGAAGGGCTTGAAATTTTTTTTTTTCTCTGCTCATTTGCTCTTTGCACGGATCCGCCATTTGCGACAAGAGCCGCCAACTGGAATTAGATAAAGTGAAAGTGTTGCATCATTTCACAATATCTCACTGCATGACAGAGAGTCGAACTAGTTACATAATGTTATGGAATAGTCCCATTCAATGCGGTACCAATTCAAGGCTCTCCTTGCAAATGGCAGATCTGTGCAAAGAACGAATTACGTGTAAAAAAATTAAGAAAAACTATCAAAGCTGACTACCTTTCATTTTTGAAGCATTTCACTTTCATATTCTGTTTCAAAATAATTAGCAAAAAGAAAAGGTCCTTCCTCAAAAGACTTACCCCAGGACTAATAATAAGCCAGGACTTAGGCTTACCCCAGGACTAAAAATAAGCCAGGACTTAATCTTTTTTGAATACAGACCCTACACTTTATGAAGCGATCAGGGTTCAGGTCTCACATTGATCCAGTTGCCATAGTTTTTATAGCACATAACACTTTGCCAGCGAATCTGGCATGATTTTTGAATTGCTATTTGTAATTCAAAATATAACTAGCAAACTATATTTGGCAAAATGTTCTAATACAATGTGTAAGTTATATATATATAATATATACATAGCCGATTGCAAACCATCTTTTCATTAATGAAGCAAATAATCTGATAAATATTTTACCGATATAATATTGTCACGCAAACATAATTTTTTTAAGTTGTTTAAAATTGAAGATATAACATCGCAAACCTGTTACATCCATTTTCAAAATAAAAATATCAAATGCCATGAACATTATCCGACTATTTGTATCAAAACCAAATCTAAAATGTATAAAAACTAAATCCCAGATGACTTTGTGGGATGGAACAGAAATGACAACCTTATAATGTACCACCTACCTGTAGCTAGGTCATATTTTTATACTATACTAAATATGGTATGTTATGGAATATTGCCAAGCTAGCATTGGTCAAGTAAGCTTAATATAAATCAGTACACATTTTCTAAAATTCAATTTTATTTGGTGAAGTTTTCCATGACTACACACCACTTTTGATGGTGTTGGCAGATTAATTATATGGCTGATCATCTTTAATCATCTTCTGCCATAAATGGAGACGAGGGGCTATACAATCTGAGTTAACAAGCTTTCTCCTGCTTTTAAAGCACAGAAGGAACAGGTTTCTAAGCAACAAACATGTGTTGAGCTGTTGTCCCTATATGGCATCCGCACAGCGCCAGGATCATGTTAAATCATATTAATATTCAAGCGTTGAAAAAGAGAAAATTATAGTTTTGGAAATATCTGAAATATTTCTGTTCTTGTATACTGAGCAACTACAATATGAAGAAATAGCTATTAAGATTAATAATTCTACAGTAAATCTATAGGCTATATAATACATGTAGAGCCACTTATAATAGAATATGGTACTACAATGTGTTTATCTTCCTCTGAGCAATGACATCAGAGCGTATTCAAGTGATCTCAGCGTACTGATCTCAGCGTACTATCACAGGCAGGCCACAGTCCGTCGCTAACTGCTTCCGTTTACTAGACTCGTATGCATAGAATTTCGTCGAGTTTCACAACTCATGAATATTAATGAGTTTCGACATGAGCTTCATTTCTATTTTTTATCACCCATTAAAGGTAGATGTTCCGATTTTCAACTTGAAGTTTTCTATTCGACATGAACGGTCATCCTCAAAAAATCGTATTCCAAAGTTTGAGTTGCATAACTCTAATGGTTCTTATTTTAGACGCACAAGATGCCGTGAAATGTGCCCATTGAGTTGTACACAAACTATATTGGTGGTTACCACTTTTCGCGGTAATTCGATGTTATTTCACCGATTTCTTCGTAATCATACTGATTTGGACTGTCAAATTTCAGTATGTTAATCAGAAAAATATGATCTTTCATATGATATGAAAATCTCCATATGTTTGAGAAAAATCTGTGTTATGAAAATGTGATCGGGTCATCTACCTTTAAGATGGCTTATAATACAAATTATGCTCCCAATATTATAGCTAAGATGTTTTTGTCAACTTTTTTAATCTAAAGAAGCAAATTTTTGTTTGAAAAAGGATTCAATTTTAATTAAAATCACGACCGTAAATTTCAAGTAAGCTTCCATAATTTAACCCGTCATAATTTCGCTTCAAAACATACCTTTTTGACTTTAATCCAAGAAGCCAAGCTAACACTTGGTGTAAAAATATGTTTTCTCTTTAAAACTTATGGTCATTATTTTTCATGTCCGTTAAGACAGGCTAAAACTAGCACTTTGTAGCGTTTTATTGACAAGGTAATCGTCCATTTTTTATTCTGGTTTGTTGACGAAATATCTGGCCTCCGATTGGTCAATCTTGGGTCGGAGGTCAAATTATCATGATTTAGAGCAAATTATGTAAATCAAACAAGAATGCCCTTTAAAATATTTCCTTTCAATATTACATGTATTTTACTATTTTCCATTAACAATACTGTTAATAAGTTATTTGCCTTGGAATAAACAATTTACAATGTAAAACTTTTAATAATACTTATATTTATACCCGCAAAAAAATGTCAGATTTTTAAAGAGTATTTTATTTATAAAATAGGGTGTATCCTATTTCTGCATTTGTATGAATGAACTGAGAAATCTGACTCATTGATTTAAATGAATGACACGACACACAGAAAGAAATAGAGAAGTGAAAGGTGAAAAGAGACAGAAATTGAAAGAGATAGTTTCTACTTTTTTTGTTATCAGGACTGGGCTGGGAATTGGATCTGGACTTTATTTTTCTTTCTTGCTTTTTTTCCTTCTTTAAAAATGTCTTTTTATTAAAACCACCACAACAATTAAAGTTCATCATTGGTTCATTGATTGATTTTATATTATGATCATTATCACACCTGAAAACCTAGCCTTTTCGATGTTTCGACACACAAACTTTAGGATGTTGAGTGGCATGATTTTTGGGGGTTAATTTTTTTTTTTTTACTTTTTACCAAAATATTTGTGAAAAAAAGTTTGTGAAGTAGGCATGTGATTCTATATTCATATGAATTAATTCCATAATCTGTAACACAGTCTTGACTGATGCACTATAATCCTAATAATGTTATAAAGCAACAAACGAGACTGTGCTTCAAAATATGATTAGGCATATAGCATACTACTTTACTAAAATATGACACCATAATATCTATACACATGGCTGAAAGAAATGTAGGTATATTATGCTTCTTATTTACATGCACAGCATAGCATAAATATAAATAACATTATGTGAGTAGGAAAAACTAAAGATGGCAAACTATGGCAAGCCAAGGTGTCAACAATTTATTGCAAACTATGGCAAGCCACATCTGGGAGTAGGAAAAACTAAAGATGGCAAACTATGGCAAGCCAAGGTGTTAACAATTTATTGCAAACTATGGCAAGCCACATATGGGAGTAGGAAAAACTAAAGATGGCAAACTATGGCAAGCCAAGGTGTCAACAATTTATTGCAAACTATGGCAAGCCACATATGGGAGTAGGAAAAACTAAAGATGGCAAACTATGGCAAGCCAAGGTGTCAACAATTTATTGCAAACTATGGCAAGCCACATATGGAGTAGGAAAAGCTAAAGATGGCAAACTATGGCAAGCCAAGGTGTCAACAATTTATTGCAAACTATGGCAAGCCACATATGGAGTAGGAAAAGCTAAAGATGGCAAACTATGGCAAGCCAAGGTGTCAACAATATCGATTGCAACTATGGCAAACCACAAGGGTTGAAAATTTTGCTGGTAGCAGCAACAGTAGAAGAGGCAGCACGGCAATAGGCATCAAATCATTCATTTCCATACTTACAAGATAAACGTTTTTTACCACTTGTACAATGTCTGAGGAATCAGACGAGAGTCTGGTGACTTGGGATTCGTGAAAGAAGCCGGGAAGGTTCTGGAGAAATTGGTATATAAATGCGGTATAATAATATCAATAAGCAGAAAATAGAAAAATAAAAGTAGTTGGTACACTCCTAACCCCTGGGAGGCCAGCCCGAGAACAGTAAATGTTTTTCGAATTTACAATTCACAATTTCATCTCTGTAGTCTCTACCATCAAGGGCATAACGACACAGCCAGGAGATTGGGTGTGTACCACTACACGGTTACCATAGCAACCACAAAATACTTACGAGATACACACTTTTCACAAGTTCCACAATATCGGAAGAGTCTGTCGATAATCTAGCTACTTTTGATTCGTGGAAGAACGAGGGAAGATCCTGGAGAGATTTTGTAGAGTTAGCACATAGTGATAAAACAAGCATGTATGGTTTATGTACAGAATTCTCTGTGTACAAGTCCACAGGAAGTGAAACATGTTACTCACTATGACAATGATGTTTCACTACCATATTGGTAGCTTCATCAGCAGGGAACCAAGTGGGCGATTGATCGATTTCCTGAACTTTTTACGCAAGCTTGACCAGACAGCCCGAGCGTTTGTGCGCGGCATCGAACATTTGTGGGGGGCTCGTCTGGAGAATAGGCTACAGGGTATCACCCCCCCAAAAAAAACCAACAACAAACAAACATGTTTGCCACTTTTTATGCTGAAATATTATAATCCGATTCCGGAAATGCAAAAAAAATGGGGAAAAAATGGTAAAAAGATTTGATTTTTATTTTACATTTCTGGATTTTTAAAATTTGTATGGCTTATTTTCAGCATTCCTGAAATGTCCGGAAGTTTCGCATCATCCCTGCATCCGACCGCCTGCCAACCCCATCTACAGCGAGTAACAGTAGCTTTGAAAAGTCAGTGTGCAGTGTGCAGGGTCAGAGTTGCCAGTCTGATGAAGCTATCAGTGTGGTTGTGAAAAGACATTGATCACACACCGAGTAACATCTTTCACTTCTTTTGGATTTATATGCAAAGAATTCTCTGAATGTATACAAAAAATACAGATAAACCTATTCAAAATTGAGCATGCGTGGCTATTAGGATTACGGGCTTGGTGACTTGGATCTGTTGATTTGAGATTACAGTGAAAAACCACACATTTTCTCCTGGTTCATGAAATTTCAAAATGTTGGTAGCGCAAAGAGGCATTTAAAGGTATAATTATTTTAGAAGTTCATGCAGCCTGATATATATACATCCACTGATAAAAGTCATTTATCTCAATTCTTAAATATAGTGTTTTTAAAATCTTTGTTTGTACAAATTAATATAAACTGATTTCTCAAGATATCATTAGTTTCTCTAGCATTGCATTCATACCATACACAATAGCTTAAATGCTGAATGATCATATGACCGCTAATAAAATGGCATATAATAAGACCCAACATTATGATGTCAAAACTTCCTCGTTTCTGTTTGAAAACTGTTCCCGACATGATTTGACATCCCAGATCCAAAAGTGAAACTGGATTTTTGAAAGAATTCAGTTGGTAGGTGTGATGTCACAGATTGGATTTCTGACACCTGATTGGTCAATTATGGCTGTTCCGAGTTACTCCCTGGAGTGAAAGATTACTTTTGGAGTGAATGATGAAGTCAATAAATCATTATTTATTGAAACAGCGGTTTTGTACAATATATATCTAACAATGACATTCTGCAACTGTGTTTACAGAAAATCCCTCTCTAACTGATGAGTCAAAAATATTTAATAAATGGCAAAATACTAGCACTCCATACACACTCTATGATAAGTTTCACTCCAGTTGTGGTGAGTGCACATGTTAAAATTCAACAGCCCGACCAAAAGAATATCCAACTTATTACTTATTGAAGTCGTGCTCAAGCAATTTTCTTACATGAATCTATTATATAGTTTGATCAGTTCCAAATTGGCGCGAAATATGCGGTTTTGAAATATGCGTTTTTTATCTCTCCAAGCGCTACAGTAATCCAAGCGTATGCGAGCTATTTTGATATAAGCAAGCGTCACGCATACGATACACAATGCGCCGTGTTGCGCCATGCAAGTATTTTGCACATCCATTCTCTTTTGAATTCATACGCTGCTGTAAATAAGTTTGCCAATTTGGCACTGACTGAACTATAGTAACCTACCTTATAGAACCTGTATGGATCACCGGGTGCATCTATGGCCACGCCGTCTGCTCTACCGATGGCAAAGATAGGTAGGATGCCATGCTTCTGCATCTCAACACTTAGTTGACTGATAGACGGATAATCCTGTGGAATAAGGACACAAATGAATTCTAGTGAGAGTAGCTCATAGCTCATCCAGGGGACAGCCAACTAGTATACTATTATAGCAATAGCATGCATGACCATGAGAACGCACATTAAGTATGTAACACGTTAAAGGGGTCTTATATTGAAATTTTCAAGAAAACAGGTACTTTTATCAAAATACTACCAATATTTTATTTGCTTAGGAGGTCAAATATGAGAGAAAAAAATCACAAAATCCTCATTTTATGGTGAATTTTGGCTTCAGAAGAAATGCATGTTTAGGACAATCTGGAAACTCTTTGGTCATGCATGCTTACAACATGATTATAAAGCGCTAGCGTGTGCACTGTTGACACCTGGTCAAAGACAAATCATAAAAACAATTTAAAGCATGAAAACAATTCAAATAAAAGATGAATTTTGCCATATATTCCTGGTTATGAGCAGGCAGAGCTCCTATGTACTTACCAATTCTGTGGCCTTGGTGTACATATTTGTGTGGTCTACGTGGCACTGTCCATCATTTCTGGTCACAATACCACCAAGCTATATATATAAACAGGAAAAAAGTAAAGAAATTATATTAAATGTTACATTTCGATATATTTTTGGACTGAAGGTTTTCTGAAGATGGGTGTGATGACGTATCAAACTCATTGGTTCTGAATGGTCATAAGTATGTGCAGGGTTGTCACTAAGCCGGTCAGTGCCGGTGGGGTGTAGCCGGCACTCACAATTGCTGACCGGCACTCTAAAAAAAAGGGAAAATAACCAACACTCTATCTAAAAAAAATTAAAAATATTATCAAATCATTAAACTGCCTCATAAAACAAGAATTGATGTGGCAGGAACCCAAAGTGCATTAAAAAACACATTAAGAAGGCCTCTGGACCCCATGCCATGATCCACTGCACTTTGTTTGCTACACTTACTCTGTTCGCCATCAGTAAAATCAGTGACAGTTAAGAATAACTGTCACTGGTAAAATTAACCAGAACTAAATGTTGGCTAGTGACAACACTGAGTATGTGGTAATACAATGGGAAGTGAATTTTAGTTGAATCAGTTCCAAATTGGAGAGAATTATGAGGCTTGCATTTGTCCAGGCGCAAAAAAAATCCATGTCGTTGCACATATTTATTGGTGAAAGTGTGTGTTTGAGCATCATAAGTAGGTATCGGCGAGCGGTGGGCAAGTAGGTATTCCATTTGGGCCCGTGGATAAATATTAGTCTCATAATTTTTGCCAATTTGGAACTGATTAAACTATACTACTTTCTTGGTCGAACATGCCTGGCTTATTATAAAATATGGGCCCTAAGGAAGGTAATACAATTGTGATGCGATCAAGCAAAATAAATCGGAAGTTGCCAATATTTATTATGCAATATAACTAAAAAAACAAAGTGGTCAAATACCCTCCAATTGCTAATATCTTTGGGAATTCAGTGTCCGTTTCAAATGGGGTTTCTGCAAAGTGTAGCATCGCAATTACCCAATAACATCACATAGTTAACTAAAATTGTATATTTTTTGTTGATGGTTTTTTAACGGTTCTTTTTGTTGGTTTTCTAGTTGCTTTGTCGTTGTTGGGTTTTTAGGTGAGGGTATATCTGTTCCAAGAAGACAAATCAGATGAGTCAAGTGATGGTCAGAATTTATTCAGCCATATACCAGATAACGAACTTGTGTTGTGTGAGCTCAATTGGGTGTACCGGACTTGGTGTTGTGTGAGCTCAATTGGGTGTACCGGACTTGGTGTTGTGTGAGCTCAATTGGGTGTACCGGACTTGGTGTTGTGTGAGCTCAATTGGGTGTACCGGACTTGGTGTTGTGTGAGCTCAATTGGGTGTACCGGACTTGTGTTGTGTGAGCCCAATTGGTCGTACCAGACTTGTGTTGTGTGAGCCCAATTGAGCACATTATAAGATTGGTTTGATGAATCAATAGTGAATTGATTTGCATTGTGAGGTCCCGAACATTTGGGTGATTTCAAGAAGGATGCTTAGGACGAGATGTAGGACAGCATCAAAATGCATAGTCTTGGCCTAATTTTGACCATGACCCTAAAATTACCATCCATGTTTTTACCCTCTATCTTTGAGACCTGCAAATTCAGAAACTGCGTGATGCCATCTCTGAAACTTTGAGCATTTTGAGAAATCCAAGATGTCCTCCGACTATCCAAAATGGCCACCGTGGCATTGAATTTAATCATATACAGCCATTCCTATGCTTCAGTGATTTTAGTCACAATTTGCAAGTATTAGATTTCAAGGATAATAAATTAAGTTTTTATACTTTACTCACCAAGCCATCACCAGCTATATGAAATGGGGCATCTGTAGAGTATAACAACAAATGTCTGGCTCTGTCCCTCCATCCAATCCTTTCCTAAAGACAACAATTTAAGATTAAAAGCAATAGGAATGATTACTTTGTAAGTTATCTAAATTATGAACGCTTTTTCCAAACTATCTGAATTATAAATTTGCAAGCTATTGTAATTAGCTCTCAAGTATTATATGATAAACCCTGGTCAAACTTGACCGCCAAACCCTTGTCCACTGATGTGTAGAACTGTCTCTCCGTCCAATCTTTTCCTGAAGACACATATTCAAGATTTAAAATCAATATGAATGGTTTCATTGTTGCACAATATTTTGGATTATCTCAAAAATCAATCCAATAAATCATACAATAAACCAAACTTCTGACTACTGGCTGCACATCCGTCTTACCATACAAAAGAGATTTGTCAGAAACCTTTCCCAACTTTTAAAGTCTATCCCAAGAATTACTAAACCAATATTAGGCATGTTTGTTCTTATTGTAATGCATTTATTATGGTGATTCCGAATATGGGGATGAAATTCAATAATTTTTATATTTATGAAACAAACATTTTGTTAAATTTTGAAACTGTCGTCTGCAGACGACTGCCGCTTGGAAAGTGTTAATAGCCATTTGTTACCCATATGAAGCGCATTTAAGATATCCATCAAGCGACACAAAAAACAAAACTGTTCTACGGCAATACAGGCGGACAAACTCTCTTCGGTGTTTTGGGGGATTCCTCAAAATTGTGAAAACATTACAAAATGTGTCAACATGTTAAATCGTTCTCTCTTACACATTTAAAAAAATAATCCTAAATCCTACAAATATTTTCAGGCCAGCAGAACAGGTGTTTTTCCTTTGTGTTTAACTAATCCTTTTAAATCCTTACCTTGCATACTGTTGCTTGCATAAGAGCATCAAGACCACCTTCGGGACTATCTAAGTTACCAGAAGCATTCACACGAGATATAGCTAGCTGTAAGAGACAAAGGAGAAAGAGAACAAGAGTGGTCAGTTATAAAGGTATTGGGTATCGCCCAACTCTACATATATTTGTATAACATTGTAGTATGGACGTACTGCACATATTCTCCTGGCCACAGTCAGACACACTCGGGTGCACTTCAATCAGCGTACGGCGCATGCTTGAAAACTCACAAAATGCCGCTAAACGATCAGAGCCGTGAGGTTGAACTTACGGATTGCGAACCATGTATATCCGTTGCACCGTTTTTGAGGTGAGTTTGACCTTGAACTCGCGTACTTCTATGCAAGGTCAACCTCATGTAACTTGCGTCCATTGATTATGTCAATTTGCTCATGCCTAATTGTAAGCTCGGCAATATGGCCAGGGATGTAAGAGAGTTCTTCACAGAGGGCCATACCTGAAAAAGCCTGATCATTTTGAGTTTTCTATACTTTTGTACAGGGGAAACCCTGGATAACAAAGCTTGAAAATATTCAAGATGGCCTGAAATCATGCATTATAAGCATGAAAGTCCCTGTATGACTACTGAAAATGACCAAGCATCAATTCTAGTCTTATCGAGCATACTAGTACCTGAAAAGAAGAAAAAATTCTACAGGCTCGACCGACCCATTTTATTTCAAAATTTCCAACAACAACAAAAATTTAGAGCATTTTGAAATTGTTTAAAACTTGTGAAATATTTTGAAAATTGCCTGAAAATTAACAAAAATAGCCTACTGTCGGTCGATTTTGTATTTGCGTGTAACTGTTTTAGGGGACCCACTTCACATTTTATTTTTGACCACCCCCAAATCAAAATTTGTATTTTCTGGTGGCACATTTCCCAACTTTTTCTAGAAATTTACAAAATTAGGGAAGGTATTCATTCATTTGTACGGTAAAAACTTTTTTGTCAGTTTTCAAAATTAAGGTAGGTCAGAAATGGATTTTTTTTTTTTTTTAAAAACCTAATATGAATATATCACAAAATATACGAAACATTTGAACTTTTAAAAAAAATTAACAAAATGTGTGATATCAGGCATAAGAATGGAGTTTTGAAAATAGCAGGAAAGTGGTGAAAATTTCTGAAAGAGCGCTTGAAATTGGGCATAAAAGGCCAAAAACAGGCTGAAATTAAATAAAACTGCGTAAATTTTGACTACAAAAAAGCAAGAATTCCTGCTTTTTCCTGGAGATTCTCATGCCTGGTGATATACTTACTGCGAATTCTTCCGTCTGCTCTGTGAGAGAGAGGATATTCTTGAAACCAAATGGCGGGTCACAGACTACATTATTGAGACATGGGTTCTTTAAACTGTCAGAAAAAACAGGAATAATACATCACAAGTATTAACATACGGAACACAATATGATATTATATATGACTCTATAATCTTGAACCAATATATCAAAAATATTCCCCAGTTTTTCGCAAGTGGGCCATGCAAAGTTACCCCCATCACTCAAAGATTGGGGGAAAACGATCTAGAAATACTATATACTATATACTAGTCTAGTTTACCAACAAAAAGTATCTTCCATGCAATGAATAAAAAATAAAAATGTAAGAAAAGTGGGTCAAAGTATCTCCATTCTATGGTACTGATATTACCTATCAATCAAGTCAGGTTCAGGTCACTACTTATCAAGTAGTATAGACATAATAATATTAATTTGAACATGGTAACATTTGTGTATACTAAACTTACTCTATCTAAACACGAGCAGGGCTCATACTTTGAGGGCACCCAATTTCAAGGGCACTGAAAACATTTATGATGGGGCACTAAGGCCAACAAATGGTCATGAATACCTTGAAATTAACCATTGTCTAGAGCAGGCCTTCTCAATTAGATTTTGTGAAGCACCACTTTTGAGATGTTAGTGACCTAGAAGCGCCACTATCTCTGCGAGCGTAGCGAGCGCCGGGTGGGGGCCATCGGGATGTTGATGGTAAAATGTACAAAAAATGGTAGCAAATGTAGTGATAATCAATTATAATAGGCCTACTACTACTAATCATGACTTACTCCACTGCAGTTAGTGGCTGAAGTGGCTCTTCATGCTTCTTGCGATCTGGTTGAAGTTGGGGGATATAATTCTTCTTCTTTTTATTTTTTTATTTTTTTATTTTTTTATTATTTTTATTTTTATTTTTCATGCGTCCTTCCGCGCGCCACTCGGACTGATGCAATGTGCCACAAGTGGCGCACGCGCCACCATTTGAGAAGGCCTGGTCTAGGGCACCCAGGTAAAACTTTAAAAAGGCACTGGCAATGGCCTCGATGGCCTTGGTGAAATTTGAGCCATGAACACGAGATTCACCTTCAAGAGCAGTCAAGTGTTTCGGAACAGTGAATTGAGTAACGTCTTGTGAATATGTCAGATCTTTTTACAAATTCTGAATAAAGTCACAAATTAAGTCATTGCTCCTTTAACTAGAGTCAAGTCAAGTCATCCATAAGTGTGACTTTATAAAGAAGCAATAAAAAGAAGAAAACCCTGTAGCTAGGCCACATTGAGTGCCGTTCATGTATAGGTTTTCTTTTTCTTTTTTCTTTTTTTTTTTAGTGCCAGTCGGCCAGCGTGAGTGCCAGCTACACCCGACCGGCATAGTTACAACCAGCATTTGAAAAAGCGATAATCCGGGCACCCAAAATGACCAAATTTTTTGGCGGATAACCATTTTTTCTTCCTGATTATCAGACACCCAACCAAGAGTTTGACACCAAACAACTGTAATAATTGCGGATAACAGCAAATATTCGCGGATAACAAAATTCTGCCGCTGGATAACCAGTTATTTTTCTGATTTCTAACGTTGCTTACAACCCTGATTATACCAAAAATCTACTTACCTTGCAGGCAACATATCAGCATAAGGCATCACAAGCTTGTCCACAAAGGCTCCATAACCAAGTTTAAAATTGGTGGTAATGTTGCCCATTTCTTCAGCTAAAATAAAATGTATAAAAGCAAAGTGAAATGGATTTGTTACATCACATAGAACTGTATTCATACACTCTATGTGGTGGTAAACCAATCAGAAAGCAGGAATTACAAATACGCGGAGTGCATTGAAAGTGTCCAGTGCACTCCGTGTGTGCGCCGTTCCGTGCGCGAACCGCGCGCTTTGTTTTGATTCATTGTTCAGGCATCGCGGGTTCGCCGATTTTTACTGCGGGTGTTAGCAAACTTGTTAACATGGTTTTATTTGTCATTATAAAGATAAAAATCATGCCTTAATTGTAATTTTGAATTGTATAGTGTCGTATATGAATTAGGTCAATACATGCGCGTGTCTTGTTTCTCAAGAAATGAGAAAATTCAATGCACTTGCGCTGGTGTTGATTTGTTCACAATGCCACTCCCCCTGCGGGGGTCGTGGCATTATTCGCATCAACACCAACGCGCGTGCATTGCTTTTTCTAATTTCTCTCAAAACAAGACGTACGCATTAATTGACCTATAATCAAAATACTCAATTTCACAGCAACATATTTATTTAGCATATTAGCATTTAGTCAACTTTTTGCGACAATTTCATCTTCCTATTGCATATATATGCAGCGATGAAAATACCCACATGACTTTCCACCCAGGGTTGACTAGGTAGGAACTACACACTTTGTAGACTTAGAATATATCTAACTCTAACATTTACAAAGGAAATAAATCAGTTGAAAAAGTGGTCCTAGTGGGAATCGAACCATGGTCCTCTGCTTTAAAGGCATATAACTCAACCACTAGACTAGCGAGGGGTGAACTGGACAGGACATGATTTTAATCCCTCTTATTATTACGGAATAAAGCAATATTTCTGTTATGATCAGTACACATAATATTTTAATAGAGCTGCGACACACATGATCCTCAACCGGGTATTTCTAGTATATAACCATTATAAATAATATAATTGGCGGCATTTAAATTTGGCGAATTGTATCTCCTAGCAAAATTAAATTGCTATAGGTAAATTAATAATTGAACGAACACAACTAAAGCAGCGTATCGCGTACATTGCGTGAAGCGCGCACAACCATTCGCGTGATAATTTCGGGCGCGATCATCTTTGTACTGCGTTCACGTTGTTCGTTCAATTATTAATTTACCTATAGCGAAGTTATGCTGTTTCACAAGGGACTGTATCAAAGGTGTTTTCTAAGATGCAGATTATTCCTTAATTGAGAATATAAACAATAAAGATGGGTGCGTATATAAACGTATATAAACCCCTAAAAAAGAGTGTGAAAATTTGCATCGCTTACAATTTTGTGACATGTTCATATTGTGTTGCACATAAGCAAACAGTCATTGATTTTCAAAATCCCACTGATCATCAAAAACCTTATTTTAGAGACTGCTGTAAAAGTGGTAATTTTGCTTGCGCTTTGCCGAATATTTTTAAATTCAGGGTTAAGAAACACATTCACATGTTATTGTTTTGGCGGTAGCTGCAAGCTTTGAAAACAAAAAGCATGATAACATATGTAGCGCGAATATTTCCACTTTTACTTTTTCGCGCTAAAGTGAGCAAGTGCGAAAATAAAAATGCGCGAATAATATTCATTTTGTATGAAGGGCTATGTAAGGAAGCTCCAATTCGCAAAAATAAAAACAAGTAACATTGTTCAAAATGTGCAAAGCGCAAACAATTACACACGCAACCAATTCCACTTTTACAGTACTACAGGGAATAAAAAAATACATTGTCAATCCCAAGTGAGACGAAGAAGTCAAGGCTAACTTAATCATTTACACCATTTGTTAGTATGCTGCTAATATTGTCAAGTAATTTTCTATAGATGCTTTTGGAATAATTCCATAAATGGACATGTTCATAAAAAAAAGGTTTCATTTGGGGAACATTTGTAGTTATTTAAAGCAGTAGTTTTTGCAGATCTTTTGAAAAAGTGACTTTCACTTGGCAATCTATTACATTCTTATATAAATATAATATTATAAACAAAAATGTTTGGACATCTTTTTTCAATGGTCTATTGGGCTATTTTGTGAAATGTTCATATCGTGTTAAGCCGACGAAAAAAACCACCATGTTTTATGGGCCCGACCGACCCACTTTTTGCGATTTTAGGAATTTTGTTTGGATTTTTTTTAGATACACTTTTCTCAAATCATGTAAAATTTCGACAGATTTCCGGCCAAAAACCGGCTGATTTTAAATGATTTGTGAAAAACATTTATCTAAAAACAATCCAAAAATCACAAAAAATGGGTCGGTCGGGCCCGTAAAATAGGGTGCGTGTTTTTTTCATCACCTAAACATGGTTTTTAAAACATCCTGCAGCTAAAACCTGCAAACCCTGCCTGATAGTCAGACTTCATTATAAGAGAGAGAAAAATATGTGTAACAATTTGAAAAAGATCACATAATATTGCTTTAAATATCAAGGGGAAGTTGTCTATCTAAAGAATATTGAACCAATATGCCTGTTGTACTTATTTTAATGCATTTCTCATGGTAATTCAAATTATGGTGATGAAAACATCTTGTGACATTTTTGGACTGTCGTCTGCAGACGCCTGCCGAGTGGAGAGGGTTAACCCTAAACGCAGATGCCTGCCGAGTGGAAAGGGTTAACCCTAAACAGTAACTTCAACATAAACCAAGGCGGCAGTCTTGTGTAATGTTGGTAATAAAAGGTTCACAACGGTGTGAAAAAGTGGAATCGAAGTCGAAACCATTTGACTGGTCAATTCGCATACCGCTATTGATGATGGGGAACTTGGATAAAGTGTACTTTAGGTCCCCTGTTTACATGGTAGAATGGAGTGCCTCGTATCACTATAAGATGCTATTTACTCCATCAAATGGTTGATACATGGCTGGGACCTGGACCTAAAGTACAATTTCTGTGAACTTACCTAAAAGATCTCCTAAATCTTTGAGATTATTTAAATCGTCTGCCATAGACTGTGATAGATCCATTATAAAGTATAGATCTACTGGGAAATCCTCTGCTTGACGGATTGTTAATTGTGGTAATGCTACAGGTACACCTGAAAATACGAAGAACAAATAGTCATTATTCATTAGTCATTAGTCATTAGTCAATACTGTCTATAGTCTATTTATCTATCACAAGACAGTGACGTAACTGTATATTTTACTAATTGCAGCACATAAACGGGCACGACTACTCAAGGCGCTGGCGTATACACAAGCGAGTCTGCCCGATGACTACACCAAAGCTGATTGGTGTGATTTAAACTGAAGCACGTGTAACTATCGTCACGCTGCCATGTGGTAGGTAAATCAGTGTGACTCCATTGCGTTACACAATACATCAATACTGTCTATAGTCTAGACAGTGACTTAACTGTATATTTTATTAATTGCAGCACATAAATGGGCGCGACTACTCAAGGCGCTGGCGCATACACAAGCGAGTCTGCCCGACGACTATTGGTGTAATTTAAACTGAAGCACGTCTAACTATCGTCACGCTGCCATGTGGTAGGTAAATCAGCGTGACTCCATTGCGTTACACAATACATCAATACTGTCTATAGTCTAGACAGTGACGTAACTGTATATTTTATTAATTGCAGCACATAAATGGGCGCGACTAATCAAGGCGCTGGCGTATACACACGCGAGTCTGCCCGACGACTACACCAAATCTGATTGGTGTTATTTAAACTGCAGCACGTCTAACCATCGTCACGCTGCCATGTGGTAGGTAAATCAGCGTGACTCCATTGCGTTACACAATACACGACGCTGCGTGAAACCCCCGCGCAGTGGGGTGTGATGGTGCATGAATAAGTTCATGTTTATTCATGACCTGGTCAGCGCACACTCTTAAACTGTTTTGTTTTTCAGTCTTCACATTGAGCGCCCCTCACAGGGGCCGTGTGAAGACAGGACGGATTCGGTCTAACACATCTTTTGGCATATTCTCAGTGTATTCTACGGTCTTGGGAGGAGATTTGAAAATAAAAATCTTGTTTCAAAATCTCTGAGAGTACCTTTAAGTTGCACTATGTTAATCCCAGATTTCCAAAAAAATGATATTACCAAGTATGTGCAGTGTGCGGCCTGTTTGATGAGGAGGTGAGTCACGCATATGATGCACACATCCCTAGGGTGGTTCTCAAAAGGGTACCGGTAATTATATAAACTATAGGAAGAATTTGGAGAGATAAAGCACCGCACAGTGGATCAATAAAATGTCATATATTTTATCATGACTAGCTACATGACGGTAGAGAGGGGAGATTTTCAGTTATGTGGACGAGGAATTTTGAGTGTTACGCCAACAATTCCAATACAAATCATTGCCTATTATATGGCAGACTACGATGATCAATCGTGGCGTTCATCAGGTATGACGTAAACTTATGGCATAATATTTCACTGATATATTGGGTGATTATATAGACCATAGCATTTAAGGCTATTAGTTTATATGTTGTGTTTTAATCAAACAAATAAAAACAGATTTTTCAGAAACCTTTCACAACTTTCTAAGTCTATCTCAAGAATTACTGAACCAATACTAGGCATGTTTGTACTTATTTTAATGCATTTCTCATGGTGATTCCAAATATGGGGCAGACATTCAATAATGTTGACATTTTGTAATCATCTCGTAAAATGTTGGAACTGTCGTCTGCAGACGCCTGCCGCATGCAAAGCGTTAAACCAGCCCTATGGAAACATAATTTCAGGTGAAACCAACTTAAAATTTGAATAATGAAAATGATATATTTAGAAACATACTGATGAAATCTGACTGACCAAGTCATGATGAAATATTAGTTGGAGAGTCCCAATTATTCATTTTCGGTGAACATATTTTAATTCCAAAATAATTACTTACAAATCATCTTATAAAACACCTTCAGGCACATTGGCCCTATCATTAAAAAAATGCATAAGCAATTTAATCTCAACCTTTTAATTAGATAACGATATCAAAGTATGACAAATAAATTGTCCATTTTCATATAATATATGGCCACGCGTTTTGAGTTGGGCCCGCAAATAGGTGGTGTTGTAACATTTGCTCGACCAACATACAAATTATTCGGGGTGTAAAATATTAATTACAAGTGCTATACTGTCATATTTGGTACCAATTTGAAGGGAATATTCATACCAATAACTCTAAAGTCAAAAATATGCTTTATGATGACTTATTAATTAGTAATTAGTAATTAACTAACTCCGATTAGCCATTTTTGCATGGTGGTGGAGGAGGGGAGCATGAAGAGGGGAGCATAAATTTTGGGCAATTTCCAAAGAAAGCTCAAAATAGGTCATAATATGTTACAGTCAATTGTTTAATTCAGTTATTAACTTATTACTTACTTATTATAAGGTAATAAACAGGTTACTAATTAATTATCTCAATTTAACTAATTAATTAACTAATTATTCTAACTTAATTATTAAGATAATGCTGCATTTAAAATTTGCGACACATATTTTACGGTGAGAAGATGATCGCACAAAATTACTATACTAAACATTACCCCTGACAAATTATATATCACTGGAAAGCTCTAACTGTGAAGAGTTGAAATATGCACACTTTTCTGGCATAGGGTATACCAGTCTCTCTTAATCAAAATTTCAAAATGTCCTTTTAAAAATTAAAAAAATCCACACATTTTGATCTCAAGCCTTTTATGACTTCCCCCTACACCTATTCTGATTGTATTTTTGGATTCCTGAGACAATTTCCTTTCCAAAAATGTATACTTTCATGGGGGTTGGATGTCAAACAACAAAAATATACCAAATTGAAAAAAAAGTGCGCGATTTCTGGAAAATCATACCATGTTTTTACGGAAATGGGTCCACCTCAAAACGCGTGGCCATAATACCTTACAGTCAATTGTTTAATTCAGTTATTAAGTTATTACTTACTTATTATAAGCTAATAAACAGGTTACTAATTAATTATCTCAATTTAACTAATTAACTAACTAATTGTTCTAACTTAATTATTAAGATAATGCTGCAATGAAAATTTGCGACACATATTTTATGGTGAAAAGATGATCGCACAAAATTACTATACTAAACATTACCCCTGACAAATTATATATCACTGGAAAGCCCTAAGTGTGAAGAGTTGAAATATGCACACTTTTCTGGCATAGGGTATACCAGTCTCTCTTAATCAACATTTCAAAATGTCCTTTTTAAAAACAAAAATTCCACACATTTTGATCTCAAGCCTTTTATGACTTCACCCTACACCTTTTCTGATTGTATTTTTGGCTTCCTGAGACAATTTCCTTTCCAAAAATGTATACTTTTATGGGGGTTGGATGTCAAATAACAAAAATATACCAAATTGAAAAAAAATGGTGCGATTTCTGGAAAATCACACGATGTTACAGAAATGGGCCCACCTCAAAACGCGTGGCCATATGCGTTTTGCTGATTAGAATATAATATACATGTAGGCTAAATTTGTGGAAGACACAAAATTATTAGAAATCAAAGTTACGTGTAGGAGAGAACCAATCCAATCTGCTGTGGCTATCATCCAGAGAACAGGATACTACGAATCAAGTATCACCGGCCTTAATAATAAATAAAGGGTGAGGTTGCTACTGACCTTACTGGAGGAATTAACCATCAAATGTCAAATATTGTATATACTATATCACCAACGATTATTAGTAGAGAGAGGATGGGAGTGGTAGTCATCATATATTTTTAATCCAACTATTTCTATGACGCGTACGTCTGGTGTGGTATATACGACTATTATAGGCGATTAGATTTGACTATGGGTCAAGAGGGGAAAACACTGGTCTATCGGTCAAAACAAACCAGAGTATGACAAAAGATGGTTCGAAAGTTACCAAATGTTTTGAATGGTTTTTTTATGAGAAATTTTGTGATTTTGAAATATCCTGGACACTCTTTCTTGCAGAAAATACATTCCAGACAAAAATCAGCCACTTATCCCTAATTGAAATGTCTGTCCGCCCGCCCATAGAACATTTTCATTTTATATTTTTGTAACATATAAGAGCGCAGATGGTATTGTTTTGCATGGGATTGTGTGTGGTGTTTTATGTTGAACTCGAATTTGTATTAAAGGTTCAGTGTTCAATCCATTTTTTAAAACAATTTGAAGATAAAATAACAAGATTAATGGGTGGCTCCAATGGTTCAAGAGCCAGGAAATATTTTTCACAAGCAAATATGAACTCTGTATGTTTATCGCAATCTCTAATTACTTCAAATATTGTTTTAACTTCTTGCTATAAATCCCTGTTTATTTCCTTAAAGGTGTATGTTCCGATCACCCACTTTTTTGTCTATGATTATTTTTTCACATCAAGATATTTTGATATCAGAAGAATCCTCATATTTTTCTCATCATGTCAGTAAATTCTTAGGGGCCAGACATGTTCCATTTAGAAATTATAGGCTAAAATGTGGTGAATTGCCGCCAAAGGTGGCTATAAACCACACGCCAGTTTGTGTACTACTCAATGGGCAAATTTCTGGTGACCTTGTACTTCTAAAATAAGAACCATTGGAGTTATGCAACTCAAACTTTGGCATGTAACATTTTAAGGATGACCTTTCATGTAAAATAGAAAACATCAAGTTGAAAATCGGGCCAGCAATCAGAACATCTACCTTTAAACTAGTATTATATATGTTGTATATAGGATAGACGGAAATACTATGAAATAATCATGAAAATGGGTAAATTTATACAATATAACAGGAAATGTTAGAGTGAAAGTTCATGTTGGTACCTCCAACAAGTGAAAGTTCATCAACAGGAAAAAATGAAAGTTAATTAACAGGAAATGTTGTTTCCAAAATGTGACACAAATAGCGATGTTACAGTAAATTTTCATTGAAGTGAGCAGTAACTTAAAGGTAGATGTTCTGATTGCTGGCCCGATTTTCAACTTGATGTTTTCTATTTTACATGAAAGGTCATCCTTAAAAATGATGCATTCCAAAGTTAAGTTGCATAACTCCAACGGTTCTATTTTTAGAAGCACAAGGTCACAAAAGATTTGCCCATTGAGTAGTACACAAACTGGTTGGTGGTTAACCACCTTTGGCAGTAATTCATCACATTTTAGCCTATAATTTCTAAAGGGAACATTTCTGGGCCCTAATATTTTACAGACATAATGAGAAAAATATGGGGATTCTTCTGATATCAAAAATATCATGATGTGAAGAAAAAAATCATAGCAAAAAAAAGGTGATCAGAACATACACCTTTAACAAAAAGGAAAACAAAAAATATGAATTTTTAAACTGGTTTTAAGCCTACAAGTACAGTATATGGTGCCAATTCATTGGATTCAAATGTTTACATTATAATTGTCATAAAACAAATCCACACATAAATTCCCATTTCTTTGTATTTAACATCCTCCATTCTACAAAATGTCCACAAATAGCATCTCATCCTTCGAGAGTAAGAAATCTGGACTCAAAAGTGTATGTGATGCAGCTCATCAAAAAGGGGGACTTTGCAGCTGTGTGTTTTTCAAGATATAGATGAAAATGGACAGGAAAAAACACTTCTTTAAGCTGTATTTAATATTTTGAACTTGGCAATTGTCCCCATCCCATTATTACAGTTATAGTTCTGGCAACTCTCCCTCTTTTGGTACCTCCAACAATACGATATTAATTTCTTTTAATACCTCGCTTTGCTCTCATTCAATACCTTATTCACTGCAAAGCGAAACCTGACCCTAGCATTTAGTTAAATGCAAGTTGAAAATTTAGAACCAGAAGGAATTTTATGTAATAGGTTTGGGTGTTTTATAGTAAGGTTATCTGCCCAATCCTCTATTAGCCTACCACAACACCGCCATCGAGTGGGAATGAAACACAAAGAACCAGGGAAGGGGGTACAAGGAGGGACCAAGCAATTCATGGTATTCTTAATAATAATCTTGTCTAAAAATCAAAAATGTGTTTAGCCTCAAATTACTCATGTAAGTTTAGCACATTGTTACGTTTGATGGCAGAAATATGTACTTGCAAATGTACATCCATGAGATGGTGCAACTTTACACCTTTTGCTGCGCAACTTTAAACCTTTAGCACATAAAACATTCCATCCTGTCAAACAAAAATCTATCAAATATAATTTTGAAATATGCACGCATAGGCCTACAATGTATCTTGGTGATGTCTTTTCACTGTTCCCTACAATGCCAGTATTAATGAAAGTGTTAAACATGCTCCTAGCCACATACCAATTGGATAATATCTGAGACTTCAAAATAAACATTTGGGGTCAAATTATAGAATGACTCATTTTTCCAATCTATTGCCTTATTTGCTCAAATCTCTAGCTAGAACAGTATTACGGTTTTGACAATTGTTGAGATACGCACTATGAAAGGGCAAAATCCTGGCTTTTTGTTTGGTAGCCCAAAATATAAAGTAAATATAAAATGCAGTGATTATATTGATATTATGCTTTGGAAAGCATACTTCTTATGGATTTCAGTGTAGCAAATGTACGTCACACTCATTGTCGGTATATTTATTCCGAGATTGAAAAGTGGTCATCTATATTGTTTTTCACCCTCTCCTGCTAATTCTGTATATCCATTCTTAAAACCCACTTTTTCCATTTTAAAAATCTTGATAATTTAAGCACAAAGATCCCCTTTTTAATTATATTTCTGTAAAAATTTCTCCAAAATTTGCCATAATTTTAAAAACATCTACAAAATTGTCTATAAGGCAATGAAAAAAAGAAAACCTGTTCTACGGGCCCGACCGACCCAATTTTTTTTAGAAATGGTTGAAAATAATGTTCATGTACAAATGAATACCGACCCAAACAATGTTTTTGGTTTGTCAAAATATGGCAACATTTTTACAGATATTTTTGCTTTTATGGTCATTTTGGGGGGGAAAACATTTTTTTTTAAATAACATTTTTTTTAAAAGAAGAAAATAAAAGGCAGACCGACCCAACCTGTGTGTTATGTTTGCCCGTAGAACAGGGTTTCTTTTTTCGTGGCCTAATATAAAATATTTCCCCAAAATTAACCATAATATTAAAAAGAATCTTTAACATCAGTGGATTTGTTTTTAATCCAAAATGCACACATAATGGGTTGGTGGGGCCTGCAAAACAGGTTATTTTGTCCCCACGTTATTAAAGCCTTGTAAACATTCAGCTCATTTGCAAAGTAATAAGCTTGCTATGAAATTTTATTTGCACAAAAAAATCATCCCTTTCATAATATTATTATTGCCCAATTTCATTTGGTAGCTGATGCTTTAACATAAATGTTTTAATCTAAAGCTGCATGCAAATTCACCTCTCTTTTACAAGCAGTTGTAGCAGAAACCTCCGGGGACCACTCAAGTCAAAAACAAAATGGAGGGAAGCACCACCCACCAATTTACCAAAGTGGGGCCTCAGGAGCTGATTGTATTCATTTTTTTTTAAACAATCCTAAATAAATTGATAACCAACGACGATCATTCGTGACCCGTAATATCGTCAATGGTACAAGAAGTCAAATTAGAAACCATATCTTTCTGATGCCTGCATAGTGCATAGCATTTTTATAAAATGAGGGGTAGGGCGAGGGGGCCTTCGCATTTATCAATGGGTACCTTTTGGTATAGATCACATATTGCTGGGTACACCTGCCCCGTTTAAATAAATGTAAGTCACAAAGGTTTACAATTTAGAAAATTTGGATGTAAAAAGGTGAATAAACTCTGGTTTGAGATAGAGAAATTTAATCTCATTGATGTAATCGTAGATGTTACTGATTCCCATCTGTTATGCTTTTTTTTTGCTGATTTGACATGAATATCACGCTAATATAACATGAGGATATACACATTAAAATTCATATGTATTCACATTTCTGGCATTCAATTCATGTCCCTGACTTTGAGTGGCTTCTTGATTTCTTGGAAGTCAATAATTGACAATACTATTTACAGGGTGTCCCAAATGTTCTGATATCTTTTTAAAGCTTTATATCTCCAGTAAAATATCAACAGTATAAAACTGAAAACATGATGCTGAATAGGTGACACATGATTATGCCATAGGAGTCACATCAGTGCTACATGGGAGTCACATGGGCGCTACATGGGAGTCACGTAGGCGCTACATGGGAGTCACGTAGGCGCTACATGGGAGTCACATGGGTGCAATATGGGAGTCACATGGGAGTCACATGGGCGCTACATGGGAGTCACATGGGTGCTACATGGGAGTCACATTGGTGCTACATGGGCTCTACATGGGAGTCACATGGGTGCTACATGGGAGTCACATGGGCGCTACATGGGAGTCATATGGTAGCTACATGGGAGTCACATGGGTGCTACATGGGAGTCATATGGTAGCTACATGGGAGTCACATGGGCGTTACATGGGAGTTACATGGGTGCTACATGGGAGTCACATGGGTGCTACATGGGAGTCACATGGGTGCTACATGGGAGTCATATGGTAGCTACATGGGAGTCACATGGGCGTTACATGGGAGTTACATGGGTGCTACATGGGAGTCACATGGGTGCTACATGGGAGTCACATGGGTGCTACATGGGAGTCATATGGTAGCTACATGGGAGTCACATGGGTGCTACATGGGAGTCATATGGTAGCTACATGGGAGTCACATGGGCGTTACATGGGAGTCACTGTGGCGCTACATGGGAGTCACATGGGCGCTACATGAGAGTCACATAGGCGCTACATGGGAGTCACAAGAGTGCAACATGGGATTCACATGGGAGTCACATGAGAGTCACATGGACGCTACATGGGAGTCACATGGGTGCTACATGGGAGTCACATGGGTGCTACATGGGAGTCACATGGGTGCTACATGACAGTCACATGGGTGCTCCATGAGAGTCACATGGGCCTACATGGGGGTCACATGGGCGCTACACGAGAGTCACATGGGCGCTACATGGGGGTCACATGAGTACTACGTGGGAGTCACATGAGTGCTACATGGACGCTATGTGGGAGTTACATGGGCGCTACATGAGAGTCACATGGGTGCTACACGGGAGTCACATGGGCAGACTACATGACTATTATCTTACCTGGTCTGGTTTTAATTACAACTTTTTGTGGCGATACTTGAACTATATTTTCCTTAGTGCCCTTTTCACTCAATGATTCATTCTGAAATATCAAATACAAAACAATAACAATTAATCATATTTCATCATATACTTACATATACTCATAAATACTGCTATACTATCACATTAACTTAACGATTTATTACACATCGGTATATTATATAACAACATACCCATATGGCACATTGTTAATAAGTCAACCAAGCAAGACATCCTTCTGAAATATTATACATTGTACATTGTAGATATAATACCATATAAAACTACATATATCCTCAATGACCCTAAACCCCACGGGGTTAAACTATCAGGGGGGAAGCATGGAAAAAGAAGACGGGCATAACAGGGTCAACCAGCGCCAGGATTTGAACCCGGAGCCAAACCGCCAGCGTCAGGATTTGAACCGGGGGCCACACCGGGTGGGAGTCCTGGCGATTTAGCATCACTCCACTGGGGTACATGTATTTCTCCTTATTAAAACAGCTTTTCCATGTCTAAAGATAGCCATGCATGATCGCCTATTCATTACTTCATGAATAATCGCGATAGCTGCGTACCAAGTGCGATTCAATCAAATTAATTGTTAGATGAGAACGTGCACGCCAAGCGCAAGTTACTAATAATTGCCTGAAAGTACTGCGTCAAAGTTTTTAATTGTTTTGCTCATTGACCGACCAATCAAATTAACGCCTCACGCCCCTAAACTGAATATTTAATGAGTTATGAGGAAACACGATTAAAGCTTATTTCTGATTGGTTGAATGATAAAAATATTAATGAGGGGATGACCCGACTTGGACTGTTTCAATAACTAAGAAGGGGAGGACAAAATAAACAGAAAACTAATTTATTATTAGCAAGATTATATCGGTACAAATCAACGATTTGGATAATATGCATCTTTTTCAGTAATGAATGAGAATAATGAGTAATGACTTAACAATTATTTTCATGAATTTGTTTTGAAATCCTTGGTTGTTGTTCTGGTCAATTGGAATTGTCCCTCGGGGGCTGCGCCCCTTTGGGACAATTCCTCAGACCAGAACAAAAACCTTTGATTTTAAAACAAATTCACAAAAACAGTTGTTACGCAGTCATTATTCTCTAATTAAGAGCCTGAAACAACGAGGGCTACCAGCACTGTGTTGCTATTGAATTTGTTGGAATTGGCAGTTTGGGTTAAAGTGGCATTAGAGATTGCAGAGAAAAATGAATTATTTCAATAAATAAGGTACGTAGGTGCCCTGAAATGTAACAATTTATGGGAAAAGGGTTCAATAATGGCACTAGCTAGAATGCTAGATAGACATTTGGATGAAGCAATAAATGTGGCGAGTGGTGCTGCTAATTTTGATGTGATTTACATCGAAATCACCAAATCATGATAGACGGCAAATTTAGGTAAACAGCTTTAGATGGTAGTAAATTTAGTCATGCCGAAGTATTATGTATGCAAAAAAAACTGATTTCCAGGAAAATGTAGGGAGCCCTCCCATACGTATTCTCTCAGTGCCCCTTTCAAATACATCCTTTTACAACAGACAGACCCATTTGTGCTCTAATTCCAACTCAATCCTACAACATGTATCAGGATCAAGTCATTTATCAGGATTTATATGCGATATAGACCATGTCATTTAGTATATTGGGAATGTTTTACAGACACAAGGCCATTTCCCTCAAACCCAAAGATTTGCACGTCATGTGTATCGTTACAGACGCTGTAAGTTACTATGATGATCAATCGCCATAAAAAACTACTTATATGTATCCGTGTGAATAAAAATAACCGATGATAGATCAAATGTTTACATGTATTTGAATCAGCTGAATAAGAGACCAATAAATCCCTAACTCTAGATCACCACATGGCAACCGATTTCTTTTCCGACCCCCAACAGAAAGGTCACCCCGTATACGGGGTGGAAAAACACAATCTCATTTTTTTCCTAACCCTATATAACATTATAGAGCAATCCTACCCCATAACAATTATGGGGTGCAAAAAATGTAATCAGGTTTTTTTCCTACCCCTATATAACATAATAACATATAGGGGGTGGAAAAAAACAATCTCATTTTTCTTCCTACCCTAGTTATAACCAGGTGTGATGTGCAATTAACCTGTAAAGCAGCAATGTGTTGAAACACAAGCGCTTATTTGGTGCCCACGTTGAGCACTTAATTAGTATGCCCAAAATAGCGAGCAATTTGATATTGCGCATGATATTACCAATTCCAAAACCAAGTCACGATTATGCCCCATATCAGAAGAGTCTGCGGAAAAGCCATTTTGGATTTAAACGGAAGAATATGGCCTGTTTTTGTTTTTTTGTGATCATTTTAAAAGTAAAGGGCCACTGCTGAATTGGAAATGTCATTAGACAACATTTTTGTCAATTGTTTACTAATTCTATATGAAAAGCACATAATGAATGCAATCATATTGCAAAGTTTGAGTTAACTTGTTTCAGCAGGGGTTCTCATGGTAGATACAAAATTTCGCTGAAATAATTTCGCTGAAATTTCCCCATAGAAAAGTATACCATTTCTTGGATTGTTCACCACTTTTAGAGAGAATTCACTACTTTTTCGTTTGTAGCCTCTAAACGAAATATCTTCCGAGCCTTAAAGGGGCATTAAGAGATGTGGTGGAGGCAGCGCCCTCAATTACAAAAATATATGCTAAAAATTGGGATTTGTATATTTTTACAATTGTACTGCATGTATGAACTTACACCTATAAGGATTAAGAAAAAGCAGCCCTCTTTGTACAACAAAACGTAGATTCAAAAATGCTGGTAGAGCCGCAACCAGCATTTTACATGGTTAAGGGTGGTATTCCAACAGAGTTTAAAACATTGTTTTTATTTTATCAAGTTTTGCTGGGTTTTTTTTAGTAGAAACAACAATAATGGCAGTTTTTAATGTTCATCTTGAATTCTGAAGTAAATTAATTAAAATAAAAAAAATTCAACATGACATTGTGTCCCTTTAAGTTTAGCCCGGATTGGTTTTCATCTTATTCTTAGAGCCAAAATCTCAATTTGGATAGGGAAAAGTTAAAGAGGCACCCGGCACCAAGAGATACGTATGGGATTGCGCCCTCAATTTTTCTGGATTTTTTTTTTTTTGCACCTAGGTTATACTTAGACATATACTAACTACCATCTGAACGAAACCGTTACCTTAATTCGCTGTCTATCGTGTAAATATCCTGATTTGGTAATTTCGATGTATTATCTGCATCACTCACCACATAACTTGCTTCAACCAAATTTCAATTTAGCGCCATTATTCAATCGTTTTCCCATAAATCATTACACTTCAGGGTTCCTACATACCGTATCTATTGTAACAATTCCTTTTTTCCAAATTTCATTTTTTTTCTCGGCAATCTCTCAATGCCCCTTTAATTTGATTGAATCATACACACCTGTGGGTGAGACTTGTAACTAGACTAGTTTAGTGCATTGCATTCAACAACTGCACCAAATGGTTGATAAGTGTCACGCTTTTAGAATTATTGACGGAAAGGTAACGTACAACAAAGGGTTGACCCAATTAAAGGGTAGATCTACATTGTGTCCCTAAAACTGGTGCTGGTGAATGTTTCTATCATTTAATTGTCAGCACTTGCTATCAATGTTTGTATGAGCTTCAAGGTACAAATTAGCTTTCTGTTTATTTAAACATATTTGTTTGGTTCTGTTTTATTTTTCAATCAAGACAGTGTTGATTGACCGCACATAGATTCACAGAAACTAATGGTGGTTTGGCAAAGTACATTTCAATCAGTCGATACAAGAATGTGGACTAAGATAAAGTTATAAAGATCTTGGATAGGATCCTCTTTGGGTTTATTGGGGGTTAAGGTGACCATTTACGTTAGAGCTAATAAGCAGCCACAACTCACACTATGGGTGCTGTAACAGATAACAAAGAGTATAGGATCCAATTCTATCGTCACATTTACAGAATTCCAAGCTGTCAAGTCACTGTTCTGTTCAAAACCTTGTTCTTTTTCTGGCCCTTCAGCATGTATGAAGTAAAACTGTACAATGGTTGCATATAATTATAGGAAGTGTTGTTTTATACCTGTTCAGGTGTAAGAGCACTTTTAAGGTTATGATAGATGTGTTTTTGGCCCTTGAACATGTTTAGAGCAGACTGCCCAAAGGATATACATAGTAAGTATTATTTTATACTGTACATGCAGAAGGGCCAGATGGAGATATAATGTTTTGACAGAACAGCGATGATATATAATGCTAATTGAAAGGCATCAGCCACCCCGAGGGGGTCACTCACATATAACAGTGCGTCGCATCCGCGTTAATAAAAACGTCGAAAATGGGTCGGATTTTGAGTATATAGCGTCGTCGACGTTTTTTAAAATAAGGGGTCATTTTTTGGCTCTTTCGACGTTTAGGGGTTCATTTTCAAACCATAGTTTTCGCCATAATGGGTCAAATTTTCTGGGTATAAATCGGCCGGTAAAAAGACGTCTGTTTTCGTGCAACCCCTCTGAACTAATACGGGAACTAAAAAATATCATCCTCACACAACAACGCGAAAGCAAATGCCTCACGGAAATGTATATGTGGCGTCTGTCTGATATTGGCATATTGGACACGTGAAACGTGCGTATGAGACTATTGGCCATCGCTGGTTCCCGGGCTGGTTCCCACTCTCAATATTTCGCGTATACCGGCCGATGAACAAAGCTGCAAGTCACATGGAATCGGGCATGGAATAAATATAAATTCTACACGGAAAATATTCCAAAGTAAAACGTCGGTAAGTCGGGCGGTAATTACACACAGTTTTGCTTACTCATAAAAGTATAAAATGGAAGGGATATCATGGATATCATGAATAATTGTGCATTGAAATGTACTATGAGTTTTTAACACTTGACGCCATTACGCCATTATGGGTATGAAATGATAACACTTGACGCCAATAAGGGTATCAAATTAACTTCCACCAGTTACGCCAATATGGGTCAGTTTTGAGGGTTGATTAACAAGCATGGGTAGCACTTTTATATGTGAGTGCACCTGAAAATTCAAAATAATTATTATCTTGTGTTGAGAACGATTAATTTTGTTCTAAAAGTGAAATAAATGAGTGATTGCACATGATTATTCGATGAAGCAACTGACATTTGAAAGCTATCCTTAATAACTGTTAAATGCAAACATAAATTTCTTATTCTGAATATGACACATTCAACTTTTTTCATGGATGCACTGTACATTTTATAGAATCGTTCTTAAATAGCAATTTTGCACTTAAGTAGCACTCGTCGAAAACGCAGCCATGCATCCTATTAAGACATCATTTTAGTGAAAATACAGCGGGCTTTCACTAAGTGGTCTTAACACATAGATGGGCCCAGCACAGCATACAGAACACACACACCCCCACACACTTACACCCGGCCTAGTTTTGAACATGAATCTTGGCTCGTGACTAATTTATCAATCAATACCACGTTTAAAGACAGCTGCATAGCTTAAAGAGGATTCAACTATTGTGTCGAGATCGTATCAAGATGAGACGGGTTCACATTACACATTTAATTGTCTTATGTGAGTAATTGCTATTTAAGAGAAACATTAAATTCTGCCAGTCGAGAGGATCTTAGGTTTTTTTCCCCTCCGGTACTTAGTTTCTTCACCATTGCAAAATATAAATTTCCCCCTTTCTAATCTAACTTCTTTCACATTTTTCTTCTCCTTCCCCTTTTTCTCCCTTTTTCATCCTCTTTACACCTACCTTCCCCTTTCTCTCTCTCTTTCTCCATTTTTCAAAAGTGTTGAGTGTTTTCCCTACCCTCAAAGCAGGGCATTTCATCAATGATACAATTTATTTAGACCATCAGGGGAATTTGTAAGCTACATTTTGATACCCAATTTGCAACCGAAGACTGTTTGTTAATCGTCCGAGATACCATACAAAGCCATCCTCTCTTATTTTAATAAATATTTAAAAATTCTCGACATATGGGTTTATGTATCATATTCTCCACAGAATTTAGAACACAGTTTTCGCAGAGGCAATCCTAACTGTAATTGTGATTGTCCACCCTAACCCAGATGGCTCCATACTAACAACACCACCATATCCAACAAAATCCAACAACAACAAAATGCCTTCCCCACCATATCCAACAGAATCCAACAGTTGGAATTTGTTGGATATAGTAGTCCACACAGTAACAATAATCAATACTCTCTATGCACAAAGCACTAAATCCAACAGAATCCAACAGAGTTATGTATTGAGTAAACCACTGTATCCAACAAAATCCAACAACTGTCTAAGATAGGTTTACCACTGAATCCAACAAAATCCAACAAGATAATTGTGTATTTTAGAATAAATAGGTATGTTAATTTTGTTTTGTTTTGGGTTTCTTTTATTTGGGGAAGGGGGATTTAAAATGTTTAGCAATTTTGGGGGTCATTAGGTACCCATGCAGGAGTATTGTGATTTTTTAGAATTGTCTGTTGTTTCTTTTGCATCTTGCTACTGGGTTTATTATTGGTATTTATTGTGATTCTTGCTTTTGTTTTTGATTGCATTCGGCTCAGTTGTAATTACGAACGTCACAATAAGTCACACGTTTACATAATAAGAGTTATCTATAATAATATAGAAACCTTGTTATCATCATTGCCAATGCTCTCATGACTAGGACATATTGTCTCAGCCTGTTTTTGTTTGTTTATAATTATTATTATTATTTATTTATTTTGGTTTCTTTTTGTGTTTTTTGTGTGTATTTTTTTGTGGCTATGACATTATTCGAAGAATAAGTCTTTGCCATTTTTAATTTTTTTTGCGTGGCTTGGACAACTGAAAAAATAAATAGTCATAAAAGTGTATAAAAAATAAAAAGTGAATAAAACAGTAAAAACAGTAAAAAATGGTAGTCCTTGCCTTTTTTTTATGTGTGACTTGCCGGGTGTAGATTTGTCTCTAAAAATGACAATCTCACCGCATATATTTCATGGCTTGCCACAGGCCTGAAACCTATCTCTGAAAGTCCAAGTTTCAGCCTAACACGCGCTCGTATTTAGTGTCCGCCACCATGTGCAGCCAAGAAGCACGGAGCCGGTGGTCTACATAGATTGATGCTGCAGACCTTGCAGCCATATCTGGAAGTAGGTGTGTTTCCAGCGGCGTTCTTGCGTCCGGTCTCCTTACACACCCGACATTGGCGAGCATTTCTGATAGGCATCTTTTCGCTCATGTGGCCGGTGCCAGCACCATGATGAGCCGGTAGGGGCGTATATTTAGCTTGTGGAACTTGCCGAGGTGTTGTTCCCTGGATAAGTCCCTTGGCTACTTCCATGACAAATTTTGAATGACTCAGGGCGGAACTTTGGTCGTCAAGGCGGTCGTCGTCAGTGGTGACTTTCTTGGCTGGCGCTGGATGGTGCCATTTATAGCAGATCCATGCATTGCAGATGGCGATGTCAATGATGTAGTACAGTAACTTTTTCCACCATTGTTGTGCCTTCCTGGAACAGGAGTAATAAGATCTTAGTTGATCACCCCTGTCCACGCCTCCCATGAATTTGACATAGTCAACAGCCTGTCGTGGTGCAGTGACAACTAAGGGTGTTCTGTAAGGTCGACCATCCTCCCTCACGTTTCTGGTAACGACATCCCCGTTTGAGTTGGCTGTCGGTTTGGTTCTGTAGCCTTGATGACCAGAGCTAAGCAGCTGCATGGTGGAGGAGTCTCTCCACAAAGCCGACGTAAACTGACCAAGTTGCCGAGTGAAGAAGGTCCCTCGTGGAGCCTTGGCCAGCCGTTTAAGCTTGAGGTGGTTGTGAGGGTTTCTGGTTGGGTTGGGCAGGAAATCAACCGGCAGCCCCTTCCTATTGGTCTTGATGGCCCCAGTGAGGTATGTGCGTTTGGCCAGGAGTCGCCTTGCCAGATCCATAGACGTGTATAGCCTGTCGGTGAACAGGTGATGGTATTTGCCTGTTATCCGTTTTGCCACGTCCAATGTGATGTCCACCATCTTGCTGGCCTTTCCCTGGTTAAATGGGTGCGGAATAAAGTTAACCATGTAACCTGTGATAGAATCGGCGAGGGCATACAGCTTAAAACCAGCCCGAATAGGCTTTAACGGCATGAAAAACTTCTTGACTTTTGCTTTGAAGCCAGAGTACTTCACCATTGCTTCATCAATCGATAGGCAGCGGCCGAGGTTGAAGTTAGCCTGTGATGTCTGCAGCACTTTGTCCCAGATCGGTTGTAGAGGATACAGTGGATGCTTACGCATCCACATGTACTGATGTTGTTTACTCTCATACAAGTCCGGATCCTCTTTCGGGTAACGCTCGGGGTTGGTGTCCGGATCACTGCAGGCGAGGAATTCACTTAACTTCTCAAAGCGTGTTCTGGCCATCGTGCTGGTGATGAGTAGGTTGCGGTATCCAGGTTCAGTAGACCAGTAGTCGCCAACGTAGGGAACCCGTACTAGGCCCATCACCAGCCTAATACCAATCCATGCTTGGATCTCGGATGCGGAAGTTGATCTTTTCCCAGCCTTGGTCAACTTGCTGCTGGTCCACGCTGCCATCTGGATCATCAGCGCAACTGGGAAGAACTTCAAGAAGTAATCCACTGGTCTATCGAGTACTCCAAATGTTGGCCCAGTAGGCGTAGGCCCAGCAAAGCCCTCCACATCGACATCCTGAAGTGAGCGACTCCACCCGAACTCATCTGGAGGATACACCTTCTGGCCCCTGCTTGGTGGATCGGGGTCATTGTCTGAATCAATAACAGGCGGCCGCCGTACTCTCTTTCTGCCTCGTGGTAGTGCCCTGGCAGTGCTCGAAGATGATGGTTGTGCATCTGACTTAGAGGCTTCCGAATCATGTTGTTCCTCATCAGTGGGTTCCTCATCAGTGGGTTCCTCATCTGTGGCGAGAACATAATCATCGTCGTCATCATCATCAACATCTTCATCAGTGGTCGGTTGATGGTCCGCTTGTTGATCATCAGCTGATGAAGCCGCGTCATCGGGCGCAGAAGCTGCGTCGTCCGTTGATGGTTGAGCGGTACTTTTGCCAGATGGAGGATGAGTATTTTCGTTGTCTGAGAATCCGAACATGGTGTGCGTGCGACCCTCTTTAAACGCAACATGCACGCGACCTTGTTTCTTGGACTTGGTGGAATCCCAGAGACTTTGGAAGTTGTCGTCAGATGACTTCTGGTCGTCAACCTCCTCCGCACTATCAACCCGATCCTCTAAGAATGCCTCCTCTTCAGACTCGCTGATGTTCGACTTGGCCTTGTAATTATGTGTTGACATTACAATGCCCTTATCATTGCAGCTCCGCCGGACTGCCTCCTTCACATGCCCCCTTTCCTCCGTTTCTTTACTGGCCTTGCATCTATCAGATGAATTCTTTTTCTTCTTCTTCTTCTTGTTGATAGAAGAACTTGCGCCTTCATCTGGCGATGCCGTTGCTTGTGGCTTCTTCTTCTTCTTGGCCTTCTTGGCCGTCTTTAGCTTTATTACACCAGATGAACTAGTAGATGGTTCATCCTCTTTCTTTCGCTTTTTGTTCGATCCTCGCATTTGGCTGATGAACACCTCCTGTTCGTCCTCTCGCATTCCTGTATACAACATGAGAAAAATAAATAAAAGGGTTTTGAGTTGGAGATAATATTATAACATTTTGGTCATCTTGATTCTATCAAGAAATCATGAATGATATTATAATTTGCTAGAGTTTACACAAAAATGTTACACAAGGAGCATAGTATTACATGTTTTGTTTCAATGAAAGACTCTATATTTAGAAATGGATGAATTATTTACTATTTTATGAAAACAGAATCTTGGGGTCAATGAGGTAAAGAACATGAACTTGAAAATGATTACAATAATAATAAATGTCTTGACTTTTTACTAATAAAGGAAAGGTTACATGCAAATCAAATTACTAATAATAAAGGTTGCGTAAATCAAATTTCAGAAAATCTGTTTGTATATAACATAAAATTAACTTTTATAAAAATAAGAAGAGATTGTACATACCATACTGCAAGTTCTTCACTTCTCGATTTGACATGCTGATATGAAAATGAAGAGTTCTAATCAGGAAGTATCACCGAGGTTCGATTTCTCGCAAGAGATTATTATCGTTCGCAAACGTAATAACAAACGTTTAGTTTCACCGATACGAAACCGTATTGGTAAAAGCAGGGACAGAGAAGCAGTTTTACAGCCCTTTTATACTATTCTACCACCTCAAAAAATTTACATACTCTTTCACTGGTGTTATTATTTTCCCGCCGAAGTGTATTTCAATATCACATGATTCAAATCTGTATTTCTATTCGGTAACACTTTCCCGCCTATTTAGCACATGGATATTTGTAAAGAGCCAATATGAATATTACATAATTCGAATCCCATCAACCTTTCCCGCTAATTTTGCACATGACATATAGCTCATCAACTCTCCCGCCCATTTAGCACCTGATATTTAAACCCATTAACTTTCCCGCCCATTTAGTTGAGAGCAGCATTGAATAATGTGTTTTGACACCATTGATTGCAGATTCAAGAAAACGGGTGTACATAAATAGAAAAATTCGGCTATATAGTAGTGTCAGCGCAATGATGGTCGATTGTGATGCTATGTGGTTCGGTAGCATTCCTTCAACCAACCAGCCTCATCAAGGCAGCACTGGCTCTAACACTAACACTAACACTAACACTTAACACAACCGTGGGAGGAGTGGATGGAGTATTGAGTAGCTAAATATAAGTTCATGGCACTGCCTGGGGTCAGCCATGCTTCTTCCCCTGAATATGCTCGCCATCCACAACTCAATATTTTTAAATTTATGTTAAATTTGACACCATTGATTGTATATTCAAGGATTCGAGAAGTTCTCTATGGGGGTACCGGCACATTGTAGGACTTGTAATTGTTTTTAATTATTTAATTCCAACATCACAAACACGATCACAATAATTGTGCATCCCCCTCCCCCTCCATATCAAAGTGTCAAAATATGTTTCTACCTGTTTAATACACTAACTACCATATCCAACAAAATCCAACAAATATTTGAATTGAACAAACCACTAAATCCAACAAAACCCATTAGATTACATTACATTACAAATTAATTGTACACACCACCATATCCAACAAAATCCAACAAATATTTAAATTGTACAAACCACTATATCCAACAAAATCCAACGACCCATTATATTACATTACATTACAAATTAATTGTACACACTACCATATCCAACAAAATCCAACAAACATTTAATAACGTTCCACACCATATCCAACAAAATCCAACAATGTATTACTCTACTACCCCACTGAATCCAACAAAATCCAACACAAATAGCTGAAGTGTGCAAACCACTGTATCCAACAACTTCCAACAACATTTCACCTTGTTGGATTTTGTTGGATATGGTGGGGTTAGGGTTAAAAAAGGTCCTGCAACTTGCATACCGTTTATACTTTTGAAAATATGCGGAGGAGGGAAAGTGCATAATTTCTTCTATTCTTTACATATTCTTTATATTTTGCTCTATAGCTTAAGATTAGGCTTAAAATGTCAATATTTTTGTATATTTTGTTTCCCAAAAGTGTAGAAACAAAATAATTATATTGCGTGTTTCAAGCTGCAATCCATCGATTTTAAGCCAAAGAATATTGCTAAAACTTCGTCAAAATTTCACTTGCAATATATATACATTGTACATAGGTCTAGATGTCAAAATGGAGAAGTGAGAGGGGGAAAAAAGAAGAAAAAGAAGAAAGACCTACCGACCCTCCAAATTTGTGTCCATTAAGGGGGGGGGGGGGGGGGGGGGGGGGGGGGGGGGGCTTAACGAGTGCATGATGGATTTTCTTTTCATCCTACATGTACCTACCTTTTTAATTAATGTTGTGCTTGGTATTATTTCTATCTCCCCCTGTGAACATCCTCGTAGTCTGAGGTTCTCCAGCGTGTCACAACGATCATAATTACCATTTTTATCAAAATCCTGCAAGGGGACAAATATAATAAACAGAGAAATGTTGATACACATGTTTTATATTTATACCCATACAAATCCAAACATTATTCACAGCCAAAATATGGAAATTATACAACAGATTTTGCTACATTTTTAGTTACTGTAAAACAAGTTAATTTGCGAATTTCGCGAGAAGCTAAAATTTGTGAAATTATATTGCTGCGTATTGATGTGTGTGAAGATGACAGTAGCGGTAGAAATTTTAAGTTCACAAATTAAGTTACCGCAAAACTAGTGATGATTAGCAATTCGCAAAAAAAAAGTTGCCGCAAAATTAACTTGTTTTACAGTAATTGGTCCAATCGATTTTGTTCGCTTTGTTAAAAACAAACTGGGTCAAAAAAGTGAATTTTGTGATTTTCTCAAAAATAAACATTTTTTAGTCAACAGGGTTGGTTGTAGCCAGAGCATTTTGAGTGACGGGCGCAATATTTCGCTATTTGGTTACACAATTCTCGCGGCTCAGGAATGGAATTTTTTAGGCTTTTTTAATGCACTTTGAGGGTTCCTGCCACATAATTTCTTGTTTTATGAGGCAGTTTAATGATTTTATCCACAAATTGTAAAAAAAAGGGGCTACAATCCTGTTGACCAAAAATATTTATTTGATGAGAAAATCACAAAATTCACTTTTTTGACCCAATTTCTTTTGAACAAAGCGAACAAAAATGATTTTGAGTAAAAAAAATTGGATTTTCGAATCCATTTTCTTCCCAAAAATTTACACTTTTATATGCATTTGATTAATAGTTCAATACATAATTACAGCACTCACAAAATTCAAAAAATCAAATCAAAACTTCCATGAGTCCCCCCCCCCCCCTTAATTGCAATGCAATACCTCACTGCAATGCACAGTAAATAATGCCTTATGTTGCCTTGGTCTATCGAGATTTCAGTTCACTATAAATTCATGAATTTTAATGGTTAATTGACAACAATACATTCTCCAAACGTCATCTCATACCAATCATCTTTATGTATGTATCTGTGCTGTATAATTTTCACTGTTTCATTAATAATTCATCTTAATTTCGTTGATTATTTCTACTTTCTGTTATTCACTCGCGATAAACTAAACCAAACAGGCATGTGTACTGTATTACTGTGAAGCACAGTGACATTTCTCATCAGTCATCATCTTACATAGTATTGGCGTATCACTATAGTTTAATCAGTTCAAAATTGGCGAGAAATATTCGGTTTTTATCTCACTGCGAGCAAAAGTAATCCAAGCGTAATGTGCATGATTAGGCAAAACAAAACAAAAAAGTTGACTTGCCCTTTCCGACAGACCTGAATTTTCGGAAATCTAGGGTCGTTATTTTTTATTTTATTTCTTTTTTCTAAAATAAAAAAAAAAATGAAAGAAGCACATAACAATAAAGAAGGTTGAAAACGTGTTTTTGAGTAGTATCTGCTTGTTAAAAATCAAAAAATCAAAAATCAAAAAATCAAAAAAAAATCTTTAAAACGTGTTTTTGTGTAGTATCTCCCTGTTAAGATTTTCAAAAATTAAAAAAAACAAAAAAACAATCCGACCGTCCGACCCACACTCTGACCCTTCAGTCATTTTTTTTTTTTTGCCTTATGGCCACACGCACACGTTACATGCTTATGATGCACAATGCGCTTGTCGCCTTCATGCGCGCCCACATCCTTCTGTATTCATTGGCTGCTGTAAGAAGGCTTCGCCAATTTGGAGCTGATCGAACTATATGCATCTCACTCAAATTAGATTTTTAATCAGCTTCATTCACGCTTTGATGCATTTCAAAATCATAATGTTGTCTGGCTTGATTTAAGCTGCACTCTTCATGTGGAAACTGTGTCACAATAGTAGTCATTAGGACGACTTGATGTCTATATATCTCCATTAACAGTTTCCATGTGGCAGTCGTCTGCAGACGACACTTCCGAATTTCACAAAATGTTTCAAAAATGTCAATATTATAAAATGTCATCACCATATTTGGAAACACCATGAGAAATACATTAAAATAAGTACAAACATGCCTAGTATTGGTTCAGTAATTCTTGAGGTAGACTTAGAAAGTTGGGAAAGGCTTTTCAAACATCTGTTTTGTATGGGAAAACTAATAGCCGTGTGGAAAGTGTTAATTAAGTGAGAATACGCAATCACTACGGAAACATTTTGACATTTGATTCGCTACTGAAGAAACATTTTTGCATTTAAGGAGGTTGCTAAGCCAAAAAATATGATATTTACCAAGTACTGTAACTTTTAAACTATCGATGTAATTTCTATCAAGGTATACATTTTTGGAATGAAAATGAGTCAGAGAATACATATATTCGGTATCAAATTTCACTAAAAATTTTGATTTTGGAATTTTGACCCCAAACAACATAACAAAATCAGTTTTTGGTAAAAAATGCAGCAATTACAACAAAATCATCTAAGACAATTTGCCGAATCGTGCCACGAGACAACCCATCAAGCATGCGACCCATCAAGCATGCGGCACAGCAGCTATTTTGTGGCCATGGAAAAGTTAACAGTTAGGGTTAACTATTGTAAAGGGAGTGTGCAAAGTGTCATTTGAGTAAAAGGGTCGTGATCATGTTTCGATGTACATGAATTACATTAAATCCACAGTCCCACAATATTTGAGCTTGTGGTAGACATAATTCTTAAATAATCCCTTTCTGTCAAACCTGTTTTCCTAAATAACATTGCCATTGTAATTGGAAATTAATGATAACAAATGTTGTTGGCCATGGCAATAGTCACAATGGTATTAAACAAATGGTAGTCATTCCAAATAAGTAATAGTTGTTAGACGAGGACTCGAAGAGTCCGAGTCTAACATTTTACTTGTATGCGAGCCAAAATAGTACCAGCCTGAGGTCTTAATCTATCATTGTTTCTAAACACTATAATTGCATTATTAGCCAGACCAGTAAGATGTTATGACCAACAGGCTGGTATCATTACCCCATACAAACCAAGTCAAAACATTTGTAATAATACCAAGATGTTATGATTATGCTACAACCGGCAGCTATTGTTTATGTAGAGTTTCTAGGATGTGTAATTAACAGCATGAGATACGGCAGCTATTGTTTATGTAGAGTTTCTAGTACATGTAACGTAGGTCACCCCAAAAAAAACCCATTGCAAATGAAATCCACATGTAATACAAATATCCTACATTGGTTAAAATAAATGTTGCAATTTCTGTCACAGGTTTTCCATTTGAGAGAAGCAATGACACTTTCTTGTACAAATGTACAATTGGCTGACAAAAGGAACACAGATAATATCCAATAAGCACTGTTCTAGTATTCATATCACAAGTTTCCATTAGAGAGAAACAATGATGCTTTCTTGTACAGATTTACACTTTCACTGAATGTTTTTGGTTATTTTATCAAGTGTAAAGCATGATTAGGTTCTCTTGAATTGAAACAACACACCGATGGCAATTATAGAGTAGTAGGCCTATTATGATTTGGTCTATCAAACCATTGATAAACAGTGATCTCTCTTGCGCATCGGTTAAGATTAGAATACCCTACTCACTACTAAATTAACTTGTTAAAGACATGAAGCGGTAGGGTATGTTCCTGCTTGTCAATATATGAATGACTAGAGTATAACATGCCTTATGTTTTACTATCAACACAGTGTGTTTAGCTCTTCGACTATGATCTAAAGCGTACAAGTAAAATAGTGTGCTGATTAAATTCACTTTTCCCATCAAAATTGAGATGTGGTATCAGGTATAAATCCAGGGGTGGTGGTGGTGGGGGGGTGGGGGTGGGGTGGGGTGGAGGGATATATCCCCTCAATATTTGACCGGGGGTGATATACAAAGCAATCACCCCCCCCCCCCCCCCCCCCCACACACACACACCCCAATGTATGGTGAAAATGCTTATTAATGTATTGGGATTTATTTCAATTTTCCTTCAAATATTCACCAAATTGCACAAATCCAATTTTAAGAATAAGCAGGGGGCACAATGCCTCAGACAACCTCTGTTGGCGCTAAGGCCCAAGTTTCTGACACGGCGGCACCCCCCCCCCCCCCCCCCTCAAGTTTCTGACTCGCGGTATGTGCGGATTTTTACGGCACCTAACGCACCAGACAATCATCCCCCTAATGCCAAAACAAATTTATGCCACTGATTTTATAGTAAGGATATAAACCTGAAGGATTGAAACTTTCTATGAAACCGTATAGTCATTTATTTTAATGCATTTTGAGGTCATGTTATGATATTGCCGAACAGATGCTCCTCTGAGTATGCTCTGACTTACTCTCTGAGTCAAGATCTTTCAATTGCTTACATTTAAACAAAGGAGTCATGAACCATGTCTTAGTCAAAAGTTGGCTGATGGATGTAAAATATTCAATAAATCAAAAAGAAGATGAGCTGGATTTTGTTTTATACAAATATTGTCCATGACACATTCACCGACGATGTTTCTGGCATTCAGTGACCAGTCCCGGCATTTACAGTTGATGCCACACATTTTAACACGTCGTCATAAAAATTGCAAATTGCAAAATACGACCATCCAACATTAACGTGAATTATAGCAAATGTGATTCATTATATTAATCCGCCGCACACTTTGGCATGCACAAAGATAACATGTTGGCCCAGTTTGTTGACACGTAATACGAGATGAGGAAAATATTAAAGAAATAACAAGATTAGAATTTAGTTTTTCATGTGATATAGCCATCTTGAGTTTCAGGAATTAAATGTGCCTGTGAAATTCAGGGCACTCATCCTGTTTGGGGGAACCAGATCTGACATAACCAGTTTTAGACATGGGACGCTCATCACACTGAAAATAGAGCAAAATATTTGCCCTTGCAACATCCTTTTCGCTTAATTTTCTTTCCCATTACATTGGGGGTGGGGGGGGGGGGTAGCAAAAGAATGATATTTAAAATAATAGGATGAAGAAGTGGCATGAAGAGCGGGCTGAATCATTACCCATCTACAAAATGTGTATACTAAAATGTCTGAGAAATTCCCCATACCCCACCTAGAATACCAATGTTTATCACTAATACTTCCAATTCAATGTCTACGTTGCCTTGGGCCAGTCAGGGGTACATGGTAAAGATGGTTACACATGGGGAGGTACATGTACCAAAACCAGAGAATGTAGACCTTATTCGGATGGGGAAGGGGCAAATGCCACCTTTCCCCCCTCCTAGCTCGGGCCTGTTTGACTTTTTACTTACTGGGTGCTTGCACCAGGCCACAGGACGGGTGTATAATCATACATTCATTGCAGTTGCTAGCTTCTGAACATAACGCTGAATTGGAAACTACCACTTTCTGTAGAAAGAAAACAAAAATACAAATATACAGACTATAAGTATTGTTGAAAATATGACAAAGAATAACAATACAATGACAATGACAGTTAGAGATTTCCGACATATACACTGTTTTTTATCATTCAGGCCTTTAGACCCAGGTGTAGTCATCTGCCATCATTACATCCACTATGTAGAGCAACAGTGGTGAGTCCCCAGCCAGAAATAACCTATGAGGATATATAACGGTGATGACCGTTGGCATTTGTCCATTCATTTGCCATTTATGTTTTAATAGGAGGGAGATGAGTTGAAGGAAATCTCTGATGAGAAGGTAGTCCATCATGAGAGGACTTAGGGAGTGTTCAGAAATACTTTGGTGGGGGAGGGGGGTGGGGTTGGCCAAATTTATTTTGTCGGTGTCTAAACTTTTTTGACCCCCCCCCCCCCCGTTTACAAATTGACAAACTTTTCTGACCCCCTTT
>CM069444.1:71624321-71889179 GCA_035610835.1 Ophiura sarsii
GACAAGTATAGGTCCTATGACTATGAGGTTAAGGGAACTTTGTAATACTGTACTAATTTATTCATACATGATGTATTTTTAACTATCTAATTAAGTTGATTATATCAATACTGCATGGATACCATATGTTGTGTCGTTTAGTATACAAGATACAGCTATTGGACCAGAATGGTGCGGTACATATTGTACATTGTACGCACAAGGTTATGATTTCAACTCTAGAGACACTTTGTTTACAGTGGAAATATTGGCCATGTTCACTTGTACACGATCCACGTACCAGTGTTGATGTCAACATGGAATACCCTACCCCCAAAAAACAAACAATCCTCATACAATTTATACCAGGCCGAATCCAATGGTATAGGGTAATTCTAATCTTAGCCAGATAACCACACAGACAATGGGCAGGAGCTGATGACAGATATGACTTGCAATACAGAGACAGCTAGTGTTTACATTATGACAGCTAAACACTTAAAAATAGGTAGTTAAAATGACTCCTTGTCAGGGTTCAACTATGCTCCTACTGATAAAAGGGTTAAATATGACACTTTTCCAGTTAAGTGTGTATTTATTATGGTGTGTAAGTTAATAACAGCCTGTTTTTGTCTGTTGGTATTAAAATCATAACAACTCCGTGAGCCCTCATTAATCAAGTTTGACACAGTGGGACTATTGGCCATGTACAGATGTAGGCGTACAAGTAAAATGTTCCATTCGTGCCCTCACGGGCACTCATGGAACAACTTATACTTGTACAAAATGATGGATCTGGGTATTCAAATATGAAACAATTTCCGGATCATTCTCATTATATAAATGGAACCATATTCTCGACCTTTCAATGCCCATTCCTAAATGTAGTTCCATTTTAAACTTACATTATGCGAGTCCATGCATTATGTCAGCCATCGCTATATGATTTATACCAGTTTGGTTTCCGTAAGTACAAAGAGCGTTTTAACGCTCTTTTAAACGTCTTAAAAGAACAAAACGGTATACATAGCATGCCATCAGGGATACTATTAACTTTGGGATAGGAAAGTCGTATACATACTAACGTACGTAGCGAAAACGGACCCTTTTGCATATTTGAATAAATTATGGTTATCGTCCGGAATGTGTCGGTGACCGGCGTTTAACGCGTTTAACAATGTTTAACCAGGTTTAACGGCAGGTTAAACGGCATGTTAGTCAGCATAGGTTTGGGGGCGCTGTAGATTTACACAGACGACGGTGGCCACGTGAAACCTAAATTTTGAATTCGTAGTGAATAACACGTAATCGCGAATTTTAAACTATCATTTTGACAAATACATCATAATTAAAAGGATTTTTATCGTTAACCGGGCGATGACTGTTAAAAATAATTCAAAATGGTGCACTCCCGTTGCCAAATTGGGTCGTCTGAGAGACGCGTGGCCAGCGTTGCGTCGTCTGCTACAATCATCACGCCTGATCGGTATAGCGCCCTCAATTCTATGCTGACTAAGTTCGATTTAAAAGTGGACCCTATCGGCAAGCTGAGAGGCAGACCCCTGATGCCATACCGATTTCCAAAAAAACAGCATGATATAGGTTGGTCGAGGAATTGAACCCGGGATTTCTACGTGGGAGCGCTAGAGCGTGGCCACTACAGTGGCGTAGCTCGGGGGGGGGGGGGGGGGGGGGGCAGGGGGAAAATGCCCCCCCCCCCCCCCCTGACGAAAAAAACCCATTTGTGCCCCCGCCCCCCCCCCCCACCCCCTAAAAATAAAATAAAAAGTGAGAAAAAAAAGGAAATAGGAAAAAATTGAGAAAAAAGACCGAGGTTATTAGCCAAATAGAAGGCAAAATTGTAAATGGAGTACATTTACTGTGCGATTTCTTTTTACTGTGCGATTTTTTTTGGACTGTGCGAAATTTTTCGACATTACCCGTGACTAAAAGTGACTAGAATTTTTTAGGGGGCAACCTTTTACGAAAGTTTTAGAAATCTTGCCCCCCTCCCCCCCCCCCCCCCCCCTGAAAAAATCCTAGCTACGCCACTGGGCCACTATGCTACACTACATGTATACTTGCCGTTTTGGCAAAGTCGTGAACAAAGATATATTTTGTATGGAGTAATTCAAGCATCACATTTCTTGCGCGTTGCTGATCCCCATACTTCTTTCAAATTTAAAACAATGAAGCGATTAGCATTTTAAACAATGGGAATTGTTCATTTGGACTCCAGCTTCTTATCTTGGGGGTGCTATTCAATCGCTAATCGCTTCAGTATTACGTGCACTAGAGCTATGAGAATTGAGCGTAAAATGTAGCAATTAAGTTGTATGATTCCATGTTCAAAATGGAACAGGCCGAGGTGCTACGCGATGCGGAGAGATCACCAAGGCTGCTACGCCCCGAGGGTGTGTCATTGAGAAAACAAACGACACACCATATGGTATCCATAAAATATCCATTAAACCAACTGCATTAAATAGTTAAAAATGCATCAAGTAATGATTGATTTGTTCAGTATTTGAAATACATCCTTAACCTACTCATAGACCTGTCCTTGTGTTCAGACTATCGTACGTAACTATTGCTTTCATGCCCAGGGTGTATAGCGATGTTTTACACCGTCTGAAAAATACATAGGGGACGAATGCTGCAAATATTGAAAGCCTATGGTGTACCCGATCAGCTTACAAATGCGATAGCAGACATATACAAAGACACCAAGGCAAAGGTCATATCACCAGATGGAGAAACAGAAGTGTTTAAAATACTGGCTGGAGTACTACAAGGAGACACCCTGGCGCCATATCTTTTTGTCATTGTTCTTGACTATGCCCTAAGAGAGGCCATATATGGCAGAGAAGAAGAGCTAGGATTCCACCTCACAAAAAGAAGCAGCAGAAGAATAGGACTAACCGTACTAACTGACTTAGACTTCGCTGACGACATTGCACTGTTGTCTGAGGAAGTGTCTCAAGCGCAATCACTACTCAACAGAGTGGAGACTTCAGTGGGCAGAGTTGGGCTCAAAATGAACGCTGCAAAGACGAAGTACATGTCCTTCAACCAGACGCAAGTACCTGTAATTACCACAAGCGAAGGCATGCGCCTTGATAAAGTGGAAGACTTCAAATACCTTGGAGTCTGGATGAACAGCACTGAAAAGGACAACAAAACACGCAAAGCAGCTGCATGGAAAGCTTGTGGCAAACTTAATCAGCTATGGAAGGCTAAATCATTATCCAGAAAGCTCAAAGAAAGATTGTTCATAGCTACAGTAGAATCCGTCCTACTTTATGGATGTGAGGCATGGACAGTCACCCCAAAGCTTGGTAAACAACTGGATGGATGCTACACTAGGATGCTAAGATCTGTGTTCAACATCAACTGGAGTCAGCATGTGACAAATAAGGACCTGTATGGGGACATGCCAAAAGTCTCGGACAAGATCAGAGAACGCAGAGCAAGATTTGCTGGACACTGCTTCAGAGGGTCCAAGGAGCTAGTACACAAACTTATACATTGGATCCCAAAGCACGGAGCAAGAAAGCGTGGTAGACCAGCCCTGACCTACATTGACATACTCAAACGTGATACAGGACTGCAGGTGGAAGAAATCAAGACAGCTATGTTGGATAGGAAGATCTGGAGAGGCATTGTGGTTCGGAAAAATCATCTGCCCTAAGTCAAGTAAGTCAAATAAGTCAAGAAAAGTCAAAATTTGATGCTGTTTTGACACGACTAAACGTTGTGATACGTCATTAATTTGTCATAACATTGTTTTTTATCCACAGGCCTCTTGCCTATTGTTTTTCCATACATTATTTAGCGACCCTGTATTTTAACGAGAGATGTTCGGTCGACTTACCATACTTGTTTTTCATGTAATACCTGTAGATAACAAAATTACCTGGGTATATGACAATGAGAAAAAAGTGCTTTTCTTATGTTACACAATTAATGCACACCCTGTATAACATCACTTGATATTTCCATATCTGGTATCCATGTAGTAATAGCTTTCCAAATATTTCACTTCATGTACGTAGATCGGATGTATACAATAAAAGTTAAGTTAATTTGAATCAGAATTGGTTAATTTTCTCTCAATTGACAAAGTGTAAGTTACATTTGTTTACACCAACTTTATAAATGTAGAATAGTGAAACATCGGCATCATCACCTTGATTAGTTCCAATACACTGTAAAAATGGTGTCTTACAGAACCATGTAAGACACGTCTTGGCAATAGACATGTCTTCAACAATAGATAACAAAGAAAACAAACACAAGTGTCTTGCCTGAAGACACATTGTAAGACATTAAGACATGAAGACACAAGTCATGTCTCTATGCAAGTCATGTCTTGACAGAAGATACATTTGTAAGACACGTCTCATGTAGCAGGTAGGGAGACGCGTAAGTTTAGAAACATGTGTCTAACCAGCAGACATGTCTTCTTGCGAGACGTCTTGTATAAATACATGACTTGTGTCTAATTGAAGACGTCTTACAACCGACTTAATTGAGTCATGTCTTACAAAGTGTCTTCAGGCAAGACACTTGTGTTTGTTTTCTTTGTTATCTATTGTTGAAGACATGTCTATTGCAAAGACGTGTCTTACATGGTTCTGTAAGACACCATTTTTACAGTGTACATAGATCAAATTCCACGATTGCTCGGCACTGTCTCTTTAATGTAAAAAAACATGAACAAAACCAGGCACTACACACGTATTTGAATACAATAAAGTCGATCAGCGACTATTTATTATGCATATCCTTGATATAAAACATTTCTTTTATTTTCTTCAAACTACAATATTTTAAAACCACCATTTTCTTTTGTTCGTTGACAATTTCAACACGTCAATGGTTGGTAGTTGAACATACAGGTATAAAAATGCTACTTTATGAATCCAAATCTCTATAAATACTCACATTTTAAAAATCCTATCACTGGGTCTTCCTACAAATGCAATTGTAATGTCCCCCCCCCCCCCCCCCAAATGAAACATTTGTATACAATAATTACTTCCAAAAAGTGTGTTAACACATCCTTTCGGGGGTTAACATCATTGTTCTGGCTATTATTAGAAAACAAATAATAAGAATAAGCATGTAAAAAGAGATGTTTTGTGTAAATAATTTGAAGCGCAAAAAAAAGACATTCCTCACAATTACTTAAGACAGTGATGCAAGATTGATAATTTTAAAACAACAGCATTCACCTAAACCCCTAGTATGTGTGGATGATCCAGTACCAGTTTATGTACTTTTGTTAGAATTACATAAAAATTGAAACTGCTATGTTCAATACAGGGACAAACATACACAACCATTTTATTAAGTCCGGCATCAGTCTTACTCACCTGCCAGTACATGTAAGGTAACATATGCCTAGTACCTGCATGGGAGCTGTACAGTACCAGTGCGGTACAACCAAAGCAGCTGCACTGTAGCAGAGTTACTGGTACTATATAGCTACTTCGATTGTACATCACTGGTACTATAACAGTACCCATATGAACTGGACATTAAATACATATATGGGTACATGCAGCATAGTAACCATGATGCATACGGTAATAACTGGGTAAATTAGTGTGTATTGTTTCAATTGATAATATTTAGATCTAAGTACTATCCATTTTGGCAGTTACATTTTTTTTAAATGTTATGACCTAGACAATTACGTGATTATTTGAACATTAAATTAAAAAACCAAACACCATCATATTTGGTAGCACAGAGAGAGTTGTAGAGAAATCAAGACTCCTCCAGGACAGAATTAGGATATTTTGAAAATTATTTGAGGGAATTGAGATGCTAAATTAAATAAATCTAAAGAACAAAGTACAACCAGATGAACTTATATACAATTCTGGACAGAATTAATTAAGATGAAAAGAACCTTATTTAGGTGAATTACAATTTCTCCCTCCGTTTGTAAAGCATTAATGATTTTATGGGTGACACAACTATAAGTCAATTTCTATCTTAAAGGAGCAATACTAAAACCTAATTATAGGTCGGTGTGGTAAAAAACATTAAACAGTAAAATATGCAAAGGGGCAATAAATTATTTCGTTTTTCTGAATTTAGGATATATTCTAAAAACTGAAATCGCTACATCTTTCATCAAATCCCTGGAAACTGTTTGCCTGCCTTTTTACAAACTCCCTGATTGGTAATACTTAAATGAAATTGATGAAATCTTCTTACAACCGACCAATCAAATACTATCTGTTTGTGTATGTATCGGATTGGTTAACTAAATGACGTTCATCTTTATTGTAACCAAACCATATTTCTTTTGAGTTTTCAAAGTAAAATGGGGTGCACAAGTCTCATTTCTTTCCAGAAATAAGACTTAAAATCCCAAATTGAAAGCGCAAACATTCAGAAACAGCTAAACCATCCTTTCAACGAGAGAGCACCATAAATAACACATTTATATAAGATATTCCCTGACTGTTACTCATCAACATACTGAGAGTGGTGTACACAACATAAGTCATGAATATTCATCGCTCTATAAAGGATATGCGTAAGTGGGGCCTAAGTACATGTATAATAGCCACGGGAATGAGCATAAAGCCATGTTTCATACTGATTTATACATTACGCACCCAACCCTCTATGTGATGCATGAAATGGGGAACAGGGTAGTATATGTATGTTTAGTCATAGAATTTTGTATTATTTCATGAATAAAATCACTTTTTTCTTGTATGATGGAGTTGACATATGAGGCTTCTATGATATAACCTGGCCCACATCTGTGAGTTCTTAATGTACATATGAATGCAGATGTAATCACACAAGAATGTCGCTACATGCACCTTGTATGCACATTTTAATTGCATTTGGAAGTACCACTCTCAAGGTGTTTTCTTTAATTGTGTAAAGGTGAGATCTAGAAGGTGGAATCTGGCATGAAATAGTTGACTAGTTAGTATAGTCCTGTAAGCATGAACTCTGGTGAGAGGTAGAATGATGATTTTATTTTCAGAAACATAACAACGACATTTCAGGGCTGGACTTTAAGACCCGCCCGCCATGCGGGTAAATTTGGTTTTGGGCGGGTAAAATTGCAAAAGTACCCGTCCGACTGGCGGGTACCGTTTTTCAAAAGATCAAAGTAAAGATTTCTCTATTCTACTTAGTCGTTAAGATCATAAAAAAACTGTAAAATGCCGATTGGTTTTTGAAAAGTTAATAAATAATAGGAAATCCCAACATGGTTTCGCTTAAATGGAATTTTGCAAGTACGAAATTTGCAGATTCGCGTCAACATTCTGAGCCTGAATAGTAATAATTATTAGTTATGATAGTGATGAAGAAACTTATCAAACAAACAAAACACGATATTAATTACAATGAAACATGACCAACATCTGTGTAATCGAGAAACACATTTTTGCAGGTGAATTTCTTGTCGGGCTGGTAACTTTTTGAAGCTACCTGCCGGACAGGCTGGTACCAAACAAAATTAAGATCCATCCCTGTGTGATTTCAATCAAATCTATGGTGTAAAATTGAGTATTTCCTTTAAAAGTGATTATTTAAGCTCCAAGTAGGAATGCCTTATTATGTTTAACCCTAACACTACCAGATACCACAACAAATTCTATCTCCCAGAGCATGCTTGACAGGTTTCCCATGACGTAATCGACTGAGCCTATATAGTGAGCGTAATATACTGCGCGAACGTGAAGCTGATAGCCATGGCTTGCCTATGGGGGCCAGCACTTGATGTGCGGATGGTCCCTGGATCGACACCCAGTGGGGAAGCGGAGATTTATTTGTTAAAACTACTCCAAAAATCCTCATTTTTGTTAAAAAAACAGGCTGGTCGGGTAAGGGTTCAGTATGATTTTGACTAAAGATGCGAGATAGGGAAAAGCATTTTTGAAGCTCAAATGAATCAACCCCAGTACGTGTGTCATAATAAATCATCACAAAATGGATTCAGGTGTACTATCCGTGTGTTACAGAATAACGGATAGGGATTACCTGGGCTGAACTAAATTAAAAATACCACACTTCTGGCATCCAAACATCCTGGAGTCATCCTCGCAGACAGACATCTCCAACACTTACATTTAATATCGGATTCAGACCACCACTACCCCAAGGCCTAAACGATATATTTATATAAATATTTTGACTTTGATTGATTTTGATGACAATATTTAGTCAAATATTAATTAAGCGATCTCATATGGTCAGGGGATAAGTCTATGTTAGTCCAGTTAGTGATGTCCCAAGGGTGTAAGGGATAAATTTAAGTGGCGCAGTATTGCCAACCTCTCGGCGTGGCCATAAATTGGGCTTCTTTGACCCCTGTGCCACAGCCCAAAAATGGGTACTATGGCGTGCAAAAAGTTTGTCTACAGTTTAATCAGTTTCAAATTGGCGAGAAAAATTCTGTATTTATCTCTCCACGCGCAAAAGTAATCCAAGCGTACTCCACGCGCAAAAGTAATCCAAGCGTACATGCGCAATTATGGTCACACGCACGCACGCATTACGCATATGATGCAGTGCTCTTGTTGCCTTCAGCGTGTCTGCATCATTCTGTATTCATTTGCTGCTGTGAGAAGGCCAATTTGGAATTGATCAATATATGTTCTATGGGCTCAACGAAGATTGGGCTTCTTTTTGCTATGTTTGGCAACACTGAACAGATGATGCTCAGACTACATACAATGCTTTGCAAACGGTACGGTGGATTCCAATTAAAAAGGCAACCATTTAGACGAAGTTCACAAAAGCTTTGAATAAAGTGTTTGTGGACAAACCTTTTGACAATCAGTAAGAAAAATGCATTTAAATGGGTACACACACATCTCTCATCTTTTGGCTTCATTTTAAGACTCTAATAGAGAAGTATGGTTAGTCCTCAGTATTAGCCATAAGTATAATTAAATATTCATAATAACCTAGGGATGGAGTGTCCATACTTATAATAATAATTTAACTATATACACATTTCATGCCCTAACTAAAAAAGAAAACCAACATTTCTCTTTGAATTTACATTTCATTTATACACTTGAACTTAACCCCCTGGGGCCTACCTGTTCATCTTACAGTGGTTCTGATTGGTTTATTGCAAGATATACTCATTTGAATAGCCAATTAAAATGCAGTTTGTAAAATATTTCACACCAATCTTTATCAGGGATACAACTATTGTAAAAATGTCTCTGATTGGTGCAATAAATCATGTATCTATCTTTCTGCCCAATCGGCCGGTAGTTCTCAGGGGGTTAAGTTAGCGCTTACATGGACGTGAGTTGAAACTGTAACAGAAAGGTATGACTTTATGTTAAATACATACGGCTAAATAGAGATGTGAAAAATTATAGGTTCACAAAAAAGTAAGTTTGATTAAAGTTGTGACGAGGATGGAATTAACATAAGACTTTGTGTGTGGTGTTAATAAAACAATACAGCTACACAACAGTAGTCTTTGACAAAAAAATCCAATGAATTGGTGCATTTAATTGTAGATGTAATGTACATCTCATCTCTCTTTTTAAACTTGGCTTAATATTTAGAGTACATTATGACATGCAATATGAGTACATAAATCAACATACTTACAAATTGTTTTTCATATCAAATTAAGTACTTTTGATTACTTTCTCAGGGATTAAAAAATCACTGATATATACAAACTTTTAAAAATATTAGGTATCACTAATGCATAATAAGACTTGCTTATTTCTTAGTAGCGCATTGAGTTGATTCCTCACAGTTCATAGGTCATGACCTCTGACCTCTGAGTATCAAGAGGTCAAAAATCGCTACCTATTATAAATAAATTTAATGTAACGTTTCAATTAAATAAAACAAAAAATTATAGAGCAAAGAATAAGCTATCGGCAATTTGCTACCTTTCAATATTTTGAGATTTTATCGACAGACCAAAATGAAGAGCACCATTTCTACACAACTCATGGCGGCAATCACCGAAGAGACCAGTCACATCAAAACAAGGCTTTTGTCAACAGTTTGCATTTTAGTATATTGAGGAGGCAATAAATGAAAATATAAAATAAATAAAAAAGAATTTCCACCTTATATTTCACATAAAATCTGAATGCATTGACAAAATGTATTACGTGAGGTGTCATTTTAAAGCTTACAAAATACACTTATGCATGAAAATAAAATCTAATTTTTCATTTTGAATGACAAAGGTCTGTTTAATGTGACTGGCCACATTTATGTACAATGTGTGTTATGGGTCACCTTTATAGGCTGACTGTAAGCTTACTAAAGTTAACTAGGTCAAAGGGGTACAACCTAAGTTTGAGATGTTCCTTAACTAGGATTAAGGACAAATGCATGGTTTTGAAGTCTTACAGACTAGGTTTAACATCTAAAATGCTTCAACTGTGCTTTTGGCAATGAAATTATCAGGGGAGAAAAATGGGTCAAATTTGTTTTGGGAAAATCAGACTCCGCATGCGCCGGGGATCGAACCCGGGCCGCGTGTGCGTCCAAAGCAGACACTCTACCTACTGCACTAACGGGTCAGCTTAAAAAAACGTAATATTTTTCACAAGTTGATTGGCCGCCAGAGCGTGGCACATGATAGACCGGGCGACCGCGCAGTACCACAAGCTAGAAGCGTAGGGATTTGTAGTGTGTAGAATGATTAGGATTAACCCCCTGGGGTCTACCTGTCTATCTTACAATGGTTCTGATTGGTTCATTACAAGATGTACTCATATGATTAGCCAATTCAAATGCAGCTTGTAAAATGTTTCACTCCCATCTTTATTAGGGATACAATTATTCTAACAATGTCTCTCATTGGTTCAATAAATGATGTATCCATCTTTTCAACCAATCGGCCGGTAGTTCTCGGGGGGTTAAGAAATAAAAGGTATAAATGGGATTTCAGAGCAATCTATAGCGGTGCAGATATGGTACTGAAATGGTTCAATTCAACCATGGTGTATGGACATACAAACTATATTTACCGGTATATAAAACCTACATCTGTTAAGCCTAACTATACAATCTTACTGTAAAAATCACCATTATGGACATATCTTTGGTTTATGGATCTAGCTAATTGCTATTTTATGTGTAAAAAACAGTACTATTTCAATTTAAATTATGCTGTACGTGAAATTAGTTCCCCCTGGTAGAAATTTGACATACAGGTTACAGTTTTACAATCGCTCTGTGTGTGGTATGATTTTAAACAGATGGTTATTGGTACCAAATTGACCATAAAAACAGATTTTGCTGTTTCGATGAATCTTCTTTTTGATAAATATTTGAGATATATACAATTACCAATGGGAAATTTCAGCCATTTTGAATACAACTTGTCAAATGGAAAAAATGAAATTCCATGACAATTCCATGACAATTCCATGAGAGACTTTTGACAACCACATTTATTCCAGTGGAATTTGGTAAACTGTGAGGCGCTTTCTACAGTTACCCAATGAAAGTTAAATGACAAAGAGAAGCCTAATCATACATTTTAAGTTTATGCACTTTTATTCATACACAGCCAATTTCTTATGCCTGGCTACTCATCTACCAGTTACCTGTACAGTTATTGAATGATACTTGTATGGGAACAGTACAGTACATGTGTGATACAACCAGTGTAGATGCACAGTAGTAGCGTTAATGGTAATGTGCAGCAATATTGGTGGTACGTCATTGGTACATAGACAGTATCATATGGGTACTATGGGCATACAATATCTCAGCCCTTTTATGGCAAAAGGATGTATCTTATATGTACTTTCCTAATGATATACTTCCTTTCAACATGGATTGTGTTAACTTGGTTCAATAATCCTCACTTAGGAAAAGGTTGCAACTTGTAAAGACAATAAATGTAATATACTGCCTTTTACCACAACATAATTTATGGAGAAAAAGGTTAAACTTTAATCATGTTAAAAGGAAGTATACTGTTAGAAAACTACATATCAGATACATTCTTTTGCCATAAAAGGGCTGAATTCTGTACAGGTAGCAGAGTTACCATGATGGCAGGTAAAGTGCTCAACTAAAGAAGGCCATACACTTTATTTATGTTCTATATAATGACTTCCAAGTATGTCTTGACCAAACAGGCTAGATAGACGCTTAGTGTATTGAATATGCGAATTTGGCTAGTTTTGTGGCAAATTCGATACCAAATTGTGCCAACAAAATCATCCAAATGTCTATCTACATGTAGCCCGTTAGGTCAAAAAATAATAGGAAGTCACTCTATAGTACATAAACATAGTGCATGACTTTCTTTTGTACAGCACTTTATAAGAAAATGATTGTGTACATTTAAACTGGTGTACTGTTAATTTCAGTGATTTCTCCACCGTTGGAAGTCTTGATTTTCTGAATCAGGAAACTTATCTTAGCACTGTTTTATGTGGCAAAATAAAATAGTAGCAACAAAAAAAAAGAGTGCTTTTCAAACCACCTGTATGTACCCTTATCAATTCTAGGCTGCACACACAGAGCATTAGTGTTATAACTCTTTAAACAACTTAACCATGTATATGTCTATACAAAAAATGTGGCACTCTCTGATAATGATAATTATAATAAATATATACAAATACTAGCAGCTACATACAGCACAATGAATACAATGAGACAATGCAAGGGCTTAAAACCAGACCCGCCTATGTCCATAAATGGCATTTAGATTAAATTTAGCTATATGTCACATTTTTTGTGGACAAAAACACTTTTGACCATAATTGGCTATATCCACTTTTTTCATAGATACAATATCAACATACAAACCTTTTATTGGGGTTAACCTCTTTTCTTCCAAAATGGACATAGGCATGTCTGGTTTTAAGCCCTTGAATGCATATTATCATCCCCAGGTCACAGTGCACTGACCCCTGTAAATGCATAATATCATCCCCAGGTCACAGTACACTGACCCCTGTAAATGCATAATATCATCCCCAGGTCACAGTTCACCGACCCCTGTAAATGCATAATATCATCCCCAGGTCACAGTACACTGACCCCTGTAAATGCATAATATCATCCCCAGGTCACCGTTCACTGACCCCTGTAAATGCATATTATCATCCCCAGGTCACAGTACACTGACCCCTGTAAATGCATAACATCATCCCCAGGTCACAGTACACTGACCCCTGTAAATGCATAATATCATCCCAGGTCACAGTTCACTGACCTCTGTAAATGCATAATATCATCCCCAGGTCACAGTACACTGACCCCTGTAAATGCATAATATCATCCCCAGGTCACAGTTCACTGACCCCTGTAGAGTAATGAACGAATAATCAAAGATTGAGTTGGTCTTCGAGTATCCCCCAGAATGCAAATTAGCCTTCTCATCAGTATAGTGGTGTATAGGGGTCAGTGGACTTCTATCAAGCAAAGTACCTTTCATACCTAAACAGTATGACCTACCAAATCATACCTGGAGACCTATGGGTCTTGCTCCGGGGGGGGGGGGGCACTGACATTGGCAAAGGGTATAGGTATGTGCCGCGCTGAAGACCCCCTTTTTCACCCTCTGCTGCTAGCTCTTATGACCCCCTTTTGAGCCTGCATTAGTTCTTATGACCCCACTTTAATTGAAAATTCAAAAATCGCGACATTTTGCGTTCCAAAGCCCAAATTCTTCGAAAGTTTTGCGTTCTAAAACCAAACAAAATCAAAAATTTGGGCCAGTTCTCAAGACCTACTTTTTTTAAAAGTCAGTTCCTAAGACCCTATTTTTCGTCATCATTCAGTTCAGTTCTGTAGCCCCCCTTTTTAAGACCCTGGGCGGCACACCCCTACCCAAAAAAAGTTGAGTGCCCCCCCCCCGGGTCTTGCTTCACAGTACTGTTTAATAATAAGGGTAAGTGAACTATGTCCCTGGGGATGAGCATGTAGCAATTAGGATGCAATAAAATAGTGCTATCCTATGTACAGACAAGACATATACAAATAAAAGCTCACATATTCATTTGAACAACTATTTTTGGCATGGCAGACAAGCAGGCTGCCAACCACAGAGTGGAATTCGACAGGGTTGTCAAGAAGCATAAGTTGTTTTTATCCATTTACAACCATCCCTTTGCTTCTTACAAAGACACCCGACAACCAAGCCTAACCCATACACATCATTGTTTATGCATGCAAATCCACTCAGCGCAACAAAGCAACAATTTACACATTATAATACTTGATCTATGTACAAATAAATGCATGGTTATATAAAATAAAAAATGCATGTATATATTTTAATGCACATAATCCCTTGTTGTACTTCTTCTTCAACAAAAATGGCATTTGAACTGAATCATTCACATGATCTACTGAAACAACACAATTTGTATCACGATCTAAGCTCTTCCATGTACTTAATTGTACTGTGTACACACTCTAGATGGTAGTATTTAGAAGCCTTTTCAAATATATGCCTTTCTTACAAATAAATGTGCGATCTTAATTCAAAAACAGTTTAAGCAGCGACAACGACAAAGCTTCTACATACAACGGTGTGGCATACCGTAATTTCAAACAACATTTCAGATCATCCATTAAATAAGCTTTATTTAAAATCAAAAGTTATCAGGTGTGGATGATGGTACAAAATTACTCAAATTATGTTTTTTATAGCATTTTTTTGCCAAACATCTGAAAATCTAGATTGAATAGTTCAATGACTAAATATGTACACTCTGCACATGGTTATAATTAATACAGGCTGAACCCCCTCCCCCATCATGTATAGAAATATGTATTAAGAAAGATGGGAAGATCAACAGATATATGTGTATGTGATTACTTTTGTTAATACAATTTTAGTTGCAGACTCCAGATTATCTGTGATTTTCAAAATGGTGTGGCACCCTTTTTTTAAACATTGTCAGGTAAAACATCACTAATCTGGCTGTGATGGCCTGCACGCGGCTATGATGTCCTGCACACTGCTATCTGATACATGGTGTCATGAAGCCATCACCATCATGCACTAAGGCTAAGAAGAAAAAAAGATCTGTCTACCATACCCCGCATGCATTAGTATGAGGAGTCACTTTGCCGCATAACCTTACGTGATGACCCCAACCAAGTTTGGCTTCGAAATGGGAAAAAAGTAGGCCAAAAACACAATAAAACAAGAATGTCCGCATTTAGCATAGCTATTTTCCCAAATCCGTGTGAGACAGACTTTTTTTCTTTCCTAACTAGGTCATAAAACCAATGAGTTGATTATTCTTATTTAAACCAACAAGCATACACAAAGTTATTCTTTGTTTTTATCAAGCCCTCCATTCATAAAATGGAGGAATTAGAATATGCAGTGTACAATGAACCTGTATGTGCTAAGAACAAAGGATAACGCGGCAAAAATAACCACATACACACTATGGAAGATAAGATCTGAATAGTTGGCTGGTCAAGTGGTTCTCCTTACCCCCTCTGTAAAGTAACAGTCATTTATCATTTGCCATTGTGTGTGCAGGGAAACTCCCCTGTATACTTTGGACCCTGAACATGATTAAAGCACATAAAGCCTATACAGTGTCATAGGAGGGTCTGTCTGCTTAAACATGTTCCAGGCCCCAAAACACATAGGAAGTTTTTCTGCCCGATAACGATTTGTTTGCTTCAGAGATTTACCTATTATTATTTTTTCAAACATTTCTCTGTCTAAACCGAAAGTTTTATCCCCCACCCCCCACCCCCATTCTTGAATGCTATACACCCTTTGGTGAAATAGAAATTCTTAGCTTTTCAATCAACCCTGCAGACCTATGAAGCATCACATTAATTAGACAGAGGGAGGCAAGATACCAACTAGATTAGCCACTGGTACAGTTTCACTACTTGAAATACAAACAGTGTATCAACACTGATGAAATAGTACAAAAAAAGGTGTACATGTACATGTAAGTACATGTCCACTATATAGTTTAAGGCCACTTTATGTTTTAATACTTGGACCCCTTGAGTGACAACAACAAGAAACGTGCAGACAATATGAAAGTGTGATCCGTAGTGATACACAAGGGTGTAAATGTAAATGCTAACTTTGGGGTCCAGGGTGTATGTGATTATGATTTCACATTGGACTTGACTGGGCATGTTATGACCTGGAACATTTTCTTTTAGAATGTCTGTTAAAAGGTGTACTCTCGAGATTGAGTTTCAACACTGCATGAGCGCTTTAATTAAACTCTCCTGATAGCACATAGAGTTAACTTGATACAAAACTAGGTGAGATCAGTTACAGTGCAAATTGACTATAACTGATGGTCAACAGCGATATGGGTATATCCCATGCGATGTTTGACTTGCAATCACATTATGTGACGTGTTCTACCGAAACCAGACACAATTGGGCAAGGTATCAAAATTGAGTTAGTAGTTGATTATTCAAGTAGAGATCTTCAGCTTTACAGTGGTACCTCTCTTTTTTTAATCGGACTTCTCAAAGCGAAGTTACATCATTTTCAAGTTCGTCTTTTACGGTCTTTATGAAAACTCCAAACTGAGATATTGCCCTTTAAAGTTACTAGAACTAGGCTTTTTACTAGAACTAGGCTTTTTTATATCACTGAAACATACATTTAGGATGATTTTTTGAACTGAATCTTTCACATTATTGTTATAAGCACTCTGAAGATTAATTATTTACCAGACACTCAAATTCCCCCAAAAATCATCACCAATTATGTTTTGGGCTATTTCTCAGTTTGGAGCTCTGCCCAATTCCGTCTGGTTTTGGTAGAACATGTCACATATATGCCCACGCCAATTGTGTATTGAAAAACACACATTAATGTTCCACCGCCTTAACACTTTTGTATTAAAGCCAGTATACCACATGTCTGATTTCCAGGCTGTTAGGCTGCTGTCATTGTTCACCATAAGCAAGGTCACATGTGACATTTACATCAAACAGTGCTTTAGGGCATGACCACTGGCCTGCCTAATCTAGGAATTGGAGAATTTATGACCGGCCAATATGTAAGTCACCGCGGTATATAAAAATGATTAGGTTGTGGAACATTATGTTTTTCTTATTTGCAACTGAAGCATATTACACATTCCGTAACAGTTATGTATGTGCTGCCCCTTACCAAAACATAGCTCCCCCCCCCCCCCCCCCCCACCCCCGAGTTAAACAAATAAGATGTAAAAATCTGCCTAAATTATATACAAAATTGGGTTCTCTTTGTAACAATAATAAATTTAAGAACAAAAGCACCCCAAGAAACAAAAAATTCAATCTGTACAAATTGCAGCATTAGTTTCAACTGGTAATCAAGAATTGGTAAAACCTAATCTGGTTAGGGTTAGGGTTCAACCCTAAATTATCTCAAACATTTCAACACAAAAAGGCAGATATTTGGGGGGAAATAAATCAGAAAGGTGATAAGTTGAGTGGAGGAAGATCAGAATTACTATCTAAATATATATTCTTCACATATATGATATCACAAGGGACGAGACAAGACGATTGATGAATTCTAAAACAGATTAAACTGGTTTCCTATGTTTCCTATATACTGGAAGATGCTTACTAGTTAGCATGTCAAATGTTTAGGAAAAGTGAAACAAATTTATCCAAATACACTGCTCAAATAAAACAAGTTCCACAGTATTTCCTCAAGATATTTGTTTTGATCCGTATGCAAACTTGATATTGACACTTTCCATGCGGCTAGTAGTTTTACCATATACAGAACAGACGTTTTCAGAAACCTTTCCCAACTTTTAAAGTCTATCTCAAGAAATAATGAACTAATGCAAGGTATGTTTGTATTTATTTCAATTCATTTCTCATAGTGATTCCAAATATGGTAATTAAATTCAATAATTTTGACATTTATGAAACATTTGGTGACATTTTGGAACTGCCGTCTGGTCTGCAGACACCTGCACAGCTGTTAGCTGCATTTACACACCTACTCATATCTTCTGACAGTTAGAGTGTCTTCACATAAAATGACCACAAAAAATATTTTGGATTAATTTTGATCAAGAAATACTTGTAGTACAGGTTTAATTGTGCAATTACATTCTCGGGGAGGAACACGGGGGAGAGGTAACTAATTGCGATAATAGACGTTCATCAATCTTCTGGTATATTCCCATACAATCAATACAGACAGTTGGGTTTAAAACATTTTGTTTACAGTCTGTTGGTTTCTATCAAAATAAATAATAAAATACATTCATGAATAAACCACAAGAAAGGTACCATATTTGACCTAATACATACACTTCCCCTAAGTAATTCTGCTCGCGATAAGAACCGAATATTTCTTGCCAATTTGGAACTGATCAAACTATAGTATCTTGTTACAAATATATTGACTACAGCCGGCTCCCCTTCATCTTGTTAATTAGGTCAAATATGGTAATTATCATAACATAATCTCGTTAATAACATGTATTTTGTGATAAACATATGAAGACAAGGGTCATACACAATTGTTTCTACATTTAAAAAATATCAATATTCTGATATTGTTGTTCATAATGGACACCTGCTGTTGTTCATAATAAACACTTTATGTTGTTCATAATGAACACTTGATTTTGTTCAAAATAAACACTTGAAGTTGTTCATAATGAACACTTGATGTTGTTCATAATGAACACTTGTTGTTCTGTGTACACATAAGTAGGTAATAGTGTATGAACACTTTTTGTTCTGTGTACACATAAGTAGGTAATAGTGTTTTAAGTACTGGCAATAAAAGCAAGTGTATAGTACCCACATAGTAAGGTCAAAGTTCAGTACTGTTACTCTGATTATATAGAAAAGGAACTTTGTCTCATGGATTAGTGTTGATTCTGACCACTACCTTTACTTGTTCACCTTAATCAGTGTTGCCCAATATATCATTTTGTTCTGAAGTCAGACTTTTTTCTATAAGCAATCTCTTTGTTCGTCATATCCAATACACTTTATTTTGACAAATCTTTAAAAACTCAAATGTTGTTGTCCGAGGTGAAAACTTATTGTTGGCCAGATGAAATACAAATAATGTAAAAATAAATAGCACCATATCATACCTAAAACAACAACAATATTTTACATAGTAAATACGTAAAACAATTGGTACTAATTCTATCTAAACATTGTACCTGATTTGTTGTTCGTTGTTCTGAATTTTACAAATTACTGGGGTAACAATTAGTATAACGGCAGTGGTCACTAACAACACCCTTTGTTTAATAATGCATTGTCCATTTAACACAAGGTAAAGATCCTTCTCTTTGATAGCATTGGATAATGTCACATTATGTCGATCAAACTCATTATCAGGTTTACACAAGGTGAAGATCCTGCGCTACGATTCAGATGTTCGTGTTCTGATGAATATCAGAAACACCTGCAGGCAGTTGAGATACATCCTCACAGCTGGTCGCATAGGCTCCTGAACTTTTTCAACTCTCCGACAGTGACACCATCGACTTCGACATAGGGCGGTCTTCACGACTGAGCGCATCATTTGCCGTATGTTGGATTTTTGAACACGGAGGTTGACGGCCTGTAGATAGGATTCTCACCCTGTGGATAAACACATAGCAGTGATATGGATATTAACAAGTCTGTTAAGGCATGGTTGCAAATTAAGAAAATGAAGACTTATGGCATATTGTAAAAGTATATTGATTCACACCAACATGCTAAAAAGTCTATTTAATCAATATATTTTGTTCTATATTGCATGGTCATGAGGGCATGTGGTGTGGTCATGAGGACTTGTCTTGTGGTGATGTGATCATAATGAACCATGATTTGGTCATGCGAGCTGGTGAACGACCTGTGAAATGGGGGTTTGGACATGTAAACTAATCTGATTATGCCAATTGGTGTTCTTGGTCAATGATCTTGTGGTCTAAACGAATGGATCAATGATTTGGCCATATTAAGTTGTCTGATTATGTTACCTTAACTCCCCATGCATGTTTTGGGAATAAAAATATCAGGGGGAGAAAAACAGGTCAAATTGGAAAGGGGAGGAGATTGGACCGCACCGGCGCCGGGAATCGAACCTGGGTCAACCATGTGGAAGTCCAGCGGCTACCTTAACAATTTCTTCGCTATAGGATCAGATCACGCCACAAGAGAAGACTGGGGAGCGCAGGCTATCACAGCGCTTTTATGGCAAAAGGATGTATCTTATATGTACTTTCCTAATGATATACTTCCTTTTAACATGGATTGTGTTAACTTGGTTCAATAATCCTCACTTAGGAAAAGGTTGCAACTTGTAAAAACAATAAAAGTAATATACTGCCTTTTACCACTACATGATCTATGGAGAAAAAAGCTAACTTTGATCATGTTAAAAGGAAGTATACTGTTAGAAAACTACATGAAAGATACATTCTTTTGCCATAAAAGGGCTGATCAGAACCTAGTTGTGTAGTGATTTGTAGTGATGAGAAAGGTTAGTGTTAATGAGCGGTCTGGTCATGTCAATTGGTCATTTAAAGGTATATTATGTGATCTTTTCCAGGGGACGCCCTCAATCCTTGAAAAAAAATTGAAAGCAGATTTTCTTGCAGATTTACTTTTCTAATCATAAATCATAAATATATTCCAAGTTACAGAGCGATACGATTCCTAATAACCTCAAAACCATAGTTTTAGAGTAAAAATTTGAAAAAATAGATTGTACCACTCGGTACAATCTATTTTCAAACCATGATTTTGAAGTTATTAGGAATCGTATCAATCTGTAACTTACAAGATCTTTATGATTTATGATCAAAAAGGCAGATCTGCAAGAAATCTGCTTTCATAGTTAAAATCAATGATAGAGGGCGCTACTTGGAAAAGATCACATAATATGCCTTTAATTGTGTGAAAAGGTGGTCTAATCATGTTGATCAGTGGCGAGGTCTTGCTATAGTTTCATCAGTTCCAAATTGGCGAGAAATATTTTGGTTTTTTATTTCTCCGCACGTAAAAGTAATCCAAGCATACATGTGCGATTATGCCTACAAACTTGTCAAGCATATGATGTATAGTGCGCTTGTTGCCTTCATGCGCGCCCACGTCCTTCTGTTATCATTCGCTGCTGTGATGAGGCTTCGCCAATTTGGAACTTAACAAACTATAGTCAGGGGTGTAGTCAACATGTGGAGCGGTTGTGTAAACTGAACCAGCAGTCTGGTCATATAAGGCCAAACAAAGAAGAAGGTCTGTCTCAGAAGCCTGCCCGCATTGGTTTGTGAAATGAGCTACGGCGCGTAGGTCTATGCGCTGAGGGCTAAAAAATACTTCTTTCTTTTTTTTTTGGATTTTTTTTTGGGGGGTGGGGATTTTTTTTTTTGATTTTTATAAAAAAGGTTAAAAAAGTTCTCTGTAAACTTGTACTGTCATGAGAATTGTATTGAAACATCAGCATATATCTCATTATGAGTTGTAGTTTTCATACATTATAACCATATTATTGAACTATTAATGGTCTTAAATATTCTTAAACATATTGGTCTGTATTCTCGTACTAAACACTATTTTAGCTTAAAACCATGTCTAACTAAACTTGAGTCTAAATTAAATGTGAGTTTATCTGTTAAACAATGTGTTTAACAAAACCCAATTTTAAACTCTGCAAATCTCGTCCCCCGAGTGGTTGTGCTTTCACTGTATACTGATATTCAATGTATTGTGGCCCAAATGGGTTACAATAGATATCGACCGAATTCCTAAAATGCACAAGTATAGACACTTTTCAGTGAGTTAGACGCATGTTTAAGTTAAACAAATTTTCGAGAATTGCATTTAGCTAAACAATTTTTTAAGTCAAAGTTAGAAACATGTGTTTCGCTTAAAACTGTTTTTGAACGAGAATACAAGCTTAATTATTAAATTCTAATCATAAAGTATCACACATTATTATTTTCATTATAAACATATCATGCTATTGGCCTGACACAATACAAAACAAGCAAGGTAAAGGAAGATTATGATATCTTAGGTGAAAGGGTAGTAGGGAGGGGAGGGGGTAGTAGGGGGAGGGGGTAGTAGGGGGAGGGGGTAGTAGTGTAGTAGTGTAGGGGGTGGGTAGGGTGGTAGTAGTAGTGTAGGGGGGAGTAAGTGAAAAGGTAATTGGAGGTTGGGACAGATAAGTAAATAACTATTGGTATCAATCATATTAAATGTTACACAGGGCATCATAATCCCTATCATTTTAAAGCCAACATTTTTAAAACTTTGTTTCAGCAGCCCGCGGTCATTGCTTTTAAAATGAGATTTAGCAGGTAGTACTACGCACGACAGTGATTTTTTATTTTAACTAGTTTGTTTCGGCGATTCTCGGCAATTTTTATTATAAATGAGAAATTTGGAATCGGTGAAGTATCGCAAAGCTCGTCACCCAAAATGCTAGTATTTTACACAGCCATATTCTGTACGTGGAAATGACACATCCGTAAAGTTCATATGGGTATTTGAAAAAATCACATAATTATAGGACAAATGTAATAATCTTAAGCAAAAAAAGAAAGAAATTGCATAGGTAATACCTCAAAGAAAAGAAAAAAAACAGCACAGCACATACCTTTTAATCCAAAAGGTGATGAGACAATGTTTTTTGGGTTTTTTTGCCAAATGCGATCTAGATTGAAGCACTTAGTGTTTGAAAACAATATACGTATTAGGAGTTCTTAGAGTGAAAGTTCATCTGTGTTGGTAATCAAATAATTTGAATTTGATCTTTCATTCTCAAACAAGATAATATTACCTGGAATTTTCAGGTGTTGCTACACCTTTAATTAGCAGACTAACGACTCAAACTGACAGTCTTGACCTTTAGGAAATGTGATGTCAGAATCTGGTCATAAGACTCTCTGTAAACGGTAATCGGTATCGGCCCCTGTCATTGTCAGATCGCATCATATTTTTATTTATCCTACCATCCAGACGATTCTCGTGTTCCTATTGGATAAGCGCCTGAATTTAGTGACTAGATATATTCCGTATCCGACCCCGTATCCCGTATCCGGTCAGTAAGGAACTGCGCATGCGTTGTAGTATGGTTGCTACGCCGACGCGTGACGATCGTCAGATTGTTTATCAACAAGATGGCGTTTCTGTCAGCGCTAAAGCCGGTCCCTGCGGTAAATCCTAAGCTTGTTTTGTTTTAATAGTGTTTTAGTAGAATAAAATCGTTATTAGGTGAGGTTGGGTCGGATACGGATTATATCTAGTCTCGGAATCTGTACCAGGACTCAGGATGAGCCCTCGTCCCGATACAGAATCCTCGGCTAGATATAATCCGTATCCGACCCAACCTCACCTAATAACTAATAGTATCATCCCAACAAATTTAACATCTTTTTCTAATGTATGTCACACATAAAATCTAGCAGCATGTAGACTGATATTGGGTTCAATCATGATTTTAGGAATAATTTAGAAACCTTTTTGAACCATGGTGGTTGAGCTCCGTAGCTTTCGAGATCATCGCGACCCCTTTATTCAGCGAAGTGTTTACTTCCCCCCCACTTGTCACATGACCGCCTTTTGGACAATCACATAACCACATAACAGCAGGTGGAAAAATAAATAGACCAGAACTGAATTTTGCTGACAAGCCAACATTAATTTGATAGAGAAAGTTTTTGGTATGTATTGCTTTACAAATCCCTTTGGAATATAATTTCAAATGTTATCAGGAACCCCATCAGGGTAACCATTTTGTTAATAATTAATCATACATTAATAATTAAAATATTCAATGCATTTTTAGTTCATCAGGCATACTAAGTAAAACAGTGAACAATTCGTTCATCATCTCAGCAAAAACTTACAGCCTCCCATTTAGCGTTTGCACGATCGTTCTCAAAATTGGCGTACTCCCTCTTGTCGTGGATGTACGCCAGAAGTCGCCAGATAAGCAGCAGGGCAAGACCCACGAGGAGTATGCCTATGACTATACCTAGAATTATCCACAGTAAGCCCCCAGCACCGGGACACACTAATGAAGTGATGGATAAGGGGGTAGGTAGGATGGATGGATGGATGAGAAAAAAAGTGAAAGAGAAAGGAAGAAGAAAAAGAAAACATATATACAGATGAAATACAGGTTGACACGACTAATACACAAATGTACTGCCGACTTACGCCTTCCCAGCGGGCATTAGCGCGCTCTTTTTCAAAGAGCTGGAACTCGCGGGCGTCATGGATGTACGTGAGGAATCGCCATATAAACAGCAGAGCGATGCCGACTAACAGTATTCCTATTACGATACCCATGATCACCCAGAGTATATCGGGCGCTCCTGGGCAGACTGAGTCCCCCGATTGAAATGGAAAGAAGAGAAGAAGATGGGAAAAAAGGACAACAGAGAAATTGACAGTTGGTTAGATATCGATTAAGGTTTTGTCAACAACTATTGGTGGCATTTTGTCCGTAGCTTTGGTTTTTTGCTTTCCTAAAAAATACACACAATTGTCTTCTTGAACTTTTTTTAATGCATACTTTCAACATGGAACTCATAAACCTGAATGATATTGCAAAATTGATAACATCTTGTGTTTTGGTGTAAAATGTTAAATTAAAATTGAATTAGAACTTTCAATTATAGGTCAATTTATTTTCCCAATTCTGGACTTGTATGCAATCCTAGAACTAAAAGGTTGCCAGTAATTCTTTACAAGAATTTCTGTTTAATTCAGGATTAATGATACCATCAAGACATTTGCTGAAGTATTTGAAAGAGAAGTGTGCCAAAAAAACCAATATACTAATTCAAAGTGCACCAACAATGTGCTGAATCCACCGAAAATAAAAGGAGAATTTGTGCGACGCCATTTTGTTTGTTACAAAAAACACATGCATATACAAGTTCTCCTCTTACTTTCTATGGTCGACCCCCATCTGACTTACTGCTTCCCATCGTGCATTAGCACGCTCCTGTTCAAAGTTCTTGAACTCCCTCCTATCATGGATGAATGTGAGGAGACGCCAGATCAGCAGTAATGCTAACCCTACCAGTAAGATTCCTACAATTATGCCTATGATCATCCACAGTATTGCTGATTTATCGGGACAAGCTGAAAAACATGCACAAAATACAAACAAAACAATCACACTAAAAATCAAAAACTAATTAAAAAGTGCAATGGTTGTTAAAACAGATAGACTAGAATCAAAATGCATATGCAACAGAGACGATCATAATATGCGATTTCATCATGCAAAATAAGTGCGGTGTTCCCATCAAAATGTCTCCCAAACCGCAACGCAAGTGTCATCTAGGCAATGGCCAACAAAGTAAGGCACATTTTTTGTTTTGTTGTGTTGAACTGAACCGAACCTAAAATCTCAAAAATCAGGGTTGCTTTTTTTTTTTTTAAGGTTTGAAATTGACCCAATTTGTCAAAATATTACTATTTTCTGTTTGAAATGAATATGTGTGCTTGAATAGATTGCTTTTAAACTATTATAACACTAGAAACACAAGTCAAATTGACATTTACCAACTTTGACTTGTCATATCAACCACGGTCCGTCCGTCAGTAATATTTGCCAGTATATAAAAAGAGGGGGAAAAAACAAAACCCCAACCCACCCATTTTTATAGAAATTGGCGGAGAAAAAATGATTACCGACCCAAAAAACAAAATTAATTTTATTGTTTACAGATTTGTTTGAATTTTTACAGATTTTTTGGGAATTTTTGCGGTCATTTTTGAAATAAGTAAATTAAAAAAACATATTCAAACTATCTATTAAGCGGTGTAGTATTTAAATTCGATTTACATACACATTCAACTATAAACATTTCTTCTAATATACAGACAGGGGGTGTATATGGAAGTGTAATACTAGTGTCCAATTAGTATTCACATTCATGGTTAGCATCATACCCAGCCTGTTTCTTATACTCAGCATCAGCGGGTACTCAGCTGCCAGTACCTGTACAGGTACTGTATGCTAATAACCTGTATGGGAACTGTACATTACCTGTGTGGTACAACCAATGTACCTGCACAGTAGCAGATGAGTTACTGGTTCTGTTCAGCTACTTTGGTGGTACTTCACTGGTACTGAGCGTAAATTACCCATACAAGTACTGGGCATACAGTACCCTATACACAGCACCCACACAGGTAAGGGTACTGGACATACAGTACCCATACAGGTACTGGACATACAGTACCCATTACATGCAGTAGAGTAACCATAATGTATGGCATAGGAATATGGCTGTGTACTCAGGCCTAAAATATATAATCATGCCAAAGTGAAACTATAGGAACAAGAAAAATAAAATACATGGTAACTAAAAGATTACCCTTGGTGGGCTTAACCCTTTGAACACTGGCGGCCGGTATAAAGCCTAATGTGAGTATGGTATATACACTGGCGGCCGGTATAAAGTTCCTGGTGTGTGCACAGTGTTTACAATCAATTGAGGGATATCCCCATCCAATATAAACATGCCCTTTGACCCGGAGTGTACTTGTGGGCTACGGGCTGCACATAGTTGGTCTGGCAATGCGTTGAAGACTACATCTATGCTGGTAACTGGGGAGTTATTTCATCAATTTGGTCGGAATTTCTGGATTTTTCAATGGCGCCGTCGGTAGCAGATGTTTTAGCAAGGGTCGTGGACTCTGATACGGAGGATATATATGATTCTGACAATAGTAATAAGGACGAACGGTAAGCTTGAATATTGCAACTAAAAAAGTCCTAGTAACTGTTACGGCAACGTAACAGACAGTGACATTATGCCCTATTTAGGGGTATTTCGGCAGGGGTGTCATGGTGGGGCTACCGTTTACTCAGGGGTGTCAGTGTTCAAAGGGTTAATACAGCCACAAAACTGGTGGGAAAACCTTGATATACAAAAATATAAATGTCTATGCCAACGGTCTTTCATTCCCATGATGCATCTTTCATTCCCATGATGCATCTTTCATTCCCATGATGCATCTTTCATTCATTCCCATGATGCATCTTTCATTCCCATGATGCATCTTTCATTCCCATGATGCATCTTTCATTCCCATGATGCATCTTTCATTCCCATGATGCATCTTTCATTCCCATGATGCATCTTTCATTCATTCCCATGATGCATCTTTCTTTCATTCCCATGATGCATCTTTCATTCCCATGATGCATCTTTCATTCCCATGATGCATCTTTCATTCCCATGATCCATCTTTCATTCCCATGGGAATGAAAGATGCATCTCTCATTCCCATTATGCTTGACAGATACATGCATTATCATACCCTACAGGGAACAAGTGAGTTGGCCTCAGAAACTATGCACAGCTTCAATAAATAAAAAAGATAAATTGTTTCCTCTTTTATCTTCAAATGAAGATTTCCTTTGCAAAAACAGATAAACGTCATCTGCCAAAATTGAAATGACCATGTTACGCTCCTATGTTATGTTACTTTTAAAGGTAGATGTTCTGATTGCTGGCCCGACATGAAAGGTCATCCTTAAAATAGTTGTATTCCAAAATTTGAGTTGCATAACTCTGATGGTTTTTATATTAATCCATTGAGTAGTACACTAATAACCACTTTTGGCAGTAATTCACTGCATTTTGGTCTATAACGTCTAAATTGAACATGTCTTGCGCCAAATATTTTACAGAATTAATGAGAAAAATATGGTGTTTCTTCTGATTTTTAAAATATGTTGATGGGCGAAAAAAAAAGCTCAAGTGATCAGAACATCCACCTTTATTTAAATGCTCAAACATTTTTTTGGGGAAATCCGACAATCATCCTCATATAAATACACTAGAAATCCATGCTTTATAGCACATTTCACAGCAGCAAACCATGTTCAGTTTAATTTTGGGAGATGAGGTGTAACTCTTCAAATGCATTCTTGCTTTTCCATTGGCGTTAGCTCAAATTGTTTCTGTCTTTCTGGGACCAATTTGACTTGTCTTTTGCACTGATATACTGTATTAGTGGAGTTTTACAGGCTGTTTGTAAAAATTGAAGAAACCAATTTTGCAAACGTTCTTCTCAACAAAATTGCGAGAATGGATTCTGAAATTGCGAGAATAGATTCTTGTAACATTTGATGTTTTTTCATACCAAGTTCTATGGTGACACTCTATTGATTCTGGTCAATCTCAACCATGAGAATCCATACATGGATTTTCCTATAGTTTGACAAATGTCTGCCTGTTTTATGTGAACTATAGTCTATTTGGCCATCACGAGACAGTGAAGTAACTGCGTATTCTACTACTTGCAGCACATAATGCGCGCGCATACTCGAGGCTAGCGTTTACACACAAGCGTTGAAAGACGGAAGATTCATACGCGTGCGTAAAAGCTGCGCCTGTTAAGTTACGTCACTGTCCAGAGGAAGACAAATAGAGTAGAGAGCAAGAGTGACAGTACCAGATTTGGTAAATTTGCTCTCATCCATTTCACAACAAAATAAAACAAACTTGAATCACCATATTGGTTCACATTTAAGACTGTTTTCATTTGTCCAAACAATTTATAAATAGAAAATAAAAACTTAGCCTTGTTGACCTAGGTATATAATGACAAAACCGATACTTTCCGGACGAGTCATTAATTTCAATGCACAAGATCCATCGGTCTAATTTCTAAACTTGGTGAAAAAGTCTCTTGTGAAAACAAAACTTCCACTATAACAGTATAATTCAGCCCCGTAGGTAATCTTCATTCATAATACACAATGCTTAAGATGTATAAACAAATGCATTTGCTCCCAATAGACCTACAATACAATGGTGTCACAACTGTTGTCTATGAAACAATTACACATAAACATCTGAAAACAGAACATGTCATCATGAATATAGCATAATACTAGATTATCAACAAAGCAAGATAGCTCACCTAGATACACTGACATATCTTTTTGAGTAATCTTTGTAGTTTAGAATTAAGGTGTTGGCAATATACACCAGATGTTCCTGGTTTATCTGGGCGAGATATTTTGCTTCACGATTCTCAATTTCTAATTGCATACTTAGGTTTCCCAACCATATAACAAAACTGACTTACAGAAAAATATAAACAATAATGACTAATAAAAATCACATATTTTTGATTTAGAATATGCCACAGAACAGACAATTAATATTCCATGGATGTTCTTTCTGTGTCAGGAATTTAATATCCGATCGGATACAGAGCATCAAACCAAATCATTTTCAGTTAATAAAAATAAATGAATGTTGAGGAAGCTTTCATGAACTGTGAATTTAGAGTTATAGCTTGTAAAAATAATTGTAAGAGGTTTAAAAGTGAAAAACCACCCGTTTTTGGATGTCTTAGGCAAGATTTGTCAGTTGGACGTTCTTTGTTTTGTTTTCAAAAAATCTTTGTTTTTTTGCAGTTATAATACATTTCAAACGTTTCTTTTTTTTAATTAAAAATTATTTTCTTATATTTTAATATTTTTTTATTGGCTTAATGGATTGGGGTTTTTTTCTTCAATTTCTTTGCATAATTTATCTATTTCAAACGATACTACAAGTATCTAGTATTACACATCTTGGAATCTATTGGCCTATTTTAAAGTATATTTCAGTGAAAACAAGACTATTCCATGAACATTTACTGATTTCACGCTGCAAGGAATTAAGTGTATGTTTACTTAAATGTTTATATTTGTAAACCGTGCAATGCTATTTTTTGTATGATATAATGCTGAATAAAAAAACAAACAATAAAATCAATGACTCACTTTTTGGTGAAACTTTTTTGTTGAACAAATCCAATATGTTACTCACGTTTAGACAGTTTCCGAAAGACTTTTCGGTAATGACTTGAACCACTTGTTTTTCCCGCAAGATTTGTTCACGTTTTTAAACCCAGGAAGCTCAGGTGTTATCAGTGGATCGTAGACATGATTTAGAAAACAAATACCCTCGTCAGGGTTGTTAGCAGTGGATCCAGTCATTACCTAAGAAGTTTTCTAACCGGGAAGACGAAACCGTCTACACATGAGTAACATAATGGATATGTTCAACAAAAAGTGTCACCAAAATTTCAATCTACAATCCTAATGAACTTATTCAAAGATCAATGACTCACCTTTATCTTCCTGGACCTCTATATAATATGAGCCGTTTTGAAACCTCAAATGTGTAAAGGCAAAGAAACAATCATCGTCATCTTTGAAACCACATGGTTTGCTTCCTAGGGAGGTGATGAAACAATTATAGATCACAATGTTAGAAGGATGAATAATAATAATAATAACAGGCGCTTATATAGCGCCCGTAGCCCAAAGGGGCCTCAAGGCGCTTAACAACATAATATTATGATAGCATAAAACAATAAACACGAACAATATATGAAGAGCTTTGTTGCAAAAGGGCCACCAGACCACTCCAACATGTTACTCATTTACTGTTTCTATATGACCTGTATACGTGCATCCATGCACGCCAATTGAGGCACCAACAATACAAGCCACATTCAATCCACATAAATGAATAGCCATCAATTCAATAATGCAAAATGAGTAACAGGTAGAAATGGATGTAGGCCCTTTTGCAACACAGCTCTTCATATATAAAAAAGGTCGCCAAAATAGTGGGTCGAGCATCAGGACGCATGGAGAAAGACGAACACGACCGAATAGTCTCTTAGATTTCGACTCGCTATATGAATGGCTTGGCATCATCATCACTTTACTGTAAAAGTGGACATTTTCGCAGAACGTATATTTTCATGATTTTTGCGCTTGAATGAGCTACCGCGAAAATAACACCTCGCAAATATATATTTTATGCATACAGGTTTATGCGATGAAGCTACATTTAAAAACACGCAAAATTGGCAAAGCGCGAACATTTTATAGCGCAAAAATTACCACTTTTACAGTACCATACAAAGGCATACACTCATACATAGATTCTCTACAAAATTGTAACTCTTATATGCAAGTACTCTGTGGGGTAATAAAAAGCATGCAATCATTTGTGAATTTGGACAGTCCTGATGTTGTATTTGTTGCTGGTGTGTTTTAAAGGTTTTTTATTATGTTACTTTTATATCATGTTACTTTCATATGGCGCAAATTTCATGAACCAACAATTCTGGGTATGTGCTTGATTAAATCCCACCATTTTTTATCATTTTAACTCTCTTATTTATTTGAGGTTTTTTTATTGTCTGAGCACAGAAATTTCCCTTTTTTTGTTCGTGTAACAAATGAGGGGCTATCAGGTAAGAGGGCAGGGAGAATGGCACCTTAAGAGAATAAATACAGCTGGAAAAAGGAATTCTCCAAGACAGCCCATACCTATAACCAGTGCTGACATTTTTAATTTTTTCTGGAGGTGCAAATTTGCACCTTACTTATGAGGTCAAGGTGCAATTCCTTCAAATCGAGATGCAATTTTAGGTGAATCCCGATAGCAACTTGATTAAGGCAAAAAACTTGAATCGCAATTTTGCACCAGCCTTTGAAAGTTGTATCGCAGTTGATGATGCGATACGGGAAATTTGCAGGTCTGCCTATAACACTTAACCCTATCCAGACATCTCATGGCTTTAAAAACAACAGACCCACAGTAATTAGTGATGGCTAATCCTGATCGGGAGATCAGAATCGGTGCCAATCTGCATTGAATCGGCATTGAATCGGGATCGGGAAAAGAATGGAAGCTACCGATCCACCCTACCGATCTAGCAATTATTGATCCTCTCAGATGGGAATAAAAAAATAACGACAACGTTTCTAGAAAGTAAATCGTTATATTCCCGGTATGTTATGTTAGGCTATTGTGGTAAATTACAATTTTGGCACCACCCAATTAAATCGGACTAAAAGTAAGCTTATTTAATGATTCGCGCTGGTTTCAAATTTAAGTATGGGAGATCTGAATTGGGATCTGAATCTGCCTGATCTGTAAATTTTCTGATCGGAGATCTAGGGTTGGATCGGCCATCACTAGACCCACTTAACAATTTGAACTTACCTGGTAAATTTTCTAGTTCTTTCTTCATGGTGATATTATAAGGGCACTCATCACATTGTTCTGTCCCATAATACTCTCCAGAGTTAAAGGCCATACACTGTACACATGGTCTGTGCCCCTCACACACGCTTGTACAATCCGCTGCCTGTGTGCACAGAAAGAGATGTTTAAAAATTGTTAACACTTTCCACACGGCTATTAGTTTTACCATATACAAAATAGATTTTTCAGAAACCTTTCCCAAATTTCAAAAGTCTATCTTGAGAATTACTGAACCAATACTAAGGCATGCATGTACTTAATTTTATGTTGGGAATAAACTGGCTACACATGGGTTGAGAGCAAGCCTCAAAATAAGTGGGCACCCAGGAGTTTCTTACCTACTGGCTCCCAAGTTTTGGCTCATGGTGTTTTCCAAATTCTGCACAGTAAAGTTTAGGACCAGGAGCCATTTTTGGCCAAAATAGTAAAAAGTAGCTCCTTGTCATGACCTGCTTATTTGGAGGCTTGGTTGAGAGTCAAGAAATCTAATCTTATTATGAGTGTTGTGAAATGTGACCTTATACATACCGCACAGTAGCATGTAGCTCCCCTGTACCTTGTTGTGTCATTGCATATACACTTGCCGCACTCACAATATCCGGCACCATTATTACATATACTCTGAAAATAGTAAAAAAACAATGGAGATCAAATTGTTAATGATAATTTGCAAGGTTGGCATTACATTCAGTTTAAGGACTCTTATGCCATATGGCCAATTATAATTTTAACTGATGAAACCAAGGCCACAATGAAAACTATGTTATATGGGTGGATAATTACAATTTTAACTGATGAAACCAAGGCCACAATGAAAACTATGTTATATGGGTGGATAGACTGTCAAGTAGGGGTCGGTCAAGTACAATACAATACAATACAAATGAGCATTTATAAAGCGCCTTTACATCAAGATCAAAGCGCGTGAGAAAAGCAAACCCAAGGGAACAAAAGGATAATGAACAAACAAACATCATAAAGTACAATATGATACAAGTTACACAACATTTGGATACAAATATGTTTTGACAGATTTCTTGAACATGTGTATAGAGTCCTGATTTCTTATGAGAGCGGGAAGGTGATTCCATATTGCTGGAGCGACATAGGTGAAAGTCCGATTGCTGGCTGATTTAAGAGTTCTGATGGTTGAATGCTGAGTTAGTTGTGTAGTATCCGAAGCCGATCGCAGGTTGACACGTTGTGGTTTGTACAGAGAAAGGCAAGATGATAGGTAGCCCGGTGCTACGCATGAGAGGCACTTAAACACAGTAACTAAGATTTTAAAAGCCACAAGTATAATTATTCCAATTAAATACAATCCATGGTTCCCCTCCCCTCCCCACCCCAAACTCAACTCCCTGAAAATCACATATGCTGGTGATCACCACCTTTCTGGCTCGTAGCGATTTTTCCAATAAGTATGCTTACTCCCATCGATATCATTGTTGGCTCCTTGTACTTTCTTACATCTCCACTTTAAAAAAATAACTCTACAGACACAGAGTGTCTGCTAGCATTACAATTAGTATCCCATTTGGTGATCGCCATCCCTCTTGGCTCTTGGAACATTCAAACCTCTCCCCTGTGGTATCATATCTACAATTATAGTCGATCTAGCTACAGTACAGCTCGAAATAGAATGGACAATGTCAACGCACGACATTGCAATGTCAGTGCAATGTCAGTGCAATGACATTGCAATGACTGCACTAATCGGGTTACATCTCAAGGCATTATTTAATGTCATTGCAATTGCAATGTCAGTGCAATGTCAGTGCAATGTCAGTGCAATGTCAGTGCAATGTCAGTGCAATGTCAGTGCAATGTCAGTGCAATGTCAGTGCAATGTCAGTGCAATGTCAGTGCAATGTCAGTGCAATGTCAGTGCAATGTCAGTGCAATGTCAGTGCAATGTCAGTGCAATGTCAGTGCAATGTCATTGCAATGACATTAAATAATGCCTTGAGATGTAACCAGATTTACCAAATTTGTCAAAATATTACTATTTTCTGCTTGAAATGAATAACTTTGCTTGAATAAATTGATTTTAAACTATCACACTAGAAACACTAAGTATACATCTGGTGGTCGACATCCCTATGTGATCATTATTTCATATCTAACTTTTGTTCCAATAAACATGCTTACCCCATCCGGTGATCGACATCCCTCTTGGCTCTTAGGACAATCACACCTCTCCCCCGTGTAATCGTCTGTACAATTACAGTAGTTTACACCTGTAGATTCATTGCACATGCATACGCCTCGATCAGGACCTGTAAGTACCCACCAAAACATCAATAACGTTTTGAAATAAATAAATTCTAACACAGAATATCAAATCTTGTTGTCGATCAACCACCAGTATATTGTCACACACCATGTCAAGGGTGCATCTTGTCTGCTTTAAAAAAAATTGAGATTTAACAATATTTGAAAGAATATAAAACAAGCTTTGTAAGGCAAAAAAAAAAAGTTGTGTTGCCCTCACAAGCCTAAAATCGGGAAGGTCGGCCGGCCGGCCGGATTTTTTTAATATTTTTAATTTTACCAAATCAACGATTTTATACCTATTATTTCAGTCAACAAGTGTGACGATACTAAAGAAACGCTTACTGGATGTATTTTCAACCCAATGGTGAATATTTTGGTTTCTTCTGTGCAATTTTCACAGATTGGAAGATCTTGAGAAAAAAAATCTTGAAAAAAAAATCTTGGAAAAGAAAATAAATCTTGAAAAAAAATCTTGGAAAAAAAAAATCTTAAAAAAATCTTTAAAAAAAAGAAGAAATTGTTTAAATTTTTTTTTAAAAATACCCGGCCCACATTCTCGGAATGTTGACCTGGCCAGATGAGGGCAACACAACTATTTTTTTTTTTTGCCTAATGATGATACCTTGATTTTGAAAATTGTGGTACTTTTGAAAATGTGAGGGAAAGTCATCAGGTCAATCGTGAGTCAAATTTATTGGTTTTGAAAAATGAAAATCTCAAAGTACATGTTGTCTGGATTTCCATACCATTACCCCTCTTGGCCTCCTGTCCCCAAGGCTCAAGATAACAGGTTTTTTTACCAGGAGCTACTTTTTTCAAAAGAAGCGCCTGGATCATGTGATTTATTGAGAAACGGGAGCTACTTTCAGTCTACCGGGAGCTAACTTTTTATTAAATCCAGGCAGCATTGTCAAATCGAAATTTGATGTCTTGGCAAGCTTCCTGATCATCAACGGGCGCTGGTTTGAACTAAATATCAGCGCTCGGTTGTTTATTTTTCAGCATTACCGGGCGCTATGGCAGGATGACCGAGGGGTAAATATCGCCCAGCGCCCGCTTATCTTGAGCCTTGCCTGTCCCGTATCTCCCTATTATAACCTGGTCATTAGGTGATGGGGAAAAAACTCTTGTTCTACAGGCCCGACTGACCCATTTTGATTATAATTTAAGAATTATATTTTCCAAATTATTTCCAATGTTATCACTTTTTTTGAAAATATTGATTTATTTGTATATTTAAAAATAAAATTGTAAATTGTTGACAAGTCACAAAAATATTCAAATAAATTTTGGAAGAAAAAAAACCTGCCTGGCTGACCGGCATTACCTGAGCAGGAGTTCAGCCATAAAAGGGATTTTTGTTCTATGTTGCCTTTTATTCAAACACTCTTATTAGTGTCGAACCAATCAGAAAGCAAGAAACTAAAGTACGCAGTGTGCATTGAAAGTGTCTAATGCACTCCGTGTATGCGCCGTTCAATGCGCGCAGCACACGCTTTGTTTTGATTCGTTGTTTTGGAATCGCGGGTTTGCCGATTTTCACTGTGGGTGTTAGCAAACTTGTTAACATGTTTTTACATAGATCAAAATTAAGCTCAAATTTTGATTTGTATAGTGTCGTGTATGAATTAGGTCAATACATGCGATCGTTTTGTTTCTTGAAAAATTAGACAAATCAATGCACTTGCGCAAATGTTGATATGCCCACAATAGCACTCCCCCTGCGGGATCGTGCCATTATTTACAAATCAACATCAGCACGCATGCATTGATTTGTCTAATTTCTCTCGATTAATTGACCTATAATTCTTCTTACCTCCACACACTAGTTTTTCAAATCTGGGACATGAGAAATCATCGCATTGACAATGAGAACCATAGTATTTCTTGCCTGGGTCCTGTAAAACATTGAGAACAAATATAGGAAGGATATCTTAGAAAACAACACATATTAACATTATTTCAAACATTCCAATATAAGGACAATACCTATTTCTTTACATTAAATTGCCTCTGGTGAGAGATTATATATTGTTTAGTCAGTTCCAAATTGGCGAGAAATATTCATTATTCATCTCTCTGACTGCAAAAATAATCCAAGCTTTACGTGCGTGATTATGTCCACATGCACACAGTTTTTGCTGCACGGACGCGTCATGCATATGATACACGAAGCACTTGTTGTCTTCACGTACGCCCGCGTCATACTGTATTCATTCGCTGTTGTAATGAGGCTTCGCCATTTTGGAACTAAACAAACTATAGTATTGTTCATTTAGTAATGGTGACATTTCCTTCACCACTTGCGCAGAATAACCTCTGTGCTTTGTTTTAACACTACCTCCAAATCGGGTAATCATTAAATTACTGTAAAACAAGTTAATTTCGCGAATTTCGCGAGAAGCTCAAATTCGCGAAATTATATTGCCGCAAATTTATGTGTGAGAAGATGACATGCAGCAGTGGTAGAAATGTTACTTTCGCGAAATTAAGTTACCGCGAAACTAGTGATGATTAGCAATTCGCGAAAAAAAGTTGCCGCAAAATTAATGCAGCCATAGAAATGGTATAAGTTAAGAGTTTAACAGGTTCGCCGTCGGAAGTTCTAAGTCCGACGGCGACCTCATTAAACTCTTAACGTATATTATGAATATCTGTCATAAAAGCCTATCGGAAAATTAAATTACATAGAAATGGTAGTCAATTTGACCTATGACCCTCTCAAAGTTACTTCAATACAGGTGGTCATCATTCTTTCATAACAGCCATCTTGTGGGTACTGGTAAACTTATGTTTTCAATTCAATTATCAGGACATGAACCGATCGACAAATAATCCATAGCTTGCAGACAATTTATGACCAAGAATAAATAGAGGAATCAGGCAAAATAATCTAACTGTTAAAGTACTATTCTTCAGGCAACACTTAAAAAAGGCTCTAAAAATCTACATTGTGAGTTTTTGGTGTGAACTGTAGCAAGCGAATCTTTATCAAAAATCTAAATCTGGACAATCAATAACTTTTGCAAATTGGAAACAGCCTGGGGGTTTTATACAGCAAAATTCCCATTTGGTGACTGCGCAGGTTTTTACATGTGCCCTATATGTGACCCCGGAGATCCCCTTTGCCATTGACAACAAAGCAAAACGTTTTAACAATTAAGATTGTACGCTCTACTCAACCATACACAAGATCGTTCCTAGTGACCATATGAGGCCGTGTAAGCGACTGTTGTTTACATTAGAAATATCCAAAATTTCCAAAATGTTTCATCCGGACTTTCAACTGTACAAAACATGTGAAAACTTGCATTGTATGTAAATATGATGACATGAGTATGCAGAGGAATCCCTTGGGCAAATATTCTGTTCGATGGTACCATATCAAAAAGGGCTATATTTTGGCCATTTTTGGTGATGGTGCAATCTAAAAATTTGTTGACTGCATGATGTTCGTTGTCAACGGCATGTGACGTCATTCCGGGCTGACCTATTGAATGATAAAGACAGCAAAGTTGGTGTCAATTATGTAGGAATCAACAATGATGGTTGAATAAAGGAGTTCCAAGACAGAGAAAAACAATCGCAAACAAACTTACTGCTTTATTGCATTTGCATTCACCACAGTTGCATATACCTCTATTGGAGCATTCTATGGGACTGTCTATGGGGTTATCACCTGTTACATTCCTGCAATAAAAATAAATTAAAAAGTAAGATTAAATATTAAGCATCATGTGAAAATATTCAATAAAACATCCAACGATTGTCCAGCCCAATTTATGAAACTAATATTAACTGTGATTTATTCAGTACTTATCAAACACATTCCATGTCCACCTTTCATAAAAACGATTGCAATCTCAATTAGACCCTGACCAGCATGGGTCACATATGCAGCCAGGCAATAGTATACAAATACTACATGGTAGAGGGGAAATAGAGCAAACTATTTTCCAGAGGTACTGGCTACAGGCCTATCACCCCGAATCCGAAGGGTGCTGGTTGATAGGCCTGTAGCTAGTAACGAGGGAAAATAGTGTGACCTATTGCCCCGATCATACCATGCAGTTTTTGTTTTATTACACCTCACTGTGACTCTGGGGATGAGGTAATAGGGAAATAGTCAAAACTATTTCCCTAGGGAAATAGTACTTGTGATAGGAACTGGCATGATTAGTTCATGAATATTTATGAGGTGTAATAATTTAAATTACTACTTACTACTACTACTACTTATGTCGTTCTCGAACGGTCTTCGTGATGGCTCGCCAAACTACTCTGTCCCTCATGCATGCTTTCATCTCCTCATCATTCCTCAGTCCTGTGTCTTTCGCCAAGTTGTCCAAGTATGTTAAGGCTGGGCGTCCGACAGATGTGTGTCCGTGTTTGGGTCTCCATAGCAGCAGGTCGGATACAATCTCATTTTCTCTTCTCATGCAATGTCCTGCAAATCTCATCCTTCGATCTGTGATGTTTTCTGATACCTTTTGTAAGTTTCCATACAGGTCTTTGTTTGGTACCTTATCTTTCCAACTAATGTTGAGTGCAGTTCTCAGCATTCTAGTGTAGCATCCATCTAGAGATTTATTCAGTCTGTTGGTGATGGTCCATGTCTCAGCTCCATACAGTAGAACACTTTGAACAGTAGCTTGGAAAAGTCTGATTTTGATTTTTCGACAGAGGCTGGATTTCCACACTTTGTTCAGAGCATTGCAGGCCTTCCAAGCAAGTGCTTTACATACTTTTATGTCATGCTGGCTACTACCAACCCAAGCTCCCAGGTACTTGAAGTCCTCTACGTTGTCTAGGTTACTTCCATCAGAGGTTTTTAGCTGTACCGCTTGTGCTTGGTGGAATACCATGCATTTGGTTTTCTTGGCATTCATGTGGAGCCCAGTTTTGAGTGCTGCTTCCTCAACATATTTCAGCAACTTCTGTGCCTGCTCCTTAGTGTCAGAAAGTAACGCTATGTCATCTGCAAAGTCAAGATCAGTGACGTTCTTTGGCCCTATTCTTCGGCTTTGTCTAGGCTTGAGGGTGAATCCTAGTTCCTCTTCTCTCCCACTGATAGCTATTCTTAAGCAGTAATCAAGGATGATTATGAATAGGTAGGGGGCAAGGGTATCTCCTTGGAGTACTCCTGCTAGGATATCGAACAGTTCCGTGTCGCCATCAGGTGATATGACTTTGGCTCTTGTGTTTCTGTAAGTTTCATCAATTGCATCTGTTATAACCTGTGGGACACCGTATGCTTTGAGTATCTTGATCATTTTCCCACGATGTATGGTGTGGAATGCCTTTTTGAAATCAATGAATGTTATGACTGCAGAGAGATTATTGGAATGTATACCTTCGATGATTCTCCTGAGTCCAAGAATGTGTGAGGTAGTGCCTCTTCCCTCACGGAAGCCATTCTGGTTAGTTCGAAGTAATTCATCTAGGTGAGGTCTTATTCTGTTGAGAATCATTCTGTTATATGTCTTGGCCACAATAGAGTTCAGACATATGCCTCTGTAGTTTCCTGCTTGACTTAGGTCACCAGATTTTGGGACTGGTATCAGGTTCAATATTGCCCACTGGTCAGGTTTTTGTTTTTCTAGGAGGGCCTTATTACAGATATCCAGTATTAAATCATCAAGATTGCATCTTGTCAGGAGTTCAGGTGGAATGTTGTCCTCTCCAAAACTTTTCCCCTCCTTGATAGATTTCTTGGCTTTCTGGTACTCAGTGTTATTGAAGGCAGTACACTTAATTGGTAGTTCTTCGAAAATCTTTGGGATGTCTTCATCTTTATCAGTCACTACCGGTGGATTTCCTAGGAGTTGTTGGAAGTGGCAGTACCAATTATTGACACGTTCTTCCTTTGTCTTTCCTTTGAGGATACCATTCCTAGAGGTTTTCCTTCCACTTACTTCATTAATGAGCTCCCAAGATAATCTGTGTTGCATGTTTAGGGTTGCCTTTTCCACTTCTTTTAATTTCTTGTCCAGGTATTCAGAATTTACTTCATCATAGGCTTGGTCGAGTTCTCGTTTACCTGCTTCAAACTCTTGTGCAGACTCTTTACTGTCGTTTGTGACATGTTTCTCATATGTCTGCCTTAGCTTCTTTCTGGCAGTTTCTACTTTTCTACTATAACACAATGCCTTTTGCCTCTTCTTACATATTTTTGGTAGTAGTTTCTCGGCAGTTTCTTGATTTGCTGTGATAAAATTTCCATATCTCACTGTTGGATTGTCATCACAGGTGTCATTTAGTAGTGTGTATTTGTTTCTGACTTCGACAGAATATTGATCTTGCAGTTCTGAATCTTGAACAAGCTTATTCCAGTTGTATTTCACTTTCTTTGGCTTGGTTTTGCTGTTTGCTCGTAGGCTTAATCTAATCTTTGAGGTCACTATTCTATGATCGGATCCAATACTTGCAAACGAATTGTAGGCTTCTGTGTTCAGAATACTATTTTGCCATTTCTTTCTGATCAGGATGTAGTCAAGTTGTGCTCTGAATCCACTTGGTAGAATACAGGTCCATAGTTTTGTTACTTTCTTTTGGAATCTGGTATTTGTAATAACTAGGTTATTTTCCATTGCAAACTCTTCCAATATTTCCCCGTTCCTGTTTGTGGCTTCATGGTAGGCAAAAGGAGCAATGTTGTTACCAATCCGGGCATTAAAGTCCCCAATTACTGTCAGGAAATTATGGGCCGGTACTGATTTGGTAGTTTCATTCAGCTCGTCATAGTAGTCTCTTACCTCATCTTCACTTGCCACATTGGTGGGAGAGTATGTACATATAACTGTAGTTTTTGGATTGCCATTAAAGGTTGCTTGAATGGTTCTGGTGCTTATGTAGCAGATTGAGGATATGGCTCGTTGTGCTCGTGGACTTAACAAGATGCCAACTCCACCCACTGCAGCTCCTTGTCTATTTCTAGTAGCAGATGCTGTGACAAGTTGGTAGCCCTCTATGATATTATCATATCTTATCTGTTCTGTATGAACTATTCGATGCTCTTGGATTCCAATAATGTCAATTTTATATTGTTGAGCTAAAGCACACAGCTCAAGTTGTTTGTTTGTGTTCCTAATCGTTCTTGCGTTTAGGGTTGCAATGTTCATCACTTTCTTGCATTTCAGAAAATGAGGTTTCCCTCTACTGTCGCCGTTATCAGTCACTGCCCTTCCTGATGTAGTCCCCTGAGGATTTAAGGCACTGACGTCATCATTTTCACTTTGAAGTGAGGAGGTTTCAGCATTTGGGAGATTATCAGGGACTCTAACCCTGGTGTTTTTATTTGATGCCATCATAAAGTCTTTCAGTTGCTATTGTTTGCTGGTGGTCGCAACTCCTACCAGCAGAAATTACTACAGCAGAAATTACTACACCTGATAAATATTCATGAACTAATCATGCCAATTCATTGGCCAATTCCTGTCACAAGTACTATTTCCCTAGGGAAAATAGTTTTGACTATTTCGCTACAACCTCATCCCCAGAGTCACAGTGAGGTGTAATAAAACAAATACTACATGGTATGATCGGGGAAATAGGGCACACTATTTTCCCTCGGTACTGGCTACAGGCCTATCACCCCTCACCCTTCGGGTTCGGGGTGATAGGCCCGTAGCCAGTACCTCGGGAAAATAGTGTGCTCTATTTCCCCTCTATCATGTAGTATTTGTATACTATTGCCCAACTCAATATAACATAAGTATTGGCTGCCCTTCATTCAGTACTTACCATACACATTCCATATCCACCGTTCCTGTGTCAAAGCGATTGCAATCACAATTAGATCCGGACCAGCCAGCGTCATATATGCAGCCAGGCAATAGTTTAAACTATTGCCCAACTCAATATATAACATAAGTTGTGACTACCCTTCATTCAGTACTTACCATACACATTCCATATCCACAGTTCCTGTGTCAAAGCGATTGCAATCACAATTAGATCCGGACCAGCCAGCGTCACATATACAACCACCGCACACTTCACTACCGGTACCGTTGCACACTTTATCACCTCTCAACTGATGAGAAGAAGAAAAAAATACATAAAATAAATATGGGATAGAATACGAAGAGAGTCTTCATAGAATGTGATGCTTTCATTTCAGAGGCAGCCACCTGATGCTGAAATCCAGTAATATTGATAGAGGATCTTCTGAGGACACACCCATGTTCTTGCATCAGCTGGGTCCTATGATTTCCGTAAGAAATGGTGAACTGCCCAGAGAAAAATTGGTAAATTGTGTGGAATCGCGCCCCCAAAATTGGAAAATTGTGTGGAATTGCGCCCCCAAAATTCGCAAATTGTGTGCAATTACGCCCCAAACATTGGCAAATTGTGAGGAATTGCGCCTAAAAATTGGCAAATTGTGTGGAATTGCGCCCCAAAATAGGCAAATTGTGTAGAAATGCACCCAAAAAATTGACAAATTGTGTGGAATTGCCCAAAAATTGGCAAAATGTGTGGAATTGCGCCCCGAAATAGGCAAATTGTGCAGAATTGAGGGGCATAAGATCGTGTACAAACTGTTGACTACGACTTGTCCACTTTGATGTGACGGGTCACATATTTGCCTCCCAACAATCCTATCTTATTTGAATAACTCACCTCTTCACTGGAACAATCACAATCACAGATGGCTTCAACAGTGACTTCCATGAACTCATTGAAAGCTGTTGGTCCTATATTAAACCTGTATGTAGGAAGTTTTATTAAAAAAAAGGTGAGGCTATAACTATACAACATGTAAAGTAAGCATACATCATATATCTCATTTACACATTTACTTAAATCTTAAAGCACTTTTTCCGTATAGAGCTAATTACGTGTGCCCAACGATTTGGGAATTTGGGTGTACCTTCGTGCAAATTGTTATTCGGTCCTTACATATTTGGCATACATCATATTTGTCACTGGTTCGCCAGGAGTCCGCAGGTGAGCTGGGGTTTAGGACAATTTTGAAGATGCTCAACATTTTGAGCAGGTGACAACGAAGTGATCAATACGCTGCGAAAGTTCACACGGCGAATGCTCAACGTTTACATACCGTCTTGATTACAACGCATGTCACCCGCTGAAATTTTCAACCGCAAACGAATACAACGTATGTCAAATATGCCACAAACTAATGAAAACTTACAAAATGCCAGGCACACGTTAGCTCTATTCGCAACAGTGTGACATGGCCTTAACATTGGGATACAGAGGCAACTGACAGAGGAGTGCAATTTTATAATCTATTGGTATTGAGTTTAAACAATTGTAGATGAGAACAGCCCTAGTAAAAATATTGATAATTTCAAACAATTAATTCTTTTGCCAAAAAAGTTCGGAATTTTCTTGATCATAAATTGCACATGTTCATATTATGTTGCGTATCAACGGAAAGCTGATGTGTTCAGCTCAGCTTTCCAATGATACCACATTTGCAGGAATCACTTGATTTAGTGCTCAGCCACTCAATTGAGAGTGTGACCAGGTCTCAATCGGAATGTGCCAAAATCAACACTATTTTGCACTCAATCGGCAATAGAGCATCTCTATTTACTGTAGTTGTCAATTAAATGTTTGCGTGCATTTGAATTTTGCTAATTTTGCGAGGAGCACTAAGTCGCGAAAATGTAGTGCTGTAAATACTTCCAATCTACCTTGTAGCTGATGTGCATTACAAATTAACACACAATGTAACTCCAAAGTATCCATTCATGAAATGGTCATGCTCTGAATTAGGCCAGTTTTGCTGATTCATGATGTTTTAAACACGAACATTTCTGTTTTTACAGTATACATTTCATTGAACAGACAGTAGAGGTGATCTTCTCAGCTCAAAATAGTGGTTCATGTTGGCTCATTGGTTAGATAGAAACCTTCCCATACTCACAAGAAAATGGCCGAGCAAATTAATCTGGTATTGTTGGAAAGATAACACATCAGCATAGATAGCATCGGTATGCAACACAATATGACCATATCACAAAAAATTGGTGATTAAAGGCATATTATGTGATCTTTTCCATAAGCGCCCTCTACTCATGATTTTTTTTAGAAAGTAGATTTTCTTGCAGATTTACATTTCTGATCATAAATTGTACATACATTCCAAGTTACAGAGCAATACGATTCCTAATTACCTCAAAATCATGGTTTTAAAGTGAATTTAGAATGAAAATATAAACTGTCGTGTTAACCCGACAGTTTATTTTCACTCTAAAACCCTAAATTTGAAGTAATTAAGAATCGTATCGCCCTATAACTTGGAATGTATGTACGATTTATGATCAGAAATGTAAATCTGCAAGAAAATCGGCTTTCAATTATTTTTTTTGATGTTGAGGGCATTCCCTGGAAAGATCACATAATATACCTTTAAACTAAAAAAAACGGAACTATTTTTAAGGGAGTTGCTTACGTGTGTCTCTTCTTTGAGCTGGAGCACACCGTCTTATTCATGGTCAAGGTGATATTAAAGAATACATCATCACCTAATTGTAACCCAGTGCACTCCTGTACCCCTTCTCGCGGCACGCCGTCCAGACATATGGCCGTGTAGTTTACTTGGAAGGCATCACGAGGGGCTTTGTCCTCTACTTTCACACCGGCTGTGATGTTCTGAATAAGACATAGGGGTAGAAAAAATGAATATAAACAATTAGAAAACGGATATGATTAGTGATACGGGTCACCATAACAGAGGGGAAATCCGTTACCTTAAGGCTAATGAAAGTCAATAACGAGTTTCCCGTTACTTTTTCTGAGTGATGAGGCGACTTTTTCATTATTCATTATTCACTTTTTGATCAGATTTCATTATTGACATTTAACGCATGTTTGATCAACTCATATTGATACGGGGGGGGGGGGGGGGGGGGGGGCTTCACGAAAGGTTTTTTCAATAAAACACTCTGCTTTTGAGCCTTGTTCCCAGTTTCATATTTTACAAAGTGAAAAATATGTTTGAAATTGCTGAAACTCGCTACAATAATGTTTTGAAAATATATATAACACTTTTTTGGCTATCTTGAAATGTTGACGGGGGTAAAAAAAGGTGACGAGGGCGGGTAACGGGAAACTCGAAATGGAATTTCAGGCGCCTAATGATGTATTCTTCTATTTTAACACACCAGTGGGGAAATGAAATAATTAAAAACAAGGCGGGAGGTTTGAGGCCTTACTGTAAGGAAACCAGACTTTGAATCAGAGCAGAGGCCCACTTTCTGAAATTAATTATTTTACACTTTTTACTTATGTAAATTCTACTCCAATAGGAACATAATGGATCCTTTTTATATATGCCACCCATAGACATTATTCGTAATTGGCCCACTTACTTCAAAAGAGGGACGTGCTATCCAACTGAGCATGCTCTGAGCAATTAGTGCTCCAAAAACGAGGCTAGTTATGTAGCCGAGACAAGAGTAATGTAGGTTTTTCAATGTGGTGAACTTTGCACTAATCATAAAAATTCTTCATACTTCTGAGCTGCTCAATATTTGACCTTATAACATTCGTGAAATAAACTTGAACGTATAAACTATCTATTCCACTAGTTTGAAATGAAATGTTTGCTGGTAACCAACACTATCTAGGAAAATGTAGAAATTCACAGTTCATTATATTGCAGCAAAAGTACGAGATTGTATGTTTATCGGCCTGACATCGAGTATGTCTCCCTCTTTGACATGAAATCGCCAATTACGAATAATGTCTATTCATTACCCCATTCAAAATTCAACATATCTCTACCATAGGAACATCTCAGGTTTAACATTCTTTACAATGCAAGGATTGTTACATTCACTGGTCATACAGGACTAAAAAACAATGTTGAAGCACAAACAATATTGAAGCACAAGCCAAAGTAGGGTCATCGATGTTCAAAGGTCATGCATGTCCTCCGTGGCCTTTTTTGCCTTCTTGCCCCAAGTCTGTTTCAACTTCATGAGCATGCTCACTCCATCTTTCAATGAGCACTTTTTTAATTTTAATTTCAAGGCCTGATTTGAAAAGCTGAAAATATCAATATTTATATTGAAAACTGCTTTCTATGGTTGAAATGATATTCATAACAACATCTTAATAAACAGACTCAGGCATGAGAAGGAAAAAACTGGAAAAACTGCTTGAAATTGGGCTAAAAAGGCCCATACAGGCTTAAATTAAAAGAAATAGCGGAAATTTGGACCAGAAAAAACCTGAATTCAGTTTAAAAATTGAATATTCTCATGCTTGCAGACTAAATGTTTCATTATGTCAAATTTGATACGGCCTTGTGACACCTGATTTCAATCATGCTGGCAAACATGCATAGGATTTGGGTTTCCAACTTTGGATTCAAGACAGATCAATCACGGGTAAAATGGGGTCACACTCTACCTAAATTCAACTCAGCGCTATTCTTAATCGGACCAAGTTTAAATGATGTGGACTGACATGCATAAACGGAGGAATTTCGTCATTTGGGAATATAATTTGCTAAAGTTAATGCCCCATTCCTTAAACATGTACTACACAGTGGTTCAGTACGTGAATCACACAGTACACGGTAACCCTGATGCTAAATCGTAAAAGTAACGGTGGTTTTGACTTAGTAAAGTGATTCCATTACTCCATGGTAACTGGATTATCCACCTTCAAGGATGATCGCACATCCCATGGGCCCGTATTCAACAAAGCATTTAATCCTGGTTTAACTTTAGCCCAGGAGGACTAAGTTCTACTATGAAGGACTTAAAAAAGATTTTTTTCTCTGCTCATTTTCTCTTTGCACGGATCCACCATTTACGACAAGAGCCGCCAACTGAAATTAGATAAAATGAAAGTGTTGCATCATTTCACAATATCTCACTGCATGACAGAGTCGACCTAGTTACATAATGTTATGGAATAGTCCCATTCAATGTGGTACCTATTCAAGGCTCTCCCACAAATGGCGGATCTGTGCAAACAATTAATTACGTGTAAAAAATTTAAGAAAAACTATCAAAGCTGACTACCTTTCACATTTTTGAAGCATTTCACTTTCATATTCTGTTTCAAAATAATTAGCAAAAAGAAAAAAGGTCCTTCCTCAAAAGGCTTACCCCAGGACTAAAAATGAGCCAGGACTTAATCTTTTTTGAATACAGGCCCTACACTTTATGATGCGATCAGGGTTCAAGTTTCACATTGATCCAGTTGCCATAGTTTTTATAGCACATAACACTTTGCCAGCGAATCTGGTATGATTTTTTAATTGCTATTTGTAATTCAAAAAATAACTAGCAAACTGTATTTGGCAAAATGTTCTAATACAATGTGTAAGTTATATATATATAATATATATATATAGTCGATTGCATACCATCTTTTCATTAATGAAGCAAATAATCTGATAAATATTTTACCGATATAATATTGTCACGCAAACATAATTTTTTTAAGTTGTTTAAAATTGAAGATATAACATCGCAAACCTGTTACATCCATTTTCAAAATAAAAATATCAAATGACATGAACATTATCTGACTATTTGTATCAAAACCAAATCTAAAATGTATCAAAACTAAATCCCAGATGACTTTGTGGGATGGAACAGAAATGACAACCTTATAATGTACATTTAATTTATATGCTCTCCTAAAGAAGTTCTATGAGGTCCATGCGAGTATCAAATGACATGAACATTTATCCGACTAATTGTATCAAAACCAAATCTAAAATGTATAAAAACTAAATCCCAGATGACTTTGTGGGATGGAACAGAAATGACAACCTTATAATGTACCACCTACCTGTAGCTAGGTCATATTTTTATGCTATACTAAATATGGTATGTTATGGAATGTTGCCAAGCTAGCATTGGTCAAGTTAGCTTAATATAAATCAGTACACATTTTCTAAAATTCAATTTTATTTGGTGAAGTTTTCCATGACTACACACCACTTTTGATGGTGTTGGCAGATTAATTATATGGCTGATCATCTTTAATCATCTTCTGCCATAAATGGAGACGAGGGGCTATACAATCTGAGTTAACAAGCTTTCTCCTGCTTTTAAAGCACAGAAGGAACAGGTTTCTAAGCAACAAACATGTGTTGTGCTGTTGTCCCTATATGGCATCCGCACAGCGCCAGGATCATGTTAAATCATATTAATATTCAAGCGTTGAAAAAGAGAAAATTATAAGTTTTGGAAATATCTGAAATATTTCTGCTCTTGTATACTGAGCAACTACAATATGAAGAAATAGCTCTTAAGATTAATAATTCTACAGTAAATCTATAGGCTATATAATACAAGTAGAGACACTTATAATAGAATATGGTACTACAATGTGTTTATCTTCCTCTGAGCAGTGACATCAGAGCGTATTCAAGTGATCTCAGCGTACTGATCTCAGCGTACTATCACAGGCAGGCCACAGTCCGTCGCTAACTGCTTCCGTTTACTAGACTCGTATGCATAGAATTTCGTCGAGTTACACAACTCATGAATATTAATGAGTTTCGACATGAGCTTCATTTCTATTTTTTATCACCCATTAAGATGGCTTATAATACAAATTATGCTCCCAATATACGACCGTAATTTTCAAGTAAGCTTCCATAATTTAACCCGTCATAATTTCGCTTCAAAACATACCTTTTTGACTTTAATCCAAGAAGCCAAGCTAACACTTGGTGTAAAAATATGTTTTCTCTTTAAAACTTATGGTCATTATTTGTCATGTCCGTTAAGACAGGCTAGAACTAGCACTTTGTAGCGTTTTATTGACAAGGTAATCGTCCATTTTTTATTCTGGTTTGTTGACGAAATATCTGGCCTCCGATTGGTCAATCTTGGGTCGGAGGTCAAATTATCATGATTTAGAGCAAATTATGTAAATCAAACAAGAATGCCCTTTAAAATATTTCCTTTCAATATTACATGTATTTTACTATTTTCCATTAACAATACTGTTAATAAGTTATTTGCCTTGGAATAAACAATTTACAATGTAAAACTTTTAATAATTCTTATATTTATACCCGCAAAAAATGTCAGATTTTTAAAGAGTATTTTATTTATAAAATAGGGCGTATCCTATTTCTGCATTTGTATGAATGAACTGAGAAATCTGACTCATTGATTTAAATGAATGACACGACACACAGAAAGAAATAGAGAAGTGAAAGGTGAAAAGAGACAGAAATTGAAAGAGATAGTTTCTACTTTTTTTTGGGGGGGGGGGGCAACAATTTGTTATCGGGACTGGGCTGGGAATTGGATCTGGACTTTATTTTTCTTTCTTGCTTTTTTTCCTTCTTTAAAAATGTCTTTTTATTAAAACTACCACAACAATTAAAGTTCATCATTGGTTCATTGATTGATTTTATATTATGATCATTATCACACCTGAAAACCTAGCCTTTTCGATGTTCGACACACAAACTTTAGGATGTTGAGTGGCATGATTTTTTGGGGGTTAATTTTTTTAATTTTACTTTTTACCAAAATATTTGTGAAAAAAAGGTTGCGAAGTAGGCATGTGATTCTATATTCATATGAATTGATTCCATATTCTGTAACACAGTCTTGACTGATGCACTATAATCCTAATATGTTATTTAAGCAACAAACGAGACTGTGCTTCAAAATATGATTATGCATATAGCATACTACTTTACTGAAATATGACACCATAATATCTATACACATGGCTGAAAGAAATGTAGGTATATTATGCTTCTTATCTACATGCACAGCATAGCATAAATATAAATAACATTATGTGAGTAGGAAAAACTATAGATGGCAAACTATGGCAAGCCAAGGTGTCAACAATTTATTGCAAACTATGGCAAGCCACATATGGGAGTAGGAAAAACTATAGATAGCAAACTATGGCAAGCCAAGGTGTCAACAATATCGATTGCAAACTATGGCAAGCCACAAGGGTTGAAAATTTTGCTGGCAACAGCAACAGTAGAAGAGGCAGCACGGCAATAGGCATCAAATCATTCATTTCCATACTTACAAGATAAACGTTTTTTACCACTTGTACAATGTCTGAGGAATCAGACGAGAGTCTGGTGACTTGGGATTCGTGAAAGAAGCCGGGAAGGTTCTGGAGAAATTGGTATATAAATGCGGTATAATAATATCAATAAGCAGAAAATAGAAAATAAAAGTAGTTGGTACACTCCTAACCCCTGGGAGGCCAGCCCTATCACAGTAAATGTTTTCGAATTTACAATTCACAATTTCTTCTCTGTAGTCTCTACCATCAAGGGCATAACGGCACAGCCAGGAGATTGGGTGTGTACCACTACACGGTTACCATAGCAACCACAAAATACTTACGAGATACACACTTTTCACAAGTTCCACAATATCGGAAGAGTCTGTCGATAATCTAGCTACTTTTGATTCGTGGAAGAACGAGGGAAGATCCTGGAGAGATGTTGTAGAGTTAGCACATGGTGATAAAACAAGCATGTATGGTTTATGTACAGAATTCTCTGTAAACAAGTCCAGAAGAAGTGAAAAATGACATTCACTGTGACAATGATGTTTCACTTCCATACTGGTAGCTTCATCAGCAGGGAACCAAGTGGGTGATTGATATCGATTTCCTGAACTTTTTACGCAAGCTTGGCCAGACAGCCCGAGCATTTGAGCGCGATATCGTACATTTGTGGGGGCTCGTCTGGAGAATAGGCTACAGGGTATCACCCCCCCAAAAAAAACCATGTTTGCCACTTTTTATGCTGAAATATCATAATCCGATTCCGGAAATGCAAAAAACTGACAAAACGAGAAAAAAATGGTAAAAAGATTTTTATTTTTATTTTTCATTTCCGGATTTTTAAAATTTGTATGGCCTTATTTTCAGAATTCATGCAATTTCCGGAAGTTTAGCATCAGACCACCTGCCCACCCCATCTACAACGTGTAACAGTAGCTTTGAAAACTCAGTGTGCAGGGGTCAGAGTTGCCAGTCTGATGAAGCTATCAGTGTGGTAGTGAAACGCCATTGATCACACACCGAGTAACATCTTTCACTTCTTTTGGATTTATATGCAAAGAATTCTCTAGATATATACAAAAAATACAGATAAACCTATTCAAAATTGAGCATGCGTGGCTATTACGATTACGGGCTTGGTGACTTGGATCTGTTGATTTGAGATTACAGTGAAAAACCACACATTTTCTCCTGGTTCATGAAATTTCAAAATGTTGGTAGCGCAAAGAGGCATTTAAAGGTATTATTTTGTTAGAAGTTCATGCAGCCTGATATACACGTCCACTAATGAAAGTTATTTATTTCAATTCATAAATATAGTTTTATTGAATCTTAAATTGTACAAATATAAACTGATTTCTCAAGATATCATCTCAAGCTTTGCATTCATACCATACATAATGGCTTAAATGCTGAACGATGCTCATATGACTGTCAATGAAATGGTGTATAATAATACCCAACATTACGATGTCACAACTTCCTCGTTCATGTTTGAAAACAGTTCCCGATCCAAAGGTGATATCGGATTTGTATAAGAATTCTGTTGGTCCGTGTGATTTCACAGATTGGATTTCTGACACATGATTGGTCAATTGTGGTTGTTAGTTACTCCCTGCAGTAAAAGATTGCTTCTGGAGTGAAGGATGAAGTTTTAAAAAAAATCATATTTTCCAACTAAGTTATTTCCTGAAACAGCAGTTTTGTACAATATATAATCTAACAACTATATTCTGCAACTGTGTTTACAAAAAATCCCTCTCTAACCGATGGGTCAAAAATATTTAATAAATGACAAAATACTAGCGCTCCATACACACTCCATGATAAGTTTCACTCCAGTTGTGGTGAGTGCACATGTGAAATTCAACAGCCCGACCAAAAGAATATCTAACTTATTACATATTGAAGTCGTGCTCAAGCAATTTTCCTACATGAATCTATTATAGTTTGATCAGTTCCAAATTGGCGCGAAATATGCGGTTTTGAAATATGCATTTTTTATCTTTTCAAGCGCTACAGTAATCCAAGCGTATGCAAGATTTTTGATATACGCAAGCGTCACGCATACGATTGACAATGCGCCGTGTTGCGCCATGCGAGCATTTTGCGCATCCATTCTCTTCTGAATATCTTGCGCTGCAGTTAGTGGGTTTCGCCAATTTGGAACTAACTTAACTATAGTACCCTACCTTATAGAACCTGTATGGATCACCGGGTGCATCTATGGCCACACCGTCTGCTCTACCGATGGCAAAGATTGGTAGGATGCCGTGCTTCTGCATCTCAACACTTAGTTGACTGATAGACGGATAATCCTATGGAATAAGGACACAAATGAGTTCTAGTGAGAGCAGCTCATAGCTCATCCAGGGGACTGTCAACTAGTAATAGTAGTATACTTTAGCATGCATGACCATGAAAACGCACATTAAAGGTATATGACCCGATCACTTTTTTGGGGCTATGATTTTTTTTTCACATCAAGATATTTTGGTATCAGAAGAATCCCCATATTTTTCTCATTATGTCATGTAAAATATTAGGGGCCAGAAATGTTTCATTTGGAAATTATAGGCTAAAATGTGGTGAATTAGTGCCAAAGGTGGTTAACCACCAACCAGTCTGTGTACTACTCAATGGGCACATGTCTTTTGACCTTGCACTTCTAAAAATAGAACCATTGGAGTTATGCAACTCAACTTTTGGAATGCAACAATTTTAAGGATGACCTTTCATGTAAAATATAAAACATCAAGTTGAAAATCGGGTCATCTACCTTTAAGTACGTAACACGTTAAAGGTCTTATATTGAAATTTTCAAGAAAACAGGTACTTTTATCAAAATACTACCAATATTTTATTTGCTTAGGAGGTCAAATATGAGAGAAAAAATCACAAAATCCTCATTTTATGGTGAATTTTCTAGACAATCCGGAAACTCTTTTGGTTACACATGCTTACAACATGATTATAAAGCACTAGCATAGGCTTTCTCAACTAGATTTACTGATGCGCCACATTTTAGTTACCAACTTGTTGAAGCTCCACTTGGTCATATTTTTCAGAATTTACAAAACATATTTTAACCACTCTCGCGCCACTTAGGATGCCTTGATGCGCCACAAGTGGCGCGCGTGCCACCATTTGAGAATGCCTGCACTAGCACCTATAACACCTGGTCAAAGAAAAATCATGAAATCAATTTAAAGCATGAAAACAATTTAAATCAAAGATTTTGCCACATATTCCTGGCTATGAGCAAGCGGGTCTCATATGTACTTACCAATTCTGTGGCCTTGGTGTACATATTTGTGTGGTCTACATGGCACTGTCCATCATTTCTGGTCACAATACCACCGAGCTATATAAACAGAAAAAAAGTAAAGAAATTATATTAAGTGTTACATTTTGATATATATTTGGACATATTACAATATTTAATAAGTGGATATAATCCTTTTACAAATCAAAGTTTTCTGATAAGGTGGGTATGATGAATTATCAAACTCATTGATTTTGAATGGTCATGTGGTAATACAATGTGAACTAAACTATAGTTTAATCAGTTCCAAATTGGCGAGATTTGTGAGGCTTGTATTTGTCCGTGCGCAACAACAAAAATCCATGTCGTTGCGCATATTTATTGGTGAAAGTGTGTGTTTAAGCATCATAAGCAGGTATCAGCGAGCGGTGGGCAAGTAGGTATTCCATTCCGGCCCACAGATAAATAATAGTCTCATAACTTTTGCCAATTTGGAACTGATTAAACTATACTACTGGTATCTTGGTCGAACATGCTTGGCTTGTGTGAGCCCAATTGGGTGTACCAGACTTGTGTTGTGTGAACCCAGTTGAGCACATTATAAATAAGATTGGTTTGATGAATCAATAGTGAATTGATATGCATTGCGAGGTCCCGATCATTTGGGTGATTTCAAGAAGGAAGGATACCCAGGAGGAGATGTAGGACAGTATCAAAATGCATTTGTGTAAGTTTTGGCCTAATTTTGACCATGACCCTAAAATTACCATCCATTTTTTTTCTCTATCTTTGAGACCTGCACATTCAGAAACTGTGTGATGCCATCTCTAAAACCTTGAGCATTTTGAGAAATCCAAGATGGCCTCCGACTATCCAAAATGGCCACCGTGGCATTTAATTTAATCATATACAGCTATTTCTAAGCAATACCTAGGCTTCAGTGATTTTAGTCACAATTTGCAAGTATTAGATTTCAATGATGTAAAATTAAGTTTTTATACTATACTCACCAAGCCATCACCAGCTATATGAAATGGGGCATCTGTAGAGTATAACAACAAATGTCTGGCTCTGTCTCTCCATCCAATCCTTTCCTAAAGACAACAAGTTAAGATAAAAAAGCAATAAGAATGCTTACTTTGCAAGTTATCTGAATTATGATTGCTTTTTCCAAACTATCTTAATTATAAATTTGCAAGCTGTCTGAATTAGCTCTCAGGTAAACCCTGGCCAAACTTGACCGCCAAACCCTTGTCTGCTGATCAGTGATGTGTACAACTACTGGCTGCACATCCAACTTTCTTTGCTGCACAAATTTTTTGATTATCTTTAAAAAAAAAAATTAAAAATCCTACCCAAACTTGACATCCAAACCCTTCCACTGATGTGAAAAACTTTTCACAAAGTTCTTTTCATTCATTAAGTTCTACGCTTCAATGCTTCAGGCCTAAAGACTAGATCAAAATGACTTCAAAATGTTACCCCATTTGTCAACTGAAGATGTCATTGCAATAAGTCTCTACTCATATTGTTACTCTATGTCATATTCATATATTTGGCTAAATAGTCCATAGTCTTGCATACCATTGCCTGCAAAAGAGCTTTTTTAAAATGTCCCTATTATTATATCAATATTTTATGTAGGTGTAACACTTTCCACACGGCAATTCATTTTACCATACAAAAGAGATTTGTCAGAAACCTTTCCCAACTTTTAAAGTCTATCCCAAGAATTACTAAACCAATATTAGGCATGATTGTTCTTATTGTAATGCATTTATTGAATCCAAATATGGGGATGAAATTCAAATAATTTTTACATTTTTGAAACTTTTTGTTAAAATTTTGAAACTGTTGTCTGCAGGCGACTGCCACTTGGAAAATGTTAATAGCCATTTGTTACCCATATGTAGCGCATTTAAGATATCCATCAAGCGACACAAAAAACAAAACTATATTAGGGCAATACAGGCGGACAAACTCTCTTTGGTGGGTCAGTTGGCTAGACATGTTTTGGGGGATTCCTCAAAATTGTGAAAACATTTCAAAATGTGTCAAAATGTTAAATCGTTCTCTATACACATTTAAAAAAAGAATCCTAAATCCTAAAAATATTTTCAGACCACCAGAACATACAGGTGTTTTTCCTTTGTGTTGACCTAATCCTTATCAATCTTACCTTGCATACTGTTGCTTGCATAAGAGCATCAAGACCACCTTCGGGACTATCTAAGTTACCAGAAGCATTCACACGAGATATAGCTAACTGTAAGAGACAAAGGAGAAAGAGAACAAGAGTGGTCATAAAGGTATTGGGTATCGCCCAACTCTACATATATTTGTATAACATTGTAGTATGGACGTACTGCACATATTATCCTGGCCACAGTCTGACACACTCGGGTGCACTTCAATCAGCTTACTGCGCATGCTTGAAAACTCACAAAATGCCGCTAAGCGATCAGATCAGTGAGGTTGAACTATGGATTGCGAACCACGGATGTCCGTTGCACCGTTTTTTAGGTGAGTTTGACCTTGAACTCGCGTACTTCTATGCGAGGTCAACCTCATGTAACTTGCGTCCACTGATTGTGTCAATTTGCTCATGCCTAATTGTAAGCTCGGCAATATGGCCAGGGATGTAAGAGAGTTCTTCACAGAGGGCCATACCTGAAAAAGCCTGATAATTTTGAGTTTTCTATACTTTTGTACAGGGGAAACCCTGGATAACAAAGCTTGAAAATATTCAAGATGGCCTGAAATCATGCATAAGCATGAAAGTCCCTGTATGACTACTGAAAATGATCACGCATCAATTATAGTCTTATCGAACATACTAGTACCTGAAAAGAAGAAAACAAATTCTACAGGCCCGACCGGACCCATTTTATTTCAAATTTCCAACAACAACACAAATTTAGAACATTTTAAAATTGTTTAAAATTTGTGAAATATTTTGAAAATTGCCTGCAAATTAACTAAAATAGCGTACTGTCGGTCAATTTTGTTTTTGCGCGTGCCTATTTAGGGGATGCACTTCACATTTAATTTTTGACCCCCCCCCCCCCAATCAAAATTTGTATTTCCTAGTGGCACATTTCCCAACTTTTTCTAGAATTTACAAAACTAGGGTAGGTATTCATTTGTATGGTAAAAACTTTTTTGTCCGATTTCAAAATTAAGGTAGGTCTGGATTTTTTTTTTTTTTTTAAAACCTAATATGAATATATCACAAAATATACGAAACATCTGAACTTTAAAAAAAAAAAAAATGTGTGATATCAGGCATGAGAATGGAGTTTTGAAAATAGCAGGAAAGTGGTGAAAATTCCTGAAAGAGCGCTTGAAATTGGGCATAAAAGGCCAAAAACAGGCTGAAATTAAATAAAACTGCGTACATTTTGACTACAAAAAAGCAAGTATTCCTGCTTTTTCCTGAAGATTCTCATGCCTGGTGATATACTTACTGCAAATTCTTCCGTCTGCTCTGTGAGAGAGAGGATATTCTTGAAACCAAATGGCGGGTCACAGACTACATTATTGAGACATGGGTTCTTTAAACTGTCAGAAGAAACAGGAATAATACAACACAAGTATTAACATACGAAACACAATATGATATTATATATGACTCTATAATCTTGAACCAATATATCAAAAATATTCCCCTGTTTTTCGCAAGTGGGCCATGCAAAGTTACCCCCATCACTCAAAGATTGGGGGAAAACTGTCTAGAAATACTTAAATTGTCAAAACAAAAAAAATCCTATGAGAGGCAAGTTATATACTAGTGTAGTAAACCAACAAAAAGTATCTTTCATGCAATGAATAAAAATAAAAATGTAAGCAAAGTGGGTCAAAGTATCTCCATTCTACGGTCTACTCCATCAAGCAGGGGTTAAAATAACTTTTGGGCTATGAGGGCTATTTTGAGTAAATTCTGCCAAAAATCACCCCTTTAGTACATACCATAGGCCAACTTTTCTCAGGGGGCTTTTTTGTGAAAACTGGGGGCTAATCGCCCTTTGCCCCCGTGTTTTTTTAGCCCTGCTATCAAGTCAGGTTCAGGTCACTTCTTATCAAGTAGTATAGACATAATAATATTAATTTGAACATGGTAACATTTTGTGTATACTAAACTTACTCTATCTAAACACCAGCAGGGCTCACATTTTGAGGGCACCCAATTTCAAGGGCACTGAAAACATGTATGATGGGGTACTAAGGCCAACAAATGGTCAAGAATACCTTGAAATTAACCATTGTCTAGAGTACCCAGGTAAAACCTCAAAAGGGCACAGCAATGGCCTCGATGGCCTTGGTGAAATTTGAGCCCTGAACACGAGATTCACCTTCAAGAGCAGTCAAGTGTTTCGGAATAGTAAAATGAGTAACGTCTTCTGAATATGTCAGATCTTTTTACAAACTCTGAATAAAGTCACAAATTAAGTCATCGCTCCTTTAACTAGAGTCAAGTCAAGTCATCCAAAAGTGTGACTTTAAAAAGAAGCAATAAAAAGAAGAAAAACCTGTAGCTAAGCCAGATTGAGTGCCGGTTTATTTTACTGATGGTGAGGGAATCACAGTGTAGGGTCCATGAAACCCGCTTAAGGGTTTTAAAAATGAATTTTGAGGGTTTCCTCCCACACAATTTCTTATTTTATGAGACAATTTGATCATTTTATTCATGTATAGGTTTTTTTAATTTTTTTTAGTGCCAGTGGGCTAGCGTGAGTGCCAGCTACACCCAACCGGCATAGTTACAACCAGCATTTGAAATAGCGGTAATCCGGGCACCCAAAATGACCAAATTTTTTGGCGGATAACCATTTTTTTCTTGCTGATTATCAGACACCCAACCAAGATTTTGACACCAAACTGTAACAATTGCGGATAACAGCAAATATTCGCGGATAACAAAATTCTTCCGCTGGATAACCAGTTATTTTTCTGATTTCTAACGTTGCTTACAACCCTGATTATACCAAAAGCCTACTTACCTCGCAGGCAACATATCAGCATAAGGCATCACAAGCTTGTCCACAAAGGCTCCATAACCAAGTTTAAAATTGGTGGTAATGTTGCCCATTTCTTCAGCTAAAATGTATAACGCAAACAAACAAAAAAGTGAAATGGATTTGTTACATCACATAGAACTGTATCAAAATACTCAATTTCACAGCAACATATTTATTTAGCAAATTAACATTTAGTCAACTTTTGCGACAATTTCATTTCACAAATGTGTATCATCTTCCTATTGTGTATATATATGCAGCGATGGAAATACCCACATGACTTTCCACCCGGGGTAGAGCGACCCGGGGTAGACCGACCCGGGGTTGATCAACCCTAAGTCGACCAACCCTGGGTGGACTACAATAGCGCCCTCACGGAATAAACCATAATACTGTTTAAAAAACACCTTGGAAACTATATTCATTCTAAATTATATATTAAAAAACTCAGGGGGGGATCATTCTAAAACAACCCCGGGACTGTCCAGCCCAGGGACTGTCCACCCAGGGACTATTCCTAACCCTAACCCTAACCCTAACCCTAACCCTAACCCTAAACCCTAAACCCTAACCCTAACCCTAGTCCACCCAGGGTTGGTCGACTTAGGGTTGGTCGACTTAGGGTTGGTCTACCCCGGGTTGGTCTACCCCGGGTGGCTCTACCCCGGGTGGAAAGTCATGTGGGTATTTCCATTGCTGCGTATATATGCAGCGATGGAAATACCCAGATGACTTTCCACCCGGGTATGAATAGGTAGGAACTACACACTTTGTAGACTTAGAATATTTCTAACTCTAACATTTACAAAAGGAAATAAATCAATTGAAAAAGTGGTCCTAGTGGGAATCGAACCATGGTCCTCTGCTTTAAAGGCATATAACTCAACCACTAGACTAGCGAGGGGTGAACTAGACAGGACATGATTTTAATCCCTCTTATTATTACGGAATAAAGCAATACTTCTGTTATGATCAGTACACATAATATTTTAATAGAGCTGCGACACACATGATCGTCAACCCCAGGTTGACAGTCATGTGGGTATTTCTCGTATATAACCATTATAAATAATATAATATAATTGGCGGCATTTAAATTTGGTGAATTGTATCTCCTAGCAAAATTAAATTGCTAGCGAAGTTATGCTGTTTCACAGTATAAGGGACTGTATCAAATGTGTTTTCTAAGATGCAGATTATTCCTTAACCCCTGAGAACTACCGGCCGATTGGTCAGAAAGATGGATACATCATTTATTGCACCAATGAGAGACATTGTTAGAATAATTGTATCCCTAATCAAGTTGGGAGTGAAACATTTTACAAGCTGTATTTGAATTGGCTTTTCATATGAGTACATCTTGTAATAAACCAATCAGAACCACTGTAAGATAGACAGGTAGACCCCAGGGGGTTAATTGAGAATATAAACAATAAAGATGGGTGCGTATATAAACCCCTAAAAAGAGTGTGAAAATCACTTAAAATTTTGTGACATGTTCATATTGTGTTGCACATAAGCAAACAGTCATTGATTTTCAAAATCCCACTGATCATCAAAAACCTTATTTTCGAGACTGCTGTAAAAGTGATAATTTTGTTCGCGCTTTGCCGCATGTTTTTAAATTCAGGGTTTTTAGTTTCATCACATAGACCTATACGCAAAAGAAACACATTCACATGTTATTGTTTTGGCGGTAGCTGCATGCTTTGAAAACGAAAAGCATGAAAATATATGTAGCGCGAATATTTCCACTTTTCCTTTTTCGCGCTACAGTGAGCAAGCACAAAAATAAAAACACACGAATGATATTCATTTTGTATGAAGGGCTATGTAAGGAAGCTCCAATTCCCAAAATTAAAAACAAGTAACATTGTTCAAAATGTGCAAGGCGCGAACAATCACACGCGCAAAAAATTCCAATTTTACAGTACTAGAGGGAATAAAAAAATACATTGTCACTTTAATAATAATAATTAAATAATAATGGAATCCCAAGTGAGACGTAGAAGTCAAGGCTAACTTAATCATTTACAGCATTCGTTAGTATGCTGCTAATGTTGTAATGTAATTTTCTATAGATGCTTTTGGAATAATTCCATAAATGTGACATGTTCATAAAAAAAAGATTTCATTTGTGGAACAGTTGTAGTTATTTAAAGCAGTAGTATTTGCTGATCTTTTGAAAAAGTGACATTCACTTGGCAATTTATTACACTCTTATATAAATATAATTTTATAAACAAAAATGTAAACATTTTTTTTCAATGGTCTATGTTTAGGCTATTTTGTGAAATGTTCATATCGTGTTAAGCCGAAGAAAAAAAACCACCCTGTTTTATGGGCCCGACGGACCCACTTTTTGCGATTTTAGGAATTTTGTTTGGATTTTTGTTTTAGATACATTTTTCTCAAATCATGTAAAATTTCGACAGATTTTCTGCCAAAATAATGGCTGATTTAAAATAACTTGTGAAAAACATTTATCTAAAAACAATCCAAAAACCACAAAAAATGGGTCAGTCGGGCCCGTAAAACAGGGTGTGTGTTTTTTCGTCGCCTGAACATGGTTTAAATATCCTGCAGCAAAAACCTGCAAACCCTGCCTGATAGTCAGACTTCATTATAAAAGAGAGAAAAATATGTGTAACAATTTGAAAAAGATCACATAATATTGCTTTAAATATCAAGGGGAAGTTGATGTCTTATCTCAAGAATTATTGAGCCAATACTATGTATGTTTGTACTTATTTTAATGCATTTCTCATGGTAATTCAAAATATGGTGATGAAAACATCTTGTGAAATTTTTGAACTGTCGTCTGCAGAGTGGAAAGGGTTAACCCTAAACAGTTACTTCCACATAAACCAAGGCGGCAGTCTTGTGTAATGCTGGTAATAAAAAGTTCACAACGGTGTGTGAAAAAGTGGTCTCAAAGTCGAAACCATTTGACTGGTCAATTTGCATACCACTATTGATGATGGTGAACTTGGATAAAGTGTACTTTAGGTCCCCCGTTTACACGGTAGAATGGAGTGCCTCGTTATCACTATAAGATGCTATTTACTCCATCAAATGCTTGATACATGGCTGGGACCTGGACCAAAAGTACAATTTCTGTGAACTTACCTAAAAGATCTCCTAAATCTTTGAGATTATTTAAATCGTCCGCCATAGACTGTGATAGATCCATTATAAAGTATAGATCTACTGGAAAATCCTCTGCTTGACGGATTGTTAATTGTGGTAATGCTACAGGTACACCTGAAAAGAACAAATAGTCATTAGTCATAAGTCATTAGTCAATACTGTCTATAGCCTATTTGTGACGCGATCAAGAGGAATGAGTCGGATGTCGAGGAATCCCAAATTGAGATATGGCCAATTCAAAATGGCGGCTTATATAAGTTTTGATGGAAATTCATGTATACAATTTGACATAACTTTGGAACAAAACGTTGTATCGACATGGGGTTTTCAGTTTCTGAAAGGTGTCTTATTTAAAACTGTATTAAAAACTCATTTTCGACCAGGGTCGACATCCGACTCATTCCTCTTGATCACGTCACATTTATCTATCACGAGACAGTGACTTAACTGTATATTTCATTAATTGCAGTTCACATAAATGGGCGCGACTACTCAAGGCGCTGGCGTATACACAAGCGAGTCTGCCCGACGACTACACCAAATCTGATTGGTGTAATTTAAACTGAAGCACGTCTAAGTATGGTCACGCTGCCATGTGGTAGGTAAATCAGCGTGACTCCATTGCGTTACACAATACATCAATACCGTCTATAGTCTAGACAGTGACTTAACTGTATATTTTATTAATTGCAGCACATATACGGGCGCGACTACTCAAGGCGCTGGCGCATACACAAGCGAGTCTGCCCGACGACTATTGGTGTAATTTAAACTGAAGCACGTCTAACTATCGTCACGCTACCATGTGGTAGGTAAATCAGCGTGACTCCATTGCGTTACACAATACATCAATACTGTCTATAGTCTAGACAGTGACGTAACTGTATATTTTATTAATTGCAGCACATAAACCGGCGCTACTACTCAAGGCGCTGGCGTATACACAAGCGAGTCTGCCCGACGACTACACCAAATCTGATTGGTGTTATTTAAACTGCAGCACCTCTAACCATCGTCACGCTGCCATGTGGTAGGTAAATCAGCGTGCCTCCATTGCGTTACACAATACACGACGCTGCGTGAAACCACCGGCACAGTGGGGTGTGATGGTGCATGAATAAGTTCATGTTTATTCATGACCTGGTCAGCGCACACTCTTAAACTGTTTTGTTTTTCAGTTTTCGCATTGAGCGCCCTCGCAGGGGCCGTGCGAAGACAGAGAGGAATCGGTCTAATACTTCTTTTGGCATTTTCTCAGTGTATTCTACGGTCTTGGGAGGAGATTTGAAAATAAAAATCTTGTTTCAAAATCTCTGAGAGTACCTTTAAGTTGCACTATGTTAATCCCAGATTTCCACACAAAAAATGATATTACCAAGATGTGCAGTGTGCGGCCTGTTTGATGAGGAGGTGAGTCACACATATGATGCACACATCCCTAGGGTGGTTCTCAAAAGGGTACCGGTAATTATATAAACTATAGGAAAAATTTGGAGAGATAAAGCACCGCACAGTGGATCAATAAAATGTCATACATTTTATCATGACTAGCTACATGACGGTAGAGAGGAGAGATTTTCAGTTATGTGGACGAGGAATTTCGAGTGTTACACCAACTATTCCAATACAAATCATTGCCTATTATATGGCAGACTACGATGATCAATTGTGGCATTCATCAGGGTATGACGTAAACTTTTGGCATAATATTTCACTGATATATTGGTTGATTATATAGACCATATAGCATATAAGGCTATTAGTATAGAATAGAATAGAATAGAATATTTTATTGACATTCACCAAACATTATGGTATAATCAAAGTAACGATACATAATAAACAAGAATAAAATACATGTAAGCACCATTCATATAATAAAGTGATACAATGCATGTGAGTAAATATTACAAATTACTCTCACGTGTTGCGAAGCATATATTAACATAGTCAATAACTATTTTGAGCACATATATGTTGTGCTTTATTCAAACAAAAAAACAGATTTTTCAGAAACCTTTCACAACTTTCTAAGTCTATCTCAAGAATTACTGAACCAATACCAGGCATGTTTGTACTGATTCAAATGCATTTTTCATGGTAATTTCAAATATGGGGATGTCATTCAATAATTTTGACATTTTATAATCATCTTGTGAAATGTTGAAACTTTCGTCTGCAGACGCCTGTCAGGTGGAAAAGGTTAAACCAGCCCTATGGAAACACATTTTAATTTCAGGTGGAACCAACTTAAAATTTGACTTAAGAAAATGAAATATTTAGAAACATTTTCATTTCAACTTAAAATTTGAATAAAGAAAATGAAATATTTAGAAACATTTTCATTTCAACTACTGATTAAATCTGAATAGTATAACCAAGTGATGAAATATTAGTTGGAGAGTCCCAATTATTCATGTTTACACCTATTTCAGGTGAACATATTTTAATTCCAAAATAATTACTTACAAATCATCTTATAAAACACCTTCAGGCACATTGGCCCTATCATTAAAAAAATGCATAAGCAATTTAATCTCAACCTTTTAATTAGATAATGATATCAAAGTATGACAAATAAATTGTCCATTTTCATATAATGTATGAGTTTTGCAGATTAGAATATAATATAGGCTACATTTTTGGAAGACAAACATTATTAGAAATCAAAGTTACATGTAGGAGAGAACCAATCCAATCTGCTGTGGCTATCATCCAGAGAACAGGATACTACGAATCAAGTATCACCGGCCTTAATAATAAATAAAGGGTGAGGTTGCTATTGACCTTACTGGAGGAATTAACCATCAAATGTCAAATATTGTATATACTATATCACCAACGATGGGAGTGGTAGTCATCATATATTTTTAATCCAACTATTTCTATGACGCGTACGTCTGGTGTGGTATATACGACTATTATAGGCGATTAGATTTGACTATGGGTCAAGAGGGGAAAACACTGGTCTATCGGTCAAAACAAACCAGAGTATGACAAAAGATGGTTCGAAAGTTACCAAATGTTTTGAATGGTTTTTTATGAGAAATGTTGTGATTTTGAAATATCCTGGACACTCTTTCTTGCAGAAAATACATTCCAGACAAAAATCAGCCACTTATCCCTAATTGAAATGTCTGTCCGCCCGCCCATAGAACATTTTCATTTTATATTTTTGTAACATATAAGAGCGCAGATGGTATTGTTTTGCATGGGATTGTGTGTGGTGTTTTATGTTGAACTCGAATTTGTATTAAAGGTTCAGTGTTCAATCCATTTTTTAAAACAATTTGAAGATAAAATAACAAGATTAATGGGTGGCTCCAATGGTTCAAGAGCCAGGAAATATTTTTCACAAGCAAATATGAACTCTGTATGTTTATCGCAATCTCTAATTACTTCAAATATTGTTTTAACTTCTTGCTATGAATCCCTGTTTATTTCCTTAGAGGTGTATGTTCCGATCACCCACTTTTTTGTCTATGATTATTTTTTCACATCAAGATATTTTGATATCAGAAGAATCCTCATATTTTTCTCATCATGTCAGTAAATTCTTAGGGGCCAGACATGTTCCATTTAGAAATTATAGGCTAAAATGTGGTGAATTGCCGCCAAAGGTGGCTATAAACCACACGCCAGTTTGTGTACTACTCAATGGGCAAATTTCTGGTGACCTTGTACTTCTAAAATAAGAACCATTGGAGTTATGCAACTCAAACTTTGGCATGTAACATTTTAAGGATGACTTTTCATGTAAAATAGAAAACATCAAGTTGAAAATCGGGCCAGCAATCAGAACATCTACCTTTAAACTAGTATTATATATGTTGTATATAGGATAGACGGAAATACTATGAAATAATCATGAAAATGGGTAAATTTATACAATATAACAGGAAATGTTAGAGTGAAAGTTCATGTTGGTACCTCCAACAAGTGAAAGTTCATCAACAGGAAAAAATGAAAGTTAATTAACAGGAAATGTTGTTTCCAAAATGTGACACAAATAGCGATGTTACAGTAAATTTTCATTGAAGTGAGCAGTAACTTAAAGGTAGATGTTCTGATTGCTGGCCCGATTTTCAACTTGATGTTTTCTATTTTACATGAAAGGTCATCCTTAAAAATGTTGCATTCCAAAGTTAAGTTGCATAACTCCAACGGTTCTATTTTTAGAAGCACAAGGTCACAAAAGATTTGCCCATTGAGTAGTACACAAACTGGTTGGTGGTTAACCACCTTTGGCAGTAATTCATCACATTTTAGCCTATAATTTCTAAAGGGAACATTTCTGGGCCCTAATATTTTACAGACATAATGAGAAAAATATGGGGATTCTTCTGATATCAAAAATATCATGATGTGAAGAAAAAAATCATAGCAAAAAAAGGTGATCAGAACATACACCTTTAACAAAAAGGAAAACAAAAAATATGAATTTTTAAACTGGTTTTAAGCCTACAAGTACAGTATATGGTGCCAATTCATTGGATTCAAATGTTTACATTATAATTGTCATAAAACAAATCCACACATAAATTCCAATTTCTTTGTAATTAACATCCTCGATTTCACAAAATGTCCACAAATAACATCCCATCCTCCATAAGTTGGAAATCTGGACTCCAAAGAGTATTTGTGATGCAGCACATCAAAAGGGGAGACTTTGCGGACAGAAAAAACCCATCTTTAGGCTGTATTTAATTTTTTCAACTTGGCAATTCCCCATCCCATTATTACAATCATAGTTCTTGCAACTCTCCCCCTTTTGGTACCTCCAACAATACGATATTAATTTATTTTAATACCTCGCTTTGCTCTCATTCAATATATACCCTATTCACTGCAAAGCGAAACCTGACCCTAGCATTTAAATAGTTATGCAAGTTGAAAATTTAGAACCAGACGGTATTTAATGTAATAGGTTTGGGTGTTTTATAGTAATAAGGTAATCTGCCCAATCCTCTATTATATAGCCTAGTTGATGTAAGTCAAGTCTTTTAAATATGTGACTCAAGTCAAGTCAAGTCTTTTAAATATGTGACTTGAGTCAAGTCAAAACTTTTGAAAAATTTGGAGACCAAGTCACAAGTCAAGTCAATGACGTGAGATAAAACAAGTCATTGACTCAAGTCCCAAGTCATTGACTCGAGTCTTTACAGCACTGTAATAATTAAGGTAGAAATATTGTTGTGCTGGCTGCTAGCAGCATGAACATAATGTTGCTAAAAAACACAAACATTTGCAGTTAATCAAGAGTGTGAACTTCTCATGTTTATGTTTGATGGTAGAAATTGTGAAAAGTCAAACACTCCTTTTGCCTACTGTAAAAGCCAATATTTTTGCGTAAAGATATTTGCGCGCATTTTGATATCATAGACATTTCGCAAATTGTTTTTTTCGCGGGCGACCTCTGAATGCACTGCATGAATGTTAAAAACAATATTTTCGTGTGTCATAATTTTCGCGGAAAAATATTTTGTGCGAAAAGCGCGAAAATAAAACCACCGCAAAAATTTCAGCTTTTACAGTATTTGTAGCTGTTTTGTGTGTTTTTTATTCGTGATTTGTAACTTCATCACATAAACCTATACGGTAAAGAAATACATTTGCGGGTTATTATTTTTGCTGTAGCTGATTCACGTGCGAAAAGTGTAAAAATATATATAACGCAAACATTTCCACTTTAACAGTATTTCAGCATTTGATGGCAGAAATATGTACTTCCAAATGTACATTCCATGAGATAGATGGTGCAACTTTACACCTTTCGCGGTGCAACTTTACACCTTTAGCACATAAAACATTCCTTCCAGTCAAACAAAAATCTATCAAATCTAATTTTGAAATATGCACGCATAGTTGCATAGGCCTACAATGTATCTTGATGTCTTTTCGCTGCTCCCTACATTGCCAGTATTAATGAAAGTGTTAAACATGCTCCTAGCCACATACCAATTGGATAATATCTTCAAAATAAACATTTGGGGTCAAATTGTAGAATGACTCATTTTTCCAATCTATTGACTTATTTGCTCAAATCTCTAGCTAGAACAGTATTACGATTTTGAGATACGCAATATGAAAGGGCAAAATCCTGGCTTTTTGTTTGGTAGCCCAAAATATTAAGTAAATATAAAATGCAGTGATTATATTGATATTATACTTTGGATAGCATACTTGTGGATTTCAGTGTAGCAAATGTCACACTCATTGTCGGTATATTTATTCCGAGACTGAAAAGTGGTTAACTATCTTGTTTTTCACCCTCTCCTGCTAATTCTGTATATCCATTCTTAAAACCCACTTTTTCCATTTTAAAAATCTTGATAATTTTAGCTCAAAGATCCCCTTTTTAATTATCTTTCTGTAAAAATGTCTCCAAAATTGGCCATAATTTTAAAAGACATCTCCAAAATTGTCGATAAGGAAACGAAAAAAAGAAAACCTGTTCTACGGGCCGGACCGACCCATTTTTTTAGAAATTGTTGAAATAATGTTCACGTGCAAATGGATACCGACCCAAACAATGTTTTTGGTTTGTCAAAATACGGCAACATTTTTACAGATATTTTTGATTTTTATGGTAATTTTGAAGGGGAAAACAATTTTTTTTAAATAATAAAAAAAAAATTAAAAAGCAGTCCGACTGACCCAACCTGTGTGTTATGTTTGCCCGTAGAACAGGGTTTCTTTTTTTTCGTGGCCCAATAGTAAATATTTCTCCAAAATTAACCATAATATTTAAAGATTCTTTAAAAAAGAATAATAACCTGAGTGGATTTGTTTTTAATCCAAAAATGCATACATGATGGGTTGGTGGGGCCTGCAAAACAGGTTATTTTGTCCCCACGTTATTATAAGGGGGCACAGCACTAAATATACAGCCCATTGGATTACATGTAAAATATCTAAGAGCTAAAATAGTTGCGTTTTTGGGTTCTTGGTAACTCTTTTTGGAATGTCTCGAGTGCTTTATTCTAACAAACAAATATTAAAATTTCATAAAATCGTCAAGAACAGATACCCCTTCCAATTATATTTTACAATATGATCAATTAAACAGCGCCACCCCTATTTTCAGCCCGGACGCTCGCCTTCTGACCGCCTCCGAGCATATGTGTTCATCCACATGATACATTTTCGGTACAATCTAAAGTCATTATTTTGCAATATCCTGAGCAAAGTACAAGAGATTATCTTTCATTTTAATTATAAAATGCTACCCTCACGCCAAACTTATTCCCAAAGGACCCAATTTATCATAACCTCGGTTTTTGTTTTTGCACTATTACACAAAACGAGAAGTGATTTAGTGCTGTGCGCCCATAAAGCCTTGTAAACATTCAGCTCATTTGCAAAGTAATAAGCTTGCTATGAAATTTTATTTGCACAAAAAATTCATCCCTTTCATAATATTATTATTGCCCAATTTCATTTGGTAGCTGATGCTTTAACATAAATGTTTAATCTAAAGCTGCATGCAAATTCACCTCTCTTTTACAAGCAGTAGTAGCAGAAACCTCTGGGGACCACTCAAGTCAAAAACAAAATGGAGGGAAGCACCACCCACCAATTTACCAAAGTGGGGCCTCAGGAGCTGATTGTATTCATTTTTTTTAAACAATCCTAAATAAATTGATAACCAACGACGATCATTCGTGACCCGTAATATCGTCAATGGTACAAGAAGTCAAATTAGAAACCATATCTTTCTGATGCCTGCATATAGTGCATAGCATTTTCATAAATGAGGGGTAGGGTGAGGGGCCCTTCGCATTTAGTAATGGGTACCTTTTGTTATAAATCACATATTGCTGGGTACACCTGCCTCTTTTAAATAAATGCAAGTCACAAAGGTTTACAATTGAGAGAATTTTGATGTAAAAAGGTGAATAAACTCTGGTTTGAGATAGAGAAATTTAATCTCATTGATGTAATCGTAGATGTTACTGATTCCCATCTATTATGCTTTTTTTGCTGATTTGACATGAATATCACGCTAATATAACATGAGGATATACACATTAAAATTCATATATGTATTCACATTTCTAGCATTCAATTCATGTCCCTGACTTTGAGTGGCTTCTTGATTTCGTGGAAGTCAATAATTGACAATACTATTTACAGGGTGTCCCAAATGTTCTGATATCTTTTTAAAGCTTTATATCTCCAGTAAAATATCAACAGTATAAAACTGAAAACATGATGCTAAATAGGTGACACATGCTTATGCCATAGGAGTCACATGAGTGCTTCATGGGAGTCACATTGACGATATGTGGGAGTCACATAGGCGCTACATGGGAGTCACATGGGCGCTACATGAGAGTCACATAGGCGCTACATGGGAGTCACATGGGTGCTACATGGGAGTCACATGGGAGTCACATGGGCGCTACATGGGAGTCACATGGGTGCTACATGGGAGTCACATGGGAGTCACATGGGCGCTACATGGGAGTCACATGGGTGCTACATGGGAGTCACATGGGTGCTACATGAGAGTCACATGGGCGCTACATGGGAGTCACATGGGAGTCACATGGGTGCTACACGGGAGTCACATGGGCAGGCTACATGACTATTATCTTACCTGGTCTGGTTTTAATTACAACTTTTTGTGGCGATACTTGAACTATATTTTCCTTCGTGCCCTTTTCACTCAATGATTCATTCTGAAATATAAAATACAAAACAGTAACAATTAATCATATTTCATCATATACTTACATAATCTCATAAATACTGCTATATACTATCACATTAACTTAATGATTTATAACACATCGGTATATTAGATAACAACATACCCATATGGCACATTGTTAATAAGTCAACCAAGCAAGACATCCTTCCAAAATATATACATTGTAGATATAATACAATATAAAACTACATATCCTCAATGAGACTAAACCCCATGGGGTTAAACTATCAGGGGGAAGCATGGAAAAAGAAGACAGACAAACAGGGTGCACCAACGCCAGGATTTGAACCCAGGGCCAAACCAGGTGGGAGCCCTGGCTATTTAGCATCACTCCACTGGGGTAGTACTCCTTATTAAAACAGCTTTTTCATGTCTAAAGATAGCCATCCATGATCGCCCATTAAGAGCCTGAAACAACGAGGGATACCAGCGTTGCTTTTAAATTTGTTGGATTTGGCAGAGTTTGGGTTAAAGTGGCATTGAGAGATTGCCTAGAAAAATAAAATTTGGAAAAATGAATTGTTTTAATAAATAAGGTACGTAGGAGCCCTGAAATGTAACAATTTATGGGAAAAGGGTTAAATAATGGCACTAGCATGCTAGATAGACATTTGGATGAAGCAATAAATGTGGCGAGTGGTGCTGATCATTTTGATATGATCTAGATCGAAATCACCAAACCATGATAGATGGCAAATGTAGGTAAACAGCTTTAGATGATAGTAAATTTAGTAATGCCCAAAGTATTATGTAGGTGCAAAAAAACTGATTTCCAGGAAAATGTAGGGTGCCCTCCCATACGTATCTCTCAGTGCCCTTTTCAATAACATCCTTTTACAACAGACAGGCCCATTTGTGCTCTAATTCCAACTTAATCCTACTACATGTATATCAGGATCAAGTCATTTATCAGGATGCGATATAGACCATGTCATTTAGTATATTGGGAATGTTTTACAGACACAAGGCCATTTCCCTCAAACCCAAAGATGGGCAGGACATACATGTATCGTTACAGACGCTATTAGTTGCTATGATGATCAATCGCCATAAAAAACTACTTACATGTATCCGTGTGAATACAAATAACCGATGATAGATCAAGTGTTTGATACAGCTGAAAGACCATTTAGCAAGGCTAAAAAAAATGGGGAACTCAGGAACCTGGTTCCCGGGAAATTTTGACTTTGGAGCCTGGTCATTTTTTTCATTTTCATCTTGTTTTTTTCCTACCCTGTGGGAAAAAAACAATCTTGATTTTTCCTACCCCTATGTATCATTAAGGGGTTGGGGGGGAAAAAATCTTATTTTTTCCTATCCCTATATTACATAATATATAGGGTGAAAAGAAAATGCAAGCTCAACCAATCTAGTTTTTTCCTACCCCTATAATAATATATAGGGAAAAAAGTAGAGCTTTTCCACCCCCTATATAGTTATAGAGATTAGGGTTTTTTCCGACTCCTATATTATTATAATATAGGGGTGGGAGAAATAATAACCTATACGGGGTGAAAAAAATACAATCTAATTCTCTTCCTACCTCTATATAACATAGAGCAATCCTACCCCATAACAATTATGGGATGGAAAAAATGTAATCAGGTTGTTTCCTACCCTTATAACATAATAACATATAGGGGGTGGAAAAAACCAATCGCATTTTTCTTCCTACCCTAGTTATACCCAGGTGTGATGTGCAATTAACCTGTAAAGCAGCAATGTGTTGAAACACAAGCGCTTATTTGGTGCCCATGTTGAGCACTTAATTAGTATGCCCAAAATAGCGAGCAATTTGATATTGCGCATGATATTACCAATTCCAAAACCAAGTCACGATTATGCCCCATATCATAAGAGTCTGCGGAAAAGCCATTTTGGATTTAAACGGAAGAATATAGCCTGTTTTTGTTTTTTGTGATCATTTTAAAAGTAAAGGGTGACTGCTGAATTGGAAATATCATTAGAAAACATTTTTGTCAATTGTTTACTAATTCTATACGAAAAGCACATTATGAATTCAATCATATTGCAAAGTTTGAGTTAACTTGTTTCAGCAGGAGTTCTCATGATAGATGCAAAATTTTGCTTGGCATTTCCCCATAGAAAAGTATACAATTTCTTGGATTGTTAACCACTTCTGGAGAGAATTCACTATTTTTCGTTTATAGCCTCTAATTAATGAAATATCTTCAAAGCCTTAAATTTAGCCCGGATTGGTCTTCATCTTATAGCCAAAATCTCAATTTGGATAGGGAAAAGTTAAAGGGGCACCCGGCACCGAGAGATACGTATGGGATTGCGCCCTCAATTTTTCTGGAAATCTTTTTTTTGCACCCACGTTATACTTAAGCATATACTAACTACCATCTGAAATCGTTTACTCTAATTCGCTGTCTATTGTGTAAATATCCTAATTTGGTAATTTCGATGTATTATCTGCATCACTCACCACATAACTTGCTTCAACCAAATTTCAATCTAGCGCCATTATTCAACCGTTTTCCCATAAATCATTACACTTCAGGGTTCCTACTTTCCTTATCTATTGAAACAATTCCTGTTTTCCAAATTTTATTGAGTCACACACCTGTGGGTGAGACTTGTAACTAGACTAGTTTAGTGCATTGCATTCAACAACTGCACCAAATGCATAGGATGATAAGTGTCACGCTTTTAGAATTATTGACTGAAAGGTAACATGCAACAAAGGGTTGACCCAATTAAAGGGTAGATCTACATTGTGTCCCTAAAACTGGTGCGGGTGAATGTTTCTATCATTTAATTGTCAGCACTTGCTATCAATGTTTGTATGAGCTTCAAGATACAAATTAGCTTTCTGTTTATTTAAACATATTTGTTTCGGTCTGTTTTATTTTTCAATCACGACAGTGTTGATTGACCGCACATAGATTCACAAATGGTGGTTTGGCAAAGTACATTTCAATCAGTCGATACAAGAATGTGGACTAAGATAAAGTTATAAAGATCTTGGATAGGGTCCTCTTTGGGTTTATTGGGGGGTTAGGGAGACCATTTACATCAGAGCTAAGCAGCCACGACTCACACTATGGGTGCTGTAACAGATAACAAAGAGCATAGGATCCAATTCTGTCATCACATTTACAGAATTCCATATCGTCGCTGTTCTGTTCAAAACCTTGTTCTTTTTTCTAGCCTTTCGGCATGTACAGGGTGACCCAGAAAATGTTAAACCCAAAAATCACAAAATTCAATATTTTGTTTTACCATTAAAATAACAAAATATTGCATAACTCGTTCACCAGCTATGTGCACCATACATTTAACTTTCTGAAACATTTTAGATCATAAAAATAGGCCACACGATACTTAAAATACGTGTAATTTTATAAGAAGTGTTGTTTTGTAGTGTAAGTGAAGTGCAAAAAAAATGGTTTCATGCTACATGAGCAGAACAAGTGCCTGTTTGAAACCATTTCTGCACAGTATCTCATCAATATTCATTTATTATGTAAATCAATATTATTATTATATAAGAGACTTTGAAAACAAAAACTGAAGACCCCTTGACTTCATTTGAAAATGTTAATTTGATAAATACAGATCAAAAGAAAAGATTACTTAACTCACCGTACTTAGAACAGAATTAAGTTTCATATCTGAACCAAGTTACAATTTTTTCACTTTTACAAAAGGGCGAAAACACCCCCTGTCACACAATCAAGTGTATCTTTAGTTTGTTGCCATATTTATTTATTTTCATTTTTAATAAAAAAAAATAAGTTTGTGATTTTTGGGTTCAACATTTTCTGGGTCACCCTGTATAAAGTAAAACTGTACAATGGTTATGCATATAATATAAGAAGTGTTGTTTTATACCGGTTCAGGTGCAAGAGCACTTTTAAGGTTATGATAGATGTGTTTTTGGCCCTTGAACATGTTTAGAGCAGACTGCCAAAGGATATACATAGTAAGTATTATTTTATACTGTACATGCTGAAGGGCCAGATGAAGATATAATGTCTTGACAGAACAGCGATGATATATAATGCTAATTGAAAGGCATCAGCCACACCTGAAAATTCAAAGTAATTATTATCTTGTATTGAGAACAATTTATTTTGTTCTAAAAGTGAAATAAATGAGTGATTGCTCATGATTATCTGGCGAAGCAACTGACATTTGACAGCTATCCTTGAAACTATTAAAATGCAAACGTAAATTTCTTATTCCGAATATGACACATTCAACTTTTTCCATGGATGCACTGTACATTTTATAGAATCGTTCTTAAATAGCAATTTTGCACTTAAGTAGCACTCGTCGAAAACGCAGCCATGCATCCTATTAAGACATCATTTTAGTGAAAATACAGCGGGCTTTCACTAAGTGGTCTTAACACATAGATGGGCCCAGCACAGCATACAGAACACACACACCCCCACACACTTACACCCGGCCTAGTTTTGAACATGAATCTTGGCTCGTGACTAATTTATCAATCAATACCACGTTTAAAGACAGCTGCGTGGCTTAAAGAGGATTCAACTATTGTGTCGAGATCGTATCAAGATGAGCGGGGTTCACATTACACATTTAATTGTCTTATGTGAGTAATTGCTATTAAAGACAAACATTCTGCCAGTCGAGAGGATCTTAGGTTTTTTTCCCTCCGGTACTTGGTTTCTTCACCATTGCAAAATATCAACTTCCCCCTTTCTAATCCAACTTCTTTCACATTTTTCTTCCCCTTCCCCTTTTTCTCCCTTTTTCATCCTCTTTACACCTACCTTCCCCCTTTCTCTCTCTTTCTCCATTTTTCAAAAGTGTTGAGTGTTTTCCCTACCCTCAAAGCAGGGCATTTCATCAATGATACAATTTATTTTAGACCATCAGGGGAATTTGTAAGCTACATTTTGATACCCAATTTGCAACCAAAGACTGTTTGTTAATCGTCCGAGATACCATACAAAGCCATCCTACTGAAAGACTGCAAATTTCTCTTATTAATTCTCGACATATGGGTTTCTTTATCACATTCTCCACAGAGTTTAGAACGCAATTTTTGCATAAGGCAATCCTAACTGTAATTGTGATTGTCCATTAAAAAAGGTCATGCAACTTGCATTCCATTTATACTTTTGAAAATATGCAGGGAGGGAAAGTGCATAATTTCTTCTATTCTTTACATTTTACAAACTATATTTTGCTCTTTATCTTAGGATTAGGCTTTTGTTTGCCCTCCACGACCGACCCAAAAATATGAACATTTCTAGTCGCTATTTTTTTATTAAATCTTTCTGATTTTGTATATTTTGTTTCCCAAAAGTGTAGAAACAAAATAATTACATTGCGTGTTTCAAGCCGCAATCCATCGATTTTAAGCAAAAGAAAAAAATTCACGTTCAATATATATATATACATTGTACAATTATAGGTCTAGATGTCAAAATGGAAGAAGTGAGAGGGGAAAAAAAGAAGGAAAAAAAAACGAGAGACCTACCGACCCTCCAAATTTTTGTCCATTAAGGGCAAACAAACAAAATAAATGTTGGCTTAACGAGTGTGTGATGGATTTTCATTTCTTTCCTACATGTACCTACCTTTTTAATTATTGTTGTGCTTGGTATTATTTCTATCTCCCCCTGTGAACATCCTCGTAGTCTGAGGTTCTCCAGCGTGTCACAACGATCATAATTACCATTTTTATCAAAATCCTGCAAGGGGACACAACCAATATAATAAACAGAGAAATGTTGATACAAATGTTTCACATTTATTTATACCCATATTATTATTCACAGCCAAAATATGGAAATTATACAACAGATTTTGCTACATTTTTAGTTACAGTAAAACAAGTTAATTTCGCGAGTAGCTAAAAATTATTTTGCCTCGTTTTGATGTGTGTGAAGATGACAGTAGCGGTAAAAATTTTAAGTTGGAGAAATTAAGTTACCGCGAAACTAGTGATGATAAGCAATTCGCGAAAAAAGGTTGCCGCAAAATTAACTTGTTTTACAATTAGTCCAATCGATTTTGTTCGCTTGTTAAAAGAAAACTGGGTCAAAAAAGTGAAATTTGTGATTTTCTCAAAAAAAAAAATTTTGGGGGTCAACAGGTTGTTTGTAGCCAGAGCATTTTGAGTGCCGGGCTCAATATTTCGCTATTTGGTTACACACTTCTCGCGGCTCAGGGGCTGGAATTTTTTAGGCTTTTTTAATGCACTTTAAGGGTTCCTGCCACATAATTTCTTGTTTTATGAGGCAGTTTAATGATTTTATCCACATATTGTAAAAAAAAGGGGCTACAACCCTGTTGACCAAAAATATTTATTTGTTGAGAAAATCACAAAATTCACTTTTTTGACCCATTTTTTTTTGAACAAAGCGAACAAAAATGATTTTGAGTAAAAAATGCCCAAAATCGATTGATTTTGATGTAAAGACACTAACTTAGGGATAATTCTTTTTTTAAAACTTAATCTAATATATTTAGACATTTTGACCAAAAAGTGAAAAAACGTGAACAAAAATGGAAACTTTTCTTTTTCAGCACTTTTTGGTCAAAATTTCAAAAAATGTATTACATTAGGATTTAAAAAAAAAAAAATCTTTAAGATAGTGTTTTAACATCATCATCAAGCGATGTGGGCATTTTTTACTCAAAATTATTTTTGTTTGCTTTGTAAAAAAAATTGTAAAAAAAAAAAAATGTTTTTTAGTTTTTTTAGAGTGCAGGGTGGGTTAGCCCAATTCCGTGCCCAGTGCCGGGCTAGCCCGTCCAGTGCCAGGCGGGCCTGCCTACAATCCTGTTGATCAAAATTGACGCCAAATTTGGATTTTCTAATCTATTTCCTTTCCAAAAATGTATACTTTTATATATGCATTTGATTGATAGTTCAATATATAATTACAGCACTCACAAAATTCAAAAAATCAAATCAAAAACTTCCTGAAGTCCTCCTTAATTGCAATGCAATACCTCACTGCAATGCACAGTAAATCATGCCTTATGTTGCCTTGGTCGATAGAGATTTCAGTTCACTATAAATTCATGAATTTTAATGGTTAATTGACAACAATACATTCTCCAAACGTCATCTCATACCAATCATCTTTATTTATGTAGCTGTGCTGTATAATTTTCACTGTTTCATTAATAATTCATCTTAATTTCTTAGATTATTTCTACTTTCTGTTATTCACTCGCAATGAACCAAACAGGTATGTGTACTGTATTACTGTGAAGCACAGTGAACATTTCTCATCAGTCATCATCTTACATGTAGTATTGGCGCATCACTATAGTTTAATCAGTTCCAAATTGGCGAATAATATTCAGTTTTTATCTCTCCGCGAGCAAAAGTAATTCAAGCGTACGTGCGAGATTATGGCCACACGCACAAATTTTGGACGCAAGCACACGTCACATGCATATGATGCACAATGTGTGTGTCGCCTTCATGCGCGCCCGCATCCTTCTGGATTCATTGGCTGCTGTAAGAAGGCTTCGCCAATTTGGAGCTGATCAAACTATATGCATCTCACCCAAATTAGATTTTTAATCAGCTTCATTCACGCTTTATGCATTTCAAAATCATAATGTTGTCTGGCTTGATTTAAGCTGCACTCTTCATGTGGAAACTGTGTCACAATAGTAGTCATTAGGACAAATTGATGTCTATATCTCTCCATTAACACTTTCCACGCGGCAGTCGTCTGCAGACGACAGTTCCGAAATTTCACAAAATGTTTCAAAAATGTCAATATTATAGAATGTCATCACCATATTTGGAATCACCATGAGAAATACATTAAAATAAGTACAAACATGCCTAGTATTGGTCCAGTAATTCTTGAGGTAGACTTAGAAAGTTGGGAAAGGCTTTTCAAAAATCCGTTTTGAATATATGGGAAAACTAAAAGCGGTGTGGAAAGTGTTAATTAAGTGAGAATGCGTAATCACAACGGAATCATTTTGACATTTGATTCGCTACTGAAGAAACATTTTTGCATTTAAGGGGGTTGCTAAGCCAAAAAATATGATATTTACCAAGCACTGTAACTTTTGAACTATCGATGTGATTTATATCAAGGTATACATTTTTGGAAAGGAAATGAGTCAGAGAATACATATTTGGAATCAAATTTCACTAAGAATGCTGATTTTGGGAAAGTTGACCCCAAAGAATATAACAAAATCAGCTTTTGGTAAAAAATGCCGCAATTACACCAAAATCATCTAAAGATACTTCCCCGGATCGTGCCACGAGATAACACCCGTCTAGCATGCGGCACAGCAGCTACTTTGTGGCCATGGGGAAAGTTAGCAGTTAGGGTTAACTATTGCAAAGGGAGTGTGCAAAGTGTCATTTTGGGGTAAAAGGGTCCTGATCATGTTTCAATGTACATGAATTACATTAAATCCACAGTCCCACAATATTTGAGCTTGTGGTAGACATAATTCTCAAATAATCCCTTACTGTCAAACCTGTTTTCCTATTAAATAACATTGCCATTGTAATTGGAAATTAATGATAACAAATGCTGTTGGCCATGGCAATAGTCATAATGGTAAAACTATTAGTGTAGTAATTCCAAATAAGTTAAATGGTGTGCTGATTAAATTCACTTTCCCCTTCAAAATTGAGATGCTGGTATCAGTAGAAAGTCCATATCTTTCATGCATAAATCAGGGTTGGGTGGGGGAGGGGGGGGGGTGGAGGGATACATCCCCTCAATATTTGACTGGGGGTGATATGCAATGCAATACCACCCACCCCACCCCAATGTATGGTGAAATATATTTATAATAGTAGTGAAGTAATCGATTTTGAAGAAGTGTTTTGCAGGTGTGACGTAATGCGAGGTGTAGTGGACCGTAGCGATGGTAGATAGGGCACAGACCTAGTTCGGAGTGCAGCGCAGCAGACAGATTTACAGACGGATGTGGTGGGAAGGAGTACAAGACCAGACTGTGAAGGTGGGGTATGTGTGTTGGTTTAGCCAAGATCAGAGGGATATGCTCAGGTAAAGGACGGTTGTAGTTCTTAGGATGGTTAAGAGGTGGATGGCCGGGGTAAGTCGGATAATTCTTTGTTTCTACCCCGGGGTCTCTACACGTCTGCTGTGTCTCACACTCGAAGCTCGGGTGTTCCCCAAGTTCAAGTGTATTATATAATGTGTCTTTTATTTCAGCTTCTATAAGAAGATGCTGATGCGGAATTATAAATGCTTTATTCGCGTTTGAGTATGCGAAATAGAGAATAAAATGCTTATTAATGTATTGGGAGTTTATTTCAATTTTCCTTTAAATATTCACCAAATTGCACAAATCCAATTTCAAGAATAAAAAGGGGGCACAATGCCTCAGACAACCCCTGTTGGCGCTAAGGCCCAAGTTTCTGACTCGGCGGCACGGCCTTCCCCCCCCCCCCCCCCCCCCTCAAGTTTCTGACTTGCGGTATGTGAGTTTTTTACGGCACCTAACGCACCAGACAATCATCCCCCTAATGCCAAAAACAAATTTATGCCACTGATATTATAGTAAGGATATAAACCTGAAGGATTGAAACTTTCTATGAAACCGTATAGTCATTTATTTTAATGCATTTTGAGGTCATGTTTAGATAGTGCCAAACAGAGATGCTCCTCTGAGTATGCTCTCATGACTTACTCTAGTCAAGATCTTTCAATTGCCTTACATTTAAACAAAGGAGTCATCAACCATGCCTTAGTCAAAAGTCGTCTGATGGATGTGAAATATTCAATAAATCAAAAAGAAGATGAGCTGGATTTTGTTTTATACAAATATTGTCCATGACACACTCACCGACCATGTGTCTGGCATTCGGTGACCAGTCCCGGCATTTACAGTTGATGCCACACATTTTAACACGTCGTCATAAAAATTGCAAATTGCAAAATACGACCATCCAACATTACGTGAATTATAGCAAATGTGATTCATTATATTAATCCGCCGCACACTTTGGCATGCACAAAGATAACATGTTGGCCCAGTTTGTTGACACGTAATACGAGATGAGGAAAATATTAGAGAAATAACAAGATTAGAATTTAGTTTTTCATGTGATATAGCCATCTTGAATTTCAGGAATTAAATGTGCCTGGGAGATTCAGGGCACTCATCCTGTTTAATATGGAGGAACCAGATCTGACATAACCTGTTTTAGACATGGGGTGCTCATCACACTGAAAATAGAGCAAAATATTGGCCTTTGCAAAATCCTTTTTGGCTCAATTTTCTTTCCCATTACATTTATAGATGGAAGAACCAGATCTGACATAACCAGTTTTAGACATGGGAACGCTCATCACACTGAAAATAGAGCAAAATATTTGCCCTTACAACATCCTTTTTGGCTTAATTTTCTTTCCCATTACATTGGGGGGGTGGGGTAGCAAAAGAATGATATTTAAAATAATAGGATGAAGAAGTGGCATGAAGAGGGGGCTGAATCACTACCCATCTACAAAATGTGTATACTAAAATGTCTGAGAAATTCCCCATACCCCACCTAGAATACCATTGTTTATCACTGATGCTTCCAATTCAATGTCTACGTTGCCTTGGGCCAGTCAGGGGTACATGGTAAAGATTGTTACACATGGGGAGGTACAATGTACCAAAACCAGAGAATGTAGACCTTATTCGGATGGGGAAGGGGCAAATGCCACCTTTCCCCCTCCCAGCTCGGGGCCTGCTTGACTTTTTACTTACTGGGTGCTTGCACCAGGCACAGGACGGGTGTATAATCATACATTCATTGCAGTTGCTAGCTTCTGAACATAACGCTGAATTGGAAACTACCACTTCTGTAGAAAGAAAACAAAAATACAAATATACAGACTATAAGTATTGTTGAAAATATGACAAAGAATAACAATGACAATGACAGTTAGAGATTTCCGACATATACACTGTTTTTTATCATTCAGGCCTTCAGACCCAGGTGTTGTATCTGCCATCATTACATCCACTATGTAGAGCAACAGTGGTGAGTCCCCAGCCAGAAATAACCTATGAGGATATATAGCGGTGATGACCGTTGGCATTTGTCCATTCATTTGCCATTTATGTTTTAATAGGAGGGAGATGAGTTGAAGGAAATCTCTGATGAGAAGGTAGTCCATCATGAGAGGACTTAGGGAGTGTTCAGAAATACTTTGGTGGGGGAGGGGTTGGCCAAATTTATTTTGTCGGTGTATAAACTTTTTTGACCCCCCCCCCCTTTACAAATTGACAAACTTTTCTGACCCCCCTTTAACAGGGTGAACAACTTTTTAACCCCCCCCCCCCCACCCTACTGTCAGATGTAGATAGACATTTGACTCAAGTTCTATGACACAAATTTGTATCCTGTTGTTGATCACCCTTACCAACAGTTCTGAAGTAAAAATTGTGGACACTGGTAAGTCACATTTTGTATTACAAATCCTGCTGTCTACACGTTGTTTTCACAAAGACACGCGCGGAGCGCTCAGAAATTTGGTCAACTGCGTTCAAAATCATGTGTAGCGCGGAAATGTGTATTTAACCCTGTTGACGATCACCCTTATCAAAAATTTAACCCTGTTGACGATCACCCTTATCAAAAATTTAACCCTGTTGACGATCACCCTTATCAACAGTCACATGAGAAATGTCTCGAGTAAAAATTGTGGACACTGGTTAGTCACATTTTGTATAACAAATTCTGCTGTCGGCTTAAAGTTTTTACAAAGATTTGCGCGGAGCGTGCGAAAATCTGTATAATTTGTTATAGAAATGTTAATACTGCAATATTTTCTTGCGCGTAGCGCAGCAAATTTTGGTATTTTTCCCGTTAACTGGCCTAACATTTTTGACCCCCTCTTGAGTAGGTAAAACTTTTTAGTCCCCCCCCCCCCCCCCTTTTTGAGACTTCAAACTTTTTAGACCCCCCACCCCGGCCACTTTTACAGTAGTAGGACTACACTGAAATGACAGAGTGGGAATTATTAGCCGCTGGTCAAAACGTGATGTTACTCTTGTCAATTCTAATCAACAGGGAACGTGTTCTACGTGTGTACACAATATGAAGGCTTAGGCGAGGAAGGAAAAAAACCCTGTTTTACGGGCCCGACCGACCCACTTTTTTTAGAGTTTTTTTCTCAAATCATACATGTACAATCAGCTGTTTTAGGCCGAAAATCTTGTCAATTTTTTCTTTTTCACAATATTGTTTTAAAAAATCCTGATTTTTGCAGATTTTTGTGACATTTTAGGTAAAAGAATAAAGAAAATAAAAAAACTGACCGACCGGTCGGTCAGTCATTTTTATTATTTTTATTTTTTTTGACTTGACAGGTCTGTCTGCCCGTTTTTCAAGATTTTTATTTTTAGAATTTTTTACTCAAATCATGTAAAATCAGCCGAAAATCTGTCGAATTTTTTCTTCTTCACAATGTTGTTAAAAAAATAATACTGATTTTTGCAGATTTTGGTGACAAAAAAAAGAAAAAAAACCTGACTGACCAGGTCGGTCGGTCGGTTTTTTATTTTTAATTTTTTTTACTTGACTTGACAGGTCCGTCCACCCGTGTTTTTCGTCACCTTAGATTACCTATCCAGCGTGATGATCTTATTCATCATGCAATTAGTTACGCTACATGTATGAAGAATGAAACCGTTGCCAACATGACCAGTGGGTACTGCAGTAAACATGGACATTTTCGAGCTACATTCATTTTCGCAATTTTTGTGCTCCAAGCAGCTATCGTGAAAACAAAACACACAAATATATTTATTTTGTGTATAAGTCTATGTAATGAGTTTCCAAATTGTGAATTTAAAAACAAGCGAAATGGCTAGCGATCAGCAAAGCGTGAACATTTTAATCGTGCAAAAATGACCACTTTTACAGTATCATTGATATAACATTCCCCTTTATATGCAACATTACTTTCTTTTTCAAATATTTGAAGTTCAGTTTAAAGGTAGATGTTCCGATTTTCAACTTGAAGTTTTCTATTCTACATGAAAGGTCATCCTTAAAAAAGTCGTGTTCCAAAGTTCGAGTTGCATAGCTCTAATGGTTCTTATTTTAGACGCACAAGATGCTGTGAACTGTACCCATTGAGTAGTACACAAACTATATCGGTGGTCCATTCACGGTAATTCTACGTTATTTCATCGATTTCTCCGTAATTATACCGAGTTAGGCCGTCAAATTTCAGTATGATGATGAGAAAAATATGAGCTTTCATATGATATGAAAATCTCCGTATGTTTGAAATAATTCTGTGTTACGAAAATGTGATCGGGTCATCTACCTTTAAATATTTCATATTGTTAAAAAATCATTTTTCAAAAATAAGAAAATGATCAATTGCAGCACATTGCCTTTCCCTCTAAAATAGACATTTAGCCTGAATTTTATTGAAAACTGATTAAAATGGTTAAAAATATAATTCTTTTGATATATTAAAGGGGCATTGAGAGATACGTATTGGAGTGCACACTCAATTATCCTGGAATTCAATTTTTTTGCATCAAAGTAATATTTAGGCATATACTAACTACCATCTGAAACAGTTTACCAACATTCGCCGTTTATCATATAAAATTTCATGATTTTATCGAAACTAAGGTGCTGAATTCGGAAGTTATGCTATCGTTTACTCACAGACTTTCGCGGCAAATCTCAACCCGGAAGTGCCGTTATTTGCTTAGTTTGGCATGAAGGTGATGTCGGAATTGTATGACATTTTGGATTTGGGCTATGTTAATGATTATCTTTACGTTATTTGCTCATTTAGTATATCGATACATCTCTCAATGCCCCTTTAACCTTTCACATTTTTTTAGTTTGACTCGCCTTGCTACAAGCTTGATTAAAACACATATAAATCTATCATGTGGGTTACATGTTGAAAAGTACTCCAAGTAGAATTTCAATTTAGAAGTACACATGACATGTAGCAGTGTTGACTTTTAATCAGGAGAGTACTTGGGCGGCTTCTTGTTGCTAGTATTACCCCTTCAATTCAAGACTGTCACTCCACACCTTTGCCAACTCTTCTCTACACATTTGCAGTGTTCTCCTATCTTGTCCCAGGAGGAGGTGAAGCCACTTATGAAAGATGGGTGACTTGGATCAGCCACAGTGACCCCCCCCCCCCCCCAAATCCCCAATTCCTAGTCAAAATGTTGGGTCCTCCCTTTTTTTGTGGGTAAAACATCTCACTTTAATTAACCCTAGTTTTGAGTCGCTGTTTGATCATCATCTCTGTTGCTTCCGAAGTGAGAATGCCAACCCTCCCATGCCAACCATCCCATCCCATAGTTCCCAATAGTGGTCGAATGGGCATCAGTAAATATAAGTGTCTCCGATTTATGAGTTGTCTAGATCATAAATACTGGAGAGCAAAGTATTTATGTCTAGATGGACTAAGTGAAAGTGGTGGGAACAGATACAAACCGTGATTTCAAATTTGTTTGTTTTAATCGCCGGGGATGGGTTTTGTACACATACGATGTCTTGGATTACCTCTCTGACGTAGCATTCTTACTCATGATGTAATTGGTTGTGCCAACAAGGGGGAAATGATTTGTCTCTGTGCCTCACATACCTTGCTAAGACTCTTCACATTGCACATAGCATATTTGTATGTGTATGAGGAGGGGGGGGGGGCGTTAACAGCACAAATACTTTTTTTTAAAGATTTACATTACAGGACATTTCATCTTATATTATGTAAGGATAGGAATTAAAGCTTTTTAATACACTAAATGTGCGGTCTGATTTTGGATAAGTGAGTGGGGTCACATAGGGGTCAATTGAGGTCAAGTGACAAATTTGTGATTTCTATAAAAAAAAGTTTTAAAAAACAACAACTGAGTTTTCCCGATTTTTGCGGTCGGTCGGAATGGGCAATCCAACATCTTTTTGTTTTTGGCCTTAAAGTAATATGAGAATAGTTGGCCATCAAGTTACACAGGGACAGAGAAGGTGGGCCAAACAAAATAAGCAAAAAAGAAATCATATTACAGAAATCTAGGTGCAGAGGTAGAATTTCGTAACCAACCTGAAGGATTTTGCGAGAATCCTGGATTCTCGCCAATTTTGAGAATCCATGGATTATTGTGAAATTAATGAAAATAATATCAAGAATAAGGCTATAAGCTTGCACAACTTCTAAATTCGGCATGTTTGTTGACTAAGGTCAAATACCAGTCATCTAAGGTCCTGTTTTGGACTTTAAAAAAAGTAAAGTAAAAAAATATATATATAATTTTTTATTTTTTTTGTATGCGCGAAACCACCGGGATTCATGCTGTAGTGATTTTACGCGAATCTTCACGCGAATCGATTCGCGCCGAAATTCTACCCCTGCCCAGGGGTTAATATAGGCATGGGTCCCAGGCACAACCTTTTCCCCTATTTATTGCCTCATGTCAGTATGTGTAGAATTTTAATTCAGCAAGTGTTGACTTTTAATCATGACAGTAATCTCAGGTGTCATGTTTTTGTTTCTATAGTACCTAGTTATAGGTTGGATGGAGAATAATAAACCGTTTCAGGAAAACAAGTAAGCCATGCTTAAAATACAAAGATGCTATAGTGGATTTGAGGTTGAGGGTACATGTACGTAACCAAGGGCAACCACTAATGTAATTTGATCCATTTGAGGAAGTTTGTGACCCTCCCTAGAGTCCGGGAGGTCCCGGGTTCAAATCCTTGTAAAGATTGTTCATATCTTTAACAGGAGGGGGGCTATTATCAATTTGAGAACTCATTGACATCGTTTGTTTGATAATTTATCACCGCTATCATTTTTTTAAATTGTATCCATTTGAATTATATTTTATAAATATTGTTTCCATTTTTGTAAATTTTCATATAGCGGATGAACAAATTCAGTTGTATAGAACTGAATTGAATTATAAAGCGTTTTTAATGCTTCTATAAACATAATACGGCACTGATTCTTTATGGATGATGATAAATTGATCAAAAGGTTATTACATATATACACAGCTGATCACAAGTGGTCAAGTTATATTAACCTTTCTGCTATCGATCAATCACTATGCAACAAAAATACAGCGGTCAGGTTTGAAGGGGTGGGGGTGGACAGGTTGTCTTCTTTTTATTTATGATTGTGAAATAATTCACAATGTTACCACTACCATAACTGTCAACAACAACAAAAATTAAACTTTATTGATTATTGATTGATTATTCTTTTTTAATACAGAATTTTATTTTAAAAATTGGCTTTATATTCTGAATTATTAACCTAAGGTCTTTATAGTAATTCAATCTTGATTTGCCAAGATACTTGCCTATTATAATTTGTTACTAACATCTAGCTCATTTTATGCACATTTTTGACGTATCTTCAAAACCTTGGTACACCTATTAAGAGCCCCATATTAAACACTTTCAGTTGTATGCAATTATACATATTTTCTACTTCAAAATTCTGTGTATAATTACATAAAGGTATTTATGTATTACATTTAATTTTGAATTTTGCATTTTTTTCTGTCAAACTATACTTAAATAGCAATCCTGGTTCACCAATTTCAGAGTCCCATAAACACTCTTCAGTTGTATGCAATTTCACATCTTTTTGAATTACATGTATGAATCAAAATTTGGGCAATCGTTTAAAATTGATTTTAACAATTTTGTATATCTTGTGTATATCTAACTGCATTTAAAACCTGTAATATTCAGTCCTGTTTCACCCATTTCAGAGCCCCGTGAACACTTTTTAGTTGTATGCAATCTCATATTACCACTTCACGTTCTGATTTTGCGCACAAATTTCACTGTTTTAGAAAGTCATACAATACAAATCAAATTTTGATTTTTGGCTAATACACGTACATGTACGTCTGAGAAGTCCAATGAAATACTTTGAATGTCACTGGTCGTCGTCATTCAAACCATGGTCCAACCTCTAATCGGCCATTTCTACTCAAATAACCCCCTTCCCAGCAACTTATACATTCTATCTACATAAGAACTGAGGATAGTTGATATTGATAATAAGACAGTCAATGGGACAGGTGCTAAACTTGAATAGACATCAATGCCGTTAGCAAATGTCACGTTTTACAAATGAATCAAAACCTATTAGGAGGAATGTGAGTGTAAGATGAGGACGACCGATCACAATACTATCGCTTTAGTTTAACGCTTTTCACGCGGCTATTGGTTTTACTATTACAAAACAGATTTTTCGGAAACCTTTCCCAACTTTCAAAGTCTATCTCGAGGATTACTGAACCAATACTTTGCATGTTTGTACTTATTGTAATGCATTTCTAATTGTGATTCCAAATACGGTAATGAAATTAAATAATTTTGACATTTTTGAAACATTTTGTGAAATTTTAGAGCGTTGTCTGCAGCCGCCTGCCGCATGGAAAGTGTTAACATACAAAATGATAAGATCAAAGTCGTTTGTTTGTATTGGATACATGTACAATTTTGTGTGTGCGGTAATATAGCATTATTGCTTTCTTTATTGATGCCTGTGCATAGACAGATATAGGGTAAATGGAAAATTGTTTCCACCAGTGTTTTCATGTAAAAGTAATATGAATAAAATAAGTCATTTAGCCAGATAAAAATGAATGAATTCAATAAGGTTTCTTGTTATACATCATGGTTAAACGTTAGTCCTATTGTAGTCGTCCATGGCAGTGCAGTTGCGTTATCAGGATTTCTCTGGTGTGGAAGGGGGGGGCAGGACCTCTATTCACATGAATGACTTCACACAATTTTGCCCGATTATCTGTTCATTCAAAATAAGCGCACATAGCACATGATTTTTGTTAGTACTATCAACATGAATTTTGCCATAATTGAGCCTGAGGTACATTTGGTTTTAAAAGGGCTTTAACGTGATATTCTCGACATATGCGCATTAAGCGCGCAAAAATGTGCTATTGTTAAACTAATTTGGTTTCGATTCCCTCCAATGAAATTGGATAGTATTGAAGTAAAACCACTTAAATGTCCCCAAATTTAACCAAAAGAGTGCAAACTGAATGGGACTATTTCAGACAAAAGTGCTTACATACTGTACCTTGAATATCAGACTTGCACTAAATTATCTCAGCTGAATAAATATTGCCATAACATAAACCTCTAAAATGTCTATAAGGCCAACAACAACAAAAAATTGTTTGATTGTCCTCGTCCGCCCGACCCTCTTAGTCATTCCGACCCAAACACCTTCTTTTTTTCTTTTTTTTCTTTTTTTTGTTGAAAATTTCATTTTTATACAAATATTACATGTAGTCGAAAATCAATTTTTTTTTTTTTTTTTTAAGTGTTGAGAAAAGAAAAAAACTCATCAAATTAATAAAGATTTTGTTCCCTGTTTTGGTTACCACAACAAGAACATCTCATTTTACTTTTGGTACCTGAAAAAGGGCAAAAAGTGAGAAAAAAGAAAGAACAAAAATCCCGACCGACCTACCCAACTTTTAAAAGTGATCTATGGACAATCAAACAATTTTGGCCAAAAATCACTTCTTTTTTTTCTCACCTCAGCAGCATGATTTTATATTGCGCATCAGTTTGCTGTGAACATGGACTTGGTCTTGGAGTACTTAAAATGTAAATAAGAATTGATAAAGCAATCTGATATATTCGAAAGTACTTTAAAACCTAATTTAAATTTACCTGTCTGTAATAAGACACGTTAGAGACACCCACGATATATATCATGATACAAATGCAAATGGATTGCTTTATAATTAGCACTGTTGCACATCTCTTAATGAGACATTTATATGGTTTCCAACTCTCCAATTACCTGTGCGCGCGGTTCGCGGTGGAGCAGAAATGTTTGAGCTAAATTCAAATTTGCTCTATCTTTTCGAGCCCCATACTTTACACAAAATTTAGAACATAGTAAAAATTATAAATTTCGAACATTTTCAATTTTTTGTTAAATGACTTTCCCTCTGGTTTTTTTCAACAACTCACCATTGGTTTGTAAAATGGGGAAAGAGGACAATTTTCAAAACAAAAAATATATGTGTGTTTACACTATCGTTTCCACAGAGATCTTTTCCCTGTTCAGGAAAAACATAATTTGCATTTAAAATGGTACATTTTTAATTAAATACAAAACCAGAAATCTTATTTTACATACTATATTAATATTATGCTTATTTCACAAAAATTATAATAATCAATATATTTTGAACAATTTCATGTGACTATTTTATTTCAATTCCATTAAATACATTAAAAAAACATATTTTCAACTTTAACTTAAAATATTTAACTCCCAACAATATCCTTGGAGAAATGTGTGTTGTCCTATCACCATAGTAACATGATTGATCTGCCTCTTTGAGAATATAAATTTGTCATATTTGTCACAATATTGAAGTCTTTATTATGGGAAATTAAAATTGATTTGTAAAACACCTTGCTAAAATAACAATCAAGGCCAAAACTGCCCAGTGATAAAATAAGTCTATCCTGCAGCAGCTCTACAAAGCCAGTTGTGTGTGGAGGGTGTGTTTTGAAAATAAGACTTAGCCAGGTGGGATGATGGTGGGAAGATTTTTAAGGACAATAAACAAAACATATTACTGGAAATTAGTGAAAAGGGCTTTTTGTGGCAGAAATATCGTCAAAATATTTTCGCAAGGGTCAAATTAATTTGATAATATGGAAACAAAGGATATTTGCATTTGCGATACATTTTCCTTTAATTTGAAGTCTTGAGATTTTTATTTCTAAGAATCCAAAACTTGATGCAGACCTTTCATCCTCAAAATTTGTATTAACTGACCTTTAGACCATTAAAACTCGATTCTGAGTCCCCCCCCCCCCCCCCCCCCGTCATATTTTTCAGCTCATAATGAGGCAACTATTTTATTATTCATTATTCCTTATTTGATTTTTAATTCTTTATTGTTCATTATCCCTAACCCACCCGGTGGATTTTCCAACGAAATTTTTTTCAAGCGAAAAAAGCACACACAACAAGAGGTGCCACGCCCCGGGGTTTGAACCCACGACCTCTCGGTTGGCGGGCGGACACTCTACCAACTGCGCCACGGGGGAAGCTGTGCTGGGCGAGTGTATTCGCCCAGCTATATAGCCCGGGGCCATTATTTCAGACAAAAACCTCAGCGCCAGGTGGAACCAGGATGCTGGGAAATGGGATTTCATGGGATCTGGGGCTGTAAGGGTTAATCAGGGTAAAATTAGAGAAAAAAAGTGAAAATTAAAAAGAAGAAAAAAAAATCGTTCGTTAACCCTAACCCACCCGGTGGATTTTCAAACGAAATTTTTTTCAAGCGAAAAAAGCACACACAACAAGAGGTGCCACGCCCCGGGGTTTGAACCCACGACCTCTCGGTTGGCGGGCGGACACTCTACCAACTGCGCCACGGGGGAAGCTGTGCTGGGCGAGTGTATTCGCCCAGCTATATAGCCCGGGGCCATTATTTCAGACAAAAACCTCAGCGCCAGGTGGAACCAGGATGCTGGGAAATGGGAATTCATGGGATCTGGGGCTGTAAGGGTTATTGTACATGTTAACACAGTGCCAAATCATGGGTTCATAGTTTGACCATCTTTATAGATGTTTTACAACATATTGAGAAAAGAACGTAATTTGTTTTTATCAAAAAAGGGCAATTTTAGATTTCTACATAAGCCAGGATTGATGAACAGGACTAATGAGGGAATCTTTAGAATTGATTTTTTTGCCGGATGCTCTACCCCTTCTACTGAGATAACCTGCTGAAATCATTAGGAGGATGTGACAGATATTTTGACTATTGAACATTTTGATAAATTCAAGGTCTAAGTGTAAATAATTTAAATTCAATTGAAAATAATGAACGTTTGGCCATTTAAAAAAAACGTTACGAGGGCAGGTGTCAGGAAACTCATCATTGAGTTATAAGGGCCTGGAACATACTCTATACACTAAAAACAATTTGGCAACCAATACCAATGACTAAACAAAAATTGTATGTGGCTTTCATCAGGGTCCCAATCAGTGTTCGTTTTAAGTGGTAATCCGGGCGTTTTTACGCCCAAAATGGCCGCCGGAAAACCTAAAATTCAATGCTGGTTATCCGTCAGACGCCCAATTTTGTATTTATTTTTTTACAATTTTTTTTTTACAACTTTTTTTTAGAAGTCCAAAAGTATATAAAACATGACCTTAGATGACCTAGATTTGACCTGAAATAATTCACTTAAGACCCCATGACCCACACCATAGCTATGGTAATTTATAACTTAAGATCCTACCTTATTAAAGTACATTGGTATTTCATAATATTCTGATTAAAAGTATGACTTTTGAGAACCGTTTTCAGTGTAAAAAATACCATTATTTTTTTTATTGTAACAACATCTAACTAAATTTAGTATCCATGTACATTTTGCTTGTTATGGCAATAGAAGTGTTGCCTGTAACATGATGCAGCATTAAAAAGATTTATAATGTTTGAATAAATTATTTCAATTTTGTTTAAATTAATTTTTAATTTGAAGTCAAAAATATTATAACTTTATTTCTTATGCATGTGATCTGGTAAAAAAAAGATGTTTCATGTATGTATGATGGAAATAATAACACATAGGTTTTGAATGCATTTTAATATCTTTAATACACAGATTTACCATTTTGCATTACCACATCACTCACATCTATAAGAACCACAAAAATAATTTTTCTGACTTCAATTTGCAAATATATTTTAATCATTATTTTATTGTTATGTAACATGCAACACTTCTCTTCCCATATTAAATGAAAATATACTAAATTTAGGTATTTTTCAAATGGTAAATAATTTGCTATGTACATGTAGACTTAACCTCTACCGATAGCCCCCTACCTTGGGGCTACCTTGGGGCTATCGGACATCGGAACTCTGTCCATTTTTTCTAGGAAGGCTGTATTTTAAAGAGTACTACCATATGGACCATGTAATTTCTTCGTACGATGCTTCGTTAAGAAGTTACAAGCAACACTTCTCTTCCCAAGAAGTTACAAGCAACACTTCTCTTCCCATATTAAATGTTAATTTACTGAATTTATATATTTTTAGAATGTGTCGTGTGGTATAAGATTAAATGTGCTTTTTCGTTTCGTATATCTCTGAAATTCCCGAGAAATCTTGACTTTAGCGGATAACCAAAAATGTTGGCGGATAACCTGATTTTATATCATGGTTATCCGCCGGATAACCTGATTTTTTTCCCTTAATTCGAACACTGGTCCCAATACATGTAATTCCCTTGATTCGTGCACATCTAAAGATAAAAGGCTACCCTGTGCACCTACATTGTACCAGTACCAACTATGTTATTCTAAATAAGGCCAAAAATTCTATCAGGTTTATCAAGCTATGTACTGAAGAAAACGTATTATAACTCTATCTGTCCAGACCTCTCTGTACACTCTTGCAGGCTGAGGCAGTCAAATTGTACCAACAGTCTTTCAATTTGTCTTTACATGACGACAACATTTGTATGGGTTTATCCACTAAAATCTACTGAAGAAGACACACATTTATATTACACAATTTGCCTGGACCACTATGCGTAAACTTGGCTGAGACAGCCAGCTGGAACAACAATCAATCAATTAGTCTCTATTGTACCACAAACTTCTTTTGGGTTTATCCAACTATCTACTGAAGATAACACTACAGCATTTGCCTGGATCACCCTGTGCACTCTAAAGATGAGGCACCATATTTGGAAAGGCTCACCGGTCAGCAGCCTACTCTACCCCAAGTAGACTTGCTTCAAGTCTTCAAACCCAACTTCAACTGCACGTTCTGTCTGCCTACAAAACCTGGTAGAATTGTATCAAGTCTTACAACACAAAAATAAAATCCAAACCACATAATGAAGAACTCCTCTACCATCGTGTATATACTGGGTTGACTAATTTCAGTTTGAGTCATTAAATAAATAATTGTATTTGACAGGAGAACTTAAGTGGCAGTTAGACTTTTATTAGACTTTGATAAAGAGTTAAATATGTGCAGATGAGCAATCATTGTTGATTTATCTGTTGTGATAGGTGAAATAACCAAGTAGAGCACAAACTGTTTATAATACAATTATTATGTTATTTTTGAAAATATTGAATTGTTTTGAAAAATATTGAAAATGTGAAAATTGTTGAAATTCACCCCAAATTCTTAAAATGTTGGAAGAAAAGAAACAAAATCACGCCCGACCGACCACCCCAACCCTATGTTTTAGAAATGATATTATAAATCCAATACCATTTGATCTTACTTCGGAAACAAGGTGGCATTTGGGGAAAGGGGTTAAAAGATATCATACGCCGCACTATTTAATATTCTATTTGTGAATAATGCCATCTCACGAAAATATTTAGTCTTGATGCCCTCAGAATTGCCATCAAGTCCCAGAAAACAGTAGAAAGCCATTACCCCATGAGAGGGACTCTGTATTCAATTTCAGGGAGGTGGATGGGTACTTCAGGATATTAAATTACTGCATAAGAGAAGTAGAGGACATACATGTACAGAGATTGGTGTACTGCAATATTCTGTGTTTGGCAAGAAATAACTGTATGTGTCCCATAAACATTGGTCGTGTATGAACACTTATAGTAAAGGGGCATTGAGAGATACGTATGGGAGTGCGCCCTCAATTATCCTCGAAATCAGGTTTTTTGCACCAACATTCGCCGTTTATCATATAAAATATCATGATTTTCCTCGTTTCGATATGATCATATCGAAACTCAGGTGCTGAATTCGGAAGTTATGCATCGTTTTACTCACAGCCTCCTGGCAAATCTCAACCAGGAAGTGCTGTTATTTGCTTATTTTGGCATGAAGGCAATGTCGGAATTGTATGACATTTTGGATTTGGGCTATGTTGATGATTATCTTTACGTTATTTGCTCATTTAGTATATCAATACATCTCTCAATGCCCCTTTAACCTGTTTCAAACATGATCAATTGGCAGAGAATAGCCAGAACATTTCCCCTTTCTCTCCGTTACAACATGAACTTATCAATGACATCTCTCACAACCAATTCTGTATTTTTCTTGACTATTTTGGTTGGCATGTTTTTTAACTGAATTATTGAACTTCCTTCTTTCAAATGTCATTAACTTTGATGATACAAACATGATAGAGACATATAGGTTTTTAATTTTAATCTGACAACTCCTACAGAGTATGGAAACTTACCTGTATCAAGTGGGGGGGAGCCCCATGCAGATTTTAAGGCCTGGTCACAATGTAGCGTAGAGCTAACATGTGCCCAACGTTTTGGAAATTTGGGGGTACGTTCATGTAGTTGTCATTCGTTCGTGACATATTTGGCATACGTTGTATCAACTTGTATTCGTTAGCGATTTGCTAGGGGTTCGCAGAGGTACGAGGTTCTTAAAGCATCATATATGGCCGAACAGCTGACGAATAAACAACCTACACCCAACAGGCGAAACGTTCACTCAGCAAATGCTAAACGTAAACATAGTGTATTGATCATTACGTTGTCACCCGCTCAAAATGATGCACATACTCACACATTTTCATAAACCCCAGCACACCTCTGCGAACCCCTAGAGAACCCTGAACGAATACAGCGTATGCCAAATATGTCATGAGCGAATGACAACTTAAACGAACACCCAAATTTTCAAAATGTTGGGCCCGCGATACCTCTATACGCAACAGTGTGACAGGGCCTTTACCGGAAATATCGCCTATATCATATATGCCATGCAATACACTGCAAATTATGAGCGTTTACTTTTGGACAAACTAAAAGTAAACTCAAAAGTAAACGTAAAAGTAAATGCAAAACTAAACGTTTCTTGCATTTTGCACCCAATTGACCTCAAAGCACGCTCCAAGTGAGTGAATATAATCACACAAGTTTCCACCAACTGTGATATAATGGGACAGTTATTGATTAGAGACTGGGTGGAAAACAGTTTAGTTGTTGGGCTCACATAAGTGTTTGCATTTACTTTTGAGTTTACTTTTAGTTTGTCCAAAAGTTAACGCTCATAATTTGCAGTGATAGAACTCAACCAATGATGACAACTTAACTAACAAATTGCGAGAATTGGAACAGAGAGGATTCCCCTAACCCCTGGCTATGCCCCTAGATTTGCAATTCAAAGAACATGGAATTAGATGGTTGGAACTTGAAGACACTAGATGCAAAGATTCAAATCTATATCAATTGACAATTCTTAGACAAATGATGAAATCATAAATCCAAACATAACCCATGTTTCCATACAAAACATGTAGAATATATATTTTCTTTACTACTTTACTTATCTGAGGAGCAGTTAGCGTAACTTGGGTCTCCAATTTGGGGGCAAGAGGGGACAGGCCTGTAATCGGAGGGGGGGGGGGAACATACCTTCTAACAGGGAGAAAATTCCCCCTGCACCCTTATTAGTTATGCCCCTGGTGGGTAGATTTGATAACACTTTCAGTGTGACTTTTAAGCCATCGTGCTAAATGAAGCACTTTTACTTCAAATTTCAATTGAGAGTCAATTAGAATGATGGATTAAGTCTATAGACCATAACGCAATCCATAATTAGATCATCAATCATTGTCAAGTGGCAGCATTGAATCAAAATTAGTCTTTAGTCGTTAATTATTCATAATAATTACACGCTGAACATTGGGCATAGAAATATAATACTTCCTCCTATTTTGCTTACCTACACATGAAATCGTGAACAAATATTTGCTATAAATGCCATTTTATATTTCGTTTTGGAATTCAGCATTTATAATGGGACAAGCTTAGGTTAACAACCTTTAAAACATCTCTCCCACTTTCAGTCCATAATTTTCCGATCCGAGTGTTACGTTAGCAGTCATCCGAATGTTTAACGCACAATGTGCAGTGTAATGACGCACTACACTCCATAGAGTGCCCTTGCACTGCGTGGCTGTGGCGGTTACGCACCAGAGTGCCCTTGCACTGCGTGGCTGTGGCGGTTATGCACCAGTCGCATAGGGCACGTGGGAATTGTTCGAAATTATGAGAAATTATTAAACTGATTATTAAACTTAAAGCTCGCGATTACATCAATAGAATCACAAAGAATCAGCAAGAACAACAACGATGATTACTATAGTTTGATAAGTTCCCAATTGGCGAGAAATATTTGTTTTTTTATATCGCCGCACGCAAAAGTAATCCAATCGTGCGCTGGCGGTTATGGCCACATGCACATTGTTTTTGCATATGTTACATGTTAAATATCTTTATCAACAACTTTACCAAAACAGTTAATCTTGTGTAACGTAGTGGCCACTCTAGGGCTCCAACCTACATGTATTTCATTATATTTGGCTGGTTTTTTTGTAACATACACATTCCTGCAGTGTTCATATAGTTTACCTCGCCAAATCTAAATAAAAGAATATGATTACACATTTTATAGTATTGTGGGATAAATGCTTAGGTTGCTGTGGATCAAACTATGTATACGCTAGTGTTAAATGCAGCATACTGTTGAGTTCTTTGCAGTTCTCTCTATTTCTGGGTCAATGAATGCACCTTTAAATCATGTTGAATTGAACCATGTATAAAGTACACTGTTTAAGAAAACAAATATTTACAGGGAAACAAATGTGTGTAATATGTTTCCTGTAAACAGTAAAGGGAACTTTTGAACTCCTACATATCATATAAATACAAAAGAAAATGCTCACTTCAATGTGGCCATGTTTTATTTGATCATGAGATAAAGCTGAAGTTCTTATCATAATAGAGTATTGAAACAACTTATCTAATCATTTGCAATGGTATGTTGTGATAGGACAGGGTGAGGATATGTGACTGAAGGGGACTTGCATGAATCAAAGCAGGTTCTCGGGTACATTGACACTTTCCACAAGAGTGACCCAAAGCATTTCTACAAAATCCTTTGTGACAATCAAGAACTATTGCCGCAATTGTGCCAACAACAAAAATTGTTATGTTGTCCTCCACAGCTTTCAGAGAGGAGGGGCGGGCGGGAGGATTTTTTTTTTTTTTTTTTAATTTTCTTTTACCAGCGGAAGCTCAAAGTTCAGCCAACAAGAAGTTGAAATCACTCTGAGAGTCGCACAAATATGTTATAAATACTTAATTTAATATTCAATGCCATTTAAACTGTTTTTTAAAAAATCTGAAAAAAATCTGAAAAAAAAATTTAAAAAAAAAAAAAAATCTCTGAAAAAACAACAACTGATTTTTGTTTTTAAAAAATCTGAAAAGAAAAAAAATCTGAGCGGCCCTAAATCTTACGAGCGGGCGGTCGAGGACAACATAACAACAACAACAATTTTGCCTTATGGATACTTACCTGAATCTTGTGTTTGTACTACTGTGGATGTGATAAATATAACGGATACAAATATACAGTGAACTATCCTCATTATTTTGATATAGATTGGTGACGATATCGCCATTTTACCTGTAAAATTTGGAGAGAGAAAAGGGAGAAAACAAAAACAGTGATTAGAAATATACTTAACTAAAAAATCCAAGGTGTAAAAATTGTTTGTTTTTTATGTGTAAAGTGAACATTCTTTTATTTACTTACCATATTAATATTTTAATTTCGAATAATTTCGAAGAAATACAACCGGTACTTTTCTGTCAGATAGAGTTCAACAAAGTGATTTAAATTTCCTAGAAACATTTATTTTCTGGAAATGTTCATATTTCCAATCAAATACAGTACAACCGCCATGATAACCTTTGGTATCCGTACCAACCAACCACACATTCTACAGGGTGTCCCAAAAGCCTATGCACGACTTTGAAGCTTTGTATTTCACAAAATATAAGTCGTATTGAAAATATGAATACATATTTAGAAAGAGGAGATGTGGGAAATAATTTTGATACCAAACATTGGAGTAACATCTGTTTGTAATGCCACCCTAGAAGTAAAATATCTATTTCCGCAAAAATGTGATTTTATACTTCGGAGGAATAAAGTTCATTGTTTCAGCGTAGACCCATTCAATTTGTATTCGCTTATCTATGCTGTAAACCATCTTGAATGAAGACTTTGGCTGTGCAATGTTGTCTACTACGCCTATTTATGTTGTGGGTGACCGAGTTTGGTAAACATTAATGTTGCAAGGAAAGCAGTGAACTGTGACTAATGCGCAACGTTGCTTTCATACTTTTAATGTATGCGCACCTGATTTCATGTGTGGTACTTGGTATATGGTGGGTCTGGCAAATGGCCAAAAACTTTCAACCAGTTTAATAATGTTGTGGGTTCACCTATAGGGTTGTGTTCGGTATCAAAATAATTTCCCAAATCTCGTCTATCAAAATATGGTTAAATTAATACCATATGATTTATATTTTATGAGATATGACTCTTCAAAAACGTGCATAGACTTTTGGGACACCCTGTATAAATCAAATTGTATCATGGAGGATGTGGGAATGAAGCATCCAAAAAGTAGCCTCTGAAAAAAACCACCTTTGGAGTCAAATATCTTGCTTACTTTTAAACAGAAAATCAGCATTAATTTACATTTAAATTATGAAAATAACTTTTATATAGATATACCCTAGCAAGAATGTTGGTAAGCTGGATGTATTTGTGTTGTTTGTAAGAGAACAAAAATGAAACATGTGTATATAAAATAGATTAATGATGTAATGCTCTTATAAACTGCACCATAGACGGTACAGTCTATGACTGCACACAGAAGATAAAACGGTTGGCAACACACAGGATTTGTATGAAAACATTCGTAATTCTTTGATGGCATTTAGCGAACCAAATCTACCATGACCTGTGTCACCTGAAATAGCCTGCAGTATTAAAACACAATCCTCTTCTATACCTGACATGCTTGAGTTTATCTAAATACTAGTATACTAACGATGCAATGCAGCAACACTTGATTTGATTGACCGCCAAGCCTCGAGGAGGACTCCAGCTTCTATAAACTCAAGTGATATTTTAAACCAAGCAAGAGATGGTGTGTTTATAGGTGGTGAATTCCGCAACTCTCTAAAGCTTGATGTGATTGCTTCAGGCTAGATACTAGCTCTGAAATAAACCTTGATTGACTGGTTTTAATGAGCAGACACGTACGTATACGGTATACAATATCATGAACAATATCTGCAGTTCACGGAAGTGTCCTGAAATGAGTATAATATTACGGCTAACAATTGGGGGAGGGGGACACACCCAAACACATTTTAGTATTAAATTAACTATTTTTTGTTTTTAGAATTTGTTCGACAAATAAGGCGATGTGTGAACATTGGGGGATTCCACAACGCCATGCCAACATTTTCCATCAGTGTGTGCTCCCCTAATCCAGCAATGAGGAAGCCTAAATCAAGTAGACATGTTCATCTGGTGCCTTTGCGGTAGATTTAACCAGTGCTTTTGAATGTCAATAGTTTAACCCACACAAACCCAATCACCCTTGCCCATTTGCCATTGGCAATGTTGTTATCAATGACAAGTGCAGATTTCTATCACATCAGACACATCAGTCAATGCAAAAGATATGGGAAATGATACTGGTGGTAACCTCCCGGGGGGGGGGGGGGGGCTCAACTTTTTTTTGGGGTAGGGGTGTGCCGCACAGGATCTCAAAAAGGGGGGCTACAGAACTGAACTGAGTGGTTTTTTTGACGAAAAATAGGGTCATGGGAACAGATTTTTTTCAAAAAAGGAGGTCTTGAGAACTGGCCTATAGTCGATTTTTTTTTTTTGTGGGTTTTTTTGGTTTTAGAAAGCGAAATAGGGCTTTATATTCAAAATTTTCAACAAAATTGGGATCTGAACTGATGCAGGCTGAAAAGGGGGTCATAAGAGCTAGCAGCAAAGGGTGAAAAAGGGGGTCTTCAGCGCAGCACACACCTATACCCTTTTCCAATGTCAGTGCCCCCCCCCCCCCCCCCCCCGGAAATGATACTGGTAACCTATTTTAACACTTTCCAGGCGGCTATTAGTTTTACCATTACAAAACTGATTTTTCAGAAACCTTTCCCAACTCTTATTTCAAGTATTACAGAACCAATACTAGGCATGTGTGTACTTATTTCTAATATATTCCTCATGGTGATTCCAAATATGGTGATGAACAGGGGCGTAACTACTTTTTTTGAGTGGGGGGGATGAAAAAAAAACCTCAAAATATTTTTTTACTCGCTACGCTCGTAAAACTATTGCCCGCCTTTTGTAACCCAAATAATACACTTTTTACAGATTGGGCTCATTTTGTAGCCCAAAAATTCAGGAATAATGCACTTGTCAATTGTCATTTTATGCCATCGGATTTAGGACTTTGGACCAACTATGTATTCTCTTATATACACTAGCCTATTGTGACTTTCTTTTCCCTTGTAACCAGATTGCTATAATATGAGTGTGCCTACAAAGGATAATCTTTACGCCCACCTATTTGTTTAAATACGTCACTTTTAAAATTATTGGTTATGAAAAATCTGGGGGGGATGATTACATTAGGCATCCCCCCAGGTAAAAATCTGGGGGGGATATATCCCCCCATCCCCCCCTGTTGTTACGCCAGTGGTGATGAAATTAAATAATTTTGACATTTTCGAAACATTTTGGGAAATTTTGGAACTGTCGTCTGCCAGACGACTGCCGCATGGAAAGTGTTAAGTTCAATCATGGTCAAGTTTCAAAATGCAGCAAAGTAGTCATTCAGGGGGCACAGCACTAAATATACCACCCATTGGATTACATGTAAAATAGAGCTAAAAGAGTCACGATTTTGGGTCCTTAGTAACTTTTTTGGAATGTCTTGAATGCTTTATTCTAACAAACAAATATTAAAATTTCATAAAATCGTCAAGAACAGATACCCCTTCCAATAAGATTTTACGATATGATCATTTAAACAGCGCCACCCCTATTTTCAGCCCGGTTGCTCGCCTTCTGACTGCCTGCGAGCATGTGTGTTCATCCACGTGATAAATTTTCGGTACAATCAAAAATCATTATTTTGCAATATCCTAAGCAAAGAACAAGAGATTATCTTTCATTTTAATTATGAAATGCTACCCTCACGCCAAACTGATTCCCAAAGGACCCCATTAATTACAAAATCGTTTTTTGTTTTTGCCGGAACTTACTACCATTACACAAAATGAGGAGTGATTTAGTGCTGTGGACCCTGAAATCAGTGGAAGGGTCTGACCCAGTGTTATATAAAAAGGTAGGCCTATATCATACATAGCCGAAAGCAATGATCAATCCATGTTTTTATTGTCCAAATAAAAATATTAAGAGCTTTATCAGATTTAAATATCCCAAATCCATCATTTGTAATCGTTTCTTGGCTCTTGACAAGTTATTTTGTAAATTCTAACCGACTTGCTACTATTGTAGCATTTGTGCTTACTACAAAATCAAAGGATATATCGAGGGTTGAGCGCAAGAAGGCCATAACTCAATTTTTGGGCAAATTGATATTTTGGTACAAAAATAATCCATTAACCTAGATTTTAAGAACCATAAAGAGATTAACTCATAAACACTCTTAATTTGACTAAAATAAGAGTTATAAGTTGGGTGCTACAGTGTATTGTAATGAACCCAAATATTTGTAAGTCGATTAGCTCAAAATAGCATTTCTTGAGTTACGTCTGGCGCTCAACCCTTGAATATATTGCTATTCACATGTTATATACCATGCCTATTTTATATTGATTCAATATTGTGAAATTTTTATGAAGTAGTCATGCATGTTTAAAATATTTTTTAAATTATGATAATTTTGATATTTTATTTATTAGATTTTAACGGGTTTTGTATAATTCCAATATTTGTTTTCACTTTTATATTTATTGCATTTTTATTGCTTTCTGTACTGCTAAGTGCAATGGGGCATTATTGATGTTGCTCTTTTAAAATTATTGATAGATAAGGCCAAATACAGGGTAGAATCTGCGAATCGATTCGCGTGAAGATTCGCGTAAAATCACTACCGCATGAATCCAGGTGGATTCGCGCAAAAAATTACCTCTTTTTTTAAAGTCCAAAACAGGACCTTAGATGACTGGTATTTGACCCTTAGTCAACAAACATGCCGAATTTAGAAGTTGTGCAAGCTAATAGCCTTATTCTTGATATTATTTTCATTAATTTTGCAATAATCCATGGACTCTCAAAATTGGTGAGAATCCAGGATTTACGCGAAATTCCTCCGCGAGAATCTAAATGGACTCTAGCACTGAAGTGCGAATTTCTAGGCCTGAAATAAAAAACAAGTTTGTCTCAGAAGACCGTGAGAGTAGCTTTTACAATTTAAGTTTCCGAGCATAACTTTTTTCCCTATTTTTTCAAGAAATTTTGGAAAATTATGCTTCTTCACATTTTAATTTCACATTGTGAAGTACCATATCAGCTACATTTTCTTACTTTAAATACAGTTCAACAAAATGTGATTTGTTTCTACAATGGAAATGTTATACATTTCACAGAGCCCATCTATTGTTAAAAAGAAAGAAGGAAAAAATGCATTTCGCATAGCTTTTTTTACTGAATCATCAGCAATCTAAATTGAGATATCATTAATATAAATAAGCCCTGACCTGAAAGTAAAGTCCACATTCTAATTGATTTTGTTGGATAATTTTTAAGGTTAAAACCTAAGCAAATTCTCTAATAAAGGGGCATTGAGAGATATGTATTGGAGACTTGGAGTGCACCCTCAATTTTCCTGGTAATCAGGGTTTTTTCACATATGTAATACTTTAGGCATATATACCAACTACCATCTGAAACTGTTACCTTAATTCGCTGTATTGTTAATTTGATGCAATTCCGTGTTTGTACTGCTATATCAATTTTAATAAACCAGTTACAAATGAATGAATGAAATGAATGTATATCATGTGAAATTTCATGATTTGGTCATTTCAATGCAGATCATATCGAAATTATCAGCACAACTCACCACATAAATTGCTTCAATCAAATGTGTATCATAGCACCAGCATTCAACCATTTCCCCATAAATTATTACACTAAAGAGTTACTACGTACCATATCTATTGAAGTAATTCATTATTTCAACATTTCATTTTTCTCAGCAATCCCTCAGTGCCCCTTTAAACGATAATGGAAAACATAATGGACAAAATGATTTGCTTTCACAATATTTGTTTTCGGTTAACAACCATCAACCCCCACAATACAGTTGTGTTTACCTTGGATACCTGCTACACTATGTACTCATCAAATACCATTTCAATATCATGTTTCTGTTCCAAATCATCCATGCATGGGATCCTCCATTGTCAAGGATACTTGTTTGTTTTCTAAATATTGCTAAGGTCAAATTGGGGTGAGATTGACCATGAAGAAACATGGCATGGTATTGAGTAATAAGGCATACACTGGTGGTAAATGTGTGTCTGATACTGGAGAGAGTATAGTAGCCCCAGGGTTACTATTCACAGATTTACACCCTTATGATATGGTAAACTTGAACCAAGGCCTTCAATCCAACAATTGCAAAATGTTGCAAACCAGGCCTCGGCTGTAGAGGAACAGAATGCCCATGTGTTTAGGTTGAAATATCACTACATTGTTAGGTTTTACCCACGTCCTACTGAGTCTTTGTTGTAACACAGTTTACTAGGGGGAAGGGAGGCCCCATATAAAATCTAAACAGATGCATAGTGTGCTTATTTTTGGTCCCATGGTACATGGCTAGAAGTCTCCTCTTTCCATACATACCACCAAAACAAGTACAAACATCCCACCACAATGACGTCATAAACATGGCCGACCTCAAAATGCCGTTGTTGTTAGGTTTAAAAGCTAATTACAGCGTCCTTAGAATGTATGAAAACAGAGAGCAAGTTTTTCTACAAAAGATATCATCAAAAATGAATTGTTTGACTATCAACACCTCTCTCTTTAGGGGGAGCAATGAGGAAGGCGGAACTTGAGATTCTTTACCTCAGTTTTTATGGTTTTTCGATTAATGGGTGATAAATTCTTCACTTGGCCGTGAAGCTTAAATTCAAACAACTTAAAATTCGTTTGATTTTATCCCTTTATCAACTGGATATAGAAATGATCAACTGAGTTAAAGTATGTAGGTCAAATATAGTTCATTTAAAAATCTATCAAAAAATATCTGGTGAACAAAGTCTGTCATCCTCCGACAGATAGACTTGCCCCAGTCTACTACTACTTCTTCTGTGGATATCCATGTCAGCTATAGCAGCTCTACTTGTATTGGTGTATGTGGTGTACTGTACATGTGTCCCATCTATCCTTAGATACCCCCTGCCTAGGAGTCACCTTATCAGGCCAAGTTGAATAACTCATTTATGACAACCAGATGGAAATCTGTCATGTCAAACCATGGTCAGTCAAACAGATATTAAAACTGACATTACAATAATAGTGAAATTTTAATTATGGCATCAGGGTTATATTATGCAATGGAATCATGATCAATCCATTGGTATTATCTGTTTTTGAATAGTTTCAATGCTAAATGGATTCATGTAATTGTTAATTACATATGATAATGAAACATGTTGGGGGAGGGGATTTTAATAATTGGGTTGGGAGACCATTTTTAGGATGGAATCGGGATTCACAAATTTCTCCAAACATGCTCTGGGTTGTAGATTGTTGGGAAACCATCTTTTGTCAAAATTGTGTCATGCGTGTTTGAAAATAGCGTCGCGGTAAACACAAGTAAAAATCTGGGACGAAAACCCGGGGGGAGGGGGGGTGGCACTCAACTTTTTTTGGTAGGGTGTGCTACCAGGGTCTCAAAAAGGGGGGCTTTGGAACTGAACTGAGAGAATTTATGACAAAAAATAGTGTCTTAAGAACTGATTTTCTCAAAAAGTAGATCTTAAGAACTGGTTTTTTTCTCCAAATTTGTCTACATAGTAAGAACGCACATTTTCCAGATTTTTGAATGAAATGGGGGTCTTAAAGAGCTGATGCAGGCTTATAAGGGGCTAGCAGAAGAGGGTGAAAAGGGGGGTCTTCAGGGACGCACATACCTATACCCTTGCCAATGTCACATTTTAGGGAGCATAAAAGAGTATAAACAATGGCCAGATTTACAACCTACAACTGAAACTATTTCCCACCACCATTTTGTGTGGGAATCCAAACAAAATCTTTTGACAAAACAAATATGACAGTAATGTTTTGGAATTTACTCACAAAAAAATTTACAACTATTTCTTGCCAACAAAAATTCTGTGTGGTGATGTAACAGCCTCGGGCTCTTGAGATCATTTCATAGGCAGTCATGTCAGCCTTCAGCTACTCATTGTGGTGATGAAGCATCTATTTTGGTCTTGAAAAGATGATCACTACAGATGTCCTAATAGCAGATGACAGTTGAAGTTGACAACGCTTTCCAATTAAAACAGATAGGCCTGAGGGCTAGAAGGGCCACTTTGTGTATGAAAGTCAAGTGTTTTGGTCTGCATGTGGTTCAACCATTAAAATTAAATTGAACTTTCAATTTAGAAGAGGTCATTTAGCAGCAGCATTCAGCAACCTAAAGCCTTATTTTGACAATTAAATTGCCAAATTTGTGTCTTGGTTTAAAGAACAAGCTCTTAAACTCTGGCAGTGTCATACTTTTTAATGTCACTGCACCATCTAAATAAAAATTCCATTTCGTATAATACTGAATACTCTATGGTGTAGAGAACAGAAAAATTAAATAGATTTATTATGAGGACTCTTTGTTCTATCCCTTATTTTCATATATGAATCTGTTATTGGAACCTTGATTTTGACAAATTATGAGCTCTATTTTATGAGAACACACTGTGGAAGAATAAAAGAAAAGGTATAGATCACTGTGATCCCTTGTCCCTATACAAATGTTACAAATCGTGCCACCATTGAATCATACTTGTTAGTACATGTAATGCTAGGGTTGCCAAATTATTTATCAAATAAATATAAACCATACCTATACATGAGTCATGATGTTATGTAGCTTAAAACCTGTCCCATTGTTGAGCAAAATCGACTAAATCTTGTGATTAACATAAAATAGAAATTTGTCGGTGCCTGCAAGCAACCAATGATCTAATCCCAGATCAGAATGTAATTATGATTATGATAACAACACGCATCCCCATTAAATTCAATCCAGATATTGAGATTCAATAAAACAATGCCACAAGCTATAGCAGCAGCAGTATGCGGTGGTGAATCATGAAATACCAGCCGAGATACTTGGCGAAACCACGCTGAGAAGTGCTGAGCGTCTCACAACCAGAGATTGTAGCGTGATTTCAAAACTCTACTGTTAAAGGTGTATGTTCCGATCACTTTTTGGGGGCTATGATTTTTTTTTCACATCCAGATTGTTTGATATCAGAATAATCCCCATTATGTTCTCATTATGTCTGTAAAATCTCAGGGGCCAGAAATGTTCCATTTAGAAATTATAGGCTAAAATGTGGTGAATAATTGCCAAAGGTGGTTAACCACCAGCCAGTTTGTATACTACTCAATGGGCAATTTTGATGTGACCGTTGGCTTCTAAAATAAGAACCATTGGAGTCATGCATCAAAAACTTTGTAATGTGACAAATTTAAATAAAGATGACCTTTCATGTAAAATAGAAAACATCAAGTTGAAAATCGGGCCAGAAATCAGAACATCTACCTTTAAGAATTATATATGTTACAATTGTCTCGACTTTTTATGACAAAATTATATCATTTCTACAATTGTATTTGTGCCTGTGTAGGTGGGTACCATTAGTTTGTTTTCAGTGAATGCTCTTAACTTTTGATTTTTGTTGTACCATACATGTATTCCAGGAAAATGTTGTATTGCAACAAAACAAAACAATAGATAGCAAATGGTTTAAAGTAAAGCAAAATGACTTTTACTGGAAGTTGATTTTAATTCAGTGAATTTGTAGCAAACTTAGCAAATTGTGGATAGGCAAAAAAAAAGGAATTAATGTGTTGCCTTCAAGTGCCAAAAAAAAGAAAAAATTGCCTAACACAAGACCAATCCCTGAATTGTGATCTCAATCGCTGCAAATTCTCAAAAAGAATGTGTAATCTTAACATTTTACAAATAACATAATTTTGGATTTAGCTTGGAATACCAATACCATTCACATTTTCACATTAGTCCCATAATTTATCTTTAATCTATCCATTAACGGGTGAATAGTTGAAAGGTTTCTGAAAGGTTAGCACATTGTTATTACCATACAGAGAACAATACTCAGAGACTCACAGGGTTTCATTTCCGTACAATTTATTTGTTCAATGGTATGATATAAAGTGAAAAATATCATAAAGCAAAAATATTGGTATACAACTGGTATAATATCATCTTGTGGAATGTTGTATGTCTCATTCTCTCCTTGCCTGCTGGGGATATATAAATACTGCGTTGGTAGTCACTAGCACTAGCAGTGACTAGTATGATGTCAACCAAAGTCACGGATGACCTAGAAATACACTTCAATAGGAGAAACATTTCCAAGAAATTATTACGCTATATTGCTTCATTATACTGATGAATACAATGTCTTAAATTGGATGATGAGAATTTACAATTGTATGTAACAAGCAAAGAATCATTTTTTTCAGAGAAATTATATTAAAGTGACACACAAAAAACAACCGTTGCACAGGTCCAACCGTCCCAATATTTTTTTAATATTTTCAAAAACAAAAACAAACAGAATTTTATTTTGTTCTTAATTAACTTGGGAGGAAATGTTAAAAACATTTTGGAACATTTTTGAAGTTTTTATGCATTTTTTTGAAAATTTCAGTTAAATTCCAAAAATGTCTGTAAAAAAAATCCAACTGACCGACCCTACCCGAGAGGTCCATTTGCCCATATAACAGACATGGGGTTTTTTTGGTGCCTTAGGCCAAAAAAATTATATACTTTGTCTCAGCACCTTTTAGCTAAAAAGCTTTGTGCTGTGCTTTTCTTTTTTTCTTCTTTTTTACAAAAAAGAGCTATGTCCTATGCGATTTTTTTAATTGATTTGTATATTTTATAAAATCCAAATATATTCAAGTTTTGTTTTTGCCTTTTAATTAAAAGTAATCAGAAATTATCGTTGCACATTGTACCGTTGTACGCTTGTGTTCTCTTTATCTCTTAACTTCACAATGTTAGTTGAATGTGTGTTCTCAGTCACAAAGTTGCCGTGTATCGCCGAAACCAACTGGTTTTATTTTCGCGCTTTTCGCACAAAAATTATAACATATATATTAAAAATTATTACACGCGAAAATTATAACACACGAAAATTATAACACTCGGAAATATTGTTTTCAACATTCATGCAATGCATCCAGAAGGTCACCCGCGAAAAAAACAATTCGTGAAATGGCTATGATATCAAAATGCACGAAAATATCTTTACGCGAAAATATTGGCTTTTACAGTAGTTAAAACAATATTTTCTAAATTAAAAAAAAAAGGCTGTCGCGCGTAGCTCTGCACCCGAAAGCTTATTTTAAAAGCAATTTGTTTGGCCTATGTAGTGCTTAACATAACAATCCGTCTAATATAAACACATGGATCTGGGAATAAATAAAATCGGTCGTCCATGAATATAATTGAGTTGAGATATCTTGGCAATCATAAATAAAGTTGGTCATCCATGACTGTATTGAACGTAATTGAGTTATGACATTTACTTTCGGCATTCTTAAATTCTTAATGCAATTATCTATTAGATATAAAGGTGACAAATAAAACCTAGTAAACGTGGAGATGGGCTTATGATTTAATTTGTGGGGTCCGTGGGTTGGTTGTATAAATTTTCATTTCATTATTATGACTCTGGCGTAACAAATTATTGACAGGAGTACAGGACTTCAATTAAATTAGTATAGTAGCAAAGACATTAGAAGTAAACTGATCTGAATCTCAACATTTATGTCACTTTATGTCACTGGCTGAAGAACATCTTTGGGAACATTGAAACTGAAACTTATAGTTCATAATGCACTTAAATCAATTACATCCCCGGCCCTGGGGGACCCGGGGATTAGGGCCGGGACGTACAAATTGCCCATGTGACGTCCCAGGTACAATCGTGTACGGTCCCCGCAGGGCCGGGCACCATTTTTTGTACGTCCTCGCTACAGTCCCGGCCCCCCTTGGTTTATGTCAAGTAAAATGGGTAAATGTCAATTTTACTAATATTTCTAGTGTGATAATACTATTGGTGTAAACAGTGTGTAAAACTATTTATTCAAGTGAAAGTTTTTGTCTCAAGCAGAAAATAGTAATATTTTGACAATTTTGGTAAAATTTTAATCTTGACAAATATACCGTTATATTCGTAAACATGTAATTATTCTCTGAAATTGGTGGTTTTTTGATACCCTTATTACTATTAGCCGTGTTGTGGTCAAAAAATGCAACCATAATCCACGCTTTTGTTCATGTGGACAATTACTACATTATACCTGATACTCTCCCCCCCCCCCCCCCCCCCCCACCCACCCCCCCCCCCCCCCCCCCCCACCACCACATACAAATTTGGATCGATGAAATGTCAGTCAAAAGTCTTTGATTTGAAATTCAATATCGTGGGACAGTTAAATTGATACATTCAGAATCATTGTTATTTCTTCAATTCAATATCTCTGTTCTATTCATAAAGTGGTGTTTTATACATTATTTTTAAAGCAATATATATGACATGCAGTCATGCACACAAACACAAATTAATGTACCAATGATAGCACAGAAAAAAGTTTCTGTTTGCTTGCAAATATTTATTTTACAGCCATCCAGTGTTCAAATTAAGTGGTAATCCGGTCTTCCTGATGATGCCCAAAAATGCTGGTGGATAACCTAAATTTCAATGCAGATTGTTTTTAAATGTTTGTACTGTATTTACTTTAGCGAACAACCCAAAAACCCGGGGGGGGGGGGGGCACTGACATTGGATAAGGGTATAGGTATGTGCATGCCGCGATGAAGACCCCCTTTTTCACCCTCTGCTGCTAGCTCTTTTGACCCCCTTTTGAGCCTGCATCAGTTCTTAAGACCCCAATTTTATTGAAAATTTAAAAATCGCGAAATTTTGCGTTCCAAAGCCCCAATTCTTCGAAAAAATTTCGTTCAAAAACAACAACAAAATGGAAAATTTGCGTTCTTGCTAATCAAAATTGAACTATAGGCCAGTTCTCAAGACCTACTTTTTTGAAGAAAACAAACAGTTCCCAAGAACCTATTTTTCGTCAAAAAAACCACTTGGTTCAGTTCTGTAGCCCCCCTTTTTGAGACCCTGTGCGGCACACCCCTAACCCCAAAACCTGATTTCATATCATGGTTTTCCGCTAGAAAACTGATTTTTTTTTCTTTTTTTCTTTTTTTCTTTTTTTTTTTCTTCTTCTTAATTTGACAACTGCAGCCATCTCAGAGTGATCAAATATGACCTGTCCTGTATTTTGCAAAATGGATTAATTACAAGGTGGATTTACTTGAACTCAAAAAAAAGATTACTGCCAGACTGGTGCATGTATTATACTTTCTAGTTTCTATTCTATTGAATAAATAATAGGGGCATGTTTAACACACATTGCTACACTTAAACTTGACTAAGGAGATTACTAACAGACTGGGCTTGAGTCTCTTTTTCTTTAGAACTTCTAAATAGGTATAATATGTTTAGCATACTGGTTGTGCCAACTGTTGGTTGACCCCATGACCAGAGTAAGGAGTTGCCCTAGGCTTTCTCAAAATATATTTGGTATAATGTACATGTAAGTGAAGATTGAAGATCCTTATAATTCTCAATATTGATAGAAAGGCAGTGTAAATTCCTGTACATTTTTCAACCAAGTGCGATTTTCCTAACTTCAACATTCAATCTAAAAAAAAGGATGAGACGATGCAAGATTTGAACCCACAATGATCTACATCGTCTTAGTTACACACTGCGCTTCACTAATTCAATTTATAAACCCTTACCTTATACCAGAGGCCCCCAAAACAAAAGCAGTGGTGGCACCAGCATCATAATTTTGGAGGGGGCAAACGGGGGGGGGGGGGGGTGGTCAAGAATTATTTTAGGGGAGGGCACGAAGAAAAAAGATGCACACAAATTTTCTGCCATTTGACGCTAGATTTGTTAAATTTTGTACAATTCTAACTAATTTTGTATGAAAATGCACGCTTGCGCACAAAATTTAGCTGTATTATAAATATGCTAAAATTGTCAACATTTGGTCCAGTGTAACGTATATGGTAAGAAAATGCGCCTTTTTATGCTAAAATGCTCAAATGTTGCCTAATTTTAACTAAATTGAATTTTTAGGGGGGGGGGGCACAGTGGGGGGGGCAGGGGCAGACAAAAAAAATGTTGGGGAAAATAGCCCAGTGTTTGCATTCACCCAATAAAAAGGGTGAAATACCATTCACTTATAATGTGCTTATATGAATTAAGACTGGAAAATGGGGTCCATCGGCATAGTGCTTCTGTTCAGTGGCGGCATTACGGGGGGGGGGGGGGGGGGGGGGGGGGGGGGCATAGAGTGCACAGAGGACCACCACTTCAAACAATGCGTAATGGTTCATTGATGATTGAGAGACATTTTCGACCTACTGTACATGTAGTATAAAAAATTATGCCTACAATCAACTTCTTATGACATTTGACCATTGTTAGCCTAATATTTCATGTGATGTGTATGGCACATGAGCATCATTTTCATACAGGACATAATAAAATATGTGAAATTATTGGGGGGGGGGGGTTATGATAGAAGCAACACAACAAATGATCTGAAGTTTTTTCACTGGGTGAGATCTCTTTAAAAATTCCCCCTGTTTATTAACACCTTGTTGAAGTTTCGCTTGAGTCCAGTTTATATACTGCCTGTAGGCCTGCAGCAAATTTGCAACCATCTTCTGGTCTGCCGATTCAACGAAACTTTCTTATGTTTTATGTCCACGATGTTGACTCTAGTCTTAAAGTGGTAATTACTCATGCCTACAGATATTCCTGGCAACAGGACCTTTTTCAAAATGGGCGGGAGCTAGTACTAAAGTGTCAAATCCCACACCTGACACCAAATGTATTTTGTAAATATATTGAATAATCAGGAGACTTGGAGACAGAGTGTTTAGGTTAAACGTTAAATCAACCACTGTAGTAGAACCGTAACTCTAAATTAATATAACTGCGGATGCGTGTAACTAATTAGAAAACGCTAGATCAGGGTGATCCAATATATAGGATGCTATAGTTATCACAAAAATTAGCATCAAAGTTTCCACGGTACACAGACAGACTTCTGAGGTGGTATTCATCATCACTACAAATTGCATAATTGTAGTAGTATCCGCGATAGTGAAAATAAGGGAGAACTCAAGACTTTATTTCCACCACCGAGGTGCCAATAAGGGGAAATGTGAGAACACCACTGGTACCGTGGTGTGGTGAGAGACACGTGGGCTTATTTCATTTTCAGGGTGATCCAATATATAGGGTGCTATAGTTATCACAAAAATTAGCATCAAAGTTTCCACAGTGTGACAGTACACAGACCACTAATAAAACTCTATTGTACATTTCACGGACATAAATTATGCTAATGAGCTCATTAAATGACGTCACTCGCATCATCGGGTTTTTCCGATGATTGAAATACGTTGATTGAAATTCTAGGTCGAGTAAAATGATGTTCTTATTTGTTGTCTGTGAGCTTTTCTGATTTTTTTCCCGTATTAGAGTATTTTTTTATTGAAAATAAACAGTTCAAATTAAACGTTGGTTCCAAGTTCAACTGACAGCACATGTATTAAAGGCGACAGCAACGGCAATATGCAAGCAACATTTGAGAAAAAACGATGCCCGACTTTGCAAGAAAGTGTACGGGGAAGTGTACACGAACATGACAAACCAAAACAGCCTAGTAAATAATCACCTCCGTGGCGCAATTGGTTAGCGCGTTCGGCTGTTAACCGAAAGGTTGGTGGTTCGAGTCCAGCCGGGGGCGTTGTTACTTTTTGCATTTAATGCAGATCGACAAATCACAGTAAAAATATAATATTGACAAAATCACAGACCACTTACACAAAAATCGCATCTGCGCAGGCTCCTGTCGTGATCGAAATCCACCACACAAGCAATGGGCGAGTTTTATAAGTGCAGACAGACTTCTGGGGTGGTATTCATCATCACTACAATGCATAATTGCAGTAGAATCCGCGATAGTGAAAATAAGGGAGAACTCAAGACTTTATTTCTACCACGAAGTGCAACTAAGGGGAAATGCGAGAACACCACTAGTACCGTGGTGTGGTGAGAAACCTGGGCTTATTTTATTTTCATATATTTACACCACCTTGGTGGGAAAAAAAGCATTTCATATTTGTAACACTAATCGGTCTTCATCAGGATTCACTTGGTCCTACAATGTACAGTTGTACACCAAAATAGTGTGCATGCACACATAAACTAACAGTCAAGGCTTTGTTAGCACCTCCCTGTTATGGCTGAAGATTATCCTCTCAAGTACTCCTCCTCATATGAAGAAGATGATAGATGATTATCCTATCAGGAAGGTGTTAACATCTCTCTCTGATCCTTTCAAGTGAAACAACTCTTTGAAATTATTTCTATCACATACAAACAATTACTATTCAATTGATTGATACATAACTTGCCCACTCACTTAAGTTAAGAGAAGTGTTGTTCTTGTATGTAGCTGGCTATAGTAATTATTTAAAGAGCCTGTATGTATATTAACACTGAGCATATTTGTGTGGTGGTATGGGAAAACCTGTCGGAAGTCGCTAGTGTTAATATTGAGATATCTGGGTCATACCAAAATATTCCTAACAAAAGAGTTCCGAGTCAATTTTCCAACCTTGGTCCTAAGATAGAGATTATACCTTGAACTTTAGTCTCCAGGAGTTTTTTATGCAAAATTCCAGATGTTAAGTTTATTTTAGTACTTTTCTGAACCTTGTTTATCAAATTTTATGTGTAAAATGCTATGTGTAAAATGCTACGTAAAATGACATTGTTACCATGGTAACCACTTGTGAATTCCGACAATGCATTGTAAAGATTTTGAAAGTGAAGAACTTACAATTGTTAATAATATCGCAAAAAACTAGGTTCATATCAAAAGTCCTTTTCATATGACAAGCTATTCTGTGTGACATAACAATGAAGTTTTATTATTAGAGCATTTAAAAGATTTTGTGTACACCTTTGAATTGTCAGTTTCAATTTTTAGTGTTGCGTTTAAACTTGCCGACTTTAAAATACTATTACTGTAGTTCTAGATGGAATTTCTGAAAAATTTAAACAGTCCTATACTCAGTAGATTATGAAGCTCTCCGCCATAGAAAAAAATCAAGTTGCTAGAAAATGACCATGTGAAGGGTTTTCCCATGCCACCACACATTACCAGTAGACAGGGTTGTAGCTAGACCAAATTGAGTGCCGGAAAATGTTACTGACGGCGAACGGAGTAAGTGTAGCGAACGAAGTGCAGTGGATCATGGATTGGGGTCTAGAGGCCTTCTTAATGTTTTTAAGGGGTTATAAATGCACTCTGAGGGTTCCTGCAACATAATTTCTTGTTTTATGAGGCAGTTTAATGATTTTTTCCACAGGATTTTTTACCCTTTTTTTCTAAGAGTGCTGGACGCTGGGCGCGACTTCCGGACGGCCCCGTCCGGGGCCGTTCGGCGTAGCTACAACCCTGCCAGTAGACTTTTAGATAGTAAAGAATTATGCAACCTAAAAGTTATTACCTTTTTTTTTATTTGGGTGGGGGGGGGGGGGTTCTCACTTATTCAAAACGGTCATACTCATAGACACATAGTACAATATACACCTTGGCAAAAGTCTACCCCTTTCCTCCCTGTTACGTACCTGCCCGCAAAATCAAGCTCGATAATCAACAGTGCCAATCTCATTCTCAACCAACAAGACTGAAATGGATCCAGGTAAGGGCAGCATAAGAATGAGCTATGGTTTGCGATGGTTGCCAGTTTTCAATACAATTTATTCCGTTAAAATATACTACCGGGTTCCAAAGTGTCGGCAATTAATTATTTCCTTTCATCCTTCCGCGGCCCTTACCGAGGTTCGACTAAAATATAAGGTTTATCGCAAATAGGTAAAAATCAATTGATTATCCTTTTCTGATGTATTGTGGGACTGATCGCAATTGTACACTTTACGATCCCACAATGCATCAGTAAAGGATAATCAATTGATTTTTACCTATTTGCGATAAACCTTATTGGAAGGGGAAATCCCCCTCCCCCTCTCAGCCTACATGGCCTAGCCTGGCTCTGGCTACACCACTGATAGTGATGTGTCTCACTGATTCAATCACTGACTGTGTGAGAATCGCTCATTGATATTAAATATACACTGCCGCGCATAAGTATTTCCCCCTCTGGAAGCTTGCAAGTTATCGCTGTGTTGTCGACAAAGTATTAAACCATCAGACCCAATTACCATTTCATTGTGTTCATTGTACATTTTATACCAATAAATTCATGATTTTATCGGGTAAGTCAAAATTCCAATGTAAAATCGCTGTAGTAAATCACCTCATGAATATCAATTAGCTCATTATCGGCAGTGTAACGCTATAGGAAATTTTCAACTGAGATCAACTGGTGATGGAAAACTCCATGTGCAGAATGTTATAAATGATAATTGGCATGCGCAGTTTATTGGAATACCTTCAGAAGGAACCATTCCAGCTTTAAAAAGTTATTTTTGTGACGACGGTTTATGTTTTTGGCAGATATTCATCTTTAATACTTTGTCGACAACACAGCGATAACTTGCAAGCTTCCAGAGGGGGAAATACTTATGCGCGGCAGTGTATATATTCAATATAATATTATTATTGTTATCGATAATTGAATTTGATGGGTGTATTGTAACATTATATTGCTATAGCAGTACTGAAAACCTGCTGCCTTTACTACCGCTATCGTGTGTTTGATGTACACACACAGTATCAATGCAATGTTGTAAACCAAAAATGTGTTGTCCTTCTTGTTCTCGTTGTGTTGTGATTGTCGATACGCGATATATCGCGATCATCAATCTAGAAACTTACCCTCTCGTTTTGGTAAACGGCTATAAATTAGGCTTCAGTAACGCTCCTCTGATGAAGCATACAATAATCTATTCCTTTGGTGCTATCTCCGTAAATGTGAAATAACTCTAGGGTGACAAATTCTGCGATTTCTAGATGTGTACTCAACTCGCATTCCACACTCTCTGTGTGACAGATGATGCAGACACCAAAGTATTGGTAAATTACCGGAAGTGGATTCATTCATCAATCAGATGAAAAGTGTTGCCAGTTCATCATTTCGATTTTGCTCTTTATAGGGTGTCTCAAAAAATAAGGATCGTACTTGTAACTTCGTATACAAAAATCAATTTGGCATACGTATACGTTTTCGCATAAAGAAGAATCTTACTCACTTTGATAAATTCAAAATGTCGAATTCCTCGCACTGTATAGCCGCCGTTTCGGTCTAAAATCATACTTTAGGAGTAATCTTTGATTGGTCCTTGCCAAAATATTTTCCTAATAGATAGCTACATTTCCGGCCGCATATGTGACTATTTCCATGTTAACTTTCAATATCGTGTTTAAAAAACCTTTATACGTCCGAACAGAGAACAGAGACAAATAATTTGATCATTTGTATTTGGTCGGTTCTCGGATGATAAGTATCAGAGGGTGTTGTTCGATTGTGTGACAGTGAAATTATACAAGGTATACATAGTCGACTAGGTCAATGCAGGTCAATGCGATAGCAGCCAGCGTCATGTGACAAAATAGGAGAAGAAGTCAGCAGTGTGAACAGAGCTCAACATGCTCAAGGAGAAGGAGGCTCGGCAATTTGGAGCTGATCAAACTCTTCTTCTTCTTCCTGTTTCAGTGCAAACTTCATTGAGGTTGAAGACTAAAGCACTTAGTTGGCGCGCGCGATGCAAGCTGTCAGCAATTTAGTTTTTTTGAATTGCTGACTTGAAAGACTGTGGGGATATGGCCAGGACAGTTGAGTCTGGAAGGTTGTTCCACTCTCGGACTGTGCGTGGAAAGAAGGACAGTCTGTGGTAGTCTCTGGTTGAGTGTGGGATGTGATAGGCCTGGGAGTTTTCAGTTCTTGTTTGTGCGGTGTTGTCTTTACGAGTCAGGAACTTTGTGGTATCGACAGCAACTAAGTTGTGGTGAGCTTTATAGAGCATGGACAGTCTAGCTTGTCGTCTTCTTTCCTCCAGGGTGGGCCATGAGAGTTGTTGCATCATGGCTCAAACGCTGCTTGTTCTCCTGAAGTTGTTAAGGGTAAACCTGGCAGCTCTCCTTTGTATTCCAGTTTGTTTGACAGGACAGCTGATGGAGGATCCCAAACAGGGCTGCTGTACTCCAGGATGGGTCTGACAAGTGATTTATATGCTTGGGCTTTGAGTTGGTGATTTTGAATGTTGATGTTACGACGGAGGAAGTTGAGAGTATTATTTGCCTTATTTGTGATCTTGTCTATGTGCTTGTTCCATCTGAAGTCGCTGGTGATGGTTACTCCAAGATATTTAACCTGGTCTACATGCTTGAGTTGATGCTCATGAAGGGTATATGGATAGTGTGCGATGTTTCTTTTTCGAGTGATGTTGAGTATTTCACACTTATCCGGGTGGAATTCCATCATCCAAGTCTTCTCCCATTTTGTGAGGATATTTAGATCTTGTTGGAGTGTCTTGGCATCACCTTCCCCTTTCACTGCCATGTAGATCATTGTGTCGTCTGCGAAGAGTCTGGCAGTTGATGTTAAACCTTCAGCGATGTCGTTTATGTAGTACAGGAACAAGCAAGGTCCTAATACCGATCCTTGTGGTACGCCAGAGATGACAGGAACACGATTTGAGGTGACACCATCCACAACAACTGCCTGTGTCCTATTGCTGAGGAAATCTTGGATCCAACGATTTGCTTCACCGTTTATACCATACCAACGTAGTTTTTCGATGAGTCTTTGGTGACCAACTTTATCGAAAGCTTTGGAAAAATCTAGCACGCAGACATCAGTTTGGAAGCCATCTTGCATGTTGTTTACGATGTCATCGGCGAATTCCAAAAGCTGGGTTTCGCGGGATCTTTTGTTGCGGAAACCATGTTGGAGATTGTATAAAATGTTATGCTGGCTGGCATGAGTCATGATGTTACTGCACATTATGTGCTCCATGAGTTTAGATGCTATGCATGTGAGGCTAATTGGGCGGTAGTTGGCAGGATCATATTTTTGGCCTTTCTTGAAGATTGGTGTCACGTTTGAGTGTTTCCAGTCTTTGGGGACTCTTCCTTCACTTAGTGACTTCCTGAAGATAGTAGTAAGAGGCTCTGCTATTATGTCACTCAGTTCTTTCAGGACTCTTGGACTTATGTTGTCAGGACCAGATGCTTTGGAGGGGTTTTTAAAAATCCTTTAGAAGTTTCAGGACGCCGGGCACAGTGATGTTGATATTTAACATGGGGGGGGGGGGGGGGGCACTTTTGTAGATGGTGGGGTTCCGTCAAAGGTAGTTTCTCGAGTAAACACAGACTGGAACTGTTGATTTAGGGCTGTAGCTTTTTGTCTGGCTTCAGTAATCAGTCTACCACCAACTTTCAGAGGAGACACACCATTGTAGTCGGCCTTTTTGTGCTTTATGAACGTCCAGAATCTCGTCATGCTACTGTATGGTGTTAGGTCAGAGTCCTGTGGAGTGATGATACTCTCTACGTATTTCCAGTAGTTTCTGCGAAGGTCCCTCTGAACAGTTTTCTTCAGGGTCTGGAACTTGATCTCATCTTTGAGCTTTCCATGTTTTTTACTTGCTTTGTAGGCTCTATCTCTCCTTCTGATTTTTTGTCTGAGTTCCCAGTCGATCCACGGTGCTGAATCTTTGGTTTTAGTTGTCCTGTGTGGGATGTAGAGTCGGATTCCTTCAAGCAGGCCCTTTTTGAAAATGTTCCACAGTTCATCGACATTAGCTGATACGTTGGCTTCGGCGATATCCACTTTTAGCTTTTTAGTATGATCACGGAGAGCATCCCATCCCGCTTTTTTATATAAGGGAATTTGTCTGCGCACTTGTTTCTTGCGGGCTGGTTTGATGTCCAACTCGGTGTATACAGCCTGGTGGTCACTGATTCCAGGAAGGACCTGAGTTCTGTTTATTTGACCTGGTCGGTTTGTCATAATGAGGTCCAGCGTATTGTTTAGTCTGGTAGGCTCTTCAACAAGTTGAGTGAGGCCGTTGTCATCCAACTATAGTGTTCTTCTTGAGAAAGTTTCTAGGAAAGTTGTAGTAAAATGAAAAAACAATCATGTCAATAGGGAATCGAATTCAATACCCTTCATAGACAGGAGGTAATATTCATAGACAGGTACAAATTAGACTTGTACGCTCAAGGTTATGATTTCAGCTCTAGGAACACTTTGTTAAGGACTACAGTGAAAATATTGGCCATGTTCAATTGTACACGATCCATGTACGTGTTGCTGTCAAACAGACACTTCGTTGAATACCCTACCAAAAATGAACAATCCTCATACAATTTATACCAGGTGAATTCAATGGTAGGGTAATTCTAATCTTAGCCAGATAAACCACCAGACAAGGGGCAGGACAGTGATGACAGATATGTGTGGACATGAAAGTTACAGACTCTACTCTACACACTTAAAAATAGGTAGTTAAAAATGACTCCTTGTCAGGGTTCAACTATGCACCAACTGAAAAAGGGTTAAGTATGACACTTTTCCAGTTAAGTGTGTATTTATTATGGTTTGTAAGTTAATACCAGCCTGTCATTATGGAGACACCGGTCTGTTGGTATTAAAATCATAACAACTCGGTGAGCCCTCATTAATCAAGTTTGACACAGTGGGACTATTGGCCATGTACGGTCGTACTCATACAAGTAAAATGTTCCATTCGTGCCCTCACAGGCACTCATGGAACAACTTTTACGTGTACGCTCACGGTTATGATTTCAGCTCTAGGGACACTTTGTTTACAGTGGAAATATTGGCCATGTTCACTTGTACATCATCACCAGTTGCTATCAAACAGACACTTCGTTGAATACCCTACATGTACCAAAAATGAACAATTCTCATACAATTTATACCAGGTGAATTCAATGGTATAGGGTAATTCTAATCTTAAAAGTAACCGGTAGTTAAAAATGACTCCTTGTCAGGGTTCAACTATGCACCAACTGAAGGGTTAAATATGACAATTTTCCAGTTAAGTGTGTACTTATTATGGTTTGTAAGTTAATACCAGCCTGTTTTTATGGAGGTACCAGTCTGTTGGTATTAAAATCATAACAACTCGGTGAGCCCTCATTAATTAAGTTTGACACAGTGGGACTATAATTGGCCATACGGTACGCATAAGTAAAATGTCAACTTTTACTTGTAAATGAACATAAACTTCTGTCATGTTGTGAGCATAAGAAGTCAAATTATCCTACTTGTAATTGTACCCTTTCAAGTTTCATTGCAATATGTGAATTACCATTTTACATTCTACAAAAGGGGTTGACTTGACTAATTGGTCATAATTTCTTTCATTGATGATACAATTGTCTTATCTTTTCTGGATTTCGTCTTAATTGGTTGTACCAAAGGAGTAATTATAATAGCTCCTTGGTTGTACTTTGCAACAAGGCATGATTAAAAACATCACGAAATAGACTTGTTTGATACACCCTATACAGTCAACACGATAAGTAAGTGACCAGGTAATAAATGTGCTGATAACTCTAAAGTGTAACTCCTACATAAGCATATTAGGTTATAAAGTTGTTGAGAAATTCCTCCTCTTTAATTTGAAATATTATACGCTAAGAGATGGTCGATTATTGCGGAAGTCGAAATCCAAAATGTAAGGTCAACTCTGCTTTTTTATTTTCACATTTTTCTTTTCAACACGGGGAGAGTATGACAGGTAAAGCCTGTGCCGTATCGATCAACCGTAACAATGCGGCCGGCTGACTATCCAATAACCTGGTCATCGACCGGTGAATTAGCACTACCACTCACCAGTAATTTGCAGTAATCAAATACGTCTGAGCCCGCTTGTAGCTAGAAAAGCAAATTGCGAAAATGAAAATCGTACTTGACATTACATTTGGGATTGTAAGTGCCTCAATAATTTATCATGCTTTGCGTGCAATATCTCAAATTAAAGAGGAGACATAACTTAATATTTAATATGTTTAAGTAGAAGTTATACTTTTAGAGTTATTCGCACATTTATTACCTGGTCAGTCGCTTTTTGTGTTGACTGTATATAATGTTACAGCGCTCAAACTTCACGATTTTACTTGAATTTAATAACAATCAGTTGGGCAACACTGATCACTGCCTAATAATAATCTCTGAAACAGATTAATATCGTTTCATCACGCAAGTCCTTATACTGTAGATCGTTGATTCTGATTTGAGAAAGAGATTACAGATTCAGCATTGACATCTGGTTGACATCCTGTTCTTATTTTGGGGATATATTTAGATCAAATAAGGACAACACCAGATTCGTCCATACCCATGCCGTCCACGACAGATAGGTAGATTGGTTGTGAATTTTGAATTCCCATTTGGTGTTAACATAAATATGAATTTAAATATAATTATAATAATAATTAAAAATAAAATAAATAAATTTGAATCCCGATTATGTTGGAATGATTACCAAACAAATCAAGCGCGCTGAGGGGGGTATGGACGTAAGTCAAAGGACCCTCGCTTTTGGCTCGGGCCTGTCGGTTCTCGCTGGGGCGCTCTTTATCTCACTGGGCGATTAGGACTTCTCAACGGACTAGTTAGAATTTTAATGTGCTCACTTTGGGTTTCGATTTTATTGCTGTTATACCTACAGTTAAGCCCATAATTATTCATACCCCTTGAAAAATATGAGTTTTTGCGTTTTTCTCATATCTATACCAGCTTGAGTGATGGAACTTTTGCTTTACACTAAAGACAATTAGTTTGCAAGTACAAATCAATATATCTGGGCTCTACATTTTTTGCATAACAATAGAATTGAACAAGAATTGTGTTGTTATGCCTGTCCAAAATTATTCATACCCCATACCAAGTCTCAGGATTGAGGCCCCTTTAACATTCCAAACATTCTTTATATTGTGTAATAGGCTTTTATATTGTTATGCAATTATTCCATGATGTGTGCATACAATGTGTTTGCATTACAAATGTGTCCTATTGAATGTACAGTGAGGGATATTATAGGACAACACTCTAGCTCTTTGACAGCATGGCGAAGAAGATTTAAAAAAAATTGTGCATATTGTGAATGCTCACAAAGAGGGGAAAGGCTACAGAGCTATTTCGAAACAATTCCAAGTGCAAGAGTACAAAGCATAATTAGGAAGAACAAGACGTTCAACTCACTAAAAAACATTGAAGGATGCAGTCGGAAGCCAGCGGTGTCCCCTTTGTTTGGCAAGAAAAGTATTGTGAAAGGCCAACAACAATCCACAGATCACCATCAATGCATGCAGCTGCTCTCCTGAACAGCCGTGGCAATTATTGGACCAAGATATCATGGCAGCAGCATATATTGCACATGAGAGGTCTCCATGGAGGCCGACCAAGACTCTACTCCTTAAAAGAGACACAGAGAAACTCGTCTTGCATCTTAGACAACCCCAACACTGAAAACCAAAAACTTGGATCTTTGTCCAGAAGTGGTCTTGCAAATGCTAGATGAGTTTCTCTTTGTCTCTTATCAGGAGTAGAGTCTTTCTTGTTCGGAGTCCATGGAGAACTCTTGTGTACTAGGAGAGCATTGACGGTGATATGTGGATTGTTGTTGGCCTTTCACCATACTTTTCTTGTCAAACAAGGGGACACTATTGGTTTCCGACCGTGTTCTTCAAGGTTTTTAACTGATTTTAACTGTCTTGTTCTTCCTAATTATGCTTTAAAATATATTTTGTCAACTTTTGTCATACTAGTTTTATTATATTCCTCATATTTTTAGTTATCTTTGCAGAACCTAAATTGGGTCAAGAAACGTGTTTTTTATATTTGTTTCCAAAATGGTCAATTTCATAATCATGGTTGGATTCATTGAACCCTTTCCTGCAAAAATGTATACTTTTATATAGATTAAATGAATAATGAAGAAGTTACGGCAGTTTTACGGAGGCTATACCGAAGGTGCACAGCCCCCTTAAGTTAGAATTTGAATGTGCACACTTTTTGTTTGGATTTGACTAATGTTACCTATAGTAATACCTATAATAGGGATCATTGCTTTTGACTTAGTAGGCAATAAAGGCATGTGAGAAAATGCAAAAAGAAAACTTCTTCAGAATGCTTAATCTTTGCCTTCAAAATGCCTAAAACCCAGGAGCGAAACCAGGGGCCCTAGGGTGATCCCTGCTTAAGTTAGAATTTGAAGTGCCCACTTTGTGTTTGATTTTCTGATGTTACCTAATAGTAATACCTATTATGTAGGGTTCGTTTTTTTAGTTAGGCAATAGATCTGTGAGAAAAGCCAAAATTACTGCTTCACAATGCTGAATCTTTACCTTCAAAATGCCTACTAAAACCCAGGAGCTTCCAGGGACTCCACCAGGGGACTAGTCTTTGTCAATGACACCTCGCAAAATTACCTGTCGAGCGCCGAGCGAAGCGTGGCGTATGCCGACCTGTCGACCGCCGAATTTATAGTATGCTATTTCCAGAGGGCGCTCATACTGTTTTACCACCACAAAGTCTTGATGAAAGGCTATCAGGGGCCCTAAGGCGAAAGCACTTTCAGGAACCAGTTGAAAAATGAGTCATTTAACCCATATTATATATAGTACCTTTTTACGGACAAAATGATTAATCTTTATACGATAATGACTCACTTTTTGTTTTCAGTGTAATTATCCATGTTGTCAAAAACATAATTTTTTGAAATTGGTATTATCATTTTTGAAATTGGTACTATTATAATTTTTGAAACTGGTATTAGCACCGCTTTCGATTTCCCAAGTAATTGTATGGGCTACTTTTAGGGTACGTCGGATAACGCATCATGTCACTGATCTGTGATAATGGAGATAGCTAAGTTTAAACATTAGACTGCAAGCATGGCGTGAGCAAAAAAATGCCCAAAATGCGACAAAAAACAACACCTACGGGAAAATTTCCATTGAAAAATGACTGTAAATATCGCTCTGGAAATATATATATCTTGCCGTATTTTGAGTGTAATGAGTTGTATGACCCTAACGCGACGACCAGGAGTAATTACGCCCTTAATCCTATCTTAATCCTGTGGGGTTTAACGGTTACGGTACATAAGTATGAGTTTAATCGATAATGATATAATAAGCCTCCTATCATGATTATTTTTGCTTCATTGAATTTTGAAACAGTGATTGCTTCACACAAGTACTGCATTTACATTCGAGGGCTCAGAGCCACAAGGCCTCATCTCCATTTTTTCAAAAATGAGATTTTGGTATCAAAATGTTCAGAAAGAATTCTCTTTCCAGTAACACACAGCCTTATCTCCATAACAGAACCCTTTTAAAGTTATAGCCAGTATCACAAGGCCTCATCTCCATCTCCCCAATGTGTTTAGAAATCTTCAATAGACTTTTTCTCAAAATGGTCAAAATGGAGATAAGGTCTTGTGTTTCTGAGCCCTCGATTTGGCGTATCAAGACCTTGTTTAAAATTGGAAGTACACCTATGCCAAAGTTCTGATCGGTAAAATTGTGAATAGGCCTTTATATATAAATGCTAAATAAATGTGAGACTGACTCTATTCTATATAAGGGACATTCTACAAAAAGGTCAAGAACATTGGCATTCGGTGAGATCAAAATTCAAAAAATGTGATGACACTTAAAATGTTTACTCCAAACAAATATCCTTCGTTCGTTGCATTTTCCAGGGGGGGGGGGGGGGGGGGCGTCCAATGTACATTAAATAATTAAAGCTTGATGTTTGGCATACGGTGAAAAGTATTTATAATGTAATATTGGGATATTTTGTTCAGACTGAGAGTGCGATTCTAAAAAGGGGATCTCAACAACCAAAAAAGACTCTCAACTTCCAAAGAAAGGGACACCAGAGAGTGTGCTAACAATTCCAACCGCACGATAGCCTTAATTTCCAATACTAGCAAGGTTCTACTAAGGCCCTCAATTTGTACAGAAGTTGGGTTTTTCACATAATAGGGTAGGTGTGGGTAATACGGGACCGTAGGTAATACGGGACCGCATCACTGAAATCTCATCTACAGCCGTCTGGCATTACTAGCACTTTAAATAGCACCCTCTCCCAGCCAACACGTATGCATGGCCCCACGTGGGCTACATGTGGGCAATCAGAACTAATGGGGGCAAGGGCTATGTGCAGGCAAACCACATGGGTCCCATATGGGTTTTACAAGGGTCATAATGGGCTACGTTTGATAAATGATTTAATCCACATCATGCACTATATCATAATTTAATGGCAAGTAAGAACTTAACTTCACACAAAACTGTTAACACATGCACAATTTTGTTGGAGAATGTTAATAAAAAAGCCATATGACTGAATTGTTCTTGCAATTGCCAGTCATTTATTTGGATATGTAAATAATTCAATTAACAATGATATACCTAATAATAGGCTGTTTTATAAGGGCAAGCCCATTTAAAACCCTGATTTGACCCTAATTAAACCCATGTTAACCCCCATTGGACCCATGGGGGCCAACTCGCATAGGCCCCTTTCGGACAAAGTGACCAAATTAGTAAGGGTCCCATGTGGGCCTGCCCAGATGAGACCCATGAGGGCCAACTCGCATGGCCCCTTAAGGACAAAGTGGCCAAAATATTAAGGATCCTATGTGGGCCGCCCAAATGGGACCCACAAAGTGGCCCATAAAGGGCCCACATGGGGCCCATGCATACGTGTTGGCTGGGCTATAGATAGATCAAACCCTTAGTGAATTGCATGACTATTATCAAAGTTACCGGAAGAATTACCAGCCAGAAAATCACCACAACCTGTCAATTTAAGGAAAAATGCACCCATATTTTTGGTCTAATATAACTTAGTGTTTTCATAGAATATGATGGTAAAGAAAAGGAAAGGGGGCGTGACCTGCATTTTTGCATTATTAAGCATGTTTCAGGTGTTGGTCCAACATGTATTGTGTGTGTGCTTCGCTAGTACAGTGTACATTGGTGTTATAATGCATTGAATGGGAGCCGGTCCGCGATCTTTATTACCGTAAACAACATTTGATACCTGACGGAGTAAAGTGCATAGCACATGTACATTGTACAGCAATACATTTATACAGTGAGTGAGTACGGTTAATAAATTCGCAGCCGGTCCCAACATTTTATTCAATTTTGGAAAGGCCGAGTTGGCAAGGGCCAAGTTTGTACGAGTTGTCTGAGTGCCTGATAATAGTGATGTCAGCCCTTTAACAACACACAAACCATTTTATGTGCCACACACATCCGAATGGACATGGTAAGTTTATTACAAATATCTTCATTTTTACTTCCCAGATCATACTTTGAATTAGAATTTGTATACCGAAGCAATTATAAGAATCATGAGATATCCCTGAACTTCCAAATTGATGTAATTGGGAGTGTAAATATGGCTTAAGACAAGAAGGTATTCTCGGAAGAGAGGATCAAAATTCGTCAGGGTTAACAAAGCTTCTGTGTGGTACCTTTTTGTTTGTTTGTTTGTTTGATTGATTACGGACACACGCTTGGGCCCTGAAGGGACCAGGCTCAAGTAAAATGCTCGGGCTAGGCTTAAAAAGCCTATATAAGCATGCTGGCTGAATTCCTGAATGAAATGAAAGTTAGAAAAGATTGGTCTTGGAAGAAAATAATGAAGTGAAGAACTTCAAGAAGTAAAAAGTCAAAAGAGCCACTCCCAACAAAATAGAGATGGATGCTGATTATTAAGGCTGTGAATGCACGGGTAGTTTCGTACCCGGGTACCCGACCCGTTTTTCGGGCGGGTACCCGGGTACCCGAAAATAGAAACTAATTTTTTATTTTTTTTTAGATTTTTTTTTTTAGATTTTTTTGTTATAAGTACAAAATTTGTCCCCCAAAATGACACATGGTAGGGTCAATAGAGGTCATTTGGGGACACATTTGTACTAAAAAAATTGTAAAAAATTTGTAAAAAAAAAAAAGAAAGTTTTTTTACATTTCGGGTATTCGGGTACCCAATTTGGTACCCGGGTACCCGGAATAGCGGGCGGGTACCCGGGTTCCCGGGTATAAGTCACAGCCTTACCGATTATGCAATCTGCACAGATTAGTTTTTTACAAGCATGGACTTATTTTATAGACTGATTAAGTCTGTGTTTCAAGAGATGGTTAGCTTCCACCTTACACACTTGCCTGAATAAGTACCAACATCTAGGATTTTGGTACCAAAAGGACTTTAGTCAAATAGGTGGAAAGTACGGAATAAAATGGTGAATAAATATATAACTTGGCCAGTCGCTAGTCTTGAGCGGCAAGCTGCAATGGCTTACACTTACAGCTGAGCTGGTGCGGATTGGTTCTAGCCTAGACGATAGACGTCCCGTATCGTACAGTGTAGCGAGGTTATTACAATACAATTCATGATTCACTTATTCCTATCTGATAGTGTGTATAAATAGCGGATCGTAACTCGCCATTTAAAAGTATTTCTGAGAGTCAAATCAGTCAAGCACTGTAAAACATCTTTGGTAAGACAAAAATGTATCTTCCAAAGCCTAAAGGACCAAGCCTGGCCATGAATTTTTCCCCAGGAAATAAACTGGTGAGGGCTGTACAGCGTCAATAAATGAATACTGATATTGATGCATCAATATCTTGTGGAAATGGGAAAGGGTTAGGGTTTTTCAACATGCCAATGCCATCAAAATTAATTTTCATTTGTACCTTCTTTTAATTATGAATTGTGACTCAAACCTGATCATGATGATCTGATGCTAAGGACTATTAAAGGTGCTGAGAGTCTCTGAGACTCAATTGTTGCACCTAAATTCATACATTCTTTGTAGTAGTGTCAAACCAATCAGAAAGCAAGATAGTACGCGGAGTGCATTGAAAGTGTCTAATGCACTCCGCGTATGTGCAGTGTTTGTTTTGATTCGTTGTTCAGGAACCACAGGTTTGCTAATTTTCACTGCGGGTGTAAGCAAATTTGTTAACAGTCATGTTTTTATTCGTTTTTACATAGATCAAAATTATGCTTGAATATTGAATTTGATTTGTTTAGTGCCGTGTATGAATTAGGTCGATATATGCTAAGGCTGTGAATGCACGGGTAGTTTCGTACCCGGGTACCCGAAAATAAAAAATAAAAAAATAAAAAAATAACAATTTTTTTTAATTTTTTTTTTTTAAGTACACATTTCCCCCCCAAAACGACACATGATGGGGTCAATCGAGGTCATTTGGGGACACATTTGTACTTTAAAAAAAAAATGTAAATTTTTTTTTGATATGCTCACAATAGCTCGGCCGTAATTTAGCAAAACAGCGTAACTTGAAATATTGACTTTTTGAGTTACATGCATTTCTGGGGATATCGAGGGCGCTCTTTTCATCTGTGAGAGTCTCAAAAGACCTCGATGCACCGTTTTAAAGATAGCGTAACGTATCTCAGCCTTATGTTGCAACTTTTAGCATTTTAATATGGTAAAACAGCGTTACTCGAGTTACGTGTTTCAAAATGTAGTATTTTCTTGGCAAAACAGCGTATCTCTAAGTTACGCGTCTTTTCCAAACAACTATTTTGCTACGAGATACGCGGGTTTGGCGAAAAATAGTAACCAAAGAATTACACGTAACTTGAGTTACGCTGTTTTGCAAGATTAACTCTGCGTACAATTAGATGTCGGATTGGCAAACCCGCGTATCTGGACAAAATCAGCTGTATCTTTAGTAAAAATAGTTTACTTTACTTAAGTTTTTAAAAATTAAAAAAATTAAACATAATGCACGTTTCCATTTTTAAATCAATTTCCTCTGTAAATAATAGAGAAAATGCAAACACTCAAACTTTAAAGTGCTTATATCTCAAAAACGTCATTTTTGAGTTACACTGTTTTGCCAAATTACGGCCGAGCACTCCACCTACGGGGTTGTACCATTATTGTCACATCATCATCAGCGCACGTGCATTGATTTGTCTAATCTCTCTCAAAACAACACATGTATACGCATTTATTGACCTATAATTGACGTTGTGATGTATTGTGTTTCATATGTTAATGTTATAGCTGATCACTCACTATAATTATTTTCCCCTCACAGAACTCTAACAGTGGAAACCACCCAGGACCAGGAGGATCGGGGGGTCCAGGGGGAGGTCAGCAAGGAGGAGGAGGCCAACCACCATACCCAAACCCAATGATGATGCCACCATTTGGGGTTAGTAAGGTCAAATAAAAATAACCAAGTTTGTCTCAGAAGACCGCGCGCATAGCTTCACATTTTAATGCATAATTTTTTTTCCCGATTTTATTCTTGTACTTTTGAAAATGATGGTGTGAGCCAAGTTATGAATGTATGCCATGTATGGAATGTTTTTCCAATATTAAGACAGAAATTAAGAAAAACCACAGACTCCAGTGATTTATTGGACTGTGCTTATTCAAAATTTAATTTCACATTGTTAAGTACCATCAGTTTCATTTACTTGCTTCACAGAGCTTCTCTCATGTTCCGAAAAAAGAAACCGCATTTTCGCAATGCCTTTTTTCAGGTTTCTTCTGAGACAAACTTGTTTTTTATTCGGCCTAATATATAGTGTATCTTTCACGAGACAGTGGCGTATATTAAGTCCTTTACTATAATTGCAGTTTAAATGTAAAACACGCCCGACTACTTGAGGCGCTGGTGTATATACAAGCAGAGTAAGACGGAAGATACATACATTCGCATAAATTATGCTGCACCTGTTAGTGTTAGGTTATATCACTGTCCAGACTCCAGAGGAACAGAAATAGAAGGGGGGGGGGGGGGGAGGGGGGTTAATAAACTAGACTTGACTTATCCAAAATGTGAGTCTTGGCTCAACATAAAATTTTATTTTATTTTTTTCTTTTCTTTCATAAAATGTCTAATATGAATATGATGCAATGATTTCCACTTATAAATATAATCTTAAGAACCTTATTCTTAAAAATAATTTCATCTTATTTTTTTTACACAGCACGGTATGCCACCAATGCCCTGGATGGGTGGAGGACCAGGACCCCACGGTGGGGGACCACAAGGTCCAAACTCTAATAACTCCATGGGTATGCCACCACCAAACTTCTCTCAGCCCCCTCCCGGGATGATGCCCCCTCATATGGGCATGCCTATGCCGCCCCCTGGATTCATGCCTCCGTATCCCACTAATGGACCCCCTCCAGGCATGATTCCGCCAGGCTTGCCTCCAGGAATGCCCCCACCTATGGGCATGGGGGGACCAGGGATGCCCCCGACGTCATCAAATTCGGGTGCACCAGGTGCCGCAGGATCCGGTAAGTGATGAGTTTTCTGTTGTAATCAAATGAATCAACAATTTAATCATTTTGAAATGTATCACAGTGAATTTTTGCACATACTTAACCATATTATACACTTTAATAAAATGATAAAGTGGGACGACCAAGTGCTATTTGGTTTATTAGTGGATTTATTAGGATTCCAGAAAACACATGGATAGTCCATCGTTTAAAGGTAGATGTTCCGATCACTTTATCTTTATGCCCATCAATATATTTTTATATCAGAAAAAGAAAATTTGTTCTCATTATTTCTGTAAAATGTTTGGCGCAAGATATGTTCCATTTAGACGTTATAGGCCAAAATGCAGTAAATTACTGCCAAAGGTGGTTAAACACCTGGCCAGTTTGTGTACTACTCAATGGGCAAATTTCATGTCACCTTGTGCTTCTAAAATAAGAACCATTGGAGTTATGCAACTAAAAAACAAGGTGAAACAGCTACCTTTAATACAAATTTTATTGACATAAACTGGCAAAATTCAAATCAACCAAAATTTGGATGCCATCACACTAGAGCCGACACAATTTTTTCTTGGCGACTTATCAAAATATTTTGTTCATGACGTCGACAGATGTGTCGACTAAGGGACCGTTCATTATTTATGCTGGAGGGGGGTTGGGTAAAATATAGGGGGGGTCATGTAACTTTCATATGTTGAAATAGGGGGGGTTGTGTAACTTTTTATTCTCAAACAGGGGGGGTTGTGTAACTTTTTTTAAACTATAAAGATGGTGGTGTGATTAGGGTGATTTTAGAGGCTATTTTGGAGTGTAAATGCAATAATTTTCTGCGCTTCGCGCATATTTTCTTAAAACATATCGACTTTAAAATCTGTTACTATGAGATGACTTCTGTACAGCAAATCTTTTGTGCCTCGGACGATATTGTGAAAAAACATCTATATAATCATCAACGGTCGAGAAATTAGAGCCACTGGGTGTATAATGTAACAAAATCCAATTTTATGATTTAAAAAAAATGTGATTTATTGCATGCTTTTCAAAAGTAGAACGTTTTACTGGATTATACGTTTCTGCTCAGATTGTAGGCTAACTTGTTCAGTTTATAAAGACTCACAAAACCACCCAAAATGTATAAATATGACACAATTTCCGCTCGCTACGCTCGCTATTACTAACTTCACACAATAAAAAGAAGGGCAATCATAAAATTATTGGCCGTTTAGATAGGGCACAAACAGAATTTGCCAATGTATCCATGAACAAAATTTCAAAGGTAAAGACAGCCCATAAGTATATGCATGTGGCAAGTTTTTTTTCTTTCAGGGAGGGGGGGTTATGTAAAAAGCTACTAGTTAGCAGGGGGGTCATGTAATTTTCAATTTCAGCTGTAGGGGGGGTTAGGTAATTTTAACTTACAAGTCTTGAATTTGTCCCAACCCCCCCTCCACCATAAATAATGAACGGTCCCTAAACCCACACATATTTCAGTCGTGCAGCACAACTCACGATGAGTCAATCCAACATTCCAACAATATGCTGAGCCATGGATGTACTAAATTGAGAAGGCAATACATGTTCCGTCAACTTCCGTGTAATTATTGAACACTGCTAAAAAGTAATAATTAAATTAAAAATTTTAATTATCAAACCGGGTAAGAAAAAAGAAAAAAAGTTTTTACAGTGTTTTTGGGAAAATTTGTCTCTCGTTTTCTTCACTTTTTGAGTCCTTTTTGAAGTTTCTTAACCTGTTTTGTTGTGTTTGATTATGTCGATATGGGAAATGATGGCAACATGTCGGGATATGCATTGTGTCGACATGATTGTCCACAAACAGCTTGTCGAGTGTCGACAACGGCACTACATCACACCTTAAAAAGGAGTTTGTGCATTCTACATCCAGATAATCTGCTTAAATTGCTCATTAAAATTTTGTTCTCAGTAAATTGTTATTAATTTAAAGCCTTTTGATTAGTGCACTAAATTTAGATCATGGCAAGAGACAATTTCACCATTCATTATTGATATAGTTCTGTGCTCTATCATTTGGTCCTCTTTGGATTAATCATTATGCAATACAATACAACACAATACAACAATGTAGCTTCCATTCGAATACAAAACCAATTTATATTGTTGTTATTTGCTTTGTATTTGTTTACATTAGATACTCAACAAGCAGGCATCACACCAGCATCTAGTGTAAGCCAACCAATGGACAGCAGTCAGAAGGTAATTAATTTCCTTATATTTCCATTTCTTTTTTAATAGTGTTTGTCAAATGAAATACTGTGAAACTGTATATTTTTACTTTGAAATTATTATTTAAATTTGTTCTTTTTGCTTTTCGCTCTGCAAGAAATAATTTGTGCAAATGTATTTCTCTTGTATATAAATCTGGCCAATAACAACATTGTTGTATTGCCGTAAACATGCCATTGAAAATTATGGTAGGGCAGATTCTTTTATTTTATTTTTCCCCGTTTTTTTACAATTTTAAATTGTATATATGAAGAGGTATTTTGCAAAAGGGCCTACATCCACTTTGGCTCTTATTGAGAAAAAGTCAAAAAACTGTTTCTAAATATTCAAGTTGAGCAATTGAAAAACTGAATGGATTATGAAAGAGGTACACTACATACTAATTGAAATTGAAATAAATTTTAAATGTGCTAGTTTTAATTTTTTTTAAATCATGTTTACATTTTTTGAAAATTTGGATGTAGGCCCTTTTGCAACAAAACTCCATCTGTTTGTACATAAAGAAAAAATACCTCACACAAAAAATCATTTATTTTAATCATTTAAAATAATTAAGTTTGATATTGAAATGTATAGCCTATACATACTATAAATACGTGGAGGCGATGACCTGTGAATCATGCCGTAACACGCGGTTAATGTATCCCTGGGTGCACTGCGCGCGGTATTGATACAGTTATTAAAACTCCCTGAGCTGCCGAAAAATGGTTCTGTGAGCATGTCATGTGCGATCGCGATATGAAACGATTGCAGAATAAAATAAGAATGATTTGCGCCCGATATTTGCGACTTGTCGGACAATTATCGCGGCTGAAATAACAATTCCGCGATTTCACGGAACTATTTACAGAATCCGTGATTTAGCATGAAAAGCGTGAATCTTGCCGTGAATACCGAATAATCTGCGAATACCGTGATCACGGGAAACGCCTAAGCTTATGTATAGGTCACAATCATATGTTTCAAGGAAATAAAGTCATTTTATTCAAAAATACCTACATCTTATTGTAAACAGCCATTGAAGTTGGTGTTTTGTTGCAAAAGGGCCTGTATCCCGATTTAATTCTGGATACAGGCCCTTTTGCAACAAAACAACAATTTCAATGGCTGTTTACAGTGAGATGTAGGTCTTTTTGAAAAAAATGACTTTGTTTCCTTGAAACATATGATTTTTCCCTATACATTTCTATATCAAACTCATTTTTTGAAAAAAAATGCACCATAGCCCTTTTGCAACAAAGCTCTTCATATATAAAAGTATAGATTACTAAATTTTATCTCAAGAGTCAAATAAATCACAAAATATCATGAGGCTGTTTGCCATTGACAGATTAGCTGTGTACTGTATCGTATTCCTTTATGATGTAGCGCACCAAAAGATCTTTTCTTTATTCTTTCTTCTTTTACTTGTTTAAAAAAAAAACTTCTGCGAAAAGGAAAGAAATCAGGGTCGGGGTGTACATTTTGGTTGGGCGTGTTACGCCAATAGTAAATACAACAATTTGATTTTGTTTGCCTCTGTGTGATAAACTTTCAAGCTGTGAATGTTAACACTTTCCACGCGGCTATTATGTGACCATATACAAAACAGATTTGTCAGAAACCTTTCGCAATTTTCAAAGTTTATCAATGCTAGGCATGTTTGTACTTATTTCAATGCATTTCTAATGGTGATTCTTAAAATAAATGGTAATACAATTAAATAATTTTGACAATTTCGAAACATTTTGTGAAATTTTGGAATGTTGTCTGCAGACGCCTGCCGTGTGAAAAGGGTTAAAACATGTGAAATGGCTCTGGTGGCAAAGTGCCAAAAATTGATTGCATGAGAATTACCACCCATACTGTAACAACTAATTCTTTGCTAATTGAAATGAATTTTGTTAACACAGACTGATGCTCCAGGTGCTGGTGGCGACAGCCAAGCTTCCTCTACAGCAGTTACGAAGCAATCATCAACCAGTCAAGAAAAAGCACCAGCAAAACCCGCAAAGAAACCTAAAAAGGTGAGTAACATCGAAATAAGCCAAAAAGCTCGTTAAAAAAAACGGCAAAATCTGTACAGTTTTATTAGGATTTTTACAGATTTTCTGTGGATTTTTTCAGTCATTTTCAAGGAGAAATAAGCAGGAGAAAAAAACCCAGACCAACTGACCTGACCTGAGAGGTCCATTTGCCTGTACAGCAGGTTTTCTTTTTTTCGTCGTCGAAGCTTTTTCTTCACCCGACTGCACAATCTTTGTATATATTTTCCCAGAGGTTACTCACTCAGAAGTATGCCCTCTCCTGTTGAATAACCCACTCCAAATACTGCCTTCCTATTGTGTCCATCTTTTTCAAAATAGGCTAATTGAAATATTTGAGAACCCCAAAACTTGAAATTAAATATTGCAGCAAAAGAAAACACAACAGTTTGGTTCCAAAACTTCTGATGTTGGTTTTCTCACACCTGGGAAAAGCATTAAATTTCAAATGTGTGTATTTTCTCTATCTCAGAAGAAAGTATTATGGACTGAGCATAAAGCCCCCGATGGAAGAATATACTTTTATAATGCCAGCAACAAACAGTCAGCGTGGGAGAAGCCAGATGATCTGAAAACCCAAGGAGAGGTAAGGTTTACGGTTATATTCATATACACCTATTACACAAAAAGTTCCAGACCAGGTGCTTTAAAGGTAGATGTTCCGATTTTCAACTTGAAGTTTTCTATTCTACATGAAAGATCATCCTTAAAAGAGTTGTATTCCAAAGTTTGAGTTGCATAACTCCAGTGGTTCTTATTTTAGATGCACAAGATGCCGTGAAATGTGCCCATTGAGTTGTACACAAACTATATTGGTGGTTACCACCTTTCGCGGTAATTCGATGTTATTTCACCGATTTCTTCGTAATCATACTGATTTGGACCGTCAAATTTCAGTATGTTAATCAGAAAAATATGATCTTTCATATGATATGAAAATCGCCATATGTTTGAGAAAAATATGTGTTAAAAACTGTTATGAAAATGTGATCGGGTCATCTACCTTTAATATTTGTTAATTTAAAATCAGTTATCAGTATCAAAAAACTGATGAGATACATGTTAAACGAGCAAATGTCCTCTCCACGATTTGCACTTCGTATATGACATCATTAGGATGAATTCTGCATCGTATATGCAAGTGGCAAATTTTATTTTAGGTTGTAGAATTCGTCCCCCTTACGAACGGCGGTGCAGGGTATCTGTGTGACAGTGTGTGAAAAAACTGCAGAGGAAATTGGGTACCCAATGGTTGGATTTGCTGCCTGGGTACCCCCGTCTGCCTGCCCATAAATCCCAGCCTGAAACAAGGGGTCAACGAAGGTATTGCCAAAATCATGAGGTGGAATGTCACATCCTTCTTTGTATTTATCATAAGATTTTGTCTTCCTCTGGACAGTGACATAACTTTACAGGCGCAGCATTTACGTACACATATATCTTGCGTCTTTCTATGGTCGTGTGTATACGCCAGCGCCTCAAGTGTATGTGCTGCAATTAGTAGAAATGTGGTTATGTCACTGTCTGGTGATGGATAAATAGACCATAGCACAAAAACTTAATTCAGGGATTATAGGCTTTACTCCGTATAATCCCTCAATGAAGTCTTTATCCTAGACTAATTCTGCCTCCCTTATATCAAGGGTTGAGTGCCAGAAGGTCGTAACTCAATTTTTGGGCAAATTGATATTTTGGTAAAAAAATAATCCATATAACCTAGATTTCCAGAACCATCAAGAGATTATCTCAAAATAGCATTTCTTGAGTTACGGCCTTCTGACGCTCAACCCTCAACATGAAGTTATTACCATCATTTGTGACTGATTGTTTTCTCCATTTGATGTTTGCAGTTGCTGTTGTCCAAATGTCCATGGAAGGAGTTCAAATCTGACAATGGTAAAGTGTACTACCACAATAATCAGACCAAGGAATCAAAGTGGTCTACGCCAAAAGATCTGGAAGATCTAAAAGGTCAGTTGAAGAAATCATTCGTCCTCAGGGTTGGAATGAGGCCAAAATTAAAAAAAAGTTGTCTTGCCCTTTCAGGGCCAGAGTCAGGGTCGGACGGTCAGATTTTTAAATTTAATTTAAAAATTTTTTTTTTTAAACGGATAGATACTACAAAAAACATGCTTTAAAGATTTTTTTTTTATTGATTTTTTTTATTTGATTGATTTTTGATTTTTAAACAAGCAGATACTACTCAAAAACACATTTTCATCTTTCTTTATATCGTTATGTGCTTCTCTCAATTTTTTTTTTCTTTTTTCTTTTTAAAAAAAAAAAAATACCGACCCTAGATTTCCAAAAATTCGGGTCCGTCGGTCGGAAAGGGCAAGTCAACTTGTTTTTTTTGGCCTGATTACACTCCCAACTCAACTCAACTCCACTCAACTGTGAAATAATTTTATGTGGTGTCCCAAAAGTAGCAATAAAAAGTCATTGTTAAACAAATGATTGTGAAAACTATTTACATTGGATGTAAATTGTTTGAGAATAATTTTGGTATACACTTTTCATTAGTATTTCTTTAAAGTACATTTTTGGAGATTTGTTTTTGGAATTTTTGTCGTTGAATGTTTGGAATTTTTTTTGGAATTTTAAAAATAGCTGAAAATTCACCAACCTTTCCCGACATTTTTGGGGAAAAACAAAAACCCTGCCCGACTGACCCTAGCTGAGAGGTCTGTTTGCACATAGAACAGGGTGTGTTTTTCGTCGCCTGATGCAGAACACCAGACGAACAATCTGGTTATCTGGAAACGCTGCTGCTGTTTGGAAGAGAAAAAAATATGGCACCCACAGAAATTGTGTATAAGTTAAGTTTGTGTACATATCATTTGTTGGCCAAATACAGGGCTGTATGATAATTAAACTACTACACAAAGGAAAATATAGCATCTGTCATATTTGGAACAAAAAAGCATTTTTTTCCCCTTAATTGAAGCAAAAGGCAAAAAAACGGGCCTCTTTTAATTGTTTGAATTTTCTAAATATTTTGTTTACAAAAATGTTTGGACACATTGAATTGAGTTTTTAAAGTAGCAATTTTTTATTATTTTTTAATGTCAAAAATGATTGAAATTCACCAATATTTTGAAACGACACGACAAAAAACAAAAAACCACCACTGGACCGACCGTAAGAATGGGCAATCCACCATCGCCATCCACTATGATATCGCGATACTGTTCTTTTATCGTGATCACGATTTGTCAACATGCTTTCAACGACGTGGGGATTTTTTTTTTGAATGCCAGAATATTCACAATTCACAATTAACCCACAATATCATCTTGAAGTATGATGTTACACCAAATCAGTGAACATATATAACATCCAAAAATATCTGTATACTTTGACCTACATTGCTTCTTTTTCCAACTGCAACGGGTTATCATGAGGTTAATTGCTTTTCAGCATGTCCAATAAGGGTTTTGGATGTGTATATACTTTGGAGGTCAAAATGTAAAGTTGTTTACTTTATTGATAAGTTTTGACATTGAGCCTCTTGGGTATTTGGAGGTCTTGTGAGAGAAATTTGGTAATTATCGCCATATGGCAATATCGCAATATTTTTTATTGCCACGATGTGCGATATGCAATGCACTGGTGATGCCCAAGCCTGACTGACCGACCCTACCTGAGAGTTCTGTTTGCCCATAGAACAGGGTTTTTTTCATCGCCTTATTCCAAAATTGTATACACCATATAAATCATAATGAGAGAGATCTTTCAGGCCTCGAAATATGAATAAAAATCAAAGGGTCCTCTGGACCCAGAGGACCCTGGCTTCTGAAATTCCAAGGGTCCTGACTTATTTTCAAGGGTCCAAAAACATTTGAAATGTGACATGATAGGGCTACTTTTGGATTCAAGACGTCTGGATAACAACATAACATGTATACAAAATATCAACACATAATGTGGATTCCCCATATTTCAAACCCTGCTGTAAATGACTGTTAAAGTACTGCATCATAGGATAAGTTAGCATTAATTACATTTAAGAGATTTTGCATTTAATCATTATGTTGTAGGCCTTGTCATCAGCAACATCTTCCATTTTAAAAAGATGCACACACTTTTCTGTTTATGTATTTGATTTTTATGGGTCCTGAGGACCCCTATGATAGAAGAGTCAAGGGTCCTCAACATTTTTTAGGGCTTTTGACCCGAGGGCCCTACTTATTTCGAGGCCTGTAATCCTCATACTAACCTTGCATATTTTGTGCGTTTTAATTTTTACAGCCATGATTGTAGAGAAGGGACTGGACAAGTGAGTATACTAACTGATTCCACCGTAGTATTTATTTATAAGGGCTCTTAAGTCATCCAACCAACCTGTTTGCGAATCTAGGCAATAAATATCCGAGGAACTATATAACAATTGTTTGGCTCTTTTAATCACTCAAGGTCCGCTACAGTATTATGTTGTGCTGTCCAAGGTCCCTGATATTTTTGGGAGGGCAGTTTTCTCTTAAGACCCAGGCATCTACTCATTCCTTCAGTGGTTTAATCCAGCCAATCTGCCAATCTGACACATTTGAGCAATAGAGGGCGCTGCAATACACTTTTTTGTCAATAATTAAAAAAATCAAACTGTGTTTTTTATAATTTTCTTCAAAATGGTCAATTTCATGTTCATGGTTGGATTCATTGAACCCTTTTCTTCAAGAAAATGTATACTTTTATATAGATTTAATGAATAATGAAGGAGTTTCAGCAGTTTTACGGAGGTTTTGTCTGAGAGTTCACACCTGAAATACATGTACACATGCACATTTGTGATGCGATCTGTGAAAACATGTCGGATGTCGCAAAATTTGAACTAGGGATTATGGGTAAAAAAATTAATTTAAAAAAAATACAAATTTTTTTTTAAAAAGTGTTTTAGATTTTTTTAAAGAAATTTAATTTCCAATACTTTGTGTCATCATTTTTCATGAAATTTCACCCTATCACTTTTATTATCAACCTTATGATGTTATTCTATTGAATTATGTATCTTTTTGGCCTTTTTTCATGATTTCTTCTTTTGCAGCTTTTATGACATCACAATCATCATTCACTCCAGGGGGGGGGTACTCACGTATGTAAGGCATACAGGGACGTGCTGCTCCAGTGGGTCGTTTTTTCATGAGACATCCTTAGCCATGGGTAGGCTTCTCAACTGAAAAATCCTTAGACATGGGTCATTTTCGCGAAAATTTGCAAAAATGAGGTCTTTTTTCCCGATAATTTGCGAAAATTTGGTCTAAAATGAAGCAAAACCTCTAAAAATGGGTACCGATTTTTTCCAAAATCACCCTTAGAAATGGGTAGGGGTTTTGAATCTCCAGCGGCATACCCCCGACCAAACCAAATCTGAGTACTGTTTTAGCTTTCTTATGATATAATAACTCCAATATGAAAAATGCCACCATGTGGCGGGTTTTCACAGATCGCATCACATTTTACTATTAGATTGACCTAATTTGAATAACACTCTACTTACAGGAAGACTCAAGGAGATGACGGGTCAGACGATGAAGACGATAACGACGGAGGTGAAGCAGGGGAAGAGTCTGCCACTGCTCCTGCACCAGGAGACAAGTCAGTTGAAGATGTTGCTGAAGTCCCACAGACAAAACCTGAAAGTAATGACATGCCATTGAGCTTTGGCGCTGCCGCTGCTGGGAAACCAGTAGTGAGCGCCGCAGAGAAAGCTGTGACTGCCCAGCCTACTGGGGATCAACCGGGTGCCCCTGCTGGTGGGGTGAGTGTTGGGAAAATGTTTTTTGCAAAGTCTGAATTCTGTATAATTATGCTGGTTTTGTCGGGCATTTGCCCAGCCTACTGGGGATCAACCGGGTGCCCCTGCTGGTGGGGTGAGTGTTGGGAAAATGTTTTTTGCAAAGTCTGAATTCTGTATAATTATGCTGGTTTTGTCGGGCATCCAGGTTTTCTGTCCCCTTTGACAATTTACCCATAATTCATCACTACTTGTTGCTACGTTTGACGTGTTATGCACATGTGTACACTTGTTTTATAAGTGCAATTTCATCTTTAGGCCCCAAAAAAGGAGTTATGTTGTCCTCCACAGCTCTCAGAGAGAGGAGGGACGGGCGGGCGTTTTTTTATTTTTTAAATTTTTTTATTTTTAATTTTCTTATACCAGCGGAAGCTCAAAGTTCAGAGTTGCACATGTTATAAACACTTAGTTTAATATTCAATGCCATGCATTTTTAAATGCATGGCATTGAATATTAAACTAAGTGTTTATAACTATGATAGTATGATAGTTTAAAAACTGTTTAAAAAAAATCGGAGCGGGCCTAAATCTGAGGAGCGAGCGGTCGAGGACAACATAACTTTTTTTTTTTGCCTTACGAGTTTATGTGACATCAGCCCGACTGTGAGAATGGCTGTTCATCATTCCCCATTCACCTTTGATCAAAATGTCAGACTCTCTATTGATTTGTTGCACATTTCATCACTCTTTTTTTGTAAATTACTTTTTATACATATTTGTAGTCATCAGTATCTCTATTGATTTGTTACACATTTCATCACTCTTTTTTTGTGAATTACTTTTTGTTGTCATAAATACTGTTAATGTTCCGTCTTTTTTCAACAGGTTACCCAGGTATTAATGCAAGCCATCACAGGCAATCAGGGTTCACCAAATGTAGACACTAGTAGCCCAGCACCAACAGCAGTGACAGGGTTGACAGCCCCAGGGACAGCTCCTGTACAAGTCATACCCATCACCACCGTGGGGACGCCGGAACATGAGATCAAGTCGGACGATGAGAGGTGAGATTAAAGGGGAGAAAGTATGCTTGTAGAAATATGATCTCTGATTACTTTTAACCCTAACCCCCCCCCCCCCCCCCCCCCCCGAGTGCTAAAAAATGCTAATCCAAAGTCCCTCTCCAAACGCATGCGCCGTCGGTTTTCGATGACATAGTCAACCGACCCTATATAATGAGTGCAGTATACTGCACGAATGTGTAGCTGAGGGCCGTGGCTTAGTGGTTGGAAGGTGGGGCTTGAGAACGGAGGGTCCCCGGATCGAATCCCGGCAGGTTCCCGGAGATTTAGTTGGTGTTTTTTCCTCGAAAATTGTGATCCCGGTCAAAAATCATAAACCGGGGTTAGGGTTATGGTAACATTTTTTGTTTTGTTTTTTGTGTTCATTAACCCTAACCCCCCTGAGTGCTAAAAAATGCTAATCCAAAGTCCCTCTCCAAACGCATGCGCCGTCGGTTTTCGATGACATAGTCAACCGACCCTATATAATGAGTGCAGTATACTGCACGAATGTGTAGCTGAGGGCCGTGGCTTAGTGGTTGGAAGGTGGGGCTTGAGAACGGAGGGTCCCCGGATCGAATCCCGGCAGGTTCCCGGAGATTTAGTTGGTGTTTTTTCCTCGAAAATTGTGATCCCGGTCAAAAATCATAAACCGGGGTTAGGGTTATGAAGGCTACTTGAAGACTGTAATGTGTAATGTATCAGATTTAAGGCTAGTGGCTAGCCCTCCAACAAGTCATTATGATGTGTCGACCGGTCACATGTGCAAAATGTGAAAGCAAAGGTCAAGTTTTAAGTAAAGAAATAATTTATCCTTGGTGTAAGACAGCACTGAATTAACCTAGCACAAAATCCTTTATTGACGGATTTAAGGATTATACAGCTTTATTCTGTATTTGCGTCTTGACACTAGACTAACTTATGAATGTCTTACACCAAAGATATACCAGTGAAAGGCAGGTTGTCAGGGTGTGTTCATCATGTGAATGCCTACATTTTTTCTCGTAAATTAAATCTGATCTCTGATTAACAAGGCTATTTAATGTTTGCTTTCAACTGATATCAATAAGTCAGATTTAAGGCTAGCCCTCCAAGAAGTAATTCTGACAAGAATGAACAAATACAAATTTTACCTTCTGTCTGAAATTCTTAATTAGTAAATTGGATTTGCTATGTTTTTCAGCGTCCAAGAAACCAGACCGGACAGTCCAGAAGTCAAAGAGATTGTATATAACACTAAGGAAGAGGCGAAGGACGCATTCAAAAGATTACTCCGGGAAAAGGTGAGTATAGATGGTGTGACCGGTGACGTCATGTATTTACAAATGGGACACCCTCTGTTGATTCCCTCCAGGCAGAATATACAGTAAAGTTAATGAAGACAACATGAAATTTCTTTCTAATGAATTGTAAAACTCATTTATTTTTAATTTTTTGTGTGAAATGCGATAGCTTATAGCATTCCTAAGCAAGTTTAAAGACAGTTTTGATAACAATTTGCTGTGACACCACAATCTAGTTAGAAAACCTGATCTGGCCTATGTAAACTATAGGAACTCTTGCCCGGTGTGTTTTGTCTCAAATCAACAGAGGGCGTCCTAAATGTAAACAACGGTCACCTCATCTATACATGTAACCCATTCGTGCTGGGATATAACCATAAGTGCAAACAAGTAATACTAAAATATGAAAAACAAATTGCTGCCAGCTAACTAAAAGTGTCTAATTTTGGGGGAAAATGTACATGCACCAGTGTATCGTATCCCCAGTGTAAGTTGTTTATTATAGTCACTGTTATAAAGCTTTTGACGAAATTCAAGCTATTCGGAGTAAGTCGGACTACTATTATAGGAATTCCATTACGAAATACAGCTCTATAATCCTTTTAATTGAAGATTTTGTGGTAACATTTTACCACTAACTGCATGAAGTCTTCATCATCGTCATTGGTCGTCCGTGGACGAAATGGAGGAAGCATTCGCAACATACTCGGCACAGACATTCCTGTCGTTAATGAGTTGGCAGATCTATTGAGGATCTAAACCCATATCGTTCTTGACGGTATCAGGATACTGAAGGTGTCTTCTGCCTCTGTTAGCTTTCTTACCAGGAGGAGTCCAGAAAATTAGACGGGAGATAGGCTGGATGGTTGTTTGCATGCAGTGGCCAGCGAAACATAAACGGCGCTGCCTGATTATTAATGTTATAGTTATTGCTGGTTTTCTTACTTTCCTCCCAGTAATCTCATTGATGACTCTCCATGCTTCTGTGTATTTGTAATGGAGAGTCATACACCAAGAGTGTATGACACCAAGAGTAATCCCATGTACCCTTTTTAGAATGATCCCACGGCAGAAACTCAATGACAAAATACAATAATAGCCAAAGCTATGCATACAACCACAATAATAGAACATATTTTTCAAACACTTGTAGGCATCCCCATTCACCTCTGATCAATGCGAGTCACCCAATTTGCCAACCATCAGCCCGTGTCCTCACAACATTGATCGGTGAGCAAAGGGGTGGGGTTTATGGAAGGGAAGTTGTATTTTCACATGACTCTAATAACGCGTGCTATAGGTTATTACAATATGCAAATAAGAAAGGGTCAGTGTTCAAGGTCAACATACAAATCTGCCAAAGTCCAATGTCGTCTATTAACACTAAAATACCATGGCTAAATAAGGGTGAGAGTGAGTCTCGGGAAATTGAGTCCCGCCCGAAAATTTCTAGTCCCGGGACCAGAAATCACCTCGCGAAACCCGAAAATAAATGTTTGACAAAATAATAATAAGCTTACTGACACTTATGCTTGCTAAAATGTGATTTTCGCTGCAAATTTTTACGTTCAGGTTTACGGGCCGCAATGTTGGATTTAAGTTGGAACATGTTGGACACAATTTCGACAAAAGATAGTGCCATAACCATCAGCCCAAATAAATTCAGGTATCCCGGGTCCAATCTGTACAATAATATTGAGTCCCGGGAGTGCGATGTCTCGAAAATCCCAGTCCTAATATCTAAACTAATCATTTATTCCTCTACTTTTTTGAACAGAATGTACCATCAAATGCTAACTGGGACGCAGCAATGAAACTTATAATCAACGATCCAAGATACAAGTAAGTTATAGTCAAATGAATCCTGACTCAACTTTTAAGTTAAGCCTACATTTTTTAATTTTTTTATTGGCGTAACCCGACCGACCCTATTTTTACCGCCGACCCTGAACATTTTTTTTTTTGTGTGTGTGAGAAAAAGTAAAAAAAACACCCAAAAAACAAATATGTGTCAGAGAAACAGTGAAAATTTGTATTTGTGCCATTTGTTTATGTCTGTATGGTATATGTGTGCTGGTATATAAAATTTCATAGACGTTTTATAGATTTAAAAAAAATCAAAAAAAAATCCGACCTACCTAACCCTATTTTTTTTTCTATGGTACGCCAATCAAACTTTTTATTTTTTAGGCCTTACTTTGAATGACGATTATGATATTAACTCAAATGAGAGGTTCATTGATAGCATTTGTTTTGAGAGCAGTTAGAAGACAAATAAATACATACGCGCTAACATTGATGTGGACATTGCAAGTCTGCGGAGGAAGTGGCATTATGTGAATATCAACATCAGCTCAAATGAACCAATTAAAGGTACATGTTCTGATTACTGGTCCGATTTTCAACTTGATGTTTTCTATTGTACATGAAAGGTCATCCTTAAAATTGCCACATTCCAAAGTTTGAGTTGCATAACTCCAATGGTTCTTATTTTAGAAGGACAAGATCAAAAGAAAATTGCCCATTGAGTAGTACACAAACTGGTTGGTGGTTAATCACCTTTGGCAGTAATTCACCACATTTAGCCTATAATTTCTAAATGGAACATGTCTTGCCTATAAGATGTTACAGACATAATGAGAAAAATATGGGGATTCTTCTGATATCAAAATATCTGGATGTGAAAAAAATATCCTAGCCCCCAAAAAGTGATCGGAACATACACCTTTAACTCATGTGCATTTCCATTTGAGCTCTGCATATTTTTTAATTTTATCTATCACAATTTGCTTAGCAGTTTATATAAGTATAAGTATATATTAGTTTAATTCAATTCTCATATCTTGACAGAGTTCAGTGTTATATAGACCATCAATGTGACATGTGTGGTGTAGTGGATAGCACGCAGGTCTCACGATACAAAGGTTGTGAGTTCTAGCCCGCTATGGCCAACATGTTTGTATCCTTGGGCAAGGTACTTAGTCTTAGAAATGGTGGTCCCGTGCATCGGAAGAGCAATACCCGAGCATGTTAAAAGGTCACAGACTCCTTCGTAAAGAGTAGGGGATCATCCCGGTCTGTGTTTATACACACATATTCCTAGGTTTCAGGAACTCATCGTCTATTGTGTGTCTCTGTTTGTGTGTATGATGCAACTTGGCGCTGAATTAGCAGCTGCCTGGATGTTGCAGCGCCGTGATCTTAATGAAAAGGCGTTTTATAAAAAAAACCCACTTGTATGTATGTATATGTATGTATGATCAAGCGAAATGAATCACATGTCTGCAGTTTTCAATTTTGATATTTATCCATCATTTATAAGCAGGTGGAACATGCTACAGTATCATCCAAACCCCACTGAAATTGAACCTCTAGTATTTAAATACCAAACAATTTCCCAAGTAAGAAAATAATTTAAACAAGAATTTGTCACTTCTTTTTACTTATAACTTCAAGATCAATATTCCTGACATTCGACTCATTCCGCTTGATCGCCTCACAAATGTGAGATAAGCTAAGAGGGCAAGAATCAGTTATAACGAAGTTGGGTGTACATGATTGTGGTCAATTTCTGAACAAAGCATGGCCATTTTGTTGTATGTGTGGCGTGAACTGCCGTAGCCTTGTCAACTTAATTTAACTCTCAATCTTTTGTGTTGTATTTTTGCAGGGCGTTGAGCAAGCTTAGTGAAAAGAAACAAGTATTTAATAACTATAAAGTGCAGAGGGCGAAAGAGGAGAAGGTAAGTTCTGACAAAAGAGTGGTTCCTCCTCCATATTATATGAATACTCTTGTATCACATATGGTACAACCATATAAACACTCGCCCCTACCGGTAATCATCAGCAAACGAGGACCATGAAATGGTACCATCCAAACGAGGACACACGAACCTGGACACACACCGGCAAACCGAGGTCAAAATATCGATTTTATTTTATATCACTCGGCCAACCAGACAGTGCACTATCCAATCGAGGTATGTCAGGGGTATCACATGCAAGGGCCTCATTTGGATAGCGTTTTTACACTGTTTGCATAATTTTGCACATATCAGAAAACCGAGGTCCGTCCACGGTTGCAGGTATGTCCACGGTTGGATGGTGTGTATTCAAACAAAGGTCCGCGATTGATGGTGATTACCTTCACATAATGGTTGAGTGCCCCAGTGTATAGACCTAAATGAGACTTTTATAATAATAATAATAGCGTTGCTTATATAACGCTGTTCCAAAAATGATCACAGCGCTTAACAAAAGATAAAACATAAACAATACAATTTACCCCAGGCAACATACAAAAGTGAATGAAAAGAATTAGAAAGCCTAAAATGTACAGATAATCAGTTACTAAACAAATGAGTCTTGAGATTATGTTTGAAGGTTATGATACTGTTGCTGGATCCTAATGTAGATGGGGTGCTATTCCATAGTGTTGAGCCAGCCACAGCAAATGAGGTAGCTCCAATGCGTTTATGGCTGGCTGGCACAACAAGACGGGTTTTGTCAATGGCAGATCGTAGACCTTGTCTAGATGGAACATAGATGGAAATATACTCAGATAAGTATATGGGGGCAGAACCAGTGATAGATTTATAGACGTACAGAAGGGTTTTGAACTTGATTCTTTTATCAACTGGTAGCCAGTGCAGAGAATGAAGTAGTGGAGCAGATGAGTGACGTCTGTTGACTTTAAAAATGATGCGCGCAGCCTTGTTTTGAAGCCGCTGAAGCGAGACTTGTCAGCACTACTACATCCAGAAAGAAGGGAATTGGCATAATCAAGTTTTGAAAGAACAAGGGCACGCATTGTGTGATTGCAAGTGTCAGTGTCAATAAATCTACGTATTCTGGATATGTTCCATAACCCGAAATTGATGGTGCGAGAAATAGCAGTGACATACGATGACATGGTCATGGAAGAATCAAAGGTGACACCCAAGTTTTTGATTGTAGAGGATGGGGATATTTCTTCCGAACCAACAATAAGAGTAGTGTCACGTAATCTAGACAGGTTCATCCGAGTGCTAGCAATAAAGAACTCAGTCTTGGTCTCATTGAGCTTAAGCATATTTGCGGTCATCCAAGAATGAATTTCATTTATGCACGCAGATAGCTTGAAGCAAGCACAAGCACAGTCACCTGGAATTTTGGGATTGAACGTTAGATAAAGTTGTGTGTCGTCAGCATAGATATGGAACTGTAACTTGTGGCGGCGTATGATGGCGGCAACTTCCTGGGTGTACATGGTAAAGGCCTTGGGACCAATGATTGAACCCTGCGGAACCCCACATTTGAGATAGAAAACATTAGACATATGGCTATCAACACTCACACGAAAACTACGATCGGTTAAGTATGACCGGAACCAGTCCAGTGCTGTGCCTTTGATACCAAAGTTTGTCTCAAATCGGTCAATAAGGATGTCATGATCAATGGTATCAAAGGCAGCAGACAAGTCAAGCATGACTAAGAGAACAGCTTTGTTACTATCTAAGGCTTTGTCAATGTCATTTTTTACCCTGAGCAACGCAGTTTCAGTGCTGTGGTTAGCTTTGTACGCTGACTGAAACACTTCATTAAGATCATTTCTAGCCATGTGCTCATTTACCTGAGTAATAGCTGCTCTCTCAATCACTTTGCCCAGAAAGTTTATATTAGAGATGGGTCTGTAGTTCTTTAGAACATTACAGTCCAAAGAGGCCTTCTTAATGATTGGTGTTACAATGGCACTTTTAAGTTTGTCTGGGAAAACACCAGTTGTCAGAGATGTGTTTACAATACTAGTGATGTATGGTTCATCACACTAACACGCCGTATCCGTGTGACATTACTCCTCCCTTCAACAAAACACCTGTCCTTGTGCCTCAGATCCTAGGTCCTATTTAAATGGCATTCATATTATTGGACCTGCGGCACATAACTTCCTGGTTTCTGTCAGACACACATCCAAATCAGCTCACTGCACATGTTTGAAAACACCTAGAATTCCGAGAACAAATCGGAGCAGTAGATCAAGTTTCGGTGTTGCGCCACGAATGTTCGTTTGACCATTTTGAGAGGAAGGTTGACCTCGCATACTTTTACGCAATGTCAACTGAGGCGTTCATCCTAACCCACTCGCAAAAAAGATCCAATTAATGGGCCTGCTTAACGTTAAGAAACACCAGTGCCGCCATTGCCACCAAATTTTGTGCATACAGCTCAACCATCAAATCTCTCACAGAGCATACATGTGACTTTTTAGACATACAATCACATACGAACCAGGATTTGAACCAGACACCTTCCATGCACAGATCAAGTGTGCCAGTGTATAGACCTAACATAACACATCTATAGGAGCATACCTGTGACTTTTTAGACATACAATCACATATCGCATACGAACCAGGATTTGAACCAGACACCTTCCACGCACAGGTCAAGTGTGCCAGTGTATAGACCTAACATAACACATCTATACCATGTGCTTGTTAAAGGCTTTAGTGCTCAAAGTGTTAATTGAACCTACATGTGTGTTTAATTCATAGGAGGAGCAGCGCCTCAAAGCCAAGAAAGCCAAAGAAGAGTTACAACATTTTCTGGAGGATCATGACAAGATTAATTCAAATGTTAGATATAGGTATGTATTAGTTCCAAGTAGAAGAAAGAGATCTGTATCAGATACCCCGTGTGTATACTTTTGCTGCATAGCCGTACGCAATGAGTCCCAATTTGTTGATTTTTTAGTAGTCTGGAAAAAATTGAACAAAAATTGGCTCTGAAAGGGGGGTGGAGGGAGTGGGTCAAAAACACAATAAAAAGAGAATTTTCGCATTTAGAATAGTTTTTTTTCTAAAAAAACCCCACCCCCGAAATTGCATATGCATTTTCCGAAATGTTCGTGAGACAGACCTTCTTTTTTTGCCTTATAAGCAAAGTGATGTTGCCATGTTGTGTTGTTCTTAACAGCGCCTGACATCGTCATTCTTCAATGTTGTTATCCTATAGTAAGCAGTAAAGTTTGTCCAAGGAAAAGCGTCAAAGTTTGTCGTGTAGGGTGCTATAAACAACATTTTGCAAATAAAAGTGACTATCTGTCTACAGCTGTTGATGGGTAGCAGTGGGTTTGAGGAATCTCACTGCTGGTAAAGCCACCAACTGGAAGCTAGCAACTGATAGTATTGATCTAGCATATTTTGTTGTCTTTCTGAAATTGATTGTTAGAAAGCTTCTTCAAATTAAGGCATATGCAAAATATTGGATTATGCTACGTACACAGTACCAACATCAGACGTTTGGCTTTATTTTTGCGTAGCAAAAACTGCGATCCACTTTAAGACTTGTGTAGCAATTCCTAAGTTGTGTGTAGCAGTTTTTATAGGCAATAAAATGGCACACATTTTATTTGAGTTTGACAAACTAAATTGTAGACTTAAGTTATAATTCACTGTACTCAGGAGATTATGTGCCATTTTTGTGTGTTTATTTATTAAGTTTCCAAAAACAAACTTATCGGTCTGTGATATGCAATGTTTTAATCACGAATTCACCAATCCATATTGCCCGTTAGCTCACTATACTTCATGTTAATAAAGGAGCCTGACGCCACCGGTCACCGCTATGAGGGAAATTATGTATTGAAAATATATACGTGCATACAAAATCAATTTTCCGCCATTACCGAAGATAACACGGGAACTATCGCAAAATCAGAAATTGCGAAAGTAATTATAAATTACGTCATGGATCTAGGGATGGAACAGACACTGTGATTGGTCTTCGTATAGTAAACATTATTAGCACAAACCAATAAAAACTGCGCTTATAGAATTTTCAACGCCATGTTTGTTTAGTTTTGTTGGTTTTGTTTCGTAAGTTTGTGGCCTTGCTTGTGTGTTGCGTGAGAACTTGGACATTTTTCTTACTTCATAGTCGAAATATGGCATCGCGAAATATGCGATGGAGCTTTGCAGATGCTTGAGCGTTGCAAACATGCTGTCTTGTGGAGCATTTTGTGATGCGATACATGTTATGTTGGATGTTGCACAGTACTCTCGGCCTGCCCACGGTGCCTAGCAACAAATGTGAAAATGAACCTATTATAAAATTATATTCAAAGAAGGGTTCAAAATCTAATGCTAAAAACTTTGTAAATAATGTATGTCGCTTCTTAATCTTTCAGAAAATAGAAGTGTGAATATTTTATTCTTACATTTTGAATTAGTTAACACTGCTTTATACAATTTGTTTGCTTTTACAGGAAAGCCGAAACTCTTTTTGAAAATGAGGATGTGTGGAAGGCCGTACCGGAGCGTGAGCGCAAGGATGTCTACGAAGATGTGATATTCTTTTTGGCCAAGAAAGAGAAAGAGGAAGCCAAGTCATTGAGAAAACGCAACATAGAAGCCATGAACAATATACTGGATAACATGACAGAAGTGACGTACAAGACCACCTGGTCTGAGTGTCAGCAGTTTCTTATGGAGAATCCAACCTTTGCCGATGATGAGGAACTTATGAGTGAGTACTGTTGCCTTTCTTACGCATTCTCTAATTTGTCACATAGTTGATTGCCCTTTGAGAAATCAGTGGAAGGAGGCTTTTAAATATTGATTGTAGGGTGCAAACCTTTGTCTTGTTCTGATCATTTCTTAAATTGCAACAATATTTTGTCCTGACATGATACTTTTTTTCACCATTGATGACATGATTTTAGCCATAGTCTCCATTTTGTGAAATGTTTTTCAGTGTTTTATCTTTTGTCCGTTGAACAAGACCAGCGGATGATGGGTTAGAGAGAGCAAGAGAGCATGTGTGGTCTAGTGGATAGCATGCAGGGTTCAGGGTTCATAGTACAAAGGTTGTGAGTTCTAGCCCTGCTATAACCAACATTTTTGTATCCTTGGGCAAGGTACTTAGTCTCAATTTCCTCGTCGATCCAAGCGAGATTGGGGAGCTGTTAGGGGATATTACAATCTAAGTGCTGATACATTGTGTGCGCCGTGTCGGTAGCCTGTTAAATGAAGCGAAGTGATTGTGACGATTTCCTGATGTCAGCAAAAACCAGTGGTTCGGAAGTCACGTAGAAATGGTGGTCCAGTGCATCAGAAGAGCAATACCCGAGCACGTTAAAAAGGTTACAGACTCTTTCGTAAAGAGTAGGGGATCATCCCGGTCTGTATCTGTTCACAAATCTAACTTTAGCACCTCTGAATAGGCTGCCTAGATGACGGCGCTTTATAAATGTATTATTATTATTATAGGTGATGACTTGTTTACTCAATCAATCATCAATAAGCCAAAACGACTGGGAAAAGAAGTTCGAAAATATAAATTTTGATTTGTTCAATATTTGGAAAATACTCGTTCATGATGTCAAAGAACCATGACTTAAAACATTGAACTGGAAAATTCTTAGCAACATTTATCAAACAAAAGTATTTCTTAAGAAAATTAAGAAGGAAGAAAATAATATTTGTGAAACTTGTAACAAAATCGAACATTGACATTTCTTTTATAGCTGTAAGAAAATCAAAGCAATATGGAAAGGGTTGAATAAATACTTATGCAACAGTATAATCTAGACATAAAGATATTGCAAACAGATGTATTATTTTGGCTACAATGATGATAATAGTAATAATGTTGTTATCATTAATATGTGTATAAGTGTTGCCATATCAACAATACCAATATGGGAAACATCCTGATTTACTAAGTGTTTTATATTTAGAACTTAAAATTAGAAAATTCCTGTAAATGTTATGTGTAATTATTGATTATTTATTTTTGTATATGATGTGATGAGATAATTAATAGAAAAGATTAAACAAATCATTACATCAGTATCAAAAAAGGCGGGTCTTATCTCATAACATCGGACATATATGGAAACCTTTATGGGCACAAATAAAATCAAGAAATTCAATGTGAGCCTTAGAACACTGTCGTAGTGTAACGAAACATAAAGTAACATCAGATTTTGAAGATCTTGTCACATTTCCCCCCAGGTATGGATAAGGAAGATGCCCTCATTTGTTTCGAGGAACACATACGACAGCTTGAGAGAGATGAAGATGAAGACAAAGATAAACACAAGATGTACCAGAAGAGAGGCTACCGCAAATGCAGGGAAGGATTTCTGGTAGGTGGTAGTCTAAAGCAGGGCTTGAATTAATCGAAGGCAATTGCCTTTGATGCCCCACCTAGTAGCCTTGATGCCCTCAATTTCTGGCTGTTTTTTATTCCATTCAAAGGACATAATGGCCTTGGATAAAGTTGGTGCCCCTTTCAAATTGCCTTAAATTGCCTGCCCTTTTCATTTCTTATTTCAAGGCCTGGTCTAAAGACTAGATGAATATAATAATAGCATGCATTTATATATAGTGCCGCAAATGCAGGGAAGGATTTCTGGTAGGTGCTAGGCTAAAGTCAAGATGAATATAATAATAGCATGCATTTATATATAGTGCCGCAAATGCAGGGAAGGATTTCTGGTAGGTGCTAGGCTAAAGTCAAGATGAATATAATAATAGCATGCATTTATATATAGTGCCGCAAATGCAGGGAAGGATTTCTGGTAGGTGCTAGGCTAAAGTCAAGATGAATATAATACAGGGATGCAAGACTTCCAGAAATATCCGGAATTCCAGATATTTTGTGATTTTGTCATAAAAAAAGTCCGGATTTTTAGAATAAGAAAAGAAAACACTTTTTTTTAAATTTGTCTTTTTTTTGCTTTCTGGAATCAGATGATGACATTTCAGCATAAAAAGAGTTAAACATGGGAGGTTTTTTTAGAGGGTGATACTCTATTCTCGAGACAAGCCCCTATAAAAGTTTGATGCCGCGCGCAAATGTTTGGGCCGTCTGGCCAAGCTCGGAAGTTCAGGAAATTGATCAATCATCTACTTCAACCCTGATGATAATAATAACAGGCATTTATATAGCGCCTTATATATTAAGGAACGCAAAACACCATACAAATTACATTAAAAGAAAGAGTATAAATATACACAGAAATGCAGCATACCAGATAAAAGAGCAGTACCAAGTGATGGCCTAAAACACTAAACAGCATTACACAAATCAGGATATAATACACAATGTTGGGCTTGCTGGACACCTCCTTTAAATATGATGAAAGGCAAAAAATACATGCAAGTTTTTCCTGGCTTTTGACAAATCTTTTTGTACCCATGTTCATCTTGTTTTAACAGTATTAATATGTTTGAGTTTCATCTTGTTTTAGTAGTATCTGAAGTGTACAGTGTTTGATTGGTGTGAGTCTAACTTTAGTTTTGTCATTTTTTAATTGTGTCATTTTTTAAATGTGTCATTTTTTAAATGTGTCATTTTATAATTGTGTCATTTTTTAATTGTCATTTTTTAAATTTGTCATTTTTTTAAATGTGTCATTTTTTTAAATGTGTCATTTTTTAATGTGTTTCTAGGTGTTAATGGATGAGCTACATGAGAGAGGCCAGCTACATTCCATGTCTTTATGGATGAATCTGTTTCCAACAGTCAGTGCAGATCCAAGATTTGACAATATGCTGGGCAACCCAGGTAAGAAAATTGATAGGCCTCTTTGTTTGGAAGGGGGTTTCACACTCTGCAATCCAGTTGTACCTCAATTTTAAGGGGGTGTGGACCCTCAGCTTAGCCTCCGTAAAACTGCTGTAACTCTATTATTTATTTAATCTATATATAAGTATACATTTTCTTGAAGTAAAGGGTTCAATGAATCCAACCATGAACATGAAATTGACCATTTTGGATAAAATTATAAAAAACATGTTTTTTGACCCATTTTAGGTTCGTGCAAGATAACTCAAAATATATTTGTCAAAGACCGAGTAGGGTGCGCGTGCTACCCTATGTGACCCGCCGTGCCCGTATAGCGTACAGGGAATACTGAATAGCGTATAGCGAATACCATATGCCATATATCGTATACTCCTATGTGAACTCAGCCTTAAGTACCTGTTGTAAAATGCTGGACTAACAGATCAATAAATCTTGTCAGGCGATGGATTTTGATCAATTTACATAACTTGTGTGAGCCATTTAAATCACTTGTTTGAGATTTAAAATAAATTGAAATGATACGGATCTAAAAATAAACGAAATCTCAGAATTACTAGTTTTGCTGACAAAGTACCATAATGGATGAGCTACAAAATTCCATCATGTATCATTGTGAATCGTCATTGCTATTTGGTTATTTTTCTTGTGAATTTTGTCTTTCCATATGATAATTTCCTTTCTTTTTAATCTATAGGTTCAACTCCGTTAGATCTGTTCAAGTTTTATGTCGAGGATCTGAAGTCCAGATTTCATGACGAGAAGAAAATTATCAAAGATATACTCAAGGTAAGGATAATTTTTAATTATTTCTAGTAGCTTTCCGTCCTCACTTCCTGGGATAAGGTCAACCTTTTTTATATTTCAATTTTCAAAAATTCTTGAGTTTTTAATACTGGAATTTTAATGGTTGATAGGCCTACTTGTGTATTAACCAACTACCATCACTTGTATGTGTTTTATAGAACTCTAGGAGTCTAAACTTGAAAATTCAAAAGAGGTCTCATTGTTTTTCTGGTGCAGCTGAAAAATGATGGCAATATAAATTTGTCATGAATTGAAACAGCCATATTTAAGTGTCAATTTAGTAAAAATTAAATGAAATCTGCCCTCCCTCTTTACTTTTCAAAGGCCAGTGCTACGAGAAACTATTATTAATATTAGTGGCCTAAACTAAAATGGTTTGATTCAATTCATCCCCCTCCCATTTTTCTGTGCTGGGGGAGCCAGGCACTCCATTCCTCTGAATGGCTTGACATATTTATTTCTGTAAACACACGTGTGCAAAATTGTTGATGTATTTACATGAATCTGATCATAGTTAAGGTACATTTTGGTTATAAACGGCTTCTAAAATGATTTTCCTAGACACATGCGCGTTAAGATTTTCAATTTTTATATTAATTTGGGTTTTTATTTCCCTGATGGACAATTAAATATAACCCCTTAAATCCCCTAATGATAGTCAAAGATCGTGGCCACAGCTCCCAGTCCTCGTTCAACACACTGCTTTTGAATTGGAGCTATCGGGTGGTATTTCTGTTGTTGCTGGTCACAAATGTGCATGCTTGGTGGATGTTTGCATATTTATATATGCTAATTCCTTGGGAATTCCACGAGTAACTGCACACTTTTTTGCTGTGTTCTTTTTTATGAGTCCCTCGATTTGGTTCGCCATTTTTAAATGGTTCGCCATTTTTAAATGGTTCGCCATTTTTAAATGACTGCCAAATAGAACGACGCGGGGACCCAGTCTAAGTAGAGAGTAGTAAAGATGACATTTATTTATCTCAAACATGTATGTATTTCTAAACCTTCCCCACTCTATCAGGACAAGACCATGATGGTAGAATTAAACACAACATTTGAGGTGTTTGCCACCGCCATCAGCGTGGATAAAAGAGCCAGCACTTTAGACGCAGGAAACATCAAACTCACTTTCAATAGTGTAAGTGTTATATTAATGCAAAACAAGTAATTGACCAGTTACTAAATATGCTCATAAATAATATGGTTCCAACTTTAAAATGTTAAATTAGAATCTAGTTATTGCTACATTGAGGCTGCATATAGATGTAGAACCAAATGCTAAAATGAAAACATACTTTGTTTTGGTTTTGGACACATAACTGTGTTATAATCAAAACAAAGAATTCTCGATCAAAACATTTATTCCAGTCACGCCAGCGTTCATCCAAATTTTGAACGCAGTGTGATGAGCCCTTGACAACCACGCCACAACGCGATCGGGCGTTCTTACATAATTGTCCAATCACGCAGCGTGAGGTCTTGTTGATGAGGGCCCCGATTGGTCAATTACCTATTTGTTTACAAGTACGTCACACCTTCCGGTTTTACTGCGCCCTTCCCATCACGATTGACGCGGTCACGCACGATACGCCCCAGTCGCATGGTACACTGAGGAATCGTATACGATTTGATCGAGAATTCTTTGTTTTGATTATAGTAGTGAGTCAATCTTCATATGTAATATCTCAAATTAAAGAGAAGACATTTCTTTAAGAGCATATATATTACCTAGTCAGTTACTTGTTTGGAGGACTAAGTATGTGATATTTTTGAAAGAGGCTTTGACAGAGGCTTAGTAAAATAAATACTCATTATTTTTTGTAGAAGATGAGGAGGAGATGCCCTTCCCTCACAAAGTGTGTGGGCTTTACAAGTGCAAATGAAGTATTGTCAAAGCTCCCAATAGTATACATTCAAGATGTAGACAAGATAGTAAATATTGTTATGAAATTTGGCAGCCTTCATGTACTACCAATTCAATGTAATTTGAAAAATTGGAAACACTATAATAAAGCTGATTTTGGTGCCTTTGAACTTGCCAAACAGGACTTTCGGACTGAAATGATTTTTAAGAGCTGTGCACTAAACAAAGGCTCCTGACTAGTCTTAAGTGCCTTGTATATGAACATGACTGTTATGGTACTTATCTTTCACTGTACTGTTATTCCTAACAGTTAATAGAGAAAGCCGAGGGAAGAGAAAAGGAGAGATTAAAGGAGGAGGCACGCAAACAGAGAAGAAAAGAAAGCGCTTTTAAATCCATGCTGAAACAAGCAGCGCCCCCGCTTGATGTCAACTCAAATTGGGATGAAGTAAGTATTATCTTTTTGTGTGGATTGTGACATTTGGTTTGAATCACTTAGTTGGGGGCAGTTGTACATAGATCTGACAACAGGATGTCGTTAAGCTTCGGCTTGATAATCCAGACACCATCAAGACTGTGTACCGTATTATCCCTATTAAGCGCCCAGGACCTTATAAGCGCCCACCCCTGTTTTTCTCAATGACTACCAACAAACAATCTCTTATAAGCGCCCACCTTTTCAAATGGTCAGCATCCTCAAATGACTACTTGTACATTTTCGTTAGTATGTCAAGTGGTCAGTCTTCTCAAATTTCCACTTGTACATTGTATTTAGTACATCAAATGGTCAGCATCTTCAAATGACCATCAAATGGTCAGCATCTTCAAATGACCATCAAATGGTTAGCATCTTCAAATGACAGCGTACATATATTTCATTTATTACATGAAATGGTCAGCCTCCTCAAATGACCAATTGTACATTTTCGTTAGTACGTCAAGTGGTCAGCCTTCTCAAATTTCCACTTGTACATTGTATTTAGTACATCAAATGGTCAGCATCTTCAAATGACCATCAAATGGTCAGCATCTTCAAATGACCATCAAATGGTCAGCATCTTCAAATGACCATCAAATGGTCAGCATCTTCAAATGACCACTTGTACATTTTATTTAGTACGATAAATGAGTTAAAAAAGGTAACATAATAAGCGCCCACCCAAAATGACTTTGCTAACCGTCCTGGGCGCTTAATAGGGATAATACGGTACGTCCTAAACAAATGTTGATGCAGATCAAGCCAGGATACGGCCACACCCGACATAGTTTTCAGTACAGTATCGTTGCTGTTCTGTCAAAACTTTTTTTACCGGCCCCTCAACAGGGGGAGGGGAGGGAAGAGGACCGGGGGGTACTGCATTTTGGCCTATAACGTCTAAATGAAACATATTATTGGCAAACATTTTACTGAAAAATATGAGGTTTCTTCTTCTGACATCAAAATATGTTGATGGTCAAAACAAGCTGAAGTGATCAAACATCCACCTTTAAGTTAAAATTTCATAAATGTCAGTTTCAGACGTAGATCTCTGTACATATCCATACTAAGTAATGTTACCATTCCTTCCTTCGCAGGTGCGTGATCGTTTTGTAAACGAGTCGGCCTTTGATAGCATCACAGTGGAATCTGAACGCATTCGTCTCTTCAAAGAATTCATCCATAATCTGGAGGTAAGTAGTTCCTTAGATTTCTTGAACTCCATCAGCCAGCTCTGTTTATAAATGTCAGGCATGATATTTTGTAGATAAAGATCTAAAAGTAGATTTATTTTTCACTGTAAATTGTAGATATTTCTGCCTTAATTTTATTTTAGCCAAATTTTAGGCAATTTAGCACAATAGTCTGCTGTTTTTAAATATTTCATGGAATGTGAAAACCCAGTATAACATTACAAATTGTTAGCACAGTGGATAGTCTAGTCACAGCGGGACCTACCTAAATATGGAACAAATTACTTTGGGGAGGATGTGACTTGTTAATTTGAAATGACATAAACTATGACTGATTGTGCAAATATGTTGAGAGAACAATCAATGGGTACAATTATCGAAAGAAATAATTCATGATAATTTTTAAATATTTCCATGCATATTATACTCCTTGGCAACCGATATAAATGTGCATGAATTGATGTGTATGCACTCCTACGGCTCGTGTTCATTGTGATGAGACGCAGTGCTTCGTTAACTGCATTCAACAACACTTGAACAAATACTGAGCACAATGCATATATTAAAAAAATGATTTGACTGAATTGAATCACATTTTAACCCAGTGTTTACAATATGGAATAACCAATCAAAGTTTTGCTTGTAAAATATTTCACTCCAAATTTTCATCAGGGATCAAATTTGGCAAAACAAAATGCCTCTTAGTGCAATAAACTTTTTGACCAATCGGCAGGTAGTTCTCAAGGGTTAAGCCTATCTTCTTTTTGCTTAACAGGAAGCCTGTGCCCATCATCATGTGAAACAGACTACTAGCTCTAGCAGCTCACGGAAACATGCCAAGAAAGCGAAGAAACACAGTAGAAGACGGTCCCGCTCAAGAACACCAGTAAGTCACAGGATTCATGGTTGCAAATCTTACCATTTTGAGGTCCCAGTATAGATGGGGTGACAGGTGACATCACACTGGGCATTTGGCCAGCAGTTACCATTTGTTCTTTGCCCGGCGGTTTGCGTGCGCATCCTGTTTTGTTTAGGACCTGTGCTTTTAAAACTCGCGCCAAAGCATTATAAAGGGCAATAAGGCATAGCGGACAGTGTTGTGGTCATGTGCTGTTCACTCAAGCATGTATCGACAGTCCAGTCCCTTCGACCGTTGCGTTTGTTGATAAACATTGCTGTCACCCCATCTATAGGTAACACACCACTAAATAATCACCCGATGCTTTAAGAGATCAGATTAAAGTCCAATTTATGCAGTATATCACAAACTTTTGAACATTTTCAGATTTTCTTTTCAACATGTTTTTCTTCATGGCCTAAAAAGGCATGACGATCCCCACCTCCCAGAAAAGAATGCCCAATTGACTGCCTATATTTGTAATGCAGCCCATCAAAAGGGAGGAGGGGGGGACTTTGCGGGTGAAGTCAATTTTGAGGTTATTATGTGTGCTCTCTGAACATTTCTAAGCTTAAAATGATACCACATTTATCAAAATTGATCAAGGCATTGAGATTTTACGAGTGAAAATGACTCCTAAATTCTTATTATTTTCTTTATTTTTTTCCTGTCCGTTTTCATCTATATATATCTTGAAAACATATAACCGCATAGTCCCCCTTTTGATGTGCTGCATCACATTTAAAAGATGCATCTGCCAGTACAGTAGTATAGCATTTTCTTTGTTGTCTTATTGTGTGACCTTCATATAAAACACAAATCTGATGATGTTTTTTTACAGGTGTCTGAGTCGGAGGATGACCATTCCCATCGGCGTTCATCCAAGAAGAAAAAGCACTCCAAATCGCGATCTCCGTCAGTGTCGTCGGGAAATGATTCTGGTAAGGGAGGGGACAGGGACAGGGAAAGGAGTACGCAGCCAAGAGGTATTGAGAATTTAAATTATGATCAATTTATTCCTCATCAACCGTTATAAATAACCATCATCCATCAATTGTTTTGCTTTATTCTCAATACTAATTATCATCTTATTAATTCAATTATTGCATTTGGGTGAGGTATGTGGCAGAACTGTATTGAACAAATTGAATTGATACAATATGCTTCATCCATTAACTAACTGTTAGTTTTATTCTCAGTATTAATACCCAATAACCATCTTGTTGATTATAACCTGATTTATAATTGAATTGGAGCAGCGTATCGTGTGCATAAGGCCAAACAGAAACTACACAAGAACACAGATTTCTTTCTTCTTTCCTTAACTTTTAATATTTGACAAAGAAGTGAGTAATTGATGATTTTATGTTTTGTCCAAGTTATACACACAGACTACATCTTGTTATTAATTAACCAAAAGATGATATTAAAAAAAAGCAACCCTAGATTTTCACATTTCTGGAACGGTTGCAACGGGCAAGTTACCACCCCCCCCCCCCCCCCCAAGCCTAAACGTGATAATTTTGGGCTTGATCATCTTTGTGCTGCATACATTTTGTTCAATTTTTAATCAGACTATAGTTAAATAACATCTATGTGGGCTACCTAGCAGAAAGGTATTTAGTTTAACGTTGCATCGTGCCAGAAAATTTCTCTCTGCTGGTCACCTGTGACAACCTTTTATGAGAATTCATGCAATAAACTATAGTTCCAAATTGGCAAGAGTAATCCAAGCGTATGCCTGCGTTTATGACCACACATACACGGTTTGGCCTTCATAATGCGTGCCTGTGTCCTTCTGTATTAACTCGCTGCTAGAAGGAGACTTCGCCAATCTGGAACTGATCAAACTAAAGTAGACTTGCAAACTCTGGTACTGCAATCACAATTTGAGAAATGTATCTCTACTCATAATTAGAAGACGACTGGCCATGGCTAAAACATCAGCAAATGCCCTATCAACCATTTGGAAGGATAGAGGAATCACAAAGGCCACAAAAGTATGCATTATGAAGGCATTAATCTTTCCGGTTGCTACATATGGAGCTGAAACCTGCTCAGTGAGAATTGCGGATTCAAAGAAAATATCAGCTTTCTAAATGTGTTGTTGGGGCAAGATGTTAGGAATATTATGGAAAGAGCATAAGACCAATGCATTTGTCAGAAGACAGATTAGGAACCAAACTTCTCTGTGTAATAAGATCATGCGCAACAAACTGCAATACTTTGAACACATTGCTAGACGGGAAGGTGACAATCTAGAATAGGTGATAACTCAAGGAGATGTCGTAGCAATTCAAAAACGTGGCAGACCAAAACTCTGTTGGACTGATGGCATTAAGGAAGTAACGGGTTTATCTCTTATCTCTGCACATCGCATGTCACAAAATAGACAACGATGGCGCTCCATCACCTATAGGGTCACAAAGAATCAGCCATGATTCATAGAATGACGACGAGATCTCTGCTCATAGAAGTTTTGTAAGCAGTTCTTGTAAACGTTTGACGCAAGTAGGATTATCGATTATCTTGAACAAATAAAAAATATAATAAGTTAAATGTGTTAATTTGTGATCTGAGCTTCATCTAAACCTGCACAAAATGTCCATGCATGGATTGCACATTATACATAACATAACACTTAACTTGGTTTGAAAACAGTATACAGTATAGTGACAATACAGGATGTCCCAGAATGATTTATATCGGAAAATATGCATTTATATAACTATGAATGCCATTGTTATTGGTCAGTGTGCTTATGATACTAATATCTACATAGATTCAGCTTTCCTAGGAACTTTGAACAATCGGACGTTTCTGACATAAATTGTGAACTCGTTTGTAAAAACGGTTGATTCAAAGTTTGACCAAAAATTACCTCTTTTGAAAGTCAAAAAATCATTGACCAATCATTGACCATGTTAGACACAAAGTTCAATCTTGATGCTATTCAGGTAATTAAATGTGTCCTCTTTTGATTTCTACTACAAAATAATAGATATCAACTGTTAGAGATGATTTATGAAGCAATTTTGAATGGTGTGAGGGAATTGTTCTGTTTTAGCAATTTATCAATTGATATACGCTGAAAGGGAAAAACAGGTTTACACCGATTTTCAATAATGTCATGCCATATCGGAGCGAATAAAGATATTTTGATGAAACGAAAAGAGTAAGTAAGTAGGAAACATGTTACCCATTATATTACATGCATTATATTGGGACTGAAATGCTCTTTTTATATTGTTATTATTTTTTCAAACATGGTATAAATCATTCTGGGACACCCTGTATACATCTGCTGACCATTATTTATTCAATGTTGTTTGTTTTCCAGAGGAAAGTAAAAGTAAGACATCAAAACGACACAAGAAGAAGACGAAGAAGAGACGCGACAAGGATCGTAGCAGCAAACATACAGTAAGTAATGCTCTATGTAATGATAGACTTACCCAGAAGTGTACATCAGATTTTCACCTATTTTGTCCTTCAATAAGAAAACAAAAAGAACACATAGTAAGGCCAAACAAAGAAGATAGTCTGTCTTATCAGAAACATTGTGCAAAAAAGCCAAGTGCTGTGCGATTTTGAGGTATGCGATTTTCTTTTTTTGTTGCTATTTTGTTGTTGTTGCTTTTCCAAGCAAATCCTGCGATGCCATAAATACTGACACCATTTACTGGGTTCCTTCCAGGCATCCAGTGATAGTGATTCAGACCATCGTGGTGGAGGTGGTGGCGGAGGCGGTGGTGGTGGTGGTAGTGGTGGTGGTAAAGATAAAGATAAAGACCACCATCGCACCTCTGCAGAACCCTCCAAGAAGCGCTCCACATCCTCGCACTCCAATACGCCAAGAAAGGAAAAGGTATGTTAGTTGTTGTATGTGTGCAACTCTGTGATGGAACCCAGCCCTTAAAGGAGGCGTCCCGCAAGCATAAAAGTGTGCATTATATGTTAGAAAAATAACTATTGAGCCCAATTTTTGTAATTATATAGAACAAAACACCACACTTATGACAAAAACAAATAAAAACTGCAATCTCTCAACATGCACTTTTTAAAATTCGCGGCGATCGAAAGTCCCAGTGTCGATGATGTCATAGTTATACAATGCACATGCGCAAATTTTAGCGCTGATACCCATGACGTCATCGACACCGGGACTTTCGATCGCCGCAAATTTTAAAAATTGCATGTTGAGTGATAGTCGTGTTTATTCTTTTTTGTGACTAGTATGGTGTTTTGTTCTATATATTTACGTAATTTCGGCTCGATAATTATTTTTCTAACAAATAATGCTCAATGTTGTGCTTGCGGGACACTTCCTTTAAAAGCGAGCCCAATGTGGACTTTAAATGACCTTATGTGGCAATACCCTAGCGCCTCTTGGTCAAGCGAGCCAAAATTGCCGCAAGCATGTTCCCCAGCATGAGGGCTTGTGGCCGATGGACGCTTGATCCGCCAATTGTTGGTTGAAACAACACCCAAATTTGCATGAATTGTAAGATTTTCGCGTGGTTGTATACAGAATTTCTAGCTTTGAACTTCAATTTGTTATCAAAAGTATAACTTAGTATTTCAGATTTTATAAAATAAAAAGTTAAAATGTTGAAAAAAGTTGCAATAGCATTTCTAGAGTAGATTTTAGTTTCAATTATTAGCCCAATTTGGCTACTTGAAATAAAGCGTGGCAATACTGTTTTGGCTCAAAGGATACAGGCGTGTAGAACCTAATGAACTAATTCCAGCATTTGTATCACAAGCTTTCCCCCGTCAGTTTTATTGTGCAGCATTGGTCAAAATACAGAATATCTATGTTTTGCTTTTTGAAAACTCTTCTTCATGCCTCAGTATGTAGCACAGATTAGTTTAGCATAATTTCTACGCATGTGCTTTGCATCCAGTAGTCGGTCGTTCTAGCTTTTTGTTGAGATTGTTGATTTGGGCAATTATTTGTTGCTTGATTTCCTGTTGAAATTTCAGTTTTCCACCGCATTGTTGTTTTTATTACCAGAGAACAAAACCATTCCTGAAATAGATCACCCATTTGATTTTGAATTCACACTTTCCATTTGTCAGATACCTTTCCAAATTTTCAAGGTCTGTCTCAAGGATTACTGAACCAATACTAGACCTGTTTGTACTTATTTCAATGCATTTCTAATGGTGATACCAAATATGGTAATGAAATGCACCAATTTTGACTTTTTGGTAATGTCGTCTGCAGACGCCTGCCGCATGAAAAGTGTTAAGGTCCAATGATTAAATATTCAAATCCACTTTCTCCTCTCCACTGCTTTTCTTCTCTCTGATGCGCATGTGTTGTAAAGACGCCTCACCAGCGTAACATTTTCATTTCCCTAGCTACCCTTCCTACCATTTTTGTCCATCCAGTAACTTTCATTGGTGCCATACTTAATGCAAAATGTAATTTGTGGTGTATAGTTTAATCAGTTCCAAATTGATGAGAAATATTTAGTTTTTATCTCTCCGTGCATAAAGTAATCCAAGCGTGCGCTGGCGATTATGGCCACGCACACGCATGCGTCATGCATATGATGCACAGTGCGCTTGTTGCCTTCATGCGTGCCCGTGTCTTTCTGTATTAATTCACTGCTTAAGGAGGCTTCGCCAATTTGGAACTGATCAAACTATAGTTGTTCTTGATCTCCAACCTGATGTTTTGACAAAATTAATGGGTAATGAACCCCCCGCCTTTTTTTTTTGGGGGGGGGGGGGGACTAATTATGGTGGTGCTGGGTTTTTTCGTCTCTTAGCTTATGAATTATGAGTTTTAGTTGTAAATACCAATGGACAGGAGTTATTTACAATGGCAGATACTTTTGTTGCAAATATTTAGGAAAATTAACCTTTTATTTTAATAACACTATGTTGACTGCAAACTAATTTGCTACCCAACAACATGACACTTCCTGTAGTAAATACTTTTAAATACTTTTTATTTATCCCCACGTAAAGTAATCCAAGCGTGTGCGCGGTGTTGGCCATATGCGCATGATTTTTGCTGAACGCACAGTCGCACACAGATACAAGGTGAGTCAAAAAAACTGCAATTGTGGAAAAAAGATATCTTGTTTTCAAAACCAAGTTGAAGTTTCAAACTTTTTAAACGTTTCAAGAATAATGTATTTGTTCCTAACTTTATGTGAAAAAAATGAAGTCAGGCGCATTTTACGTTATGTCTTTGGTGAACCTTTTTGCTGCACAACCCAATTTACTTGTTTGTCCACGAACGTAGTGATTTTCAATTGAAAATGCACTCATTTCATGTTCGCATTTGAATATCCCGCAATCAAAAATTTGGAATAATTTTATTTTTATTCAAATTTAGGGCATTATAAGCAATTCATAGCATGGGTTATGCCAATTGATTATTTTTTCTCCAATCTAAACAAACAAGAAATGAAACACTAAATTCCAATCATGTCACAAATTTACTTGAATTTTCATATTTGAATGAGAGAGACATTTTGCAATCTTATCCATGTTTTATGTGTCGGGTGTCTCATGGACAAGCATGTGAAATGGGTGCCTGGGTAAAAAGGTTCAAAAAATGTGATTGACTTCATTTTTTCACATAAAATAAGTAACAAATATGTTATTCTTATAACGTTTAAAAATATTCAAACATCAACTTGGTTTTGGAAACAAGATGGGTTCTTTCCACTATTGCAGTTTTTTTGACTCACCCTGTATGATGCCAGGCATGATATTTTGTAGATAAAATCTGAAAGTAGATATTTTTTATTCTCAAATGTAAACATTTTTACCTAAATTTGCATTGATATAGCCAAATTTTAGGAAGTTTAACACAATAGTCTTCTGTTTTGAATATTTCAAGGAATTTCAGATTTTGTTCACCTGATATGAATAACATGCCTGATATTGATGCATTCATGTGTGTCCATGAACCTTCTGTATTCATTCACTGCTGTCAGGTGTGCCAGTTTGGAGCTGATCAAACTATAGATATCCTTACATGAGATACAGTATCACATTAGGCCAACAAAAAAAGGTCTGTCTCAAATGACATGAGAGACTGAAAATCTAATGCGGTCTGCAGATTTTTATTGATTTTTTTCAATTTAGACCTGATCGTTATTTGTTTGGCCAAAAAGTTAGATTTTGCAACATTTTTTTGAGAAAATTGAAAAATAATAAAAAATAAAAAAAATAAAGAAAAAAATTGAACCCCCCCCCCCACTAAACGCTTGGGGTTTCGGGAATGCGCCCGGGTCATTTGAGACAATTTTTTTTTTTTTTGCCTTATTTGCTGTTGAAGTACCATTTACACCTATGGATCTAATTTGAGGCAGTACAATTAAGCTTACAATTTGTTGTTATCATTTAATGGCCAATTAATTGTTCCCAAGACTGTTATTAAAAGTCTGGACAGAAAATTGGCACTCATAACCAAACCAAATGGGTTATAAATTCCAATGATTTAGTTCAGGACATTATATTCTATTTTATTAGCCATGAGAGACCAACAACAAAACACCCCAAAATAATGCTGACACAGTGAGTCAAATAGTGTATGTTTTAATGATCAAAACACATATTGAAGATCAAATAAATTATAGATATCGATGTAGGCACGTGAGGGTTATGTGGGTAAAATCCTCATTCTAATGAAATTGATATCCCTACCTACTGTAATAAACAGGACATTGCTGCTTCCATGGCTATAAAAAAGACAACATTGTATCTCTTTTATTAGCATTACTTTTATGAATATCATGAACTCGATTTTGTTCACACAAAACTTAACTGCACCCTAGGGGTTTAATGTTCATGAACTGACAAATTACGATTTTCTACTTTATATTTGCCATTATGGTAACACTTTCCATGCGGCAGCTGTTTGCAGAGGACATTCCAAAATTTCACAAAATGTTTCAAAAATGTTAACACTATTTATTACCATAATTGGAATCACCATGAGAAATGCTTTGAAATAATTACAAGCATGCCTTGTATTGGTTCAGTAATCCTTGAGATAGACCTTGAAAGTTGGAAAGGTTTCTGGAACACCATCAAAAGTTTATTTTCCAATTGGACTGTTTATAGTATACTAGTATAGCTGAGGCAAAAGTAACAATCTCCAGTTCCACTGTACTAACTCCCCTAACCCCGGTTTAGGGTTTTTGACCGGGATCACAATTTTCGAGGAAAAACACCAACTGAATGTCCGGGAAACTGCCGGGATTCGGGGACCCTCCGTTCTCAAGCCCCACGGCCCTCAGCTACACATTCGCGCAGTATACTGTGCTTACTATATAGGCGCAGTTGACTACGTCATAAATCGGAGGCGCATGCGCTTGGAGACGGATTCAGGATTAGCATTTTTTAGCATTCAGGGGTTTAGGGCTAATAAAGACATCAAAAAAAGTAACTCGGCTGTTGTAAAAGCACCTATAATTTTAAAATTGTTACTCATATTCTAAAAATGAAAATACCAGGAGACGGACAATTTAATTAAGGTGATTTTGACACCTTGTTGGTTAAAATCGATAAAGTATTGTTGTCGCGGTATGTGCTTACAGATGAAAAGTGCCATTTCCATTGTTGCATTAACTCCTATTGATCTCTCTGATTCAGCGTGAAGATAATAGGGGGAATTTTGATAGTTTGTCCATGGCGATGACCTGTCCTGTCTGTCTTTTCGGACCTTCTGAGCATTTGGAGTTTTAAATTCATCCTTTTTAATTGTAAAGAAGTACGCCTGTCATCCCCATTAAATTTGTCCCGGATTATGCTAATCAAGTTTACAGCACAACAAGAACAGCTAATCAAAATTCCCGCTATTATCTTCACGCTGAATCAGAAAGTTCAATAGGAGTTAATGCAACAATGGAAATGGCACTTTTTATCTGTAAGCACATACCGCGACAACAATACTTTATCGATTTTAACAAACAAGGTGTCAAAATCACCGTAATTAAATTGTCCGTCTCCTGGTGTTCTCATTTTTAGAATATGAGTAACAATTTTAAAATTATAGGTGCTTTTACAACAGCCGAGTTACTTTTTTTGATGTCTTTAGATCCATTATTTGTAAGGTATGAGGTGGGTTTTTTCTTCAGAAAGTTTCAAAAGTTATAGAAAACTTTCGAAATGTTTTGAAAATTGTTAAACAGATTCTTTGACCTTGAAATGGGTGCAATGTTACTGGTTGGCAAGTGCCGTAGAGGGCAAAGACTCTTTGCCCGGATCCATAACGATGTAACTAGTATAGTAGTCTGCACAATGTGACTGGTCATGCAGTGAGGCATTGTGAAATGGTGAAACACTATCATTCAATCTGATTCCAGCTCAAGGCTCCTTGCAAATGGCGGATACGTGCAAAGAGCGAATTGTTCTGCAGTACCCATTGATCCACACATTAAAATATTATGTTTTTACTGTATTTTCAGACCGGCTGGGACACATCCGAGAGCGATTTGAGTGAAGGTGAACTGGAGAAGAAACGGAGGGCATTACTTGAGCAGCTAGCAGAGAATCACTAGCCTAAATTGTCTAGACCTCTATTTGTGTCAAGCTGAAGGAAGACAAACGAACCAGACAGGTGACATTCGAACAATACAAAGACTTACTCTGTGTCAAACAGTGTAGCTTTAACACTTTCCACGTGGCAGGCATCTGCAGACGACATTCCGAAACTTTACAAAATGTTTCAAAAATGTCAAAATTATTGAATTTCATTACCATATTTGGAATCACCATGAGAAATGCATTGAAATAAGTACAAACATGCCTCGTATTGGTTTTGTAATCCTTGAGATAGACCTTGAAAGTTGGGAAAGGTTTCTGAAAAATCTGTTTTGTACAATACGGTAAAGGTAAAACCAATAGCCACGTGGAAAGTGTTGACCATACTTATGTCCTCTCGTGTCACAAAGTTTTGGATAGAACCACGGTGTACAGTATGTGAGATCATCTTTTGAAGGTTTAGAGCAACAAGGTTCTATCTGCAAAAGCTGCCAGATGTTCTAACATCTGGTAGTCTCTAGTAGACCTATTGATATAAACTAAAAGTAGCACAGGGCAGCTATAACATATAGGAGATGTTAGCACTTACACCTCAAACATCTGAAAAGACAATAGCTGCCACAAGTTATATATTAACGGTGCTTTAAAGATTATGTCATTGTGGAAACACAATCTTACAAATGGCAGCCATTGCAGATAGCACTAAACCATCAATTTGGAACAGTATAAAGGTGTGTAATTAAAAAGGGGCCTTGCTCTTTCCTAGAGAAGCTGCAAGTCCTACCCGAAGAGATTCCTGATGCAAAAAAAAGGTCCCTTCTCAATACAAAGAGGCTCAACTCCCATTGGGGTGTATTTTCATGATATAAATATTTTAGTAGGGACTTGTTTTGGAACGTACATAGAATTCTCCCTTTCCCTGCGTATCAGGGATGTTCAGTGGCTTAGCCAGTGGGAAGGGGGGGGGGGGGGGCAATGCCCCCCCCCCCCTCAAATAACCCCATTGTTACACAATGCCGGTACATTCATGATTTTGACCAAAACAAAATGGCATTGCCATTTTGTTTTTGCCGGTTTTGAAGACAACCAAATCAAATTTGGACTACTTTTACTATTTTTTTGTCGATACATCATGCCTTTCGTCGGTACAACTGTGTCTTGCCCCCCCCCCCTGTTTCAAAAAGCTGGCTACGCCACTGGGTATGTTCATAAACATACCAATGCTTGGTATACATAGAAGTGTGAATAGCCCCCCTAGTCATGGATAACATCACTGTCCATCTGTATTGGTATACATAGAAGTGTGAATAGCCCCCTAGTCATGGGTAACATCACTGTCCATCTGTATTGGTATACATAGAAGTGTGAATAGCCCCCTAGTCATGGGTAACATCACTGTCCATCTGTATTGGTATACATAGAAGTGTGAATAGCCTCCCTAGTCATGGGTAACATCACTGTCCATCTGTATTGGTATACATAGAAGTGTGAATAGGCTCCCTAGTCATGGATAACATCACTGTCCATCTGTATTGGTATACATAGAAGTGTGAATAGCCCCCCTAGTCATGGATAACATCACTGTCCATCTGTATTGGTATACATAGAAGTGTGAATAGCCTCCCTAGTCATGGATAACATCACTGTCCATCTATATTGGTATACATAGAAGTGTGAATAGGCCCCCTAGTCATGGATAACATCACTGTCCATCTGTATTGGTATACATAGAAGTGTGAATAGCCCCCCTAGTCATGGATAACATCACTGTCCATCTGTATTGGTATACATAGAAGTGTGAATAGCCTCCCTAGTCATGGATAACATCACTGTCCATCTATATTGGTATACATAGAAGTGTGAATAGCCCCCCTAGTCATGGATAACATCACTGTCCATCTGTATTGGTATACATAGAAGTGTGAATAGGCCCCCTAGTCATGGATAACATCACTGTCCATCTGTATTGGTATACATAGAAGTGTGAATAGCCCCCTGGTCATGAATAACATCACTGTTCGCCTGGATTGGTCTAAAGAACAGAGCAACTGGTGGGTTGTATATAGGTTTGCTGATAAATTTTAAATCATGTGTATAAAGCATGTGCATACCCTCAGGTGGATACAAGGTCCACATTTGTAATGGCATCGTATCCTTATTCAAGTTCCATTTGAGTTTATTCACACTTGCAGAGATGACCAGCATTGGTAAATGAAATGAGGTGACAAAAACAACAACTTTGTTCTACGGCCCGATACGATCGACCCAATTTTTTCCAACAATAATTGACTTTTGGATTTTTTTTTGTAAAGATGCTGCAAATTCTTGAAATTTTATGCCACTGCCTGATGTACTGACAGCTACGCCACTGCACACCCATGCTTCTTAGAATTTAATACTGTAAAACACTATTATTTCGCAGATACTTTATTTCGCGAATTTAAAAGTACTGCTATTTTAGCGGGGGTTTAATTTTGTGAATCTGGAAATTTATCTGTTACGTGAAATTGTCAGTTTTGTGGGTTTTTAATTTCGCGAAATCCACATCACTCGCGAAATTAAATCCCTCACAAAATTAAGTGGTTTTACAGTATCTAAGGGTTTACTCCAGTATATGAAGAGCTTTGTTGCAAAAGGGCCACCAGACCACCCCGACATGTTACTCATTTTGCATTAGTGAATTTGTTTTAACAAGTCCATGGAATTAATCAAATTATTGTATGGCTGTGTTCATTACTGTTTCTATGACTTGGATTAGTGCATCCATGCACGCCAATTGAGGCACCAACCAATACAAGCCACATTCCACATAATGAATAGCCATCAATTCAATAATGCAAAATGAGTAAAAAGGCAGGAGTGGATGTAGGCCCTTTTGCAAAACACCTCTTCATATTCGAGGGATGTACACTTGTTATCAATGGGGAATATGAAAGTGAAGAAGATGATGACATTGACAGTACTAAGTGTTACGATGTTTGGAAAGGGTGTCAAGAGAAAGATTGTAGCCCAGAGTTGAATTTTGGTCGGGGGAGGGGAAATATTGACCAAAACCTGTGGCTGGTTATGTTTTCTCATTCATTGATAGGTATGAATAAAGATTAACGTAACATTAGTATATAGATGGTACATTGGTAATGTATTGTGGATATGCTCCCTTATTGATACATATGGTGTTTTTTTATGAATACAAATAAATGAATTGTGGAAGATACAAAACTTGTGTTTGGTTTTATTTTATTCATCAGAAGTAGTATTCCCTGAAATCGAGCGTACCCAGTGTAACCAACATGTGAAGAGCTGTTTTGCAAAAGGGCCTACATCCACTTCTGCCTTTTTACTCATTTTGCATTATTGCATGGATGGCTATGTGGAATGTGGCTTGTATTGGTTGTTGCCTCGATTGGCGTGCATGGATGCACTAGTCCAAGTCATAGAAACAGTAATGAACACAGCCATACAATAATTTGATTAATTCCATGGACTTGAAAATACAAATTCACTAATGTAAAATGAGTAACATGTCGGGGTGGTGTGGTGGCCATTTTGCAACAAAGCTCTTCATTTGTTGGTTCCAACTAGGGCAAAAAAAACCCAACAAGTTTGTTTCCAGTAGCAAGCCTGAAATGTAAAATGCGAAATGCATTTTTTTAATTTTTTGGCTCAAATTCATATAGGAAATTCACTTGATGGTTTTATTTAGTCAAATCTGTACATATTTGTTACTCTTTATGCTGTCAATCGCCATCTTGAAACATATGTTTGAAACAATTTTGACAAAAGATGGCGCCCTAACAATAATTGTCAGAATCAAGCTTTTCAGTGAAATGCACGCGCACTACTGGAAAAAACGTGTTTTTTGTATTACTTGTTGCAATGCAATCAATCATGCAAATAACTTGGACTTGCAAATATCAAATACAATTTGTGCACAAAATTCTGCCACACCTGGATTTGAACCAGATACCTGTCGCTTATAACGTATTCTCTAACCATTAGATCATGAGGAGTTGGCTGAGAGGATTGGAAGTTTTATTTTGACATAAACTGTCACGGAATGAATTCAATTTTATTTACACATAAACTGCTCAAAAAAAGTTTGGAATATTTTTTCAAGCACAAGATTTTCAAATATCGCGGGATATGTAGGCCTATATGTAAAGCCGATGTGTTCATCTTTACAATGATATCCAATTTTTGTAGCAATCCCTTGTTCTAGTGCTCAGCCACATGCTTGAGAACATGGGGAGGTCGCAATCTGAAAGTGCCAAAATCAACACTATTTTGTGCTTAAAAATCAATAGATCATCACACTACACTGTAGTGGTCAATGTAACACTTCATTGAACAGACGACAAAGATGTTCTTTTGAAATAGTGTTGATTTTGGAACATTCAGATTGTGACCTCCCCATGTTCTCAAGCAAGTAGCTGAGCACTGGAGCAAGGGATTGCTTCAAATTTGGTATAATTGTAAAGAGGAACACATCAGCTTTACATGGATATATAACACTTAATTGACATTTTGAAAATCTTGTGCTTGAAAAAAATATTCCGAACTTTTTTGGATCAGTTTATAATATTAGAGGTGGGCTATAGAGGGTCATAACTTCAGATCATTTTGTTATAAAAAGATCTCTGCTTCTCCATATTTAGTGTCAAAGTGTTGACATCAAAATTGATCTTTGATAAATCTTAAAGGGTTGTTACGACCTTCATGTGTTCAACCTTGATTTCGACCTTCATCTATCCAACAGATTTATATTATTTTGAAATAAAATAATATTGTGCATCTCTTACAAGAACATTTGACTAGTAATTTTATTTTCATCCATATTAATATAGGGTGAGTCAAAAATATTCAGGTACCGATTTTACCGATTTTTTAAACCAATTTACATGCAAAAATAATATATTTAATGGAATTCCCAGCAAGAACGCATTGTTAGCTATAAGGCGACAAGAACAAAAAACACCGTTTTACGGCGGACGGACCTGTCAAGTAGGGTCTGTCAGTCAGGGTTTTTTAAACCTAAAATGTCACCAAAATCTGCAAAAATCGGGAATTTGGTTAAAAATTGGTGAAACAACATTTTCGCCAGATTTTCGGTCAAAAGACGGCTGATTTAAATGATTTGAGAAAAAAAATTAAAAATCTAATCTAAATTTCACTTTATTCAATTTTTTTAATTTGAAACGGGAGATATGTGCGTTTTCCCAAGTCCGTGAAATTCAATCTGTAACAACATTTGCGAGGGACCACTATGAATGCGCGACTGCCCGTGAATAAGTCAATCAATGGCGTGTTTGAATTCACAAAGATTACAAAAGGAAAATAGTTTCTATTGTTTTTGCGGTTATGTTTTTTGAATAGGTCTAGTTCAAAAACATATCCTAACAGGTGTTCGAGGAACAAGGAAATCTTAAGCAAGATACAATTGACATTCATTATAATGTTACTAAATCTCGATCAAAATGTTTCGTGGATACTGTTCAGCAGCAGGGAACATGTTTTTTAAATCTAGCTGTAGCTAAAGACAAGAAGTATTCTGCAAGTCCAACAGAGCTTCTGTTTACGGTTTCCAAATGTTCAGAGGACTCAGTCAAAATGTTGCATATAGGATATCCATATTAGAAATGCAATGATCATGGAACTGTTAGAAACAGACACAACTTATCCTTTCAGGGGACTTGCCCTTTAAAAAAGTAGAGGAAAGCTCGAGGAAAGAGCGGGGAAAGCGCGATCCTTTATTCTATATTGTTAAATGACGCCCTTTTAACAATATTAAAAAAGGATAGCGCTTTCCTCGAGCTTTTCTCTACTTGTAATATCGAATTTGATATGAGACAAGTTTGAGGTAAAAACAGACCTCATCTGTTAAAAACAATTCATGCTTTATAATTTACCAAGTGTATACTTCATTGTTATGAATATGTTTGTGCACAAACTGAGTTATATCATTAGTTCTTTGCATGCAACACATTATATTTAACAAAAACAAAAAAAAACATGTATATTTGGTCTATCTATCACTTAATATTTCTTTAACAGCAACACAAAGCGTAGCAACATACTGATGCTGATATGCCCGGACATTTGATTCGCCATATGACGACATTTAACCACGCACTTGTCACAAAGTAAGAGGTCTTTCAAGAACACTTGATGAGTTCAAGTTCATCAATGTCAGTCATGCTCACTTCCAATATTTGATAGTAGGTAGTGCATATGTTTGTATTAAATGAGATTATTTTAACGCTTGCCACGCGGCAGGCGTCTGCAGACGACATTCCAACATTTAACAAAATGTTTTAAAATGTCAACATTATTGAATTTCATTACCATATTTGGAATCACCATGAGAAATGCTTTGAAATAAGTACAAACATGCCTAGTATTGGGTCAGTAATCCTTGAAATAAAATTTGAAAATTGGGAAAGGTTTGTGAAACATCTGTTTTGTATATGGTAAAACAATAGCCGCGTGGAAAGTGTTATTGTCCGGCGTGTTTTGAGTAACCTTTACCAACGAAGACCAAGTTGTAGCAAATTGTTCTTTTTTTAAGTGATGTCATTGATTTGTGTTGAACACTGCATATGCTATCGAAACCGGTCAGGCATGTATGGATAAATGCATGTTCTATGCAATCACGCACTAGGCAATGCTATCCCATAGGAACATTTACTACTACTGTTTTTTCTTCTTGTTAGGTCTGGTTAAGTATTAAAGTCATCATAACTTTAGTAGAATCCACTCAATGTTTATGAATGAAATGTCAAATTACAGGGAAGAAATGTGCTCGTTTCATGTAGGCCTATACAGGGTGAGTAAAAAAAAAGGTGTACTCAACTTTGGGATTTTAAAATCTTAAAATCTGTGCAAAGATTTCACAGATTTGTTATTGCGTCTGACGGGTTATCTAATTAGCTTTCTGTAGAATTTTAGTTGGTTGAAATTGGTCGTGGTCAACATAATTTATGCTCATTTGCGTAAAAGTCAACATTTTATAAACCGAACAAGATTTGCAATATTTGCTCTGATAAGATCTATAGAATCTCACTATTGAAAACGCTCCAAACTCCAGTCCGAGCTGAGTCCGACTATCAGCTTTGTTGTTGTTGTTGCTAAATTCGTGTAAATAATGACATTGTTTTGACATTATTTCTCATTTAATGTTAGAAAAAAATAAATGAAAATGTTCGATTTGTCTTTGTTTGTGAGTTATTGTGTACCATACATGAATCCACTTGTTCATTAATATCAAGCATTATTGGGTAAAATATTCAATATTGTGTTCGGTTTCAATATGCAGTTAGGGGGCTGGCATTTTCTTCGGAAGGGGGGGGGTCCCAAAAATGTGGATAGACCCAGACAATTTTTTCATGACCCCCCCTATCCAAGAGCTGCATATTTTTATGACCCCCCCCCCCTACCAATACAGTCCATTATTTTTTGTGACCCCCCCCCCCCACACACATTTCAGAAATGCTTTGATAAATTTGTGACCCCCCCCATTTTCAATGAAATAATTTTATGACCCCCCCCCTGTTTTCATATCAAAAAAACTATGACCCCCCCCTGTTTATTTGGGACCCCCCCCCCCCCCCTTCTGAAGAAAATGCCAGCCCCCTTACTTTACCAAAATGGTCATATTTGGTAAACGGTACCATGAAATGTCATGATTCTTTATGCTGATGATAGTGAATAAATGCATCTATTGCCGCATATATTGGTTGCCTTCATATTTTGATAATAAAGATTTGTAATAAATAATTTTACTTTGAGTACACTTTTTTTCTCACCCTGTAGGCCTATATCTAATTTTTAGATTTGCTAACACTTTAAGACACCCGGTCAGGAACAGTTTGTGTTAGGTATACATGGTGTCCCAGAAAGATCTATACCGTTTTTGAAAAAAAGAATAAAAATATGAAAACAGCATTGCAGTTCAAGTCTAATATGTGCGATATAATGGGGAACATGTTTCCTACTTAGGCCTACTCTATTCATTTCACCGGTAGGGTCAAACAAATTCGCACGGTCACAAAATTTCGCAGTACAAAAAATACAACAAGTCAACAATTTGTTGACTGTTGTGCTTTTTGTACTGCGAAATTTTCTTTCTTTCTTTCTTTCCCTTTCTTCTTTTCTTTCTTTCCCCTTTTTTCTCCTTTTCCTTTTTCTTTTTCCTCCCTTTTTCCTTTCTCTCTCTCTTTTCTTTCCCTTTCCCCCTTCTTTTCCTCTTTTCCCTTCCCCCATTTTTCCTGGTGGGTAGGTTTGAATTTCCTGCTGAGCACCTTCAGGGGGGGGCACTGGTGCACCCCCCTCCCCCCGGCTGTTACGCCACTGCCGCATCCGCAACTATAGTAAAGACAAGCGACCAATGGTGGCAGCAATCATAGCATAGACGGTAACAGCAATACCGCAATGTGAAGGTCAGCACTTCATCTAGACTTGAGCCAAATGTCAATATTATTGTCAAGTAGATGAAACAATAAAGACAACGGTCAGTGGTTCAAATAGATACATCGGAACAGACATTTCTTTATCGCAACCTTGCGAGAGGCGGCGTGGGTGATGAGTATAGAAACCTGGGGGCGTCAATCCACATTTAATTGTGGAGGGGGGGGGGGGGACATCTTAAGTAGCCCGTCCAAAAATAAAAATGGTCCAGTATACTGCCAATATGACGTTTTTAACGTCACCCGCATAATATTTTGAATATTCCGTGTTGTTCGCAGTGCCGTAACTAGGTTTTTGATATGTGGGGGGTGCAAGAATTGAAAGTCAACCGACAACATTTTTTCGAGGAAACAAATGCGCGCGTAACGCGCGAACATTTTTGAGTTCACATTTATTTGTGCTTCGATTGAGGTACATTTTTGCTTCAAACAAGCTTTCTATCCCAAACATATGATATTACATCTTTGGGACACATGCGCGCGCTACGCGCGACAAAAATTCCGTCTGTGTACTTTTGACTTTCATGATTCCATGATTCCTCTTGTCAAACTGACTATTAGGTGTTTCTAAAAGGTTTTATTTCAATCACATGCAAACTCAAAACATGGGGGGGGGGGCCTCAAAACATGGGGGGACATGTCCCCTCGTCCACCCAGGATTGACGCCCCTGATAGAAGCACAAGAATATTTCACAGTTCGTGGTTATATCTCTCTTCAGTAACATTATCGTAAGAGTGAGATTGGAAAGAATCATGGTAAAACAATTTGGTATGGTATATGGCGTAAATCCGGGGGTGGGGGAATTACCTCAATTGTCCTTAAAAAGTATTCACAAAATTGCACGAATCCAGTTTCAAAAATACAAACAATTTCAGCTTCTTTTAGGGAGCGTTCATACTTTGGTGAGGGGGGCGGGGGCTGGAAATTTTTATTTTTGGTACATCAACAACATCCTCTCGCTATGCCTGAAACCCTTTTGACACCTCCCTCCCCCTTTCTGACAATTTCTCTGACCCGTTGACAAGGTCGAGAAACACAGTATATTTTTTACATTAATATCTTTTGCTCTGATTTTCTACAGCATTGATTATTCTCAATTTTATCAGAAACATAAATCGATATGATATTCTATTTTACACATGGACACAGCGCAGAGGGTGAATAATCTAGAGCGAGTCTGGACTCACAATTAATCTTTATACCATTGGAATGTGCAGAATTTCTGTGGTGGGGGAATGATAGTTCACACCACTTTGCACGATTATCTGTTCTTGAAACACGTGTGCGCGTAGCGTGACATTTAAAACTGGCTATTATAGGCCTAGGCCTACATGAAACTGGTATTTTCATATTTTTTAAAATGGGCTAGCGCAAATAAATTTTGCTATTTTTATACTTTTTCTGACTGACGTTTTGAAAAATATTTAAACTTCTCTGAATCGGTGCAATTCCCCGAATGATAGTCAAAGGTCAGGGACGCGACTCCCCTGCCCGCCCTCCACCACTTGACTGAACTACAAATAATAAATGTGCATAGGTAAGCAGGGGTCTGGGGGAGAAGCCCCCTGAAAATTTGGATATTAATGAGAGTTCAAACTTTTCTGACCTATAGGCCTAGGGATTTTCACAACTTTTTGACCCCCCCCCCCCCCTTCTTTTGAAGCTTCAATAAATTTCTGACCCCTCAAATTTTCCAGCCCCTCAAAGTATCCCCCACCAGACACCTTTACCCCCCCCCCCCCCCCCCCCCCCCCCCCTGTGCGCGCAATTGTCACAGATCACTACCATTCATTTATCATACTTAGGATGTTGGCCTTTTGTAAAATGTTTCCGTTTCTTATACTAACCCCGACCGCTTCACTCCCTTTCACCTGTTTGTAATACTTCTACATGTTAAATTAAAACCAACTAGAATAGTCCGCTTGCGAGACATTTTGTCACGTCAACAACCCGCGATATTTAAAACAGGTGTTTTCACACGTGCCTTGACACGCATAATTAGTAATAGCTAGACACCTTTTCATGCGTTATTATGTCACGGGACGTGACGATGGAGCCAATCAGAATTCTCTCAATTCATGACATATTCCTTGGCTCGTTAACAATGGGTTAAAAGAAGAAAAAAGCACTAAGATATGTAATGAATAATAAATTCAATAACAAAGCCCGCGATGGAGCTTATGTATGTAACACTAACAGCACGTAATCATAATGGTAATGATATGCGCCATGACAGGTGTGACACGTTGCATAAACAATGTAGCTATGTAAAATAAATGTTCTCTGCTGAATGGATATCCACAATCAATGTTGATCAAGTTTTTGTAACATAATGATGAATGTCAATTGCATCTTGCTTAAGATTTCTTTGTTACTCAAACCCTGTTTGGATATGTTTTTAAACTAGGCCTATTCAAAAACATAACCGCAAAGACAATAGAACTGTCTATTTTCCTATTGTAAGCGTTGTGAATACCAACAAAAGGCGCGCGTTAAACTTTTACATTTATAGTGGTCCCTTGGAAATGTTGGAAAAGATTGAACAGACTGAATATCTGAATTTGGGGAAATGAACTTATCTCCCGTTTCGAATAACCAATTTGAATTAAATAAAAGGTAGGTTGTAGCTTAAACGATGCATTCTGGCTGTGCATTTCATTAAATATATATTCATATTTGCATTTTAACTGGTTTAAAAAAAATCTGTGAAATCGGGACCTGAATATTTTGACTCACCCTGTATTTACAATTTCCACAAAAAAAACCCAAACCGTCAGATTTTAAGGGATGTTAATGCAACTTCACGGTTTTTAATGGAATGTTCCTTATTTTCGCGTGATTTAATGCAACTTCACGGGTTTTCCGACAGAATATTCCGTATTTTCGCGTGATTGAAATGCAACTTCACGGGTTTTCATGGAATTTTCCCTATTTTCACGGGTTTATATATTATTTCATACGAGCTCCCGGTATTTCCGTTATAGTGCCTGTACAGCATGGTAAATATTGCATTGATGATGATTAAACAATTAAGGGAGGGGGAAGATGGTGAAGGCGGACCGATGCAGAATTTGAACCAAACTTCTATTTATTATGGTTTCTTTGTCAGTGTGGACACCACATCATTGACAGAACCAAAAGTTATTCTATTCGGGGTCTATTATCTATTTCTAAACAACAATTTACTCCAAATTGTGTCCTTTCTAGCGAAAAATGAACACTCATATTACGAGTATTACCATTTTGGCAAATTTACATGTTAAACTTTAAATCGTTTGACTCCATCATTAATGTCTATGCCACACGGCGTAGTGTGATGATAGTTTTAAAAGTATTTATTCAAGCAAACTTAATTTCAAGCAGAAAGTAGTAATATTTTGACAATTTGGGTAACATTTAAATCTTTAAAAACCCTGATATTTTCTAGATGTTGAAACAATAGTACAATTGACATTCACCAATTTTGTCTTGGCATACAGCCATCATGGTCTGTCAGTAAGTAATACTTTTTCTGCAAAAAATAAAATTTAAAACAAAATCAAAACAAAATCGACTGACCGACCTGACCTCAAGATTGTTGGCAATTGAGTGCAATACAACAATGTTTTTGGCCTCAATTCCGCTACGAATTGGTGACGTCGATTCCACCCACTCAGCTAAAGACGCAATGGGAAAGACGCAACGGGAGCGCATCCAGAAACTATAGGGAATAGTGGAAAAACGTAAACATGGCCGGTAAAATGATTAATTAAAGCTTTAGAGATTTGATAAACATTCCGCTACCGTTTCATAAATTCGATGACCAAGGTTGAAATGCTTATATATAATTCAAATTAACTCTTGTTAAACTTTTACAACACATTCCTTCCTATGCAGATATTAACACTTTTCACACGGCAAGCGTCTGCAGACGACATTCCAAAATGTCACAAAATGTTTGAAAAATGTCAACATAATTGAATTTCATCACCAGATATGGAATCGCTATGAGAAATGCATTACAAATAAGTACTAACACGCTAAGTATCGGTTCAGTAATCCTTGAGATAACATTTGTGAAAGATTTCTGAGAAATCTGCTCTGTATAAAAATAATTAATAGCCACGTGGAAAGTGTTAAAATTATCAGAAATGAGTTGACCTTAAATAAGATCTTGTCAGTACCGATGCAGTGATATTCACAATTGGCCATATTTTTGTCGGCGAAAATTAGTAGATTGGAGATTGGAGATTGAAGATTAGAGCTACAAATGAGTTATTTACGCGAGGTCCTTTCTCCACCAGTACAAATTATTGTAAAACACATCTTTACAGGGTTTTTTTTGCGATAGTATTTTGATATTTTCCGTATTTGTCTGATTGTTTATTTGTTTTGGTTGTTGCAGGTTTATTGGATGGAGACTTTGTTTGTAAACCTGAATATATTAACTTTGATGAGATAAAAAAAAACCAGGCGTCGTAAAAACCTGTCGACATTGCCACGATAAACATTTTCCCCGCGGCTATTGGTTTTACCATATATACAAAACAATTTTATTTCAGAAACCTTTCCCAAATTTCAAGGTCTATCCAAAGAATGACTGAACCAATACAAGGCATGTTTGTACTTTTTTAAATGCATTTCTCACGGTACGTCTAAATATGGTAATGAAATTCAACAATGTTGACATTTTTGAAACATTTTGTGAAATTTTTTGAAATGTCTGGAAAATGAAAAGGGTTAAGGCCACTATGCAAAACCAGTACGTAATGACTCATACGTATAAGTGACTTGTACGTAAAGACTTGTACGATAGTCGCCAAAGGAATATATTGCACTGTACGTACATCCATAACAGTTGAACTATGGAGCAATGCTAATATTGCTTTGATTATCATGGAGATTATTTGCAGTGGGCTCAGTTCAATTGTCATTGGTGCTTGTACGTGATGCAAAATATTACTTTGGCGCTTAGGCAAGGGAAAAAACCCAATGGTTTTACGGGCCCGATCGACCCACTTTTTGCGTTTTTTAAGATTTTTTTAACAATTTTTTTATACATTTTTCCTCCAAATCATGTAAAATCAGCCGTTTTTTCACAATTCTTTTCAAAAAATCCCGTTTTTTGCAGATGTTTGTAACATTTTAGGTAAAAAAATAAATAACAAACATAAAACAACAACAAACACAACCCGACCGACCGACCCTATACTTGACAGGTCCGTCCCAATCCGTCCGACCGTAAAACAGGTAGTTTGTTTTTTCGTCGCCTTATCGTAAATAAGTCTTACCCATACAAGTAATTTATACGTAGGAGTCAGATAATGTTTTGGTTTTGCAGAGCGGCATATAAGCTTGCGATTATTTGTGCATTTCTTATCAAATTGGGTGTTTCTCAAAGTTAAAATGGGGGTGTGTTCAGTGATAATTAGACGATTAGGTGTAAAATCAGATAATAAAATTGCTCATGTTTTATGAACTTAGCTGTAATGTGTTGCTAGCACGTTAGTATTTTAAGGGGAAATTGGCGCGTGCCGCCTTTTACTGTAAAACTATAACACATAAAAAGAAAGTTTGTCTCTATTTAAATTATGTACTTTTGGTTAAATCCAAGGCATTGAGAAATCATATCACCCCCTAATATAGTAAATAATAGGTAAACTATTTTACATCTTAGTCTAATTTCACTTTGGGAAAAAGTGTACTTTAGGTCCCAGAACCTGGTACACCAGTATCTATCAATAATGGATCATAAAAGTTGCCAGTATCGGTTGATGCTGGTACGATTTTACTGCTCCAGTATCGGTCGATCAAGGAACAGCGAATAGTGTTTCAGTATCGAGCGGTACTGGAACATTTTTATGTTCTAGTATCGAGCGATACTGGTACCCGTGATACCAGTGAGATTTGTCCCAGTATTGAACGATACTGGTACAGAATTATGTTTCAGTATCGCCCGATACTGGAACATTTTATCGGCCGATACTGGAACACTGACTTTGTACCAGTATCGGAAGGCACGAGGTGTTTCAGTATCAGTCGATACTAGTACAGTCCAGGATCTGGGACCCAAAGTACACTTTTTTCTCACTTTGTATAGTTCCACGCGTATACGAATTTACTTAATATTTACGATATTCAAACGATTATATCCCGCTTCAAATACTCAAAGAGTTTTTCTTACTTTGGATGAACTCTAAATTTGGAACACAATTTAATCTGTTAGGCTTATTCCGAAAATTGATGAAAAATTACCAACCTATCCCGAAATTCACGGATATCCCCTAACACATGAAATTCACGGATATCCCCTAACACATGAAATTCATGGATATCTCCTAACACATGAAATTCACCAAAATGTTACCAACATTTCCCGAAATTTGCGGAGAAAAAAACAAACATGGCAACAAATAGCCACAGGCACATATATATTTGTTAAAACAATAACCCAAAGGTATTATTTTGCCAGTTGTATAGTAGGGGCCTATTCACATGAATACCGACGATATTAACGAAGCGTAGGTCAACATGTTGTCATGATAACACCAAAACAAATTGATTTATTACTTCCAGAGTAACATTACATAATATTTTGTAGACTATATTGTCTAGAATTCTTTATTTTCTAAAAATATATGCTTCAAGGTTAACTCACTCAAGACATTCTATTTCCATCCACTTCGTTCATAAACTATGAAAATACACATACATTAAGTCACATGCTTGATTTTATCTGTGTTTTGAGCGCCTGCAAGATACATATTTTGTAATGACATGATATAGAGGTTATCCGTTAGGTTGTTTTTAAATTTAGCTGTCATGTTGTGGTCGGGAATAATAAACTGTGACTACGAGCTGTGTTTAATATTTTCAGAATACACCTGTTTCATGAATCATGACACGGTATATGTATTTGGACGTCATGCACCAATGCAATTGAAAGTAGAATAGGCCGGGGGTGCGATTCCATTTGTAAGTCCGTTCCGTCTGGCTACATGGGTAACCTCTATTGCACTCTCCCGATTGCTTTGACATGCTTGAAAATTCAATCATTTTCAAAGCAATCGAATAAACAACCATAAATCAGGTTCTAATACATTTATGTAACGCCTTCTATTGGCAAAAAGTGTAATACTTTATGTGTTCAAATGTTAAGAATGAAAACAAATGCTAAGTTGATTTAAATATAGCACTAACCAACAGTAAAGTGTAACGATCGAATACGTGTACGTAAGCGAATATCAATAGGTAGTGTCATTAAAATCCTTGGAGAGGAAACACTGATTATGATTTTAACGTCAACGAGTAATTGTCAATCCCTTAATCTTTTGTCTATCCTATAATACTTCCTTAAAATACCATCAAAATGTCACCAGATTGTTGTTTCCATCACCTTGAATTGCTATACATAGCACCATGCTATCCACTTTTGTATGACGTGACGCCAGTCACCTTGCACTACGGAATAAAGCTGTGTGCGCTGTGTGCAAGTTTTGGATTTAGCTTATTCGGTGTTTTTACGGAATATTAATGTACGTACATGTATGTAGATATTTGTTCAGTGACCGTTGTTAAAGGGGGCCAAAAAGATGACCTAGTGACCCCGCTAGTGACCCTCTCCAAGTACTTCCTGTGTAATTCATTCATTCCATACCACTCATGTAGAAGTCAGTGTTGAAGCCGAGGCCAGGCTGCTAACAAATGTACTTAAAAGATTGAATCAGGATGAATAGGTTATTGTAACCCAAAGCGAATCACAACTCTGCTGATCAAGCTGTTAAAGGCCCGATTGAACCGACACAAAATTCCAGGCACGTACTGATCAATTGTAAACATAATATTCGTACTTACGATCCAAAGACACAAATATTTACATAAACAAATAAAGCACATTTTCCAAACGGTTTGAAAACCTACGTAATTATATAATAACATAAAAACAAAGATTTGCACATTAATTTGGATACAAGTATCAGCTACTATGAACGTGTTGAAAGATTCTTTGGAAAAAGTGTACTTTAGGTCGCAGGCAATACTGGAACACAATTATGTACCAGTCTCGTTCAATACTGGCACTACTGGTAGCATGTGTACCAGTATATCCCGATACTGGAACGTATTTATGTTGCTGGAACACAATTTGGTGTTCCAGTATCGACCGATACTGGAACACAATTTGGTGTTTCAGTATTGACCGATACTGGAACAGTACAATCGTACCAGTATCGAGCAATACTGACAACTTTTATGTTCCAATACCAGTATCCGGGACTTAAATACTTGTCTGATTCTTCAAAATGTTCAAGAGAATATGCAACTTTCACATGAGATAGTAGCAAGGCCCAATGGTAGATAATGCTTGTGTATCCAGCTTTGGTATAGATGCACTGAACGCATGGTACGTAATTGAACTCTTCAGCGTAGGTTACGACCCAACACAACGTTATCATAATCATGGCAGGTATTACCTGCCATGTCATAACCTATAAGTTAGGTTAGTTAGTCATGGAAAACGTTTACGCAACATAAAATTGAACGTTTTCAGCACCTTTCAGAAATGATCAGAAATGTAAATCTGCAAGAAAATCTACTTTCGAAAAAAAATCCTGGATAGAGGGCGCCCCCTGGAAAAGATCACCTACTATGCCTTTAAATGGCATGTCAGTTACAGCCCCATTGCTTCCTAACAGCCATCATAGATAATGATGCTGACTCCTACGCAAAAAAAAAAATCCTTTGAAGACGGCAACTTTTTCAACCTGTAGCAAACCATAAATTTAAAGGGGCATACAAAATCCTTCATGGAGGGAGCCCTTACTTTTTCAGAAGTTGGTTTTTTTACATATACGTAATGCTTATAGGCCTATACGTACTAACTACCACCCAAAATTATGGAGCTTAATGTGAAATTCATGGATTTGATAGCGTTTTGAGTTTCGATGTAGATCACATCGAAATTACCCAAATTCCTCTAAAAGGCCACAGATGGCTTCTTACTTTTTTGTTTCATGTTTATTCAAAATAACCGTGAAGACCACCCATTGCTTGTTGCGTGATGCATTGGTGGTGACTTTTAACCAAAATTCAAAAAAAGTAAAAAGTACTAATATACCTTCGGAAATTCTGAGAAAATTTCTTTATTTTTTTGTTTTACTGATTTTGTTGGAAGAAATCTTACATGAGGGGGTTCTATGTACAATCATGTATCATCTATCTAAACAAGGTGAAAATATTGAATTTCATTTATTGAGAAATCTCTCTGTGCCCTTCTATCATGCCACTCATACAACAATATAGTGATTGTGTTGCCATGGACTACCCTATGTAGACCAGGACTAGGTTTTACAAATAAGAAATAATAATAACATTTATACCGAAATCATGTCAAATCAAAATATATAGAATTAGTCAATTCAGAGCACAGGCAACCAACGCATATACACGCTCTTGTTACTTCGAATATGATTCAATTTGAGACATGATTTTATACTTGTGCTAATTTTAATACATTTATCAAGAATGTGTAGTAAGGGTAGGAACGTGTAGTAATTTTAATACATTTATCAAGAATATGTAGTAGGGATACGCGACTCATCATGTTGAGGTACGTGTAGCATTAAAATGCTAAGAGATGCAACAATCACTATGCTACGATGAAGTGATTCGTCGCTAAATTGGTGTATTGATACATTAATGCTAACAGTGGCGTGGCAGTGATTCCTTGATGCAAAGACGCATGTATCTAAAGAAAAATAACTTCAGATATACGTCGTTATATGATCAATGAATTTGATAAATTCCAACCATTTTAATATACAAAGATAAATACACCTATTCGGCATTTGGAATGTATAGTACAGATATGAGAGTATTGTCGGTGAAAGGGAAACATATAAATTGAAGCTCTATCGTGAAAATCTCCATGACCCTACTAAATTATTGTGTTGTTGATATTTTCTTCTTAACGTTGAGGGTGTTAAATTTGGGTTTTAGTTATAGGTAACGAGCTGTCAACAATCCCAAGTTTACGCCACCAATAGCAGGAAGAGATCAATTACGAATAAGGTATATTCGGTGCTCGATGCAGCGTCTTTGGTGTAACTATTTCAATGTAAACGTGCGGTAAAAGTTCCTCCGACGTTCAGCATTCTCATGGAGTCCCATCAAAAGAAATGAGTACATGTATCAACTTTAGTCAGTGGAAACATACGGTATTAGGTGCAACTTCATTTGATAGTGAGTTTATCGGGCATGCGTTGTTATTTCATTTGTCAACTTTCATTGATCATGTTGATTAACCACACTTCTTGGTAACTACCCTGAAAACAGTTCAATGGAATTATGACTCCGTGTTTTTCCGTCGATGGGTCTCGTAAAGTAAATATAAGCTGCGTTCAGACAGGCGTAAATTCGTCTAGAGTAAGATCGGATTAACGATTGTCCATGTTAAACTTACGAGTAGTGACCGTGTGGACGGCACCCGTGTTAACTTATCCGACCTTACTCCGACCCGATTTAATCCTGAGATTTCTCAGGAGTAACGCGCTTAACACGAGCTGCAGTCGGGATTAGCACGCCCGTGTGGATGCACTTAAACACGATCTCTGGCGTAAACCTTCGCCGATGATGTGACGATGCCACAAACGCATCCGATGCTGCTCATCCCTATCAGATCGTCTGCCTTGAAAAAATACCGCTGTTGCTATCAGCATAGGCATTAAATCTTGTATACCACCATCCGAAAAGAGGCGAAAAATTAGTAACAAAAAGAGAAATTTCGATCTTGAATTCATGTTTACAAGCGAGCGATAAATAAACCTAATCGAATAAAGGAACCGACAATTTGGAAATAACGAAATAAATCGTATTGTAAACTGGAAACCAATGCTTAGCACCTGGCTGCCGAAAACGAGATTCGAAATAATCAGAACTCCGATATTTACCGATATTTACTCCTAAGCCCCCTGCGATGGTCGTGTTAACTTTGTCGGAAAACTTAAGAGTAACGTTATATTTAGTACGTGTGGACAACTGTCCGGAGTAGAGGGATTAATTGTGAAATTTTAATTGCTATAGGGTCTAAATTTACGCCGATCATTTATGCCTGTCTGAACATGCCTATAGAGAGTTACGATGATCCGGGTGAGGATAATCAGTCACACAAACAAACAGGATTAATTATTTTAGCGAAAAGGGAAATATCTGCTTGGAGATTTAAACTTTTGAGGCACGAGTCAAATACACACGTAGAATTTCCCACTCACCGACGATAGTGATACATACAATTTTACAAAAGTACTTTTTGATCCGTGGTCTATTGCGCGGGAAACAAAGAAATAAAATCAATAACCATTATGTCAAAATAGTCTATGGAGTACACCACTGCCATATGTCCAATGTTGCCGGCTGCGTAATAGTTCTTGCAGCTGTGATAAGTTAAATGTGTCGGAATTCTTCCTCTTAAACTGTAGTGATTTTCTTTGTCTTTGCCGTCTCGCTGACGATAACTGTAATTAGAGTAAAGGAATGTTGAACGATGTTTAAGGATGGTTAAAATGTATGGAATATTTATCAAGGAATTGAAACACGTGGGTAGAATGTTCTATATAACAAAGGACGGTCTAGCTGTTTTGCGTGCAGTCACTCTGGCCTATTGATATCACACGACATTTATCGCGTTTGAAAATCAGTAGCTTCCCCCGGGGGAGGGGGGGGGGGGATACTCACGTATATTGGCCATACGGGTATATGCGGCTGCCAAGACCTCCTTTTCAGCCTCCTCGGCCGCTCCGTAAGACCCCTTTCATCCACTAACAGTTCCATAAGACCCCTTTTCATCCATTGGCCGTTCCCTTAGACCCAAAATGCAACCAAAAATCATAAAATGTGTGAAAATCTCATGAATTTGAGTTATGTAGCCTCAAATTTGGCCTAAATTCAGTTCACAAGGCAAAATTTTGCCTAAAATTCAGTTCATAAGACACAATTTTGTATGAGAATTCAGTTCTCTAAGACCCCAATTTCGGCGACCGTTCAGTTCCGTAAGCCCCTGTTTTGGTGCCCGTTCGGTTCCGTAAGCCCTTGTTTTCAGATTGCCCAGCCGCACACCCCTACCCTCTTCAAATTCGAGTAACCCCTCCCCACCCCGGATAGCCTCCTCGTCAGGCCTGCTCCTCGTGCTATACACGAGTTTATTACCGCTGTGGGTTTTAACGTGAATAGCCCGTCCTGATAGATACATGTATAACAAGCCATCAACAGAATAGTAAACCAAATCTGGAAGGTTAACGTATCTTTGGTTAAAGTTCAGTCATATCATCTTCACCGTTAACGGAATAATGCTACTATAAATATAAACACTGACCGTAGAGATGCAAATAAAGCCAGCAACACTGCAAGTCCCAACGTTAAGTGAGTGGGAGAGGTAAACGAGAAAGATGTAGCGAACTATTCTTTTGAGGGTTAAAGGTAATAATGCAGGAACAGGAATTACGACTTCACATAGCTAAACTATACTGTGGGGACATATTGCACTATCATGCTTTTATAATCCACGAAATGTTTCTTATATCTTTTAGTTTTACGATCAATATGATGATCATTTTCATTGGGAATTATGTGAATTAGACCCCTGTGAAATAACGATTTGAGGAAAGTGTTGGCTAATAACATGTGTTGCTCTATAAATACGTATACAAAGCATGAAATGGATATTAACCCTAACTTTCCTCATCACTACATATTACTATACTATGCTAGGTGCTGGTAGCGCGCTTGCAGGTTGATGCTGGAAATGGGAAAAGTACATTAAACTACGTATAATAGACATGTTTTAACAACTATAAATACGTATACAAAGCATGAAATAGATATTAACCCTAACTTTCCTCATCACTACACATTACTATACTATGCTAGGTGCTGGTAGCGTGCTTGCAGGTTGATGCTGGAAATGGGAAAAGTACATTAAACTACGTATGGCATCCAATATCTAAAATATGAAAAATATATATTATCTTAGAATGAATAGATAGGGACCGAATATTGTCTTAAAGCAGTAAAAATGACGGGTTTTAACAACTTCAACGTCCATTTTACCAGTCGAAGACTCATATTAATTAATATTAATACTCCTTTGTTTGATTTTCCAGGATCAACCCAAACGAAACCAAAATGCTAAAAACATGCTACTCTACTAGATGGTGGTAGCGCGTGTTTCCCAGTCTATAGTTGTATTCCCCAAAACACGCCCGTGGTGTTAGAGTTCAACAATCGCCTATTTTGAACCATTATGATGTCAAGATAAATTTAATATACTTAAAACACAATTCCTACAAATTTAGAGTAGAGTTTGATTAGATGTTTATTGGTCATCATAGGAACGTCCGACCAACACAAGATTCCGTGCACGTCGACACACTTTGTACATGAGGTGTTGTACCATACATGTATAGAATCATTCTCTGCACGTATGACGTTAATGCAACTTGAGGACCTCGAAATATTCGCCCCATAATGAAATACATTTTATATGACGATTTCCAATGTTTACCGCATCGTACGTGATTCGGTATGTTGTTAAATGCAATAATTCTAGATATGAAATGATGACCTGGTTTGGGATAATGCACTCTGCCCTGGTTCATTCTATTGCATTCTGAGCCCACGAGCTATCACGGAATACAGGTGTGATTGGAATTTTTAAAATTCAGTAATTTTCTTTTTAATTAAAAGTCCTTAATCTGAAAAATGTCCAACCGAATGTGTTCTCACGAACAATATACATCATGTTTGAGTTTTAATCTAAGAGTTTTGAGAAGCCTGTTGGTCTGGTGAAGATAAAGAAGAGAATACAGGGTTGTGTTATTTTATTTGTTGTTGTTGTTCAAACAGTTGTTTGATGCTCATTTTGTGCCCCGTTGACAAAGCTTACTTTAATGATTGAAGGTTTTGCGGGTTTTCTTTCGCGGTATAGCATTTTGACGCGAGTTGTATAGAAACTCTGTGTCATCCCTTTTAACTAATAAAAGAGCACCATGATTTGGCGGATTTTAAAATACAGATTACTACGAAACCAATTGTGTTATATGGGTTAATACGATCTAACAAAAAATACACGGTTGCTATAGACGCATGAACAAAACAAGAATCCTTACGATGCATTGAGCGAAGTATATATCAGGCAGCAGACTGACACAAAGCATTAATATTAACGGCGACCAACTCCCATCAGATATACTGCGTGTCCCAGAAAACATGCCATTAATTTTGACAGGGCTCTAGTTTCACTTTTATAAATTTACAATAACATTCCGCACAAACTCATGAAGCCGGATTTTTTATACCGTTGCTATGGTCACCAGGGACCGACCAATCAGGTAATTTTGCATGCTAATTTAAATTTGGGCTTAATATGTAGGCCTATACCAAATATTATACAAATCCGACATTTCGTTTTTGAGTTATAGTCAGAACGGTATCAAAATTTGTGCTTTTGCAGGTTTTGAGATATCGGGGTTTAAAAATCACATAGCGTAGAGAGCGCTTTTCACTAGTAAACTAACTTTCACATCCAATCTTTTTACATATGTGACCAGCTCCTACAAAACCCAACATAAGTCGCCAGAATACTTATGGAAATACAGCTCAATAAAGTGTTCACAAATCAATAGAAAACCAATGATATTTCATGGACAAAAGTTTGAGCAATTATGACAAGTGGTACATCATTTGAAAGCTGGTAATTTCAGCATATTGAACATCAATAAATCAGAAAAAAATATTTGTCAGTCCTTATGGTGGGTTTTGTGAAAGCAGGTCACATATATGTTTGCAAAAATAATTATTTTAATTTTTATAATCAAAGTTTTGATAAGATGAATGCAGTAAATTAATTGATTTAATATTTTTTATAACGTAACCATGGCAAATCGTTAAATATAGCAGGTGAAAAAACAATAAAATACAAAAGAATACACCAAAATTACGAAATATGAATCAAATTTCATGTTAAATGTAAATACAATATTTATAATACCATTTTGAATATAAGATGTTTTACTAAAACCTTTGATAATAATTTTCTCAAAATTTAGTTAAATATCACTGCTTGGAAAAATATTACGTGTTTTCTAATATGAAACCGAAATGTTGATACAAATTCGCGTTACCGATATAACTTTGTTCAAACACAACATTAAAATGGAATGTCCGATTTCAGTCATATAAAAAAACATTTTAAAGCTAACATTTCACTGCATAATGATGTTTGCAATATCTTCTATTGCCTTACCTAGCCAAAAACACATATTTCTCAACACAGACCCTTAAAGATTCCACCCAAACATCTACTATTAATTTACCAATCAGAAGGGATAAACGGGACAATACTGCGGGTCAAACAATTTTTTAATATAGTTTTGCAGCTGTGGAGTCCAATCGTCAAATCAATTGAATTATTTTCTAACATACTTATCGTTGACCATTCGTAATTGGAAGAAAACAATTTAGCAATCTTGGATATTATATCAGTGGTCAAATGTAGAAATTGTATGGTTTCAAGAATTTGCAAACATGATTGCAATATGTGTTATAAAAGTGAGAATCGAGTCCTTTCAAAATAAGTTGCAGGTTTTCTGGGCCACGTTGTAATATACACACAGGTTCACCAATACGCGTGTTATAAAGTTCAAGAAACACTATTGGGAAAAGCCGATAGCCATGCAAAACGGACACTATGTGGGCTACTCTATCTTAAGCGTATGAATCCGTGCGTGGTGAATGTCTTGACTAGCCTATAATAGTTTGGTTATTAATTCTATCTATCTAGAGGAAAGGCTAATAATCACACGTTAAGCTTCACCGGAGGCGATTTGATTTCTTTATGTGGGACCGTGACATTTGTTTACTTGGGGGTTCTTCCGAGTCATCGAATCGAATAATTCTATATGTTTTTAAATCCGCGCGATTACATAGTCCAACACAGCTCTGACCAATCCCGTGGGTAATTTAAAACGGACGCGAATAATCCTCTCCGATGTAGATACGTCACTTTTATAGTGATATTTTGTTCCTGCTTCACAAGTGCATTGCCTGTAATGTAACAGGTTGCATTGGATGGAGATTTCCCGCTCACAAATGTTTATTAAAGTTTTAAATAAAAAAACAATCCGTGGCTATCACACAAATTTCCTGTCTTTAAATAATAAACAAGTATAAACAGATGAGAGGGTGTCTTAGTCACTGAATATTAATTAATTTTACTTAACTTTCTAAATGCTGAGAAATGTAACAATGCGCATTTTCTTAGTCGTTTATATTAATGTGCATTTTCTAATGTTGTCGTAGTCACCATGAAATTTATCGAGCGCTGTAACCGCTGTCAAAACAAAACAATTCTTCCTAGGGAAGTGTCTTTAGATAATTTTGGTGCAATTTCAGCATTTTTGTACCAAAAACTGAATTTGCTTTTTTGCAGCTAATTTTGAGCCTAAAAAGTATTTTTTATAGTCAAAATTTAAAAAATCAGCATTTTAGTGAAATTTGATACCAAAATGGATTCTCCGACTCCTTTCCTTTCCAAAAATGTATACTTTTATATGCATCACATTAATAGTTCAAAAGTTATAGCGCTTGATGAATTTCATGTTTTAAAGAAAGTGTCCAAAAGAACAACATTGTGCATTTTTATATGCTAGAAAAATAATTATCGAACCCGAATCGCGTACTTATCTATATATATACAAAAAACATCACACTTATCATACAATCGAATAAGAACTACCATTTCTCAACATGTCATTTTAAGAAATTCGCGGTGATCGAAAGTCCCGATATCAATGAAGTCATAGTTATATATACAATGCAATCGATCAAATTTGAGCCATGACGTCATTGAAACCGGCACAAAAATCACCGCGAATCCTTTTAATTGCCATGTTGTGAGATGACAGTTTTTATTCGTTTTTATGACAAGTGTGATGTTTTATTCTATAAAAACCACGCGAGTTGGGCTCGTGATGTTGTGCTTGCTAGATACCGCCTTTAGGCGAGGAAAGAACGGGCCCGACCGACACACTTTTTGCTTTTTTCAAGATTTTTTTTTAGATACTTTTTTCTCAAATCATGTAAAATCAGCCGTTTTTGGCCGAAAATATGGCGATTTTTTTCTTCTTCTCACAAGATGTTGGTGAAATGTCAGGTAATTTTGGTTTTTTTAAAAAACCCGACCGACCGCCCCTACTTGACAGGTCCGTCTTAACTGCGAACCTACTTGAGTACGTTTTGACTTTTGCATGAAGTGTTGACATTTGTTGATATCACCGCAAATGACATCACGATTCAAGTGATTTCTTCCAATCAGTAGAGGGTAATTCTGTGTGTCAAATTTAGACAAACGAATCGATTCAATGAAATCGCTATAATTATACATTTCAATGAAATCGCTATAATTATATATCTACAAAAATTTAGATATTTGTCAATGTAGACAAACAAAATTCTACTATAGCTATATTTAACCACGCAAATTCAAATTTGTCAACGAAAGAATTGTCCATCGGTACGGCTATATTTAACCATGCAAAGTTATAATTTTGTTGTTAATTAATGCTTTGCCACCGACTCACTAATTACAATGACGTGTTTTGGTACTAAAGCTTGTCGCGTCGTTCCTGTTTTGGTAAAAATTGACGTATCTGACAAATTAATTCTTTACACTATACTTTCTTCTGTCGTATATTTTAATTGTTCATAACTCTTTGATGAAAAGAGTCAGTCATAAGTCGTATATTTTAATTGTTCATAACTCTCTGGTGAAAAGAGTCAGTTATATAACTATTAATATAATGGACATTTGAAACTTTCTTTTTACGCAATACGGATTTTGTGCTTCAAAAACACCGACTCTGCTTTAAGTTCAACAATTCCATAATATTGACACTTCCAGGTATCGATTTCTAAGAGTCACGTTTTTATTGATAGCACATGTCCTGACCGTTGCTCTATTGCTCAGATAAGTAACCTAATTAAAAGACCTGGAGCTTTGTATAACTATATGTAGACGAAATTTGTTGATAAATAGGACTTTCTGATGAAGGAAATAAAAATTGATTTGGTGGTAAAATCTGCTTGCAAATTCGGCGATGTTATTAAAGTTGTAACACTGAGTACGGACTCCATGTTCTCATGTATTTAAAACTAATAAAGACCATATGGGTAATCAAATAAAGTCTTTGTTGTCAAATTAACCACTCCAATTCTGAATTTATGTCACTAGAAATGAAGCATTTGCATCATACATGAGCTTAAGGATTATACTTCAGATTTCCATAAGCACATCTATATCAATTACAGCTAGCAAACAATATCATTTTCAGAGTCCCAGTGGCGGTCATCTTGAAAAAAAACTCACCGCAATTTTGAAAATTAGCTCGGCCGGTCATTTTGTAAAATGGGTCAGGTGGCCATTTTGAAAAAGGGGCCTCCTATTTTCTTTTTTTCTCTCAAAAAGGCAGGAAGCTAAACATGTTCGGTTTATTTACAAGAAGCATATTCCTAGCCTAACGACCCCAATTGATGGGACATACCGTACCATCTGCACGTTTCCGCCGAAAGCGCACCTTTTATAACAGCGCACGACTCCATAATGTAATCGGAGATGGGTCATTAGCTATAACTATAAATGAACAGGTAGTATAATAATCAACCTCATGGATGCGTGGTGATGATGGGGTGTGCGCGCGCCAGGTGTTTTATACTCGGTCTTTTGACATCTCCATTAAGACAAAAGACACGGAACCTACGACCCGTGCGTGGGTATTACATAGAAGAATGTGATGACGAATACCATTACTGATTTGTGTGTTATTATTTCCTTATACATGTAAATCTAGTAGATTAAAAATAGAGTTGTAAATACGAAGAAAGGGTTGCCAACAGTGATTGTTTACCTTAACCGACAAAGCATTTTACAAGTTCGTACAAAGATGCTACCAATCTCTACAAAATGAACACTTTTTTGCCGTGCCTAGAGTAAAACATTAATTACCATTATGTTTAACTCGATACCATGACGCTTTATTTGCATATAAGTGTATTTATTAAAGCTCTCTGGACATACTGAAGTGTCATATACACATGGAAAAAAAAGGTATCGCACCACTTGTTGAAAAGTGCAAATATGGCCTCGAATTTTGCCACCGTGTGATATTAAGGATCATTTGTTTGCGTAAGCTGTCCAACAAAATGTTATGCAATAAAAGGGCCACATTTTAGTTTGTGATGTAATCGATGTAATGTTTTTCAAGGCCAAAGGCAAAATGCATAAAACAAGTTTGGGTAAAACGCGATATTGACTAATATTCATTACATCCATACCATTAAACGACAATTTTGATATGTCAATTTTCTAATATAGTGGAACCCAATAGTTAGCTTTCGACAATTAACATCAGAGCAAGCGACCATTGATGTTTAGCTGTGGTTCGATTCCTATTGTTCAGCTGGTCGCTAGTGGGCGCTGCATTTGATGTCCGTTATATTTTTGCGGTAGCACTTGTGAACTTGGGAAATGAACGTTGGTATGTTATTAAGATTTAGAAGAAATTCAAGTCATCAACGCTAGTATCACATACATCAATCTAGGTTAAGCACGCCCTACGAATGGCACACTCCAATTTGATTTTATAACGTGGTATTTTATTAAACACATCAACAAAAGTAAGTCCCCCTCTCAACAGTTCGTCATAACATCGTAAGGTAAAACATTTTACCAATAAAACTAAGTTAGAAATAACCCTATGACTGTTTCCTAAGTATTGTTTGAAAATGAACGATGTCCATGACTTTATGGCTGAATGAGTTCAAACGGAAGACAAAAACTGCCCTTCTCAAAAATCACAAAAGTTTATCAAATCTTCAGGTCAGAAACAACTCACTGTGCTAAGCTCTGAGCCAAGCAGGGGATTTACATGGCTGAATGATCATGAATTGATTACACTTTAGAGTATTATCAGGGTGATGTAACACCCTATCTGCCCATTGTTGAGATTTTGTTTCACAGTATAGCGCACTCTATAAGTTCATCATCCGGAAGTTAAGCGTAAACTGTCAATCATTCGTTGTGAATGAATATTCATTCATGACTATTCATGACCTCACACGATGTGATCGTCGCGTTCCAGCGTCCTTCCCAACTGATCTGATTACAATATTCATAAAATGCAAATAACGCCACGTCCCTCCTCTGTCACTGTCAGACGAAGCCATCCACAATTTGAAATTCGTATTTTGTTCCACGTGAAAATTAATTTCAAATAACCAATTCTGAATTGTCATATAAGAACTAAATTCTGCTATCATCAAAGCAAATAAGTTTTACTCTAAATCACAATCAGCTTTTTTTGACCATTGATGTACTATTTCTGTGCCACAAATCATGTTTTGAGCCGATAAAAATCCACCGTGTCTTAGGTCGTCTGGTTTGTTACGACCATGATAGTGCGCCCCCTTTAAGATCATCATCCGTCAATTTAAGCATAGTAAACGGGGGACTTTGCCTCCGAGATACTTGTCCCATAGTTATAGGGTCTCTGGTATTATGTTCACTTGGTGGGTATTTCAAACTGCACTTTTGTGACTTTTTGTCTTCCATTTGAGCTCATTCAACCATGAAGTCATGGACATCTTTCACTTTCAAACAACACTTAGGAAACAGTCATAGGATTATTTCTAACTAAGTTTTAGGTGGATTTGGTGCTAGATTAGTTTCGTGCTGTCTTACACCAAGGATAAACCAAGTTTTATTGGTAAAATGTTTTACCTTACAATGTTATGACGAACCGTTGAGAGAGGAACTTACTTTTGTTGATGTGTTTATATTCTTTTACTGATAGTATATGTCGTTTTTTAGATCGTTTTATATAACAGTTGGAAATTTCCTTGTCATTTGATTGGTGGATTGTATGTCACATGACATGAAATATTTGTCCCATTTCATTGATTTTACATCATATGTTATATAAAACAAATAATGAATGTTTTCATTCGAGCAATGGTATGCATATTTTCATTCGGTGAAAGATGAAATGTTCCATTCAACTCAGCTTCGCTTCGTTGAATGGAACATTTCATCTTTCACCTCATGAAAATATTCATACCATTGCACTCATAAACATTCATTATTTGTATAATAATCTTCAGCAAATTAAGTGTTTTTGAGGGTATAATGCATGTTTAGAGAATTTGACGTCTGTTTTTAGAAATTTGACGCGTTAATATTATACGTCGATCAAAATAACAAAATGGCACTTTCAATCCCACTATTTCTGCATTGTAAACAAAGACGAACGAATTATACCGGGAAACTACCATAGATCGTTGTGCTTAAAGTAGTATTAATAAAGTGTGTGCTTGTCTTGTTTCTGCATTTCACAGGACAGGAGATGTGGTGTACTTAATTAAATCTATACGTGTATCATCTTTGTATTAACACAATCAGACAGGCATAGTTAATGGTATGGTAAATGGGCACAATTTGTTCATCCTTCCATTAAACCACAAGGTGTTTTTGTATTTGATAATTCCTCGAAATAAAGATTTATTTTTTTAATACTATTAATCTATTTTTAAGGGTATACCTAACAACAAATCGTTAATGTTGGTGATGTTTGACTATTAATTTAGGATATTGATTGAAGTAGAAATTTAAATTTTATGTGTAGGCACCTATAGCGAACTCTCTCTTTTTGAATTGATACAATCGTTGTCCTCGCCCATCTCCGCCGACTAAATGTGACGCGCTGGGAACCGAGCCTCCTGACAGTGTTTATAGCAGTGTAACCAGTGTGGGGTGGGGTAGCCCTTTTGAACCCATTCCGCTTACCCCTGATAAATCACCCTCAACTACATACCGTGTCAATGGGAGAGGGTTTTCTTAACGGTTTGAATGTTGAAATTTCAAATAAGTGCGATGTACCCATATGTGCCCCCACATTTCAATATGTATAGATATTTCCTAAAGTAAGTGGGAAATAAAATATGGGTTAATTATCTTTTTCATACGTAGGAAACCGTTCAAAAAATAACAAGCAAAAGGAGGGTTTAATTGCCACAAACTAAAACAGCTCTTTAAAAACAAAACAATACTTAGCCAAATAAGGGATGGCATCCAGATTCGTACGGATTGAAAACCGTAGATCGGAGAGGGTAAACGCACTGGGATAATCGGACAGTTTTGTATAGATAAACGGAACGCGATTAAATAATGACCAACCAATACGTGTTTAGCCATTCTTAGCGAACGCATTGAACAACTCCCGTGAACGGACAGCCAGTGCGTTTACCATCTCCGATCGACGGTTTTCAATCCGTACGAATCTGGATGCCATCCCTAACAACATGTTTCATGCACATTCAACATACAGGACAGGTGTTGGGGTCTACATTATATTGGATTTCAATAATTCCTATTATATATATAGCATGCATCAATTATCAGCCAAGCTGTGTTTAAAATTATAGACCTCTTTCGAGACGTTTCCATTTTGTTCAGTCTGGTTACCATGGTAACCTTACATTTATAATTTTTTGTACCATGTAGTATGAAGGGCCAGAGGCCTATATATACAATAAATAAAATGAATGAAAAAAGAATAATACAGAGCCGCTGATTGGTTGAATATGATTACGAATGCAACTTAATAGTGATAATAACCAATGATACATTGGCGGAGGAGGATATTAATACGTCAATTTAATACATTGTGATGTAGTTCAAACATGTCAACTTCAAAATGATGAATGATAAAGGGTTAAAAAAAAGGTAAGCCCCACCCCATAAAATTAAGTCACATTATTTTATTTGCATAACTCCGCACACAGTAAGACGATTTGAAAGATATTTTCAATATCACGATTTGAGAGATTTAAATACTTATGAAAAGGGGAGATGCTTGGGCTACACGTTTACTGTTCGCAAATTAGTCACATTTTCCCAAAATTATGTTTTCAGAAAAATTGGCACTTTTCAAGATCCCATACAAGTTTGTTTGCGTAGCTCAACACAGAATTGCACGTTTTAAGATATTGAAACACTTATGAAAAGGGAAAACGCTTGGCTAGCTACCCACACAAGGTTTCTCATTTTCAATATCATGATTACTTTTCCAAAGACAGTCACATTTCCCCAACATGATGTTTTCCGAAAAAGTGGCACTTTTAAATGATTCAGGAAAGTTATTGACTATTCATGCATGAAACGATGATTTTATTTTTCATTTCAAATAGGGAACAGCTAACGAAAGAAGAAACTTTCTTTTAATTGAAAATAAAGATACTCAAAATGATTTTTGAAAAAAGCACCGGATACAGTTTTATAACTTACTTTTTCTGAAACATCATTTTGGGGAAACGTGACTCTTTTGGGAAAAGTAAAGACGATAATAAAAAGGGAAAGAGGGAACTATATTATTATAGGTAGGCAAGATGTTCCCCTTTTCATTAGTGTTTCAATATTTCAAAACTGTGTATGGAGCTATGCAATCAAACGTGATCTAGTTGTAGGGGGGGGGGGGGGATTACATTTTTGAACCCTTTATATAGCTAATAAAAAATAATTTGATTGCGTGATAGTCTTTGATGTTCTGGAATTTATGTTAATTTAATTCATTGTAGACCTTATTCGTGATTGACCGTAATGGAGTAAACAGCGTATCACCTATCACGAACAAATATTACAGGAATTACCTGTTACGTAACGAGATCTGTGTTTATTCCATGAACAGCTTAAAATGGGCTAGTCGGAAATAAGGATTATACCCTACACAAATGACAATCTAGAAAGACTCAGGTAAAGGTGGGTACAGGCCGATTAATCACGTGGTTGAGATATAGTTTGATGGAAAACGGTTTTCCATCAAACTATATCTCATACAAGGATGCAGACCCGGGTGGCAGTGTGCTATGGTAGCCAAAATGTGTTTAAAGTCGTTCATGGTATTTCCATTGGTAAAGATTCACCTTGTTTCAGGCTGCGTTTAAGCAGCCTGAAACAAGATAAAAAGGACATATTTTCGATCCAGTCAAGTAACGATCACTTTTTTTGTCTATATACATGAACACAAAGAAAGTTAGAGCATCCAATTTAGCCACTGTATAACTTACAGTCCTATGCTTGTGTGTATTACATATAAAAAATGAACATCGTTAATATGGAATGGTTTTTACCCTCTTTACGCCTCTATAGTATTTTCATGGAAAAGTAATTTAGAGCCCATTCGTGTATGATGATCTTGATTGATGAGGTTAAGATTCCGCAATTCAGCGTCAAAACACGGGTGATTGTGTGGGTGATGAGTGAACAAACGATTTTGAAGATCAAGTCAAAATGACAAACAAATTAGTTCCAGGTCTTTTGACAATGTTTATATAACTGTAATTATGTTGACGGAGTGGTAATCAGTGAGATTATAATTTTTGTTCGGTCACACAAGTCGTGGATTATTTCGTCTATCAAGTCGTCATTACACCATAATGATCCCATAAAATATGTCACACTGACTTATATCGTTTTGCAAAAGTGTCATTAGTGCAGAAATATGTTTAACCCCCTGGGGTCTACCTGTCTATCTTACAGTGGTTCTGATTGGTTTATTACAAGATTTACTCATATGAATAGCCAATTCAAATGCAGCTTGTAAAATGTTTCACTCCCATCTTTATCAGGGATACAATTATTCTAACAATGTCTCTCATTGGTGCAATAAATGATATATCCATCTTTTTAACCAATCGGCCGGTAGTTCTCAGGGGGTTAATAAAATGGCACGCATCAGGTTTTCACACAGAGATATTGATTCAAAGCATGAGATCGGATGCAGTGCACCCCCTTTCAAACCGGCGGCGGGTTACGAGTAAATGTTTAATTTCATGAGTTTCTTTCCTCGTTCTACGATTTCCCATGTTCTTTTTTGAATCTTCGTCAGGAGAGATTGCACTCATTGTTTTTTGTTTATCTACGGGGAGGGGTGGGTCTGGTGTTTTTCCAGCCACACTAAAATGCTTGAATAAGCCATCACTTGGTGTTTGGTTGACCTTTTGGTGCAAAAAAAATGTTTCGTGATAATGTCATCTTACCATTACTAGCGTTTCCATGCAAGATCTCTACATTATAGAGAATGGGCAGTCTCTACGCCAAAAGATCAACCAATCATTGGGTGTTTAAATTGGTTAACTTTTTGGCGCGAAAACAATTGTGTGTCTTGTTAGGTAGCTGCGACGTCACATTATGACGTCATGGTGAGGTAACATTGGGAGTTTTAGGTTTTTGTTTGAAAAAGGGAGTAATGTATAATGGCATTTGAGCCTTTAACCGCCATTGATCCGTGTGTTGGTTAGAAGTGTTATAAAAATACGTTGGTTAAGGCTAGATATCGATCGACGTTTATACGCCACAAACTCAATACAGTATACATCGCATCATCGCATTGTACGTATGTTTCATGTTGAACCAATTTAACAGTTAGGACTAATTAACAGGTTGATTGGAAACTGATAATTGAGTTGTATTTCAAATTTAAAATTGTGACGATAATTTGATCGTATATGTATCTCGTATGTTTTACAACCGATTTTTTAGTAAAAAATTAGCAAAAATTGAATTAAATTGTCTAAAACCTTTACCCGGTTGTAATTTCAACCATAGCCTTCGTGCCATCGGAAAATGATCGCAGTTTTTGATGCAACATGTACAAAGTATGTAACTATGGGTTCAAATGCTTAAGAGTGCTATCAATGTGTATTGCGTACATTTCATCACTGTGGAAACGGTCTACAAGTTCACGGGTGACGTCAGACATACACAACGAATCAACATATAGCTACTGCATGATCATTTTATGACCATTTCAATCCACAAAACAAGTGCTACTGTTTTAAACCTGTTCCACTATTACTGCAGTTTGGAGGTGAAGACACTGCGTTTTCTCAATGTGCGCCGATTTCCCCCTGCTGCGCGTAGGCTCATTGTTGGCACGTGGCCGGTTAAGCATGCGCACAATGAGAATCCGTCCAATTCGGATGTACATGTACAAACCTTGTGAGATCACTTCCAAACTTACAACCACATTTAACCGTTCAAAACAATGATAGGACTAAGAAAGCTGAACAAAACACATGTTTGGGTGACGTCTTTTGAAATACGCCACCAACGTTTTACGCAAGCATGATGCACCACCATTGTGTACCTTGACTTTCACTCACAACGTGAACTGATGGACCGATCCTCATTGACTACTTTATAACCTGTCCTGAATATGTCGAGTCTTACTCCCCATTCCCTAAAAATATAGAGCAAATCACCATCTTTAGATAAGAAAAATGGTATAATATCTACTACAATCCTACAATACTTAAAAGGGGAATATCCCACACAGATTCGCCACAAGTGAAATAACGCTGGGCTATACGTGAACAAATTGCTCGAACTGCATGCAGGGTAGTTCAAAAAAGGTTAACCCATTTTATGCCAGCCATTTTTTGGCTACTTACCGATAAAATGGGGTAAATGTCTTTACATTTTATCAAAGCAGAGGCTATAATTAGCATTACTGGGCCAAAAATCTAAGACTTAAGCTCATTTCGTTTATGACATTGGAACGTTAAAGTTATCTTGGGCAAAATTGGTTTGTCCACAGTAGCCTTCTCATCTTAGTCCATTTGACTAAAGTATTCTGAACAGGATTCAAATATAAGAAAAAATAGCACTTTTTGACAGCATTCTTGTCTTGAATCAATAATCAACATGCAAAAAATAGGAGTAAAGATTGCAATGGCCTATATTCAAGTATTTTGACAATGTATGACTTCTGTGGACATGTTAATTTTGCACGTGATATCTTAAAAGTACCATATTTCGTAAACGATAATCCAGACCTTAAGATTTGTTGCTCAGTGACGATAAATAACAACTGCTTTTATAAGATGCAAAGAGATTTATAAATATGTATTATTAAACAGAAGTAAATGGTGTCAGATGTGGGTTAACTTTGAAAACCTTGTAGACTAATATATAATATGTTTAGTGAAGGTGACAGACGATTTGCAACACTGTAGATGCTTTTGTAATGCAATATGCCTGTAACATGAGAAATGTACATAATTATATTAAATACGTCTGTATCATAAACACTTCCAGATATCCATCTCGATTTGTGATTTCGTTATTTTTTAATTTTCAATTAATTTGATTTCTTTCATGGTCAAGACCAATGTTTTGAAAGGGAAACGAAATTAGTTCGTAGTACACGAATTTGAAATAATCAGTTTTGCACGTTTTAATGATAGCAATAAGTTTGAGTTACAATTGGGAAATTCGGTAAGAGTTAAAGGTAGATGTTCCGATTGCTAGCCCGATTTTCAACTTGATGTTTTCTATTTTACATGAAATGTCATCCTTTAAATTGGCACATTCCAAAGTTTGAGTTGCATAACTCCAATGGTTCTATTTTTAGAAGCACAAGGTCACAAAACATTTGCCCATTGAGTCCTACACAAACTGGTTGGTGGTTAACCATCTTTGGCAGTAATTCACCACATTTTCGCCTATAATTTATAAATGGAACATTTCTGGCCCCTAAGATTTGACAGAGATAATGAGAAAAATATGGGGATTCCTCTGATATCAAAATATCTTGATGTGAAAAAAAAATTATAGCCCCCAAAAAGTGATCGGAACATACACCTTTAAGACTTGTATTGATTTGTGAATCGATGGAGACGAGTGCGCCCAAGGTATACAAGGTCAATCTCCCCATTAGTTCTTCTTATTGACCAAACCAGTGACACCTCTGTCCAGTGTATATTTCTTTATTAGGCCCAAATGAAATTTGAAACTAAGTACTCGGCAGGGAAACGTGCACATGAGTGAAAGCATACAATCATCTGACACCTCACCATCAGCCAAACTATATAAATGATAACGTGCAGAAAATGAGGGGAAAAGAGAAGATTAAATTGAATATTAGATAATGGTTACAGCAGAAGGTAAAATTAGCTAGCGTGTAAATTACATCAAGTGAAACTATTGATGAAATAATAGAAATACCCGCATTAGTTTTGACACGGAGGAATAGGGCATGGGATATTTAATACCATATATCAACCTTCCATTCTGCTCAAATGTTTTCAATAACTTAAATGTAACGCTTGCCGTATTCTTAACACTTTCCACGCGGCAGGCGTCTGCAGATGATATTCCAAAAATTCTATCCCAAGAATTACCGAACCAATGCTAACATGTTTGTATCTATTTTAATGCATTTCTCATGGTGTATCCAAATATGGTAATGAAATTCAATAATGTGGATATTTTTGAAACATTTTGAAGTATCGTCTGTAGACGCCTGCCGCATGGAAAGTGTTTTAAAGACCCAGGCATCTACTCAATCCACCAGTGGCATAATCCAGCCAATCAGACACATTTGAGCAATAGAGGGTGCTGTAATACCAAATGTTTAAAATGCCTTTGACTCTTGATATCCATGTTCAGTAGACTCCGATTCTTTTTCAAATATATGGTTTAATGTATTTTCAAATATTGTTCGTATAAATCAGTTGATATAACAAAGATAAATGATAAGAAACGTAAAAATGTAATTTTGACAATGCCTGTTTTTTATTGAATTAACACCATAGATTCTGTATTTTGTAAATAATATATAATAAGATTCACAGTCAGATTGTCCAACATTTAGTAGATGCCTGGGGCTTTAAGGTTATCCTGGGTCAACGTTTAAGTGGGTATATTTAATACGTTGATATATCTTAGTTTATAACTCCGTCCGGCAATGTCAAAAGATAATAATTAAACAAATGAATACATAAAATGAAATAACAAAAGGGGGAGCAAGAAATAAATGCAGTTTGTGTGATTTTTTCCCCTTTTCATTATTGTTTAATTGTTCAGGTCTGTTGTAAAAATATGAAATCAATAACCAATATTTTGTGGTACTTATGTATTTTATAATATGAAACCATTAGGAGGAGATGATCGCAAAAGATAGTGGGGCGTCCGTGCACAACGACATAATGCTTGACCGCTACAAACTTGCGCTTGGTTAAACGGATTTGTTTCCGAAAGATGACCTGACAGAGGCTGACATAGTCTGAAATTAATTTTTACCAACACACTCCGACGTAGTCTTACACATATTCGCAATGTATACGCCTTTGAAATCAGCGAGAAAAAACTCCATGGTCTTGCAGTTGTTCTACCCGTTGGAACAATAATCCCCTATCCTTAATGTGAGAGGAAATACATTAAAATGTCAGTCCCTAAAGCAATCCTATGATATTAAAGGGTTTCCACACCCATTGACCTTTTAACCTGGATTTATTAACGGGGTTTGACACCATGGTTGACCTTACCCTGCACCGTCGCCATCTGAGTTTAATTGGATCGTAACACACGGAGTACCTCCTACTATCATTGGGTGATGAAGCACGCTTGTCGAATGTTTCTTCGTCATTGGTGTATGCTGTGACGTCATTATTAATGGGTTCTTTGAGTAAACCGAGTTCCTGGGGAAAAAAAAAAAAACAGATCCATACAAATCATGAGAAACATGAATTTGATGATATCATCGGTATCAGTGGCGGCACAACGAGGGTGGGATGCAGTCCCGGTGTGGAAACAGTCCCGGGGTAGAATTTCGTTTCTCAAGTTTCGTGTTTCTTTTTTCGAGTTTCGAGTTACTTTTTTGTCGAGTTTCGAGTAGTTACATTTTCAAGTTTCGAGTTTCTTTTTTCGAGTTTCCAGTTACTTTTTTCGAGTTTCGAGTTACTTTTTTCGAGTTTCTTTTTACGAGTAAAATATATCTCTTTCGCCGATTGGTTACTGATGTGATATGGTATTTTCATTGGTTACGTCATTAATTTCGACACGTATCGCCAAGAGTCTGTCTTCACCGAGAAAAAAAAACTTAACCGAGAAAAAAATTAATATTAAATTTCATCACCATATTTGGTATCAACATGAGAAATGCATTGAGGACATGTACAAACATACCCAGTATTGGTTCAGTAATTACTGAGATAAGACTTTGAAAGCTGTTTTGTATATGGTAAAAATAATAGCCGCGTAGAAAGTATTGATGCATACTCCAACTACATCTGGGCCCTTTGGGTCTCTCTACATTTTTGGTTTTTATTCCACCTTTGAGAAGACGAGGTTAAATACACGATTGACATGCTGACACAGTTCTGACATATTGTTTTCGAAGCGGCTATTGGTTTTACCAAATACAAAACAGATTTGTCAGAAACCTTTCCAAACTTTCAAGGTCTATCTCAGGGATTACTGAACCAATACTAGGCATGTTCGTGCACATTTTAATGCATTTCTCATGGTGATTCCAAATATGGTAATTAAATTTGATACTTTTGAAATTTTTGAAACATTTTGTGAAATTTTGGAATGTCGTCTGCAGCCTGCGCCTGCCGCGTGGAAAGTGTTAAATGCACTGCTGAAGTACCTTTTTAAATGCCATCGTGAAACACATTGGTAAACACTTTCCTTTCATATGAACTTAATTTATCCGTACCAGGTACCCTATCATATCATGGCCTTGGCTTTGATGTGAATTGAAAATCTCTCACTAGAGCAGCCAATTTAGAAACCCCTAAAACGTCTTCATTATTGAATCAGATATATGATACCATCTTTTCACTTTGATGATGTTTCTTGTTAAAATAATTGAACTCTAGTGGTTTGAAAACAATTGAACTCTAGTGGTTTGAAAACAATTGAACTCTAGTCGTTTGAAAACAACTGAACTCTAGTGGTTAAAAGCCTTTTCTCGATAGGCAAAAGTTTTTGTATACCGTATAATGTACTGTTACAGTGAGTATTTCGATTAGTTTTCGTTCACAAGAAACGACAAGGAGCACTAAGTATTTAATTTTAAAGATTGCGTACACGTGACCTCGTATCACTCATAAATTTTGAATAGAAATCTAAGAGAGCGCAACCCCTTCTGAAATAATTGACGCTCCTATAGCGCCCTCTCAAACCATCGACGTGTGTGTCGGATGAACATGCTACTTATAACGGACCTAGGGTAATGTTATTTTCCAGTACTCTACAGTCTACATGATAATTGTGGGTTAGCTATGGTTGGGTGCCATATCACACGAGGCCGAATTTATCACTTAACCGCAATATATTTGGTAGTGTATGCTTAGTAGCTTCTGATTGGATTTAAAAAGTTTTAGATTGAGCCATTATCGTTTGAAGGGTTGAACCATACTTTTTTTAGGGGTTGGCATTGGTGGATGGATATGAGTATAGGTGGTGGGATATAGAAGGGCGGTAGGAGATGGGAGTTAGGGGATGTCTTGTTGACCTCGTATCAGTCGTAAGCGAGAAGTATTGACATTTTGAATAGTACTCTAAGAGGACGCAACTCCTTCTGAAATAATTGACGCCCCTATAGCGACCTCTCAAACAATTGAAGTATGTGTCGGATGAACATGCTACTTTGAACGGACCTGAGGTGACATTATAGTCAGCGTCATTATGGGCATCATTTCAACAATGCATGCGTGCATGTGGACGAGCGTACATGTGTAAAAACGGATAAGTGCATACCGGACGCTTTCAAAAAATGCGCGTCCTTTTTGGTCAATCGTGAAATTGTCACGCGCATGCTTGCACATATGTTTTCGCATTTTATACATCTGGTCGCAACTCCGCGGACAACAACAAATCTCGCTCGCGGAAATAGCTTTATGACAGCGACTATATCTTCCAATACTCTATATAAATTGTTGATTGAATAGGGATTTAGAAAGGGGTAACCACAAGCATTCGCAATAAAAGCTGTCGATATTAATTCTGCTGTCCTATATCCTGTTAGACATGATTCCTTTCAGTCTGTAACATGGCGCACGGACGCGCGCGATGCTGTGCCTAGTGAAGGCCCGCTCTGTATTCTGGGTAATTTAATCTCAGACGGCTCAGGTCGACTCTTGCGGGACTGGTGGAACCCGGGGGTGGAACTTGTCTAATAATATCCTGATAACACATACCTGTAATGATTGTAGCAATTGTTGTGAATCTGTTTCATGGTAAGGATTAGCGGCACTGGCGGCGGTATAACAACTCATAAGGCACACGGCTGCTAACCACATCAATATGATTGCAGGTACTTGCATTGTGGAAGGGGGCCTCAAACAGTGGCCTTAAAGTTTAGCTGAAAAGATAAGAACAGGTAAACGTATAGGTTTGATCAAGATGAATGGACATGGAATAAGAAATGCTTTTAAAGGTGACATATGAAAAAGCAAATAGAGTAATATTAAATAGAACCTATAGGTTCTGGATTTATCAGGAGAGCCAAAAGGACCAGAGAACTTGAGAGAAGTAGCATCAGCAAATGTTATGGGTATAATTATCCTTGGTGGTAAGAACATGATCGTATATCACCCGCCCAGTGGCGTATCTGGTGTCACTTGTCTGGTGTGTGGGGGGGGGGGGGGGGGGGCGGGGGCAAAGGGTATCTTCTCCGTGGACTTAAGATTTTCCCCGGTGGACTCTAGACTTTACCAGGCTGTCATTTTTTGAGAATTGCCGCCGCCGAGTCAGACATTTTGGAGAGCGGTGGGTGGTGGTGTGGGGGAGGGGAGGGGGGGGGGGGGGGGGGCTTGTGACGTGGTGTCCCAAAACCAGCGGGTAAATTGGAACTTAGAACTAACCAACAGTACAAATTTAAACCGACCCGACAAATTGTCCCTCTGACCCCGAGAGATACGCTACTGCAACACGATGCAAAGTTGAAATAGGGGTGACAATTCATACTGCACCATAGGTGTTGTTGAAACCATATTTAGGCATACACATTTTGAAACCTCCTTTGAAAACTGAAAAACTCTAACAAGGGTTCATTCTGAAAGTCAAAAAGTCCTTATAAGTGTCAAATGGACTATTCCAGGTGAACCCCATACAACTCCTGTGGAATATATAATGGTAATTTTCCACACAGGGAGTGTAAATTCCAGACGGGGTTACCGGAATGGGCTACTCCATTAGAAATCTACACTCCCACACAGCTTGCTGTCAAAAAATGATACTGACACTGGAGTTGGTTATCCAACTCCAGCGGTTTTTGGATGAAATAATTTAGTTCCAACGTGTGATGAATTTTATGGGGTCATATAATCAAAATCCTGGGCAAAATCCATTGTTACATTGAAAGCAATGGAAATTCAAAATTAACGGCCGTTCGTGTCTACCATCGTCTGCTACAATCACGCCTTATCAGTATAGCGCCACCAATTCTATGCTGACTAAATTTTAATTTAAAAGTGGACTCCGATCGGCAAGCTGAGAGGCACACCACTGCTGTATATCTGTGCGTTGCGTGTAAGTTTTTCCTGCATGGAGTCATCTGTTTATATTTGGGTTTCTGTTTCTTATTTTAATATTCAACAATAAATTACATATAGACAAGCAAAAAAATAAATAAAAAAAATCTACACTCCCTAGTATGTATAATAGATTTCATCTGAAAAATAGCCTATTTTATTAATTTTTATTTGATGAAATTGAGCACACGTTGAGTTGCTAGGCGTGTGGTAGCGACTAATTTAGAAATATTGGCGTGACGATAAGGTTGACATAATTGTCGATGTTTTAATATTCTAATGGAATATGGAGTTTTAATGAAATCTCCAATTATTTATATGATTATTAAATGAAGGGAACATGGTTATTAAGGTTCAAACACCCATTAACTGTCTATATGATGAAAGCGAATGTTTAATGATGCTTAATTCTGCGTGCGTTCAACACGTTAGAGATTATATACTATTGGTCTACTTCACGTGGTATATCGGAACTATGTGGAAGAAGATTAATGTTACAAAAACATGAATGTCAAAGAAATCGTATTAAGAGACTTTTTAGTCTAAAAAATACAAATATTATACGTGAAATAGGGGAAAAGTGAAAAGTGCATGTAGCCGTGCCTCACAACACATAATGGATGTGGGTCGGTCGGGTCCGAAATATATGGTCGGAGTACGAAACAATTAAACTATTTGACACATGATTTTGGCATTCAGAGCAAATATATACAATACAATTTATTTACAAATATTCACAAATCAAATATCTACACCGCAGCATGCGCAACGCAGCATCGCATGCGCATCGCTCGCTGTCCGCGCGTCAATATGCTTTATTAGCACGGGGTGCACCCCTTATTTGTCATTGTCTATGCAGTATCCACCACGGGCATATATCCAACGCAGGGTGTTGTCACATTGTCTTTAGTTCAGCAGAACGTTGAGGGGAAAGGGGAAAAGGGGATCTTCTCTCATTAAAACAGCATCTCATCCACGTATTGGGGGTGTGTATTTTATGGAGAAAAATACAATATATTTGTAGCTATATGATTATAGTGTGTTCATCCGATGGAGTCAGGATGAAAGAGAGTGTGTGTTATAAACTCGTGAAATAAACTTGTTATATTAAACTAATCAAAACATATAAACATTTTCTACGATAAATAATATTCTCTTTTTGTATTAATAAACACACTTATTGTTTAATATATCTCATTAATTGTCGATTCATTAATGAATAAGGTATCTCTTTAAAATATGTAATTGTCCCAAACAAGTATTTAATTATAACATGTTCTCAATGTTTGAAACCTTTACTTTAATAAGTAACACTTATATTTGAATAATAAATGATCTCAAACATAAAACAAAACAAATGAATTTGGACGTATAATTAATTAATCTCACAAAAGATATTAAAGTGTGATAATTGACAAATACAAAATAACGGAATGCAACTTAGATACCAAAAGAGTTGCACTTAACATTAATTGATAATATCCAAACATAGGTCATAGAAATTATTATATAAACATAATTATGATCCTTACTAATTATAACTTGGTTAACATAATGTATGTAACATTTAATTAGTACATGAACTTAATCAAATCCAGAATGTTATTCTAAGTCCAAATAATAATTCCAGCTGTTATAATCTTATCAATAAGACATGATTTAATTGAGTATCTCCAAAACATCAAAGCAAACATAAAACAAATAATGCATTTAGGCTTAAATCATTAGCATTTGTATTTGTTCTGTAAAATATATACAACACACAATATTTGTAAACAAGTAAATAAGTTATTACTATATATCTCATGAATATGTAAACAACTAAGTGTTAACTCCCATAGTAACATGATTCCATTAGGCATTTGTACCAATGCCTATCTACATGTTTCCTATTGAATAAGCTATCAACAATCCAAAGCAGCTTGCAATGAATCAGCTATAACTAACCATATTATTCAGAATTTGTATATATAAACACAGTTCAATGAGATGGTCTTAACTTATACCCTATGCGTGTAATGCCACAAAGAGAACTATTGTTGTACCACCTAGATAGAAGCAAAGCTAAAAGCTTCTGTATTTGCATTCACTACTATAGTCCATTTGCACAAATATCAATTTGTCTCACACATGCCTATACCACTTCACCATGCCCTGGGTCATTCGGTGTATTTACTTTTCGCTCGTTGGTTTTATTGACATAAATCCTTACAAAGGAAATGGGCGGAGTAGTTTTTTGGAGATCATGGTGGCTGGTACGGGCATGGAGTATGGAAGGGTTTCATTTTCGCTTGTAGGAACAAATTCGGAGAAAAACTTCTTTTTTAAAATATCAAAAATATAATTTAAAAAGAATTACGCTCTAATGAGAAGAAGAAGAAAAAAATTGAATTCAAGTTTTTGAATTTTGAATTATACATATTATTTATGTCAATTACACGCGGCGGCGGCGAATAGAGCGTGGAAATGGGGGGGGGGGGGGGGTGGAAGTAGTCGGAACTTGAATTACGGGAGGGGTATGGAAAAAAGCAGAACTTGAATTAAAAATCTTTTGAACATATTATTTATGTCAATTACACGCGGCGGCGGCAGCGAATAGAGCGGGGAGGGTGGGTGGAAGTAATCGGAACTTTAATTACGGGAGGGGTATGGAAGTAAGCAGAACTTGAATTTAAAATCTTTTGAACATATTATTTACGTCAATTACACGCGGCGGCGGCAGCGAATAGAGCGGGGAGGGTGGGTGGAAGTAATCGGAACTTTAATTACGGGAGGGGTATGGGAGTAAGCAGAACTTGAATTACGGGGTGGGGGGTGGTGTGGAAGTAAACAAAACTTGAACTACGGTGGGGGAGGGGTGGAAGTAAGCAGAACTTTAATCACGAGGGAAGGGGTGGAATTCAAAATCTTTTTTTTCTCATTAGAGCGTAATTCTTTTAAAATTATATTTTTAATATTTAAAAAAAAAAGGTTTTCTCCGAATTTTGTTCCTACAAGCGAAAATAAAACCCTTATATTTCTTTTCGATAAAAAAAAACATGTTAAACTTTAAATCGTTTAAAACAATCATCGGTGCCTAGGGTACGTGTTCGAGAGTGACAATGTCTCAGGATCTTGTATTAAAAGACAGTGGGGTGGAGAAAATGAGCTTTTATACACAGCTCTATAGAGAAAAATTTACATTATCGTCCATATCTCGAAAAGAAAATCATTAATTACACATTTTCTTTTTTCAAAGTAACTTTTTTGGGAAGCCTATATGCAACTCTTTTCTTTAAAAAATATAATAAAAATAATTATAATCCTCCAATTAGTCCTACTTTGCTGAATGTCAAATTGACTGGAATTTATTTATATTTCATGTCACATCACACCCATCTCGATCTTAAAAACCACCATTCCCGCCGGAACACACGTCATCACCCCGCCTAGCCCACCTCATGCACGTCACTTCCTTAACACTTTCCACGCGGCAGTCGTCTGCAGACGACATTCCGAAAGTTCACAAAATGTTTAAAAAAACCATATTGTATTGACTTTCAATACCCTATTTAGAATCACTATGAGAAACGCATTGAAAGAATTTTAGTTGAAATAAGTACAAACATACCTAGTCTTGGTTCTGTTGTCCTTGAGGTATACTTTGAAAATTGGGAAAGGTTTCTGAAAAATCTGTTTTGTATAATGTCATAACTAATTGCCGCGTGGAAAGTGTTAACCTCAACCCATTTTGGGTGGTTTTCTCAGTTTTTAATCTCACTAGTCATCAAAATGTAGGCGTTAAAAATAAAAATATTGCCTGTCTGTATCTCCAAATATGGAAGGGTTTCATTTTCGCTTGTAGGAACAAAATTCGGAAAAAATATTGCCTGTCTGTATCTCCAATCCATGATGCCTATACCACTTCACCATGCTCTGGGTCATTCGGTGTATTTACTTTTCGCTCGTTGGTTTTATTGACATAAATCCTTACAAAGGAAATGGGCGGAGTATTATTTGAGATCTGTCAACTCATGTCTAATAATTCCATGGTCAACTTAAACGACCGATAAAGTCAGAATCAATTACTTCAATCATGGTGGTTGGTACGGGCATGCATCATTTCCTGGTGAGGTCATAGTTACAAATAGTACAACAACAAACAATTCTATTATGGGTTACGTGGCATGTTCAACTGAATGGACTATAACGACCTTCATCAATCCCTTGGGATTTAGCCACTCCTAGATTTGTAGCCCAATATATATTTCTTTGGTATGAGAATGCCATGGTGCAATGCAATTCGACTATGCACACACATATAATGGCTCAAAGGTCTACAGACCAGGCACTCTCGGACTAACACAAGACACACTGCATCTTATGGTAGTTACATTTAAAATACTACTTAAATGATCATTCAAAACGTATGATATCTGATCATCAACATTCCCCTTAATATTTCATACATCTTATATGTGTGACTTAAGTTCATGAATAGTTATGTCTTACAGTAAGTTAGATGAGTTTATAAGAAATAAGTTTCCGTGTCAACAACAAATATTAAAGCACATGGAGTATACATCATGATAGATGCTGTACTTGACACAAATAAACCCAAAAGTAATGGCACATCTAACCACTGACATGACACAAAAGTCACATAGTATTTACATATATTTACATTTAACATTTTATTAGCAAAAGAACAAGCCCTTACCTGTATTTTATGGAGAAAAATACAATATATTTGTAGCTATATGATTATAGTGTGTTCATCCGATGGAGTCAGGATGAAAGAGAGTGTTGCCGGGCGGATCAATGCACAACAATCACACACTATGCTACAAATGGGCTTAATCTCCAAGACACATGGCAACCTGGTAGTTGAACAGACTTGAGTGCTGTATAGATATAAAGATAACTCATATCTCCCTTTAACAATTACACAATGAGGCAAACTTCTAAGTGAAGTTTACTTAAGTCATGTGTATACCACTCCACCATGGTTTGGGTCATTCGGTGTATTTACTTTTCGCTCGTTGGTTTTATTGACATAAATCCTTATAGACAACCATTTACAATTTACAAAGGAAATGGGCGGAGTAGTTTTTTCGAGATCTGTCACCTTAAACGATCCATAAGGGTGAGAATCAATGACCTCATTCATGGTGCCTGGTACTGACATGACATGGAGTATGAAAGGGTTTCATTATTGCTTGTAGGAACAAAATTCGGAGAAAAACTTCTTTTTTTAAATATCAAAAATATAATTTTAAAAGAATTGCGTTCTAATGAGAAAAAAAACAAATTGAATTCAAGTTTTTGAATTTTGAATTACATGCGGCGGCGGCGGCGAATAGAGCGTGGAAATGGGGTGGGGTGGAATTAATCGGAACTTGAATTACGGGAGGGGTATTGAAGTAAGCAGAACTTGAATTACCGGGGGGTGGTGTGGAAGTAAACAGAACTTTAATTACGGTGGGGGAGGGGTGGAAGTAAGCAAAACTTTAATTACGGGGGAGGTGTGGAATTCAAAATTCAAAATACAAAATTCAAAAACTTGAATTCAAAATCTTTTTTTTTCTTTCTCATTAGAGCGTAATTCTTTTAAAATTATATTTTTGATATTTAAAAAAAGAAGTTTTTCTCTGAATTTTGTTCCTACAAGCGAAAATGAAACCCTTATATTTCTGCCATTTCGATAAAAAAAACCATGTTAAACTTTAAATCGTTTAAAACAATCATTGGTGCCTAGGGCACGTGTTCGAGAAGTGACAATGTCGCAGGATCTTGTATTAAAAGACAGTGGGGTGGAGAAAGTGAGCTTTTATACACAGCTCTATGGAGAAAAATGTACATAATCGTCCATATCTTGAAGAAGAAGAAAAAAAATTACACATTTTCTTTTTTCAAAGTAACTTTTTTGGGAAGCCTATATGCAACTCTTTTCTTATAAATAAATTATATATAATTAGAATCCTCCAATTAGTCCTACTTTGCTGAACGTCAAATTGACTGGAATTTATTTATATTTCATGTCACATCACACCCATCTCGATCCTAAAAACCACCATTCCCGCCGGAACACACGTCATCACCCCGCCTACCCCACCCGTCATGCACGTCACTTCCTTAACACTTTCCACGCGGCAGTCGTCTGCAGACGACATTCCGAAAGTTCACAAAATGTTTAAAAAAATCATATTGTATTGACTTTCAATACCCTATTTAGAATCACTATGAGAAACGCATTGAAAGAATTTTAGTTGAAATAAGTACAAACATACCTAGTCTTGGTTCTGTTGTCCTTGAGGTATACTTTGAAAATTGGGAAAGGTTTCTGAAAAATTTGTTTTGTATAATGTCATAACTAATTGCCGCGTGGAAAGTGTTAACCTCAACCCATTTTGGGTGGTTTTCTCAGTTTTTAATCTCACTAGTCATCAAAATGTAGGCGTTAAAAATAAAAAATATTGCCTGTCTGTATCTCCAATTTTATTACAGTTGTGTATCAAATAGGATGGAAATGGTAACCAGTTTATTATATGGGTGGTTACATGCATTTAAGCTTAATTGTTCTCTTTAATATATGTGTATCTATAAAGAAAGCATGGGGATTAGGCCTCGAAGATGATTTAAGTGTTGTAGGAAAATGTTTTATTAATGTTTCTACGTGCTTTCGACGCGTTAGCGTTTATTGTGTTGGTTAAACATTCACCAGGTGCTCCTGCTGGTGTAGCGGAAGAACCGCGTGGGTGCGAAGAGTAATGTTCGAAAACATTGAAGTCTACATTAGCGTATTAACTCTAACAACCTAAGTTTGTTTTTGACAATTAAACTATCACCCGGTTTTGTGTTTTAGGGTGGGGTGGGGGATGGGGGAGATCACTGTTTGCCCGCGCCGGGGATCGAACACGGGTCACCCGCATGAAAGGCGGACGCCCAACTGATTGCGCTAACGGGGAAGCTTGAAAAAATTAGCTTTTTCGAGAGATTGCGGTACAGCAGCTATTTGCTGTTGACTTTTGTGGCATCTAATACGATTAGGGTTAAAAGATTTACTATAAAGTTAAAAATTGACGTGAATTATGGAAATAAAATGTATTATAAGAGAAATATTAGTGTTGAAAGTAGGACAGTTATTGAAATGTTGTTCCTCATACTTAATCCTACTGATACAAATGACTACTTGTGGTGTTTTGGCGCCTACCCTCATTGGCGCCCACTCAAATCTCATATCTCATTCCTTAAATTTTATCGCATATCTGACATTTCATATTATCTAATATCTCATATTTCTTATCACATATCGCAAAACAATAATAATAATAATAGTATAACGTATTAATCACTAAGCGCAACATGGAGGTGACAAATCACACTGCACCATATAGGTGTTGTTGAAACCATATTTAGATATAGAAACCTCCTTTGCAAACTGAAAAACTCTAACAAGTGTTCATTCTGAAAGTCGAAAGTGATCCTAAGTGTCAAATGGACTGTTACAGTTGACCTCCATACACCTCCTATGGAATATATAACGGCAATTTTCCACACAGGGAGTGTGAATTCTAAATGGAATTACCTGAATGGGCTATTCCTTTACACATCTACACTCCCTAGGGGTGTATAATAGATTTCATCTGAAATACTAGTAGCCTATTTGATTAATTTTTTTATTTGATGAAATTGAGCACACGTTGAGTTGCTAGGCGTGTGGTAGCGACTAATTTAGAAATATTGGCGTGACGATAAGGTTGACATAATTGTCGATGTTTTAATATTCTTATGGAATATGGAGTTTTAATGAAATCTCCAATTATTTATATGATTATTAAATGAAGGGAACATGGTTATTAAGGTTCAAACTCCCATTAGCTGTCTATGTATATGATGAAAGTGAATGTTTAATGATGCTTAATTCTGCGTGCGTTCAACACGTTAGAGATTATACTATTGGTCTACTTCACGTGGTATATCGGAACTATGTGGGAGAAGATTAATGTTACAAAAACATGAATGTCAAAGAAATCGTATTAAGAGACTTTTTAGTCTAAAAAATACAAATATTATAAGTGAAATAGGGGAAAAGTGAAAAGTGCATTTAAGCTAAATTGTTCTCTTTAATATATGTGTATCTATAAAGAAAGCATGGGGATCAGGCCTCGAAGGTGATTTAAGTGTTGTAAGAAAATGTTTTATTAATGTTTCTACGTGCTTTCGACGCGTTAGCGTTTATTGTGTTGGTTAAACATTCACCAGTTGCTCCGCTGAACCGCGTGGGTGCGAAGAGTAATGTTCGAAAACATTGAAGTCTACATTATCGTATTAACCCTAACAACTTAAGTTAGTTTTTGACAATTAAACTATCAGTCGGTTTCGTGTTTTAGGGTGGGGTGGGGGGATGGGGGAGATCACTGTTTGCCCGCGCAGGGGATCGAAAACGGATCACCCGCACGCCCAACTGATTGCGCTAACGGGGGAAGCTCGAAAAAATTATATTTTCGAGACCATTTGACAGATTGCGGTACAGCAGCTAAATGCTGTTGCCTTGTGTGGCATCTAATACGATTAGGGATAAAAGATTTACTACAAAGTTAAAAATTGACATGAATTATAGAAATAAAATGTATTATAAGAGAAATATTAGTGTTGAAAGTAGGACAGTTATTGAAATGTTGTTCCTGATACTTAATCCCACTGATACAAATGACTGCTTGTGGTGTTTTGGCGCCTACCCGCATTGGCGCCCGTTCAAATCTCATATCTCATTCCTTAAATTCTATCACATATCTGACATTTCATATTATCTAATATCTCATATTTCTCATCACATATCGCAAAATAATAATAATAATAATAATAATAATAGTATAACGTATTTATTAAGCGCAACATGTATAAAAACCTCAGAGCGCTGTACACAAAAATATACATAAAAGAAAAGGGAATAAAGGCAAAGAATATAACAGCAACATGGAGCATTGATGCGCCAGGATCGTAAAATGATACAAAATGCATATCTCACTTCTGACGATTAGGGAAATAAAGGGTTACTTATTTAATATGAGTGGGAATATCATTTACACATATATTATTAATATCATATTTCCCGATACCAAAAGTAATATGTTTTTCATCTACCATGTCTACAAACCACAGACCGCACTCGCGTCTTTTAGCCATATAAATCATGAAATTGGCTGGTATTAAATAGATCGAACTAATTATGTTAAGCAATTTTAATTACACGTTTGAGTTCCTCCAGTCGCGGAATGGGCACGTTTGTCGTATCTATGATATTTACCCTTCCGTTCCATTTACGAAGAAAACTTGAATAAAAAACCTGGTAGAACCGTTTGTCGCTGATTAATAGGCAAACCATAGTTTTACCGAGTAATGGTATTACCATAGAAATGAATTAGATTCTATAGACAACTGAAGGGCACAGTTTTGGATGAATTTGCAAAGCGTAAAAGCCAATAATTATGTATCAACAGACGTTTTTCGTTCTCACATTAGGCTACAAGGCCCGCTTAGCAGCAGCGCTATAAATTCATGTAAATTGGTGCCCTAAAAACCGGCACCCAATTTAAATATTCGCCTTCCATCAAAGCTGGTTGCTATATGACATAATTCTCGTGTGCAACCAACCGGCTGCAACATAATGGAAACTCACCCATGCAGTTAGCAAGTAGTACCGCTCCTACACGCCCCGAATTTAAATATGATTGCCTGGTTGTACACGCGCACTGGGCAATCCTCTCGTAGTAATTGATAACAATAGGTTTATCAGACCGAATTAATAGCGCTCCTAAGCGGGCAATTTATGTCATGCAGGCTGGTAGGACTGTGCTGACGAATAAAATGGAATATACAAACTGACTTTACTGATAGGATTAATGGCTAACTTATTATAAATTGAAAAGTCAATCCATACTGACTTTTCATTGTGTTTTTTCTTTTCTCTTTCTCCCCTATATTATCTTTTTTCTCCATTGTTTTTTAGTAGTTTCTTCGTGATGTTTGAACGCTCAAAATAGCCTAGGCTGTATGTCTGGCACATACAGAGGAAACACCCCTATACACAAACTGTTAGGTGCGGTCATGCATATGCCTCTTTACATGTCAACAAACTTTGATCTATTCACTTGTATGAGTCTGTATGTTTTTCTTAATAACCTGTTTACCCCTGATTTTGTCATCAACACTCATCTCTTTATTATGTTAGATTTCTAAACCTCTTAATCCTAACCAGATAGGCTATGTTTTTGTGTGGAAGCCGGGGGAGGGGAACAAAGGATGATTATTTTACCCAAATAATCGCCGCGAAACCCTCTAGGGGATTCGACCCCCGGACGCTCAGATCACCGCGCCACGTCCCTAACCACTCGGCTATTAAACCTGCCAGCGCTCAATTTCGTACACACATATCAGCTTGGTTGATGACGTCAACGAATCAAATGCTGTAGCAGGGTGCACTACACTAAATGGAGTATAGAATCGGAAAGAATGGATGACATAAATTGCCCGCTTAGGAGCGCTATTAATTCGGTCTGGTAAATTGGTTATTGTTATCAATTACTACGAGAGGATTGCCTGGTTGTATATTTAAATTCGGGGCGTGTATAGCGGTACTTCTTGCTAACTGCATGGGTGAGTTTCCATTATGTTGCAAATTACATCCACGCTCATGCGTTTAAACTGCTCAATGGGCGTTGCAATGCAGCCGGTTGGTTGCACACGAGAATTATGTTATATAGCAACCAGCTTTGATGGAAGGCGAATATTTAAATTTGGTGCCGGTTTTTAGGGCAGCAATTTATATCGCTGCTAAGCGGGGCTTGTAGCGTAATGATGACAAAATGTTTGATTAGTTATGATTAATAGGACATCACCTCCATGCACACTGACTACAAAACGTGAATGTCATCTAGGTAAATGTTGAGAGATCTTTCAAATTTTTGTATTTTTTACTACAAATAAGAGCGATAACAGTGACATTTCCTAGATCGTCGGACATGTAGTCTCTTAAGCCGGTCACTTGGAAAATCGAGCGGGCTACCCTACCTACTGCTTTCACTTTTTGGTGAGAAAAAGTAATAATTTTCAAGCAAAATTCACTCTAAAAGGTCCCATTTCAAAATGTACTGGGTCTAAAATAGGGTTTTATATCACTAATTTTGTACATATCCCTATGGGGCTCTATTTTAGTAGTGTGCACCCTAGCATGCACGTGGACATTATTTGCCGTAGTGAATCGTAGGTTCCAGGAAGGTTAGGGTTTTAAGAAGCACTGAAAATTGTGTGTTTTAACCCTTACTAGCCAGGCTATGTTTTGTGTGGAAACTGGGGAGGGGGACAAAGTATGATTTTGTTACCCACAATAATCTCCGCGAAACCCCCGGGATTCGACCCCGGACCCTTCGATCACCGCGCCACGTCCCTTACCACTCGGGTAACCTACCAATGCTCGCCCGGACAGCGATTATTATATCAGTTTAATCAAAATCAGTTCATTTGTTTAAAAATGTAAAAAAAATCATTTTATTCAGTGAATTTTGCTTTATTTCGTATTAAAACGGAATAAATAAATTTGGTTAAACAGATGTACGAAAAAAATAATCGCGCCCGGGCAGTAATTTCGTTCACACATATCAGCTTGGTTGATGACGTCATCGAATCGAATGCTGTATAGCATGCGCAATGACATTGTTTTTCCGTAATGCAGGAAGGTTAATCGTTAATGTCCTTCCTTCTGTGATTCTGTGTCTACACTGCCTCTTCTTTGCAGTATGTTTCTTGCTTTCTTGAGATTCACGTAAATTTGCACAGAATCAATCAACACAATCTTCTGTTTATATCTATGATTGAGAAGTTGACAACTAAAACAACCAGGGAAGAAATATATACCCTAGTTGGCCGTACAGTTAAATTTGGTGTTTCTTCGTTGGGTTCTTCGTATCGAATTCTTCTAGAAATTGACTACCGCAACGCAAGGTAAATTTAAGCAAAGTATAAGCTTACTTGACGCTACGACATTCAATCTAGATATACGCTTGAAACACGCCGGGGAAACACGTCATTAATGACAATTAAATAACATTGATTAAACGCTAGCAGCGTCACATATTACTTGATAAAGACTAGTACATCTATTAAAACGTTTTTATAACTCTAATTCTCCCACCCTTTTTTCATCCCCAACTTTCAGTTGGGATAAGTTTCACTTAATTACATACTTATATAAGATGGCCGACAAATTAAAAATATTGACGTATAAATATGTGACAAAAAACCACCGCAGTCATGGTGATGTTTATCTTTATGATTGGTATACACAATTTGCCTTCCGACATTTTGAATCTGATTGCATTACGGTATTTCACTTCATCTCAGCGGTATTGCGCTTTTCACCGTAGATATTTATGGGGCAACCACGACCAATTTCATCCAAACTTTATTTACTTTGGCTCAGTTACAAGAGTTAAGTTGGATGTTCGTGAATGGCACTTCTGCAAAAGCCAAATAAACATTATGAGATGATTAATTGAAGGCATAGCTGGCCAAAAAAGGGGACTGATAACAAATGAATGTTTATGAGTGATATCAACCTGCATGATTAACAAAATTAGATACCGTAAATACCACTGACATAAGTGACATTTACAAATATTGAATACGGTTTTTGATTGGACGATAGTTCAAAGTTAACCTAAATCAAATACCAAACATCAAGTTCGAATCAGAATTGGAACCAGGAATCTGTCCCACAAATGACTAACACCAAAGTAATCTGAATTCAACTGTGAGTTATCTAAGAATCACGTTATAGGCTGTTTTTGTAATTATTTGATTTTATACATTTCTACTTTATCACAGCCATGAATCATTCATTCACAACCTTTAAGCTGTAGAAATCATGGAAACTTCAAATCTTCATCTGGTATAAAATCACCCTCGCTTTAATTGAAGGGTTTGTATAAATGGCAGCATTTAATATATGAATATACCCGATTACTTGTTTCAGTACAATCATGTTATGCTTTTACACTTCTGATAGAATTCATACATTGAATAATTTCGATGGAAAAGTGGTTTATATAATTTGAAATAACAAAAATATGGTACTTGTGTGACCATTCTACAACGTGTTCCAAAACTCGAGTCCAATAATACGTGCAATAACTAGTAGGAGAGTTGAAAACATTTTCAAAGCATGTCAAAAACAGTTTTCCTCAATGACTGCACTGCGTTTACCCTTCTGGACGTGCAGCAGACTTCCCAAAACAAACAAAAATTAAATAAAAATATTGCTATTTTATGTTTATCAATTATCAATGCTTCTGGCATATATGGGCATAATAATGGTCTCATTATGACGATATTTTTTGACAAGCCCCGGCTCATACAGTAAAATTGACCATGCAATGGATAAGGATTTCTTGTCAAATTGGGGTGGGGGGGGGGGGGGGGGGAGGTTACACGTCGCGTTTACTTCTTTAAGGTGATTCTAGGCACGTTCAGACATGGCTATTTAACTCGAGCTAAAGGTCGAGTTAAGGGCGAGTAGAGGTAAATTCGCGAAAATGGTCGAGTTAGTGCCTGTGTGGACAGGAGTCGAGTTAACTTAACCCGACCTTAACTCGACCTTAACTCGACCAATTTACCTCTGACAAAAGTCAGAGGTAAATCCTTATCTCGACCAGTTGACTCGAGTTAACGTACGTCTGGACAGTGCCCGAAAGATAGCTCGAGATAAACATGACCTTTTGCCAATAAAATTGACCTGCTGCTGAAGACTTCCGGGTCAATGCAACTCGCGTGTTATTTTCCAAACTTCGATCATTTTCTTCCAAATATTACAACAGCTATAGTATTATACAACGTTTTTAGATTTGATATGACTGGTTTGTTTACAAAATTAGAACTCGCGCGGTTTTTCTGTCAAGCTTCAAGGTTAATAATAATAATAGTAATAAAAAGACTTATATAGCGCATAAAGCAACGGCATCAAAGCGCTGTACATGTAACCATAAGAATATACACAATATACTACACGCTACCATATATTTTAAAAAACATTATAAAATGTCATAAAAGTCATAAATCTAAAAAGCGAGAAAATTAAAATCCGCAAGTCCTACAGGTTCACCGTAGTGGCGGTATAACATCCGAAATTTAACTCAAGGGGCAGACGGTCGAGTTAAATTCGACGGGTTAATTTGGTCGAGCTAACGACGTGATGCCTGTGTGTGGACAATCGGTCGAGTTAGTGAAAACATTTCAGGTATTTTACCCCGGGTCATAAAATATTTAACTCGAGTTAAAAGCCATGTCTGAACGCAGCTAATGTAATTGTTTTAAATTCAACTATGTGTACCCATGAAGACTTCTTACATATGGGAACGTACTTTAAAGTGTATAGGCCCACCCAACGTGCTTTGAGACACTTAGTATTGAGTATCAGCGTCATGAACAATAATTGTTGCAATATCTGACAAAACAATCGTATAAAGGACTTGACATACTACACAGTCGCGCGACGCGATTTGCCGCTTACGCTCCTTATAAAGAGTGCTATTTACCAAATAAGGAACGTCAGCGGCAAATCGCTCCGAGCGATTGGGTAGTATGTCATGAGCTTTAGGCCGCATTGCAAAATCAGTACGTATGGCTTATACGATAGGCGCGAGTTACAAGTAAAAACACCAATGAAAATTGAAGTAGCATTAACAGTTAACAGATTTGACAGAAACCTTTCCCATATTGCAAGGTATATCTCAATGATTACTGAACCAATACTAGGCATGTTTGTACTTTTTTAATGTATTTCTCATGGTGATTCCAAACATGGTAATGAAATTCAATAATGTTGACATTTTTTACACATTCTGTGAAAATTTGGGATGTCGTCTGCAGACGTCTACCACGTGGAACGTGTTCTTGTGCGTATGGTGATGCATGTTACTTCGGCGCGTATCGTACAAGTCACTTATACGTAGGAGCCACACGTACTAGTATTGCAGTACTTTCTTTCTGATTTATAGGATGGATTAAATTTAATTTCATCGTTTCGTTTCATCGTTTTAAAAAATAGTCATTTATATAAGTTGTAATTGAGTAAAAGTCATAGTCCATCAAAAAGCCAAGTTGGAAGGCGGAATTATTGAATACATCGTACAATATCTCGCACAAGTTGATTTCCCAAACCAATCAACCATGAGTACAGGGAAAACCTGTTATTATCACGTATCCATTAACATTGATTTGAAAATCGCAGTTATCAGTTGTAAATGATATTTGATGAATGCATATATGCATGGGCACTTGGTTATGGTCACTGGTCAGTCACGGACGCAATGGAGTAAATGCTAACGCTTTCATGTGTAAAATGTAGAGATCAGCGATCGTGACTGGACCGTCGGATCGCAACTTTCGAGGCAAATTTCATGAAAATATGTAACTTTTCATTGTGGGGAAATACGGAAGATGGTTTTTATTGAAGATTGCTTTTTGTGTCGGGACTTTTCGTTTGGTAAGGTGTGTGCTAAGAACGCGATCAATTCGAAGCAGGAAGTTGGGTAACGGCTCGCTGGATTCGCCGATTTTACTGGACCCATATGCTGGGCAATCTGCTAAGTTAAACTAACCGTTTTAAAGGAAAACAGTGTACTTAGGTTCCAGATACTAAAATGGACTAGTATCGACCAATACTGGAACACCCAGTATGACTCAATAGTTTTGTTATCATTATTATTTTTGAGGCTTAAGGGGAAATATGTTGTTGTTTGATTAAAATAAATCTGCGTTATTTTATGATAAAAGATTAAAAAAAACCAATAAACTAAATAAGAATCCCCCGTGATTTACGACTTGTTGCGCAGTACAAGGTCCGCTTAGCAGCGCTATAAATTGATGCCCTAAAACCCGTCAATAAATTTAAATATTCGATATTCCATCCAAGCTGGTTGCTATATATGACATAATTCTCGTGTGCAACCAACCGGCTGTATTGAGTAGTGTAAAGGCATGAGCGTAGATGTAATTTGCAACATAATGGAAACTTACCCATGCAGTTAGCATGGTTAGCCCCGAATTTAAATATATGCACTGGGTAATCCTCTCGTAGTATTGATAACAATAGGTTTACCAGAGCGAATTAATAGCGCTTCTAAGCGGGCAATTTATGTCATGCCGACGACCAATACGACAAAATGCGCACTATAAATGTTTGTTGGCAACCCTTTCAAAATTGTGTGGCACACCCTAAATAATGTAGACTACGTACCAATTTGTAGAGCTGTATCACAAATGTCACGATAAGGCCTGACATCTACGGTATCACTACTATAATCTACATACTTATGAAATTGATTGACACGTGATCACGCACAAATGTTAGCTATTTTCGATAGAGCATTTTCAATGAACAAAAATTACAAAGTGAAATGTATAGATTGTAAGAGATTTTAAATCATATGGTATAGCCTATGTACAAAATGATATTAAATTTAAATTATAAAAAAACACCGGAATGAATTGAAATAATACGAAAAATTATACTCATGATATTTGGTTTTAAATTTCACCAAGACGGATTGTTCCATGACTGAGAATATCTAGCAGTTTGAATTATTTAGTATGTTTTGTCGCGGTCGTAGGCACCTGTCTAATAGTCGGCGTAACTCTGTCCAAAACTGTCTACTCGTTTCCCACACCACACACAAAAAAATCCATATATCCCCCTTAAAACAACCGACACTATAAATATCTGACTTTAATATTTACGACACAAAAAGAGAAGAGATCCACAGGGAATAATAGCGCCCTAAAATATGACGTCATAGAGTAGCCTTCCCATTCGTTACGTGTAGAACAAATACAAAATACGAACAGAATTAGTATCTGAAAATTGTGTTAACCAGACACTCTTTCCACGCGGCTATTGTATTACCATATAAAACAGATTTTTTAGAAACCTTTCACAATTTCAATGTCAATCTCAAGTTTTACTGAACCAATACTAGGCATGTTTGTACTTATTTTAATGCTTTTATCATTCTAAATCCAACACTGAAAACTTAAACTAGTCAGACAAAGGCTGGACTAACTTTAAACTAGTCAAGTAGGTTAGTCAAACCTGCTGGAAAGATTATGGCCGACTTGACTAGCTTAAGGTTAGTCCGGCTCAGCCTGACTAGCTTGATTTGTTCTGTTTAGTCTGTGGCTGGACTAGCTTATTAGACAAGCTGGCATGACTAGCTTTAGGCTAGTCAAGCTGGCTGGACTAGCTTTAGGTTAGTCAAGGCACTGAGATAAAATATCAATGGCGGCATGCAGATAAGACGTACTAACCTTACGTTAGTCAAGATGGACACCATCTGGACTAACTTAAAGCTAGTCGAGCGACTAACGTAAAGCTAGTCAAAATGAGCACAATCTGGACTAGCTTTAAGTTAGTCAGGCTGACCAATTTAGGTTTTCAGTGAAATATGGTGATAAAATACAATAATTTGAAATTTTTGAATTTTTTGGTGAACATTTAGAACTGTCGTTTGCAGACGACTGCCACGTGAAAAGTGTTAACCCTACAAGAAGCACCAAATGGTCAACGTTAAATTAAAGGCTTGGCCGCCTCACCAACATGACCAATACCAATGACAACACAATGAACAGGTTTCATTTCTCAAACAAGGTAAAAAAATATATAGTCACTAAATTTAGACCGGATTTATTTTCAACCTTTTCTGTGGCGTACCTGTGATCCAAAACCTACGGTAAATATTAGGGACATTCCCTCAGATTTGCTTGGGAAAGCACATGGATTTGTCTTAAAATTGCCTTTCCAAGAATAGCACATGCTATTTTTGTACGAGAGGTCTTGATAAGGCGTCCAATGATTGTTAGTATCATTTGCAGTAGGGTTATGTTAGTGATATTTCGTAATGTTTGAGACAATTTGTTTGCATAAATCGCAAAAGTTCAACTGAAATTACAAGACAAAATAAGAAGAAATCAGTGGGGGAGATTAAAGAAAATTAGAAGGATGCTAGAAAAATATTTTGTAAAAATAAATTTAAAACAAAACAAAACTTTAATTTATTTACGCTCTGCTGTATATAGCATTGAGCACTCTTATAAAATGCTAGCCATGTCCAATGAGCAGATGAGCAAGTACATTGTGGTAATAATATAGCAACAAATGTCTTATTTTATTGTTCTACATTATTTGCATAGAAGATTATGGTAAAATATGTTTTCCTCTATAGACCGCCCCCCCCCCCCCCCCCCACCCCACCCTCCCCGTTTTCCAACATGTGTGACTTTGATAAAATATGTAAATGTTATTATTTTCTAAATATGTGCCGAATAGTATGTTGGTTCACGTGGGAGGGGGATGTTATTATTATATTATGTCGATTAGAGGCCTAATATGGCAGCTATTAAACATACCTTTCGGTGCAAGTAGGCCTGGAGTGGAGAGGAATATACCTTGCGAGCTAATTGCTTTGTGGGAACACGGCCTACTTCTCGAGTTCTCAGACGTGGGCGGATACGACGAAAAATAACCGTTTTCTCCCGTCTACAAAACACATTGCATGCATTGCAATGTCATTTATGGTTCTTTGGTTAGGCCACACATTCTCTTATATCAAATAGCCTTTTTAGCTGATTCCCATTCAATACCATTATAGACATAGAGGTACTTTATAGTCCTCTCACCACCAACGCTGAAAAACACACCAGATTAAATTATCATTATTTCGTTGTTCCAAGGGCCCCAATTTTACAAGCCCGCTTGTCAGTGTTTCTACTAAGACCCTTTTCATAATTATTTGACCCCTTTCTTATTATTTGACACCTTTTCTAGTCTTTAAGACCTTTTGACCAAAATGGCCGCCCATAGCTCTTAGACTTTGGTGCATAATATTACTTTGTCGTCAATGTGTTTAATAAAGTGAATAGATGTTTGGGATTAGTAGCCATCTTGTAGGGAATCTTAAAATGTCAAAAAGACGATACATCTGTATCATGATATTATATAGGCCTATATATATACATTGTATGTGTAGCACAATTAATGCACGCTTTGCATTTTACATCTTGTGCCAACTCAACTGAATGTTCCGCATGGCCACATGGATAACCGCTATTGAAATTGAATCGAAACATGAAAAAAAGGCTTTCCAGTGGTATCCAAAATTCACCTACTTCCGGTAAAATCACGCGGACGTTAGCAGACGATCATATACTTAGTCCCTTTAATATCTTGTCCATGCCATTTGCCGCGCTTTTATTGTTTCAAGCTATTTCTACTAACCATTGTGTACTTGGGATCAACTTTACAGTGACTGCTGAATTACAGTTAATTCGTGGGTGCGAAGGTTAATGTCGTACTTAAAATTGAAGTGAAAGCATAAGCCGTAAGTATGGTGATGGTATTAAAGCGTGCCTAGCAAGGGCCGTTCCAATATTACATTGTTTGTTCTAGTGAAAGAGGTAAGGCGAAAATGTCAACATTAACACTTTTCACGCGGCTATTAGTTTTATATATACAAATATATTTTTCAGAAACCTTCCCAACTTCGAAAGTCTTATCTCGTGAATTACTGAACCAATACTAGGCATGTTTGTACTTAATTCAATGCATTTCTCATGGTGATTTCAAATATGGTAATGAAATTCAATAAATTTGACTTTTTTTAAAACATTTTGTGACATTTTGGAATGTCGTCTGCAGACGCCTGCCGAGTGGAAAGCGTTAAAACCAAACAGCGCTTCGGACAGTTTGAATTAAGCTATACGTTATAAATTGGAATTAAGCGTGCTTGACACAAACATTTTTTTTTACTAGCGTCAAAAACAATGAATACATATGATATTACATTTTCAAAATACATATTTTGATCGTGCTTTATGAAAACGACACTGTGTCCTAAACCGGAAATGTTTGTGATGGTTTGCTGATAAATAAGGGTCTAACAAAAACTGTATACCATTTTAATATAGAAACTGAAAATTTCACACCCTCGAACCTTTGGTAAGGTTTAGCGATTTTTTTTATAAATTGATCAACTATGCTTTTGTATAAAATTTAATTTTAGAATATCTCACAGAAATGTTAATTATTCAATATATCTTAATCAATATGAACGGCGATAGAAAATGAATGGTAATGCACAATACAATAGACTTTCAGGAGTCAGGCAAGCATTCACATCAGGAAATAAACTTTATTTTTATTTCTTAAAAATGATAAAAATGTTTAAATAATGGTCCATAAGGCGTACGCCAGGATTCCTTGAAAGATACATTGGTTATGTCACATCAAAATGAGCAGAATGAAAAGTTATTCCAAATATATTAATTTCTTAATCATCAGTACTAATAATAAATGCCTATTTGGCAATTTATGGTAGCTTTTTAGTTAACACGATCAATATTAAAACAGTTGATAAATTCAAGAGGATTCATTGATAAATATAGCCGCATAAACTTTCCACTAAACAATGAACTACTGACCGTAATGCCGGTCTATAATGATCACATCAATCAAAACGCCCTATAATTAACACATCATTCACCATTACAAATACTAGTACAACATCCCGGATAGCCGCAAGTAAGGCTACTTGTCGGAAGCCTTGTCGAGAAAATTGAAATTTAACATTGCTAGTCTAAAATATTTCTAGTCTAAAGTAGGGGTGGGAATTTCGGGTAATTGTGCACCCGGGTAGCCGAAATATTTTTGCCCCTCTCAGAAAAAAAAAAGTTTAAAAAAAGAAGATTTTTTTTTTTATTAATGTAAATTTTCCATTTCCTGGATTCAAACCTAAGACGACAAACGGTATGTAATGTACACTTACAACTCCTGCATCCCCAATTAAGATCGTTGAATTAAGATGTTGCTTTTGAAAATAATTGTATTTTTACATAGAAAACGGTGTTGAAAAAATCATACTTTTGATAAGAATGAATTAAATTACTTAGTATAAGATCCTAGGTTAGGATTTACTATCCCTAATGGTATGGGTCAAGGAGTATTAAGTGGGTTATTAAGGGTCAAATACGAGTCATCTAAGGTCCTGTTTTTGACTTAGAAAAAAAATCCTAGCCTTAGTCTAAAGCGATGGATTAAAACACAAAAATAAAGGCGCCCACGTTTAGTGATTTAAATCGTCGTAGAAATTATGCTTGGTACATGCATAACTGATGGAGCTTTTAATAACGTAATACATTTCTTTTTACCTTACAAAGTATTTAAAAATAAATTGTAAGAGAAGTTTAGAAGCTGTTAACCAAAATGTCCCTGATCAAATTTCACATTCAAAACTCCATCAGAAATCTATCTATGCACAATTATATAGGCATATCCTACATTTGAGGGCAAATTTCTCTCTCATAATTTGAAACCCTATTCATGTACACACGCATCTTCCTCGTAATCATTTTTAACTTCAGAAACATACCATTGTGCCTATTGTAACTGAAATGCTTATCTCACTTCACAAAAGCACCTATTGTCACTCACTAAGGGAGTGTTCATAAATACCTTGGTGGGTTGGTAAATATGGGGGGTAGGTCAGAAAAACTGGTCCTTATAGGGGGAGGGAGTCAAAATATCTTTGCCCGCATTCAAATTATTTTTGGGAATAAGTGTACTTTAGATCTCAGATTCTGGACTGTACTATCGTTAGATACTGGATACTGGTACAAAGGCAGTGTTCCAGTATCGGCCGATACGGGCACCAATGAAATGTGCCAGTATTGGGCGATACTGGAACATACTTATGTACCAGTATCGTTCAATACTGGAACATCTTACTTTGGGTGTCTCAAAAGTTTCGAAACCTTTTCAAAACTTTATATCCCAGATAAAAACAATTCGCGGTATAAAAATGAAAATATATACCGGTATTTGAATAGATGAGGCTTGTAGAATTATTTTGGTACCAAACTTATATTAACAGCTATCTGTTTTGCAAAAATACAGAAAACAAAATCCACAAGAACAGAATCTGAGGAATACACTGCATGTGATTACAATGACTTATTGTGCGTCAGGCAAATCGAACAATGTTATGGTATTGCGAGTTATGTGGCCAATCCTTTCAGCGTGTATTTTATATTGAGGTGCCTCAAAAAGGAGTCATGTTTGGTACCGAAATGATTCTACATGTTTTCTCTTTCCATATAATTATATATTCAATATGGTACTGCGACTTATTTTAAGACTATCGCCCAAAAAGTTCCAGTATCGCTCACACACGTTGGTGTTCCAGTATCGGCCGATACTGCAACAGTAAAATCGTACCAGTATCGACCGATACTGGCCACTTTTATGTTCCAGTATTGAACTATACTGGTATACCAGTATCTCGGACCTAAAGTACACTGTTTCCCTAAAAACATTTTGACCCTAAAAATGTTTTTGAGGGATACACAAAAATGACGTCCGAGGCTCGAAATTTTCCAACACGCCTCCCAAAGTATTAAATGAACACTCCCTTATCTGACTTGGATATTTAACCCATTTTACCATGCATTCGGTAAGATATTGCCAGTTTCTGTCATTTTCACCAATAAAAGTTGTAAATAGCGGAAAAAACATCATATTATCATGAAAATGTTACCAAATTTTAGAAAAAAAATCGTTCAATGTAAAATATAATGATGGTCCGCACGTATGGTGTAGAAAGAAACCATTTTGGAAAGCGATGACTAATCAAAACTTTCACAGAGGTGATTCGTTTATCTTAAAGCATTAGTTTAGCAGTTTATGGTGAATATGATGCTGCTCTGGCTTTTTCCATTCGGGGCGTCTATTTTGCCGGCCATCTTGAATTGAAAGTATGTTAACATTGTTATCATACATTTTGATTGATATATGTTCATTATGAAAAGTGACCCATCTTGAATCACCCCTTTGTATACCAAAATGAATTGTGGTAACACCCTGGTAATGTTTTAGGACCATCAAAGGAAGTTCAAAAAGTTTGTTTTGGGCAGTCCTGGGACCCCCCCCCCCCCCCCCCCCCCCCACCTATTCGTAGATACGCCTCTAATTCGATATATGATTTCATACCATCAAGTTAAATAAACCTTGAATGCCACTTTAATGTTAAAATGTTACCATATTTGTCATCATAAACTATCTCTAAAGTTCATAGACCATGTCAAATTAGTTTTCTGATTTATTGAAGCATTGCATGATAGATTAAGCAACTAGCGAATATTAGTGGCCAATAAAATTACAACACAGAAAGGTGCCCTTTTATTATACTCCCTTGTGCTTTTATTTTCCCTATATTTTAGCAGTTTTAATTACGGATTATTCCTTAAAGGGGCACTAAGAGATCCTTCATGGATGGAGCCCTCAATTTTTTCAGAAGTTGGGTTTTACACATACGTACTGCTTATATACGTACTACCCGAAAATATAGAGCTTATTTTGCAGTATTTCATGTGAAATTCATGGATTTGCTAGCATTTTGAGTTTCTATATGATCACATCAAAACTACCCATAATCATCTAAAAGGCCCACAGAATGGCTTCTCACTAATTTGTTTTCATGTTTATTCAAAAGAACCTTGAAGACCACCCATGGATTGTTACGTGATGCTTAGTCATGACCTCCCTGATTCAATTGGTGGTGACCTGTAACCAAAATTTAAAAAAAAGGTGAAAAGCACTAATATACGTATATACCTTCGGAAATGCTGAGAAAATGTCTTTATATTTCATTTTTACTTATTTTTTTAAAGAAATCTTACATGAGAGGGTTTCTATGTATATCATCTATCTAAACAATGTAAAAATATTGAATTTCATTTTTGTGTGAAATCGCTCAGTGCCCCTTTAAATAAACATTAAATCAGGTCAACTGATTACTGGTGGATAGTACTTGTTCAAATATATTACTTACACCAAAAACGCAAAATGGTCCTTTTATGCTGAAAATGGCCTATCAAATTCTATTTTTGTAAGCCCTTCATTGGAAAACTTACTATCTCAGCACTTAATTAAGCTTACGATATGAAGCTGTAACAAAAAATGCCATGATACATTTTTTTGAAACACATTTTATGCCTTTGGATGGTCTACTGTGGAGCTTTAATAACTTTAGAAGAAAAAACCTGTTCGACGGGCAAACGGACACCCCAGGTAGGGTCGGTCAACCTTGAAATTTCTAATATTAAAAAATAAATGTCAACACGATTTTATATATATGCAGCAATGGAAATACCCACATGACTGTCTACCCGGGGTTGACTAGGTAGAAACTACACACTTTGTTGACTTCCTTTAGAATATTTCTATCCCTAACCTTTACAAAAGGAAATAAAGTAGTCCTAATGAGAATCGAACCATGGACCTCTGCATTGCAAGGCATGTATCTCAACTACTAGACCAGCGAGGGGTGAACTGGACAGGACATGATTTTAATCCCTCTTATTATTATGGAATGAAGCTATACTACTCCGGGATACTACTGTTATGATTAGTACATATAATATTAAGTAAATAGAGCTGAGACATACATGATCGTCAACCCCGGGGTGACAGTCATGTGGGTATTTCCATTTCTGCATATAGATATAGATATTTTAACCTGATTTGTATTTCATCAGCCTTAAAAGTGTATTCAGTATATGGTTAAAGCGTACCGACTACCATGACTATACGTCTATCAAACAACCCATATCCAAGTTTATATCACAGCATGATCACAGGTAGGATTAAACAGTGTGATAATATAATTACGAATTTAATAAATTTATTTACACGTGATCCCACGCATTCATCTACCATTCACTTTAGCAGAAAACACCACGTTAACACTTCAAAGAATCATTGACCACTCATCCCGGCTCTAAGTTACCACATCCGTGGAAATGAGCATTAGACCAATGGGAAAGGGTCCGACCGACCTATATTTTTCTAATTAGAATGTATAATTTTATAATTTTGAAAATGTTGCATTTTGGATGACTTGAAAACGTTTAATATTTTGATATTTTGTTAAAACTTAATTTTCCTCATTTTGTACATTTTCAATTTGGGGGAAAATATGAGAATGTTTGAAAATTTACCAAAATTGTCAAGTTAAAAAATAAACCCGCCCGACCCTATTTAATAGATTCATCTGCCCGTGAGAACAATGGTGTTTTTTCTTCGTTGCCTAACACTTCAAAGCATCATTGACCATCCAACCTGTCTCTAAGTTACCACTTCCGAGGAAATGAAGATCGGACCAGCTTTTAAGCAGTTAAAACTGTCATCATAAGTCAAATGTCTAATGCTACTTTTTTAAAAGCTATTAGCATGAAAATACCTTCATCTACCAAGGACTATCCCAAATAACGGGTTATTAACAATTATACCAGTCTGCCGTATACAAAAGAAATCTCGCGGCCGGGAGCTTTGAAGAGATTCGAACAATTAGGGTAGTTCAATTTAAAGCATTTCGTCGGGTGCGTGCAATATGGTTTATGTCCATATTATTAATATGATGAATTAATTTCGGGGTTTGGTTTGATAGCAGTAACAAATTTCGAAAAAGGAAATAATTAAAGCTGTAGACACATCAGATGAAGCCTTTGTAATAGCCTATAACAAGGACCTACAGTATACTTTTTTGTTATTTTTTACTACCAGGCTTTTGAGAATTGCCGCAGATTTGAGATGGGGGAGGCGTGCTGGGGTCTACCCGCTAGTCATAAGGGTCGCTAGTCATAACGTGTATTTTCCTATACCACGAGTGCGCTAGTCATAAAAGTATCAGGTTTAGGGTTAGGTTTAGGGTTAGGGTTAGGGTTAGGGTAGGGTATGGTTAGGGTTATGGTTAGGGTAGGGATAGGGTTATGGTTATGGTTATGGTTATGGTTAGGGTTAGGGTTAGGGTTTATGACTGGCGACCCTTATGACTAGTGACCCTTATGACTAGTGACCCTTATGACTAGTGACCCTTATAACTAGCGACCCTTATGACCAGCGAGTTTGACCCGGCGTGCTGCCGCAGAAACAGAAACTAGAGAGCTCAAGAGGGGATGTGGTGGTGGCCTGTGGACCGGCGCCAACAAATCGAGCTCGAAAACCGAAAACCGACAGAACGTATAACAGGTTCTTTTGGTGGCCTTAAAGACATTTATGGTTTGATTGGAACAAAGCAAATGAGACCAAACAAACAGCTTTGAGAGGTAATTTAGTCATCTTGAAGCTTATATCTACCTCAATTAATAAATTATCATTATCATATGAGCACAATGACTAATACGAACTGCATGAACTGCATGAACTGCATGAACTGCATGAACTGCATGAACTGCATGAACTGCATGAACTGCATGAACTGCATGAACTGCATGAACTGCACGGCGTATTTCTGCACAACAACCCGGTTTTTGTGCAGTCACTCGCATCCGCGAAAAAAACCAGACTTTTATGCACACAAAAAAAGGTTTTTTTCGCAAACTCCTAGTTTTGCGCACAAATAACGGGGTTTGCAAAAATACCCGGCTTTTGTGCACACAAAAAACAGGTTTTTCGCAGACCCTCGTTTTGCACGCAGCACCGGGTAAGGTGATACCCTCAATATGTTATTGTCAAAATGAGCGCAAGTGATGTAAACACGGTTAGCTATATGCACTAGGTCATTTTCTGTTTTGGTGCCACCGGTAAAAACCCTTAGGGGGAACACTGCCCCCCCCCCCCCCCCCCTTAGTAGGACGAGGTTAAACCACTTCTATTGCATACGTAATGATATTGTATGCCTGTGCAATATGTCTCCAGTAAATCTAAATGTTTACATAAATACCTTCGCTGACTTTGTATGTAAACGACGTGGAATAGCTGTTATCTGAAACATGCCATATATGTAACAAATCAGTATTCTAATTAAATCAAGGATGGATCATTTATTTAAGGAAGGTCTCGCACATGTATAGCTCTAACTCTTGGTTCATTAGCAGTGCCCTAAACTCCATTGGCCTAGCCAGGAAAAACGGGGCTCAGGTTATTGCTTGGATTCAAATCGTTGTATACAAGATTTAAAACAACCGTTGACGTCAATTTCTACAAAGCCATTTGATCTATATTATCAGCAGAAGATTTGGGTAGGCCTATGCATTCCTGATGTATGGTACGTTGACAAACGTGAGCTTTCCTAGCTTAAATGCCCCTTAATGATTAGATTACTGTGCACTGTGATACTATTGAAGATATGGCTTATTCATAAAATCAAAGAGATTTACTTCTCCGTGCGTTGTCAAATAATCGTTGTGATGATATTCTAGCTCACAACAAGTGGATCGTTTAACAGAGTCGTAATAATACGAGTCAATAGTTAATGCTTTGTTCTTAATATCTTAGAGGTATAAATAGAAAGAACCACTACAGAGTCAGGACTCGGTACAATGGTACCGACTTGAATTAGGTAATGAAACTTGAAATATGCATTCAATATTTTAATACATATAGGGTGTCTTAAAAGTTTCGATTCGATACTTTTTAAAAGCTGTTTATCTCTCCTAAAACAACTCGCAGCACCAACATTTTTTTAAATTATTTAGATAGAGTTAATTTTGTAGAATTATGTTGATACATTGATACATTTATGATGCCCTTAATATAATGCATTCGCTGAATGGGTTTGGTCACATAACTCACATTGCCATACAATAAGTTCATCTTGCAGAACTGTACGTCGCTGTAATCTCTATCCAAATATGTTTACTGCGATTTATTTTACCAGAGATACAAAACTCTAAAAAGGTTTCGAAACTTTTGGGACACCCTGAACCTATTTATCATGTTTAACAGGATATTAAAGGGGCACTAAGAGATGTGTTGGAGACTGCACCCTCAATTATGATAACAACTGGGATTAGTATATTTTTATAATTGTATTACATGTATGAACTTACACCTATAAGGATAAAGGAAAATCAGCCCTCTTTGTACAAGAAAACGTCGATTCAAAAATGCTCGTAGAGCCGCAACGAGCATTTTATGTCCGACAGTATCCCCCTGCAGTACGCGTGATACATGACGCGAACCATATTTGCATAGAGGGCGTTTTCAATAAATAGCGATGATATTGTTTTAATCAAGTTTTGCTGTGTTTTTGTTAGTAGAAACAACAATAATGGCAATTTTTAATGTTCATCTTGAATTCTGAAGTAAATTTGTAAACATTTAAAATTGTCAATACCACTTAATGTCCCTTTAACTATTTGAATGCACTCGCTCGAAGATAAGACAGTTACGTTCGAAAGGCTAAGTTTTTACCTGAGTATAGAATAGTAAACTTGACGTGAAATTGACACCAGGACTAACAGACAATACAAAGCGTCAAATTCGAGGATGTTGACCGCTTTATAAAGAGTTTAGTAACCCGTTTTAAGCGCATAAGACAAGAGTGCGGGACAAATCCGGGTTATCTTTACTTTTTTATGTAGCTAAGCTTTTAGTTTTAAAAATAGAATTCCCTCAAATAGATTTGTCGTTTATACCATCAATTACTAGCTCATTAAAGCAGTGTGATAACCGGTAATATCCGGTGATATCGTGTAGATATAATAGACTTCATTGGATGGCAAAACGTCTGGATCTGTTACAGGACCGTGAAATCTATTGCATTCTTTAAAAACAACTTGATCTTGTGAGAAACGTGTTGATTTAGCTTAGCCTGTACTTGTGACGGGTTGTTCAACGTCAGTTCAACGTGGTCTATGATAGTATTTCTTAGATAATGACGCACGTCATATTCTTCAGTAATGAAACTATGTTGTTGAATTGATTTAATGTTCGCCGATGATAGCCCATTATAAAGAAGTAATATCCCGATATAACGGCTCGATTTTTACCAGCAAAAACACATTTTAAAACTTTGACTGTTTCGCTAACTTTTGTTTGACAGAATTAATAACAAATGGCAAACAGTTTATGAATCACATACATAGGTGAAAAACATTAAGAGTTCACTCGGAAATACAAAAATCCGAAATTCAAAATTGTTCACACTGGCTTTCTTATGCTTGTTTTTCACGTATTCATGTACATACAGATCATGTTTATTTTCTTTAACATTTCTGTGATTTCAAATGCTTCACTGTATTTTTTTCTTGTTTGCTAATTGCGCCATGGATAAGATCTTGTTTCTAGATAAATGGCGCATTATAAATGCTTATTTATTAATATTATTATTATTATATTTATATTTTAATCGCTGAATGATTTCGATGTTAGGCGTTATGCAAAATGATTAAGTTAAACTGCCCAAACTAAAAAATGCATGTCATTTTTCAAAATCCTTGATTGGATCCCATGTTAAAAATATAGTATTGATAGGTTATTATTATGCTATAATCTGACGTCTTATAACTTTCTACTTGTTTAAACATTAACTTGACTTTAGTAGTTAACACTTTTCACGCAACTATTGGTTTAACTAGATAACTAGATTAAACAAATCAACTAGATTAAACAGATATTCAGAAACCTTTCCCAAATTTAAAAGTCTATCTCAAGGATTACTGAACCAAAAATAGGCATGTTTGTACTTATTTCAATGCATTTGTCATGGTCATTCCAAATATGGTAATGAAATTGAATAATTATGACATTTCTGAAACATTTTGTGAACTTTTGGAATTAAATGTCGTCTGCAGACTACTGCCACGTGGTTTTAATACTGCTTAAGTCAAGTGAATACTTGAGCAAGTGCTTATCACAAGATACATGTATGTTAATCATAGTTAGCCTTACCGTTGACAACAATAGTTGAATCCAATGACTGATTTATGTTATCAGCATTCCATGCATATATTACATTATATAGGTGTTTTACATAACCCTGCTTGATATAGACATGATAGATGAAGGTATTCTCGTATGCTGCATGATCACGTGCAAGTTAGTGGTTCAAACATCCTTTTCTCGAAAGTCACATTTAATGGTGGATGTTCCGATCACTTTTGTTTTTCTTTTTCAATCAAGCATGTGTGGCAAATGACATTGGATCAAGACTATTCGTTTCTTATGTCCAACGACTGACAGCAAAATTGTTAACTTAATTTGTTGGGAGTTGCTCGTTTTACTTCATTCTTTTCTTCCAACTTTTTCTAACTTTCATTTCATTCAGCCAGCATGCTTATAGGCTTTCTAAGCCTGGCCCGAGCCATTTGTTTGAGCCTGCTCCTTTCAGAACCCAAACGTGTGTCCGTATGGACCGACCGTGTAAACAATCAAACAAACAAACAAAAATATTTTGATATCAGAAGAAACCCAATATTTCTCTCATTATTTCTGTAAAGTAATGGCGCAAGATATGCGGTGAATTACTGCCAAAGGTGCTTAACCACCTGGCCAGTTTGTGTACTACTCAATGGGCAAATTTTATGTCCCCTTGTGCTTCTAAAATAAGAACCATTGGAGTCATGCAACTCGAACTTTGGAATACAACTATTTTAAAAATAAATCTTCATGTAGAATAGAAACCATCAAGTTAGAAATCGGGCCAGCAATCGGAACACCTACCTTTTAAAAGATTGCTAATTTGGTGAATTAGTGCACAATGGGCCCTTAGAATTATATCTATGTAAATATCCGCCAACTACTCCAATATAATTGGATCATTAGGTAAGGTATTGAAACCTTTTTTTGGCGAGATAAACTTAGCTTATCAAATCTCGCAATATCAAGGACTAATGCTTAAAATGTTCCCCTAGTCACCGACCATCTTGCTTTATTCTTTTGGATAATTGATGATTCCATTGAATATAATGTATGTATCATTTTAAAGGCATGATTATGAATAAATCAATGTCTTCATAAAAGCTTGTCAGAAGGGTGTTAACATTCTTTAACGGATTACAAAGGAGGTTTGCTCATATAGCTTTAAACACACTGGGTTAGTGTCAAAGTGTTATTTATGTTTCACTTAAAAAACTTGTTTCACTATTTATGTTCCACTTATAAAAAAGCCTGTCAGATCAGAGGGGTGTTTAAATTCTTCAACGGTTTACAAAATAATTTTGCTTATAGTTTAAAACACACTGGGTTACACTCGAAGTGTAGTTAATGTTCTGATCGAGAGAATAATGCACTTTCTTTTGGTGAAAGAATCATTCATATCGCAATGGATCTGTCCCATTACTAAATGACAGGCAATCTTGATTAATGACGCCATTAGTATTGTACGTGGTAATATGGGGTGTAAGACAGAGGTTTACGGAACATTATGTGCAGTTTGATTGTTTATTCCATTGGATCCAGCAGTATTATTAAATATATGGATAGCACTTGACTAAAATGGGATCATTAAATGAACTTTAAACCACTTATTGGCGTATATTAAGTATTAAGTATATTATCATATCTTAAAGCATAAGATATTGATCAGCTGTTGTAGGATTTAAAATTTAAATACACCCTCGGTACTTTTCGTTTATCACTGTCTGTTTTCCTTCTCTCAAGAGAGTACAATTATCCTACCACTCTTAGTGAAAAGTACTAGTATAGCTAGCCAAAAGGCGAGGAAAAACCCTGTTTTACGGACCCGACCGAACCTCTTTTTGCGTTTTTCAAGAATTGTTTTTCTTCTCAAATCATGTACAATCAGCCGTTTTTTGCCGAAAATTATTCAAAAAATTCCCGATTTTTGTAGATTTTGGTGACATCTTAGGTTTAAAAAAATAAAAATAAAAAATAAAAATAAAAAAACCCTGACCGATCGACCCTACTTGACAGGTCCGTCCGCCCGTAAACAGGGTGTGTTTTTTCGTCGCCTAACGCCGACTTTTAATACTTTTATACTGTTTTCTTATCTCTACACACCAGTTTAAGTATTGCATTTAGATATTTGAATGGCTAAACAAGATCCAACAAGCTCCACCATTGTGGATGATGAATTATATCTAACGCTTTGGAAAAGTACTACATATAGGATGATTTTTAAAAAATCGTCTCAAAATTAGACTATAAACAACGTAAAGAGGCCGTGAGCAAATGAGCACTTTTTTTTCTATTATCAGAAATAATCTAAGCTTTTAATACCAAACATACTCAATGACGCACACTTATCATAAATCTAAATGAATGAATTATATTCAGATATAAAAGGCGCTACATACTCCCAATGACGCGATTAGACATTTGAATACCGCGCCAAAGCAATGAATAGGAGCTTTAGTCATGATGGATTGTTAAAATGTGAAACTGAATAGGGGCTAGTTAGTATCCTATTGGATTATGTTTGGCTGTTAAAATATAGAGACTTTTGTTTCAATTATGATCGTTTAATAGTTTTTCATAAATGCATTCGTGAAGGTTGTCATTCAATACATAAAAACAACAACGAAAAAATAGTATATCTGATTTAACTACTGGTGTACGTACGCGATACACTGTAATACCGTGTCCTTGTCAGTCATTTCACTAGGCAGAATGGTTTGGCAGTGTACTTTTGACCCGTTGATTAGTGACCCGTGACGCAGGTGTTTCGTAGTCGCGCGGGAAAAAACACCCAGGGGATGTCCTTGATATCCGGGTCGTAAGTGCTGACAAATATCCCACTCTAGACATTTTAGTAATTGTTTTGTTAATATCATTCTACCGTTTATGTTTTGCCTTTCCCAGCATTACTTTGCTTGCGTTAAAAGTTGGTGGTTAATTCAAACTCATTATGACCATCTAAATTAAATGCAGGTATCATGTTCAGATAGAATAGGAGACAGACCTGATGAGAGAGAAGATCCTACATTTAAGTTGTTTGAATGAAAAAGTGGTACAGATCATAAACTATATCGTATACCTTACCCCCGAAATTATTTAAATTATTTAACGCTTTCCACGCAGCTATTGGTTTACCATATTCAGAACAGATTTGTCAAAAAACCTTTCCAACTTTCAAAATCTATCTCAAGGATTACTGAACTAATACTAAGCATGCTTGAACTTACTTCAATGCATTTCTCATGGTGATTCCAAATATGGTAATGAAATTCAATAATTTTGACATTTTCGAAACATTTTGTGAAATTTTGGAATGTCGTCTGCTACAAATTACAGGATAGATGTGGTGTTACCTATAAGTAAGATATTCATGAACGGATTAAAGCTCAGCACCATTCAACTGATTATAACACCTATTGAATTACGTTAGCTTTTCAATAGATTCAATATAGTTGGTTTTATGACTAGCTTACTCATAGTTAGAACCCTAAATGTAGTTAGAACCCTAAACGTGCAATGTCCTATTAGATATTGAATTATTTCAGATAGCATCACTTTTCATAAAGCAATGAGATGAGACGGCTAAGTAAATCCCGTGATAAACTTACTATATCTACTCATATCTTCCAAATATTTGTGTATTTAGATTGAACTGATATAATATTATAGAATGATTCAAACCACTTACTGCTTTTAGTACTAGTACAGTGTGTAATTCTTAAATATGTGACACAGGACAAAACCCTCTTAAACATCCTAAATGGGAACACAGTGTGTCCTGAATATGCTTGACAAAAATATTTTGTGAGACAAGCAAGGGATTATTAGACTATTAGATAACTAGAATTAGTACAGTAATCCTTGAGAAAGACCTTGACAGTTTGGAAAGGTTTCTGAAAAATCTCATATATGATTACAGCAGCGTGGAAAGAGTTAAGAAAATGTTATATGAAATCCCATTCTATTCATTGTTGTATATCTTTTATGTTAGCGATGTCAATAATAAGCGTAGTTTTCCCGTTCCAAGCGTCACCTTGCATCTAACTCTATTGGTAATTAACTGCACTGCAGGTAACATTGTTCAGACTTCATAAAAACAGACCGCTTAATTTTCAACGAAAACAAAAGTGAAATAGGTCATGTTTTAAATCAAAATTGTCTTTGCATTTCTTGGTAGCGCAGTTGGGTAGTGTCACACTAATAGCGCAATAGTATTGACACATGATTCATAGTTTTCAATATAATTAGACAAGATGGGAGTGAATAATGTCTTTACGAGATCACAGTCTAATGCATTCAAGTATCGTGTAAATCACTAGGAATATATGTATCGTGTCATTTCAACACCACCAAATTCGTTGGGTTTTTGGTATTTTACTAATGAGATCGCAAACATCAGCCGTTTCAATAAAGTAATGTTACGCATGAGCTATATTGTGAACCGTTCGCCCATTATTTAGATTCAAATGAAATGATCATATTGATTGATTCACACCGCCCGATGCTTCTGGTACATCTAAATTGATTAATGCTTAGAAATGTGACATAAGAGATGTGACGCAAGAAATGTGAGTATTTGTCAGGTATAAAGTCCATTGAATTTGACAATTCTGTTTTATTACGTAAGACAGTATTAATTAATTAATGCCATTTCAACCCTATCAATTGGGTTTTTTATAAAATAAACATGAACATGTAAAATAAATTGGAAGAATGTGAGGTATATTGTAAACCGTACTCCATTTATATAATCATTTTTTATATCATATATATATAATATATTATAAAGCAGTTTACCAACCCACGGTGTTTACAATAGACATATAACAACAAATATTAACAACCATCGGCGAATGTCCCAACGAAAAATAAGCGAGGACATCTACCGACGGGGAATTGAACCCCGGTCTCTATTTATTTATATAAAAATTATATAATACTATTGAATTATTCACTCCACCTCATATTTCCTGTACGCATTTAATTGATTGATACTCAGAAATGTGATCCAAGAAACTGCCCTTTAATCCTAACCTCGGGGGCTTGGTTGGGGTAATAAAACTATCTGCGAGGCAGTCCGGCCCGCGATTTTTTTTTCGTACACGAATTGAGAAAAAATATTTATTCCGTTTTAATACGAAATAAAGCAAAATTCACTGAATAAAAAAAAAATTAAAAAAATTAAAACAAATGAAGTGATTTTGTCTTAACTCATGTACGAAAAAAAAAATCGCGTCCGGCCCCTATCCAACTGAGCTAAGGAGGCATCTTGCAAAATCTTAAGATTTTCATGCTCTTATTATAGCCAGCCTGGGCGCGCCAAGATAGTATTTAGAGTATATAGAGTTTAGCATTTAGTTTCAATACGGTTAACATCCTACAGAAGAATACATGAAACCGGGAAAATCTAACAAAGAAGCATGCGAGTCTTTAACTGACAAATAGGACGTTGAATTTGATAAAAACCTGTTTGTTTTTACTACTTAAGACAATATTAATTCCCTATATATTTATGTAGATAATTTCTATATTTCATTTTTTTAGATAATGGATATAATATATTTTATGAAGTTTAAGGGGGGTGTGGACCCTCAGGTATAGCCTCCGCAAAACTGCCGTAACTTCTTCAATCTTCATTTAATCTTTTTAAAAGTATACACATTTTTGTGCAGAAAAGGGTTCAATGAATCCAACCATAGATCATGAAATTGACCATTTTGGAGAAAATTATTAAAAAAAACGTTTTTTGACCCATTTTAGGTTTGATAAAGATAACTAAAAATATATATTGTCAAATGTTGTCATACTAGTTTTATTACAATCCTAATCAAATTCCCTGGGATTTTTGTTTGTTTTAAGAATATCTGATTTATATTTTGAATTATCGACCAGCTTTTTTGACCCATTTTAGGTTTCGTCAAAATAACTAAATAATTTATATATTTTGTCAAATTTTTTCGTTCTAGATTTAATATATTCATAATACAGTTCTCTAGGAGGGGATTTTTTGTTGTTGGAATATCTGAAAACCATACCAAAAAGTGCCAAAAATGTGGGTTTTTTTTACCTTCAAAATCATGAAAATCCCATTTTTGGCACTTTTTGGTATGGTTTTCAGATATTCCAACAACAAAAAATCCCCTCCTAGAGAACTGTATTATGAATATATTAAATCTAGAACGAAAAAATTTGACAAAATATATAAATTATTTAGTTATTTTGACGAAACCTAAAATGGGTCAAAAAAGCTGTTTCTTTATAATTTTTTCAAAATGGTCAATATTATGTTCATGGTTGGATTCATATAACCCTTTTCTTCAAAAAAAAGTATTCTTTTATAGAGATTAAATGAAAAATGAAGGAGTTACAACAGTTTTACGGAGGCTATACTGAGGGGTCCACGCCCCCCTTAATGTACTTTTCCCGTTTCCAGCACCAACTTGCACTAACAATTGACGGTGTCATCAAACTCATTTTGGCAAAATGATCCGTGTCGAGATATCATCATATTACAACAAACCTGATATCATATTCATCAAAAGATTAAATACGTCATGTTGTAAATTGAATTAGTTCTGTATTTATTGGTAACACAGACGAGTAGCCCCACCATGATAAGCGGAAAAAAGTATGTGTCATAGTATTCAATCTAATTAAAGATATTTTGTGGTAAATAATATCCCTACTGGACCCGGCATGTGGTAAATACAAGTATGAATTGTATTTAACCCCGTATTTAAGAGTTTCTCAGAATTACCGTCTCTCAACCTATACCAAAATCAATTGTTTGTTTTCCTCGAAATTTTAAGTTAATTAATTTTGATTACCATTATGAAGATCCAACCCAATATACCTCATATTCGTCCAATTTATTTTACGTATTCATGTTTATTTTATGTTCGGTATTTTATCTAAGAAAGATTATTTGAATGGAAATGAGTTAAAACCATGAAATTGTATTCTAACTCTCTGGAATTAGTTACTGTGTTGTGAACGTAAAATGCTACACCTTGAAGACATTGGCCCGTATTCTCGTACGTAGTTAAACACGGTTTTAAGCTAAACACGCGTCTGACTTTGACTTTAGACACAGCGTTTAACTAAACGCGATCCTCGTACATTTGTTTTACTTAAACACGCGTCTAACTCGCCGAAATGTGTCTAACTTTAAACATGGGTATGGGGGTAGTTTAATGCGCGTTTAACTAGACTCGCGCATCAACTGTATGCCTTGAATGATCACTCAACCGTGCCCGGTGCAAGCTGACGTGCGGCTCGTGTAGTCTTTAAAGGGTCGCGTATTTAAGACATTCGGTCGATATCTATTGTAACCCATTAGGGCCACAATGAAATAAATACCTGTATACAATCAACGCAGGACCACTCTGGGAACAATATTTTGAGTGTTTTAAATCGTATTTTGTTAAACACGTCGTTTAAAGGATAAACTCACGTTTAAGTTAGACACGCGTTTAGTTAAACACGGTTTTAAGCTAAAACCGTGTTTAGAACGAGAATACGGCCCTATGTGTTAATAGCCTTCTAGCAAGAGTGATTGAAAGTTTTCAAACTAATTTATAAGGAGTCGGTTTTTTTTTTTTTTTTAAGGTAAATAGTATTACGTGTCCTGTCGTTGGTGTTGATCATGTTGATTATCCATTGATAACAAGTAAGTGTTGATACGACGAATTGATAGTAACAACTATCCTTAATAAACGCACGATATCTTCGTTGAAATCAATGGTATACAACTATTGATAATGAAAAGGTGTCCTACAACTTATAATCAATACAGGGTGAGTAAAAAAGAAGTTTACCCGGATTGGTGATGTTTTAAAAAACAAACGAATGACACTCAAGAGTTCAGTAAAGCATATATGTAACATGCATTCTCTCCTGCTTATTAGGAAAAAAGAATGACACAAATTGAGCATTGCTAAGAGGAGTTATGTCTATTTTGATAAAGGTACTCATTTTGCAAGCTGTCCATGGAATACTTGACCAAACAAAATGTAAAGTATGCATTTTAGCTGCGTACTTCCCTATTGACCGAGATTGATGATGTTTTTCAAAACAAATAAATGACACTTAAAAGTTCAGTAAAGCATTTATTAACCAAACATACTCTGCTGCTTATTAGAGAAAATTAATGAAGCAAATTGATCATTCCTAAGAGAAGTTATGCCTGTTTTACTGAAAGCAATCATGTTTGTAGCTGTCCATGGAAATTCAAATGCTTACTTTACATTTGTTTTGTCAAGTATTCCGTGGACAGCTTGCAAAATGAGTACCTTTATTAAAATAGGCATAACTCCTCTTAGCAATGATCAATTTGTGTCATTCTTTTTTCCTAATAAGCAGGAGAGAATGCTTGTTAAATATTTGCTTTACTGAACTCTCGAGTGTCATTTGTTTGTTCTTTAGAATATCACCAATCCGGGTAAACTTCTTTTTGACTCACCCTGTATTGTCATGTCGATATGAAACGAATTTCCTTCGAAAATACTCTTACTGAGTTTTAAAAATTATAAGGATTTGGTTCAAGTAAGGCATAAGACACACATTAAATACAAGTAAAACTTAACTTACCAATACGTCTCTGTATAGTTCCTCAGTAGCAAGACAAACACACAAAGAGAGAAAATCCTGATAATACTTATAATATTGATGATAATCAATGCTTCAAATGATCCACTCAATCTTAAATATGGTAAGATACCAATCTGAGATAAGTTTATATTGGCTAATACTATTATCTAAATATAGTCTCTACTGCTTGTAGTGACGCGCGCACACATGCCCTGGCTCTTCTTAATTGCTCACCAAAACTGGCCGTGATTTGCTGGTATTCCAACTGGTACTGACAATTCGTTAATGACGTTGTTACACGGGAGGTCCTAAATATCACAGCGCTATGGTACGCCACGGTCGAAATAACCCGTTGAGGTTTACCACCCACAAACATCTTCGAGGTGCTTTTTTTTCCTCGTCTAGTTGACTGGCCATCGAATTGTTAATATTTGATTAGATAGAGCTTTGTTTGAGCGTGATATTTAAACACGGGGAGGAGATGATAAGTCAAATGTCGGAAATTATCAATTTTTTTTAAGTCTGTTACTTCTGAATGATCAGAAGAAATGCTACAGCGCAATAACTGGATACAGATGTACAGGCAATTGACGATTGTTCAAACAAAACAAGATATGAGTATGATCGACTTGAATTGAATAATTTTCTAGTTGTATCAGAACCATCTATCAGCTACAAGGATGTTGAGTATGCGTACGTAGGTAATAAGATAAGATTTAAAAATATGTCATATTCCAGAAACATAATCGATGTTTGTTCTTAAATTTACATTGGGTTCATTTATATTTAGTTTCTTAAACGTCGAATAGAATTCAGTTGTATTAATTACATTAAATACTTAGTGACTTATTTTGAACATTTCAAACCAAACAACACTTTTATTGGCGAATGTCAATTGGAGTTGAAAGGTAAGTTATAAAGCAAACTTAAATTACGTATACAGTTGTTAAAATTTAATGTCTATTGCTTTGTTCTTTTAAAAGCCAAATCAAGCGGTGCTTCATTAATTCATTTTCAATGGCCATTTCCTAATACGCTCTTTATCCTCATTTTTTTTATTACAAAATCTATTGAAATACGAACCTCTTGAACATGTTGGAATTTACAAATGCGAAAGTGATATGTTTGTGCTCCTTTAGCGGTTGTCTGAAATATAACCCTATGTAGTCATAGGCAAGTGACCTTTATTGTTCTGAACACGTTTGAGTAATTACATTTGTGCAGTTAAGGCGAGGACAAAAACCACCCTGTTTGACGGGCCCGACCGACCCCTTTTTTCTTTTTTTAGATACTTTTTTTCTCAAATCATGTAAAACCAGCCGGGTTTGGGCCGCAAATATGTCGAACATTTTTGTTCACACATTTTTAAAGATTTTCTCGATTTTCTCGATATTTGTGACATTTTAGGTTAAAAACATAAATTGAATTAAAACAATCGCCCGACTGACCGACCCTACTTGACAGGTCCGTCCGCCCGTAAACAGGGTTTATTTTCGTCGCCTAACCTAAAATAAACTATAAAAGAACGACTGATCAAACAACAGCAAAACCACTAATTACTCTATTTGGCCAACATGTAATTATGTAAATATAATATATTATAAGTGTAGACATTTTAATTAATGTTCTAAGTCTCGCATGTAGAATATGGTCTTTAATCCGTTCTTTCTAGTAGTCCATTTCCGTCGTGAAAATATTTCCCAGCGTTAAAGTGTGAACAAAACTTCCAAGTGGTATTTGTTCTAACCACAATCTTTTGGACAAGGACTAGTTTTACTCTCGTGGGAGTACTCCTTGTGAATATTATACTATGATTTATACTCATAGACGACATACGTGGATCAAGAGATAACGTATGCAAGAAATACCGCGAAACCAAACAAAAGAGCAATCCTAGCTGATTACCTTACGGATAAAACCCCACCTAATCAACATTTGGTTTGGTACAAATCAAACCATAAACCGCAACTGATAGAACCCTGGATGAATTCTGATTTGATCTGTTTTTCACTTCATCCTCGTGCCTTTGAGATTGGCATGAAATATATGGGGAAATAAATAAAATGTAATGCATTTCAAATGCAACCAGACGTAAGAAAATACCATCGTATACTCATTGCTCATTTTTGCTTATACATATTTCAAACTTAATGCATAAAGGCAAATCGGTGCTTCGCAACGTATATTGAGGAAGGACAGGAACCGACATTGCGGCTAAATGGATCTCGGCAAAATGCGCAAATAATAAATCATTTTGTGTCAATATGTTAACTTTAAAGTGTACATTGGTATGAAATTATTTGTATGTTGCACATAAGAAACTCTTTTTTTAGATAAGTAAAATATTTAAAAAAAACCACAAATGCACAAATAGATATGTACCAAACAGAGGCCATATTTGGAGTTTAATCTAATAGAAAAATAAACAATTCTTACTAAAATGAATTTTTAGAGTTTCCAGATCAAATTAAAACCGGCTTCTCTGCGTCAATATTTGCGTTTCCGCACAATGATATAGAAAGTTAAGTGATGTATTTTTATGGTTACATATACAGGCTTATTAATACGCCATTTTATTCCGCTCATTGTTTTATTGTTCTTTATTATAAAATCCTATTTACCAGTAAGTTGTAGTTTTATAGTCTCATAACAACATTTACTCTCTAGTATGTTTCAAATGATTTTGATTTGACCTGTTTCACCCTAACCCTACCCCCACTTTTTCAGAGTTTTTTTCGCGCGGTGAAATATAACCCAAAATATGGCCGCGACCCTCCCAGGATTTGAGCCACGGACCAGGTACACGGGGCCAAAGATTTTCCACTACACCACGAGTGTCAAGGCTACTTGGCGCAGTATACCGCGCCAAGAATATAGGCTGGGTCCATTATTTCATCGACAAACTTCCACGCTGGGTTATACAAACAGGCTAGGTCGAGGTATTTTGTGGTATTTGGTAGGGTTAGGGTTAAAGAATATGATTTCCCACTTTACATCTATTGTAGGGCGTGGCCTAATCTAACAGCTATCCAGTATTAGGAAATTGAAGAAGCCCACTGTCTTGCTATGCGAATCATTTCAAAATTGCTTTAGTAATGTTATTGGAAGATTTATGCAGTAAGCTTCTTTTCCTTTTTGTGTTGTTAATACATTAACCATTTTCCTGCTCTTCGAGTATTGTTCATCGAAGAGAGCAGAGTGTCGAGTAAAACGGAAATGCAACAATTATATGAACTAGTAAATGCAACGCAATGAGAGGATAAGACAAGTCAAACCCATTGTCCATGAAGAAGTACACCTACACTACAGTGCGAAGAGACAATGGACTTCATTCAAACACCAAAAGTCCCGCTTTATGAAATGTTTGTATTCATTTCAATGCATTTAAAATTGTTATGAAATTCAAAAATTTGACATTCTTGAAACATTTTGTGGAATGTTGGTACTGTCGTACGCAGACGCCTGCCGCGTGGAAAGTGTTAATAATCAATATGCGGATTTTTGGTTACAACACCGGCGTGACTCCGAATGGGTCCTACCTAACGTTATAGATATCATTTCATATTACAATGAGCGCCGACAATGAGTGCAGGGGTATTCTAACTCAAAATCCGCGTATTGTGAACGTTCCAGATAATACTGCCATCCTTTTGTATATGGTGTAATACCGTTCACATGCTAGTCACTATACTGCCATCATGATTATCATTAATCACTTTCCCGCCGCTTGTTTATACGCACAATGATGACGCTATATATGCTCTATGGATTGAGTACGAGCCGTGGATGCCGGACACGGTTGACCGTTAACTTCCATTGGTTTTAATATCATTACGCTACAAGGCCCGCTTAGCAGCGCTATAAATTGGTGCCCTAAAAACCGGTACCAAATTTAAATATTCGCCTTCCATCAAAGCTGGTTGCTATATGACATAATTCTCGTGTGCAACCAACCGGCTGTATTGCAACGCCCATTTAGTAGTTTAAACGCATGAGCGTGGATGTAATTTGCAACATAATGGAAACTTACCCATGCAGTTAGCAAGAAGTACCGCTCGAATTTAAATATACAACCAGGCAATCCTCTCGTAGTAATTGATAACAATTGATGACAACAGTTTTTGGATGCATTTTGATTTTAAATGTTCTGGCAATATTTCTCAACTTTTTCTGATAAATGAGAGCGGTGCACCAGTTGTCCAACTCTGGGGGCTAATTACTCGGAACTTTCGGGGATACCATATAGAATTGTTTAAGATTAAATGATCAAAGATATCATGAAATTTAAGGAAAATGTCAAATTGAAAAATCCAGTCGCTTTATAAGCGAGAAAATGGGCATTTTGTAACACTCCTTTAGCATGTAAACCTATAGGCGAACCATTTAGTGGTGTTCCACACTAGTGATTAATGTCAGTCCTTGCAGAAGTCAGTCAAACTTTTTGTTGTTGTCAGCTGGGCATCCTGTGGCCCAATGATTATAGAATTAATAAGAAATGGTACTGATTAAAGTTGTAGTTTAATCCTGATTTCAGGACTATTACCTAATACCACAGTGCAAAAAGAAATATTTTCAATGCATTTTGTAGGTTTTTTGGATGCATTTTGATTTTAAATGTTCTGGCAACATTTCTCAACTTTTTCTGATAAATGAGGGCGGTGCACCAGTTGTCCAACTCTGGGGGCTAATTACTCGGAACTTTCGGGGATACCATATAGAATTGTTTTAGATTAAATGATCAAAGATATCATGAAATTTAAGGAAAATGTCAAATTGAAAAATCCAGTCGCTTTATAAGCGAGAAAATGGGCATTTTGTTACACTCCTTTAGCATGTAAACCTATAGGCGAACCATTTAGTGGTGTGAATTCTTGTGATACTTGAAACCTTATCCGTACTCTGTAGCTGCTAGGAGATCCCGGCAACGGTAAAACTACATCGAACTGTATAATATTTCATATTTTGGCCTTTTTATTGGTTAATCAATTTATATTTAGTATGGGAGACCGGGGCATGTACACCCTTGAGGCAAGTTCGCCCGCCACGTGATTATCCTCACGTGGCCACTTGTTAAACTTGGCGAAGACGCAATATATTCAGCTGTTTGTTGCGAGCTTCCCACACAGTAACATAGCAGATCTCCGTATAATGTTTGTTAAACGATCATCTAAAAACCAGTTTTACATCACAAAAGTGAATTTTCTTTCATTTTTGATTTTTTTTCCCTAAAGATATTCGTACAGACGATCATCATCATTAGGTAGATCATCATTAGGTAGATATGGGGTTGGTTATGGATTTGATGCAGTCATTAACTCGTCATTGTACGTGGGACACGCGTGGTATATGGTAAATGCACTTATTGTGCTATGGGCACAATCGCCCTATGATGATGCGGCATGTTCACTTTCAATGTTTTGCCCTTGGGAATTTACACGATTAAGATTTTGTATAATTTTAATTTGTAATTCTCCTCTTGTAGCCTATTTGTAATTCTGGAATGGAGCAGCACTCAAATTAGAATTGTTTTTCCTTTTTAAGTGGTATTCATTATCATTTAAAAATTCTTAATAAGAGTATTCCACAAAAATGGCCTCATCCCTAAATTTTGGACCCCCTGAAATTTTGTTTTGGAAGAAAAGCCCATCTTAAAGTGAATGTGTATATCCATTCAATACATTATATTTTATGAAGCCTAATTCAGAACCTATGGCGAACTTCATCGCCCTATGTGCAAACTCGGGCAGGGGCAAATTCAACATTTTAGACAGCTGTCTTTTTGCTTTACTCATACCTTTACAGTATGTCCTAGGGAACAGAAATCATGGTCGTATGTAGCCCAGATATCAATCTTTCATATCATGTCAATAGGTCTATTCAATCATTTTAATATTGACGTCTCTAAAATTCAAATAGAAACAGGGCGAACACTCCCCGGTCTCTCCTATGCACATATAATGTCAATAAGACAACAGGTATTAAGCATATACGTTGTATGTAAAAGTGTATTAAATGCTATGCTAAATCACCACTGTAATCGAAAGCCCTTATTTTAAGAAATCATGTAAATTTATCATCTGAGAACCTGATTGTAATGATAATCTTCTTCATCTTTGGATAAAAATGAACTTTCAAAAGTCAACATTTTTACCGCTCACCGCTCACTCAAAAACATTCCCGTAATCTTGATATACTGACCTCCCCTCCCCCAACTCCGGATATGAATGTGATTCTGTTGGGGAAGCCTATTGCAAATACCCTCCCTCGACGAAAGTGAATCCAGATCCCGATAATCATGATCGATCACGCCCGAGAATACTGCCATCCTTCATGAACATTGTAAATCCCATGCCAGTGTATTAAATACTGCCACCATGATTAACATATACAATTTTCCTGTCGTAAATAACCTAATGTGCTTAATGATGGCGCTACACTTGGTCTATAACAAAAACAGTGCTACGTGTAATGATTTCGATTGTGCGTATTTTCAATATTCTAAGTTTGTAGCGTTCGTGCTGTGATACTTGACAACACAACCATCATACATGTATGTGTAGCTGCAGGGTGATCCCGGTAACGGTAACACCACATTGATCTGTGACTTTTCATAATTTCATCTTTTGAATCGATCAATTTATATTTGGATCACATATAGGCCTAATTCTTTAATAAGGCAATCAGTTTTCAAGCATTATATTACTTAGTGTGCATCGATTTTCTTACCTATTAACTATAATTATTTTAATTTTGAGGGGGATTTGGGTCATAAGATATACATCCGTGATATGTCATCGAACATTTTTTGAAACATTTCATCAATTTTATCGAACATTTCTGTAAAATGATGTATTTCAAAAACATTCTTTTAAAGAAATTTCAAATTGATTGATTAAAAAAACCCACCTCTTTTGTTCGAAAAATTTCATTTGTTTAAAGAAATAAAAAATGTATTGGTTCGTCATGTCCATTTACAATTCTAGCATTAATCTAGGATGCTAGGAGAGTAAGAATTCCAACTAATATATAACAAAAAGTGAGCATAGCCTTCAAATTCGCTATATAAGACATCAGCATTTGAAGACACTGATTAAATACGTTTTGTTTTCAGTGTTAAAAGTTTATAAAATTATCATATTCAGATATGTCTCTCGCATGCCTTATTACAAAATGACCCTATAAAAGAAAGCTTTGAGATTCGATCCTGTAAATTTTTAGGATCGAAGAAGGACTTCGAGATGGCTTTGAAAGATTTCATCAATTACAATACTTCCTGTGTTTGACGCACGTTTGACCCAACCGATTATTTTTGCTAACATTTAGTATCAAATTCAATTGATGTATAACCCATTTCCAAAATTAAAAAAGGGGTCAACGAGAAGCGTATAAAAAGTGTATTTTTGGATAAAATTTACACTAATACCCGCACCAGATACATTGCGGGGGTATTTGTGTTTGTGCGCTGTGGGAGTACACAATGAGTATAAATATGCATTTTGGGAGTTGGATCTATTGTTGGTACAGGAGTGCACTACGGGGGTAATTATTTGTACTGTGGGGGTATTTTTTGTATGTACATTGTGGGAGTTGACTAAGATAGATGGCGCCATTCATATAGTTGGGTGGCAAAGTGTATGTTTTAAGATGACAAATAACACACACAAAACAAACAAATCGTTCTGGGGGTATATTTGTTGTTGCTTTTAACACGCTCACAGTATCCTCATATCCCATTTGGAAACTGTTCATTGTGGGGGTACGCCCACAATGCCGATTTGTCACACATTTTGCTTTTAGCAAACAAATCTAGCCCGAAATTTTGTGCAGGACGTTAAGCAATAGTATACCCGTTCTATTTCCAATACTAAAAATGGTAGTCACCTACTTACTTTTCTTACAATTTAACGAAATGTGTCATTCTTTAAAGGATTAAATTTAATTCATACCGAGTATAGCACCTAAATATAAGACGCAACATTTATGCGCAATAAGGTTCGTCCGTGAGGATATAGTTGAGCACAATATCCTTATGCACAAACTAATTTCCATGGGTGTAAAACCATCAGTGATAACCTGGATTGCCAGTTTCTTGGACGGTAGAGAGTTATCAAGGGTGCACAAGTGAATGGAGAACGCTTAACGGGGTGTGCCGCAAGGAACAAAACTTGGCCCCCTTGGGTTTGTTGTTTTTGTCAATGATGCTACCATTAATACACCCTTTGTTACTTTAAAATATGTAGATGATCTCACAATGGTTGAGAATAGATCACCATCTCAACCCTCTGTTATGCAACAGCACCTCAATCAATTTGAAAATTGGGTAGCACAAAATAATATGAAGCTCAATCCCAGGGGGGGTTGCCCGGTGTGTGTCTATGAGTTCAAAAAGGGTGTAAGTGTAATGATTTTTTGTGAGGGTTGTGATTCGTTGAGTATTGCAGTTTGAGTATTGCGGGCACGGGGTTTTCAATTTTTGATGTATCAATTATATGTGCAATATTTTATTGTATTATAACTATAATGTATTTGTATTGTATGTATTTCTTTGTTAATTTGATGCAATTCAGCTATACTAATTTTAATAAACCAGTTATGAATGAATGAATGAATGAGCCTATAGGCTATTTGGGGAGAGAGAACGTGTAAAAAATAGTCTTTGGGTGAGAGTACATGCATTTGAAAAACGATATAAAGTCATTGGTGTCGTGTTGAGAGATAAAACGGTTGCGTAAGTGCTTTATTGGTTGATTGTCACGTACCACTTCACAATGTTCAGACAAACAAGTCGGCCCCCGGTAAATGATTTTTAACATACGCCTGCAAGTATCAATCACTATAAACAGCCCATGCACCTTTATAAAATTACTTCAAACAATATTTCATATATCATAGATCAGCAAAACAAATGTGCTGTAAATGTTTAGAAATCATTCTCCTTTTTTGGCACATGTATAACCGACAACGACAGTAAAACTAAATTATTCTTAATTTAATACTAAACGAAGGGCTTCAAACTTTCTCGTCAATTGTAAGGTATGTAACCTCCGGCGTAGTACTCGATGCGCCCTACTTTACGCGTAGTAAATTTGATATGATGTGCTGTGCTTGACTCACAGACCACGCAATCGTCAGTTTTATACGCGCGTAGCGATTATAGTCAGATTATAGGCACGACCATTATAGTTGTACCGACGAGAGGCATGATGTACAGACTCCCAAAAGAAATCGTAAAACATGCACCATTTTTTCCCCGTCAGCAGCTAAAATCTTGATAAGTGTGGGGGGAGGAGGGGTGGGGGGGGGGGGGGGGGGGGGTAGCGATGAACTTGTCCAAATCGCATGGTCCAAATCGCAAATCTACCGACGGAGGGTCGTTTTTACCGACGGGGTTATTTCAGGGGCGCCCTGGGTCCTGAAGGGACCAGACTCAAGCAAATTGCTCGGGCCAGGCTTAAAGCCTATATAAACATGCTGGTTGAATCATTATTAAAAACAGCCACTCCCAACAAATAAAGTTAACAATTTTGCTGTCAGCCTTCAGACATGAGAAAAGAATAGTCTTGATGAATTATGAATGTGTCAATTATCAGGTGGTCATGGCTTTTGCGCTTTAATTATTGAATAAGCATTGTGTACAGTTCATGCTGTTTCTCTGCTGATTATTTTGATACAATCAGGTGGTCATGGCTTTTGCGCTTTAATTATTGAATAAGCATTGTGTACAGTTCATGCTGTTTCTCTGCTGATTATTTTGATACAATCTTGATCGCGACACTATCAGTGGCGTATCCATGGGGGAGCGCGTGTATACGGACCGACCGTGTAAACAAACAAACTACGAAGTGGCATCATCATCATCATCTTATAAGAACAAATGTGAAAATTTTAGAAACATTTGTTTTTAATTTTTTGAAATGTTTCTAAAAAAATTGAAATTAAAAAGAATTACTAACCAATTCAAAAATGTACAAACATTTTGAAATTTTACTGCAGATTATCGAGAAAATTATATAAAAGAACCGATCCACCGACTCTATCCGATAGGTTCTTCCGCCTTTAACAGGGTAAATTTGGTCGTCACCTTATTATTATTATTTAATAAAATATTTACGCGCGATAACCATGACTGGAAGACGTTGTCACGTTGAAGACAATGACGTATCATTAAAGTAATTGTACGTGAATAAATTAGCACATTTCACACCTTGGCATTTGAGAACCCTGAGACACACTAGGCCTATATGCCCGCTTATATCCAACGAAACAAATGTCTTAGGAGGAGACGGATCTCTCACCCTTATTTACAGTCGGTCGGTCGGTGGTGGGTTTTTTTTAATTTAGTAAATTTTCAAATATTTTCAATACTAAAATATTCTAAAATATTTCAACTTTTTTTAAAGAGTTTCCCCAAAATGTTGAACATTATATTTTTCTCAGATTCTGTTAGGAAAAAGGCTCGTAAACTAGTATTTTGTCCTTGGTCTTACCCTCAGGTTAATACTTCTGTATGCACGAAATGTACAGGTACGTAGGTGCTCATTTTGAAGCAACAGGTCATTTTGAAGCAACAAAAGCAACAAGTCATATACATGTACTTTAAAGGAAAGAAGCAACAATTCACATGTACTTTAAAGGTAAGAAGCAACAGGTCATATACATACAGTACTTTAAAGGTATATTATGCGACAGACGACGCTGGACATAGGCGTATTCACGAGTATTCAGGTTAAAATATGCGAACGAGGTTACCTGATCAAGTGAATGGGACGACCGCTTAACAGCGGTTTAAATTCAAAAAATAGCATTTACAATTGGGATGATTAGCCATCCCGAACGGTTTTGGATTGGAAAAATTTTCTTCTAACCTATGATGAATTTTATGGGGTCATATAATCAAAATCCATTGTTACATTGAAACCAACGGAAATTCAAAATAAACGGCCGTTCGTAGCCACCGTCGTCTGTTATGCGATCTTTTCCAGGAGACGCCCTCAATCCCCGAAGAAGAAGAAAAATGAAGCATAATATAGGCCTACCTTTAAAGGCTTTAGCAGTCCAGGCACATTTCTGAGAAGGTTCAAGTGGGCATCTGGCAACATTAATGAAAATCCTTGCCTCACATTTAAGTCTACTTTGAATATTACAGTGAGGTTTTTTGTTATTTTTTTGTAGGTGAGGTGAATGCTTTAATGAAAACAATGACAATATTAATTTAAAGGTATATTATGTGATCTTTCCAGGGAACGCCCTCAACATCGAAAAAAAAAATAGAAAGCAGATTTTCTTGCAGATTTACATTTCTGATCATAAATCATGCATACATTCCAAGTTACAGGGCGATACGATTCTTAATTACTTCAAAATCATGGTTTTAGAGTGAAAATAAACTGTCGGAATCCCGACAGTTTATATTTTTCACTCTAAATTTACTCTAAAACCATGATTTTGAGGTAATTAGGAATCGTATCGCTCTGTAACTTGGAATGTATGTATGATTTATGATCGGAAATGTAAATCTGCAAGAAAATCTACTTTCTAAAAAAAATCATGAATAGAGGGCGCTCTCTAGAAAAGATCACATAATATGCCTTTAACACCTTATTTGGCATACATTATGAAACTTTAATGTAATAACGAAATTTGATTTGTATAATACGCGTGTGGGATTAGACATAATTATGGAAAGGGCTTACAAAGATTTGGTAAGCTTTCCAAATCTGGACATTTTTTCCGGACTGTTTCGTGTATATTCATCAAAACTACCGATATATCGCCATCGCTTCAAATCTGTACCCTGCTTTTTTAATGGTGATAAAGAATGAATTTACAAACAATTTTTAAAGTAAACTAAAATGGATTATATTATATTCTGAATGTCGATAGTCCTTGCGAATAACATTGTTATACTACTATGAGTGAACGTCCGGATTTATTTGGGTCAATTCCCAGTACAGAACAGGTCATACCCTACATAAACTAATGAGACTTGATTTAGTAATTGCTTGATGGGCATCGTAATAATTGGACGTGCAGATAAGATGCGACGAATATTGTTTCCTTGATGCCAATGTTGCGGCGTCTCTTCGGCTAATAGATACACTCTAAAACCTGCTTATTCAAAATGACTAGATAATTATCTTGTCCGAGGGACGCTTAATAGAAATCTAGTCATAATTGTCAGAGGTCATGCAAGTTCTCAATTCCTTTACCATAAGAATGAAAAGGACTTATCCATTTTTTAACTACACGTTTTTGATGATGAGGACCTTTGAATACGCATCGTAGATAATATTTGTCAGAAACCTTTCCCAACTTTCAAAGTCTATCTCAAGGTTACTGAAGCAATACTAGGCATGTTTGCACTTATTTAAATGCATTTCATATGATGATTCCAAATATGGTAATGAATTTTAATAAATGTGACATTTTGGAATGTCGTCTGAGCCACCTGCCGCGTGGAAAGTTTTAAATGTCCCTCGGACGACAAGATTTCATGTCATTTTCAATTGGCAGTTTTTAGAGTGTAGATGCTGATACACACACTGACTCACATCAGCTTTCTACACTTTCCCTCCATTTTGTGGATGTAAAATATTTTATGCATTTTTACCTTAATTGCAAATCATCCGGCGCCTTAGATCAAGATTTCCAAGAAACAGTATCTCAATGATTAACCATATTGCATAACAACAGAGCTATATTAAGATCTTTATATAAGATCTGTATAAATTAAAAAACAAGGACTACTACAGCGAAAGAAAAAAAGCGTGTTCTTTTGGCTGACTGTGATATTTGTAAGTAGAAATTGCTAATATATATTTGACATAAAAATAGTCAATTGTCAATGTATGATTTTCCTTGGGGAAAAGGCAAAGAAGATTTCTTGATGTACCATCATGCTTAGCGCCCCTACAGTACCAGCAGGGCTTATCACCAAAACAAACAGTGCCCAACATGTGTTAAAGTAATTAACAACTGGAGGTCGTCTGACCTCTACCATAGTAATACATAGTATTACAGATAGGGTAAATTTTGCCACAAATATGAAAGAAGTTGAATCCCAACTAAAACTTGTATTTTTAAAAATATAGGGTCTTTAAGAAAATCAAGAGAGGACTGTATTAAAGACACATCAATCATATTACTTGCAACAGTATTTTCTTAAAGACCCTCGTTTAACAACTTTATAAGCATTTCCTTGCACTGTAATGTCAATGGGAACCAGTAGGCACTGGTGACAGAAATCAGTGGTCATGTGATGAAAGTGAAGCATCCTGGGGTGCATCAAGAAATCTTCTTTGGGGAAAGGATGGATACATACATTGTGAATCCTATTATCGTAACCATACAGTTGTAATTAAAACAAACACCCAAACCCAATATAAACACCTTTAAAACCAGACAGCTTGAACATCTATACACAAAGAATTAAGTTAAGCACCCCCCCCGTTTTTTTACAACCTCGCACATTACAAGTTTGTTGTCGTCAAAACAGTGTAGTATACCCATGATATTGCTATATTTTCTGGAGAAGTGATATTATGGTCACATAAAAACATAACAATCATGCCGTTTTCAATATTTTATTCTGAATAATTTAAGGTGACATTTTTTGGGAATTTTAGGCATATTTTCACCTCAATTTAAGTATGGAGCTATAGGTCCATCACGGACAGTGTGGATGACGTTTATGTTTTCTAACGTACAGTCATTGTTCTGAGAAGACCTCTAGCGATCTTTGCGTCAATAACGTGTGTAGGACCCACGTGATCGGATCACTGACTCAACCCTACGTCTCATAGACCCTGTAAGCCGTCGTATGCGTTGCTGTGGCAGGTTGTTCCATTCCCGATGTAATGCACGTTCCAATTCATCCAGATTGGCCAATAGCCAATCTGGATGAATTGGAACGTGCATTACATCGGGAATGGAACAACCTGCCACAGCAACGCATACGACGGCTTACAGGGTCTATGAGACGTAGGGTTGAGTCAGTGATCCGATCACGTGGGTCCTACACACGTTATTGACGCAAAGATCGCTAGAGGTCTTCTCAGAACAATGACTGTACGTTAGAAAACATAAACGTCATCCACACTGTCCGTGATGGACCTATAGCTCCATACTTAAATTGAGGTGAAAATATGCCTAAAATTCCCAAAAAATGTCACCTTAAATTATTCAGAATAAAATATTGAAAACGGCATGATTGTTATGTTTTTATGTGACCATAATATCACTTCTCCAGAAAATATAGCAATATCATGGGTATACTACACTGTTTTGACGACAACAAACTTGTAATGTGCGAGGTTGTAAAAAAACGGGGGGGTGCTTAACTTAATTCTTTGTGTATATACCAAACCATGGGCACCGCATGCCATATCCGTAGTTACCATTTGAATAGGGCGTCTAATATTTTGACACTTGGGAAAGGGTATACGTGAAAATGAAATATTAAAATAAAATAAATATCCGTATCCCCTATACAAATTGTCTACAAATATTTTGGTTACTTGTGTGAACAAGAATTCTCAGGGGGGGGGGGGGGGGGGGGCACTCTATAAACATTGAGGTACACATACGACAGGATGTTAAAGTGGTGTTGACATTTTTTAATTTTTAAAAATATACTTCAGAATTCAAGATGAACATTAAAAATTGCCATTATTATTGTTTCTACTAGCAAAAACACAGCAAAACTTGAATAAAACAATTCCATCGCTATTTATTGAAAAACGCCCTCTATGCAAATATGGTTCGCATTCTTTATCACGCGTACTGCATGGGGAAACTGTCTGAGGTAAAATGCTGATCGGGCCCGAATCGACGTTTTGTTGTACAAAGAGAGCTGATTTTTCTTAATCCTCATAGGTGTAAGTTCATACATGTAATACAATTGTATAAATATACTAATCCCAGTTTTTATCATAATAGAGGGCGCAGCCTCCAACACATCTCTTAGT
>CM069444.1:71889279-71969655 GCA_035610835.1 Ophiura sarsii
TAGAGAACTGGGTATGGCTAGAAACCCAAAGTGGTAGCTTGCCTTTAAAAGGTACTTTATTTCTGATTTGCTTAAAGGTATAGTATATTGATCTTATAAGCATTCGTGTGTGGTAAAGTCTGACAACGTGGTCATGTGGTAGGCCAGCTTTAAGTTGTAACATACTTGAATTCTAAAAACCCTTTAACGTTCTTACTCGTTAACATCGTCCTGACTTTTTTTATAGCATTATTAACAGGATTTAATGATTTCCATTCATGTTATATTGATAAATAAAACTTATGACATAAACACTCTATGTGTTACCTACATCACACTCTGCTATCTGTTTTCTTCAAATTTATATGACCGCCCCTTTCCTTTTTAAAGGAATTTTATTTATTTTAAAGTTCAATATCTTTTCAAGAAAATGATCTTTGTCAAAAATCCACAATAATGTGTTGGGGTGTGTGTCTGTGCGGGGGGGGGGGGGGGGGGGGGGAATTCCCCTACTAGTTACGCCCTTGGGGGCGGGGGTCATGGGGTGACAGTTTATCTTTGCCGAATGAACTATATGTGCAGCTGAGAGTTTTCCTTATTTTAGGGTCTGGGAGGGGTCTGACGAGACTAGTATACTAGTCTCAGGAGGTGTTGGGCAATGTCAAATTGTCGTTAATATATTCCTCCAAAAGGACATACGGTATACTTTTTAAAAAAAACCAATGGTACCATAATGTTTTAGTGAGCGCAATACAAGAATTATCCCCAAAGCCATTGATCACAGTGAAAACGGCTGTTTCATGTTGACTTGTGCATCGTGAATAAATACAGATTATGTATATTTAGATGTTTACAGGAACTGTTACTTCTAAATTGAGTACAACACGTATCATAATACGGATTATTATCTGAAATTTAAGGAAATTACAATGAAAAAACCTTTCTCTTCGCTTCCTCTGTCCCTTTCTCGCTCAAGGACTGGAAGTGCAATAACTATTGACATTGAAAGCGGTATAGTATTTTATAAAGCGGTTTCCAAGTCTTTAACGTATGTAATTCCCCAACGGCCTGAAATAATGGCTATCATTAACAGACAAACAGATTAATAGATCTTCTTGTTTTTGCTTGTTTTGAAGAAAACACTAATACGGCTATATATTAAAGTAATGTAGCCATTAAAATCGTCCTCGAGTCGCTTTACGAATTAAATCATTTTAAGCAGTTCGTACCTATATAAATATTGAGGTTATGTCCCAATTTGTAGTATGTCTCCATATAGGTATATTGCCATTTGACCTTTCGACCCCTATATGAGGGACGACAAATATTTAGAAATTAAAAATGATCATTTCTAGAATCCCTGTGATCAGACGATAATTTGAGGTATTGTTGGTTGACATTGAAGCAAGTTGAATTTGTTACGCCACTTGGAAAATGTCAATGACCTTTAAACGTTTTTGGAGGCGGGCTACGGCCTTCGCCTCCTCTATGGGTAGGTATTGACATTTGGGAAAACGACATCTTACGTACGGTTTACATGCGACAATAAGTCCCTTACGTTTTACGTATGTCACAATACATAAAAACAGATCCTCTCTGTAGCGCATACCCTATCAACAACGAGTGTGTCCTGACCTTTTTCAATTAAAACCTGTTTAACGGGTGTTTAACCAGGGATTGGGCTCATTTCACAAATATTCTTGGAACCGGGCTACTTTTTGTCATGAGCCGTGGTTTTAGGCAACACTGCATTTGTTCAAATAACACTTATGTGTATGCAGCTGTATGGTCAACTCATGGACAATAGCAACCAATAAACACGTATTTATTGACTGAATGGGGGTTAATAGAATAGATAATAGCATGTGCCTAATACCAATCTTTATAAAATGAAACGCTTTTTATTGTTTTAGCAAATTTTAAAGGCAAGATATGAAAAGAACGAGGCATTATTGATACAGTTACTCCTTTGAACGGTGGAAATCGGTTGGGTATTAATAAAGTTACCGAAATATTAAAATTAAAGTTATGTATAATATATTTTACATAAGGGTATATTTGCGACATTATTTGTTCACGATTTGTCTCAAGGAAATATTGTTGATACAAATTACTTTCACTGTATTCAAATATTCCTTTGAATCTATAAAGTGTATTGTGATGATAATGGATTATTCACAAGAAGGCTAGTTATGGATTAACGACAAGTTTAATGATTGAACCACACGTCAGTCTTCAATATATTTAGATGATGATTTTCGTATTGCCTTGACAACAAGATTGCCGGTTTAACCTCACTAGTAATATAGCTTAGAGAAGCTTATAGAAAATCCCCAATCATTACATGTATGGCTAAAGTATTTTGAGGTTAAACTGCCATGGTGTCTATATAGTCAAAATGTTGGCATAATTCAGTTATACCCTACACACCAACATCGGTAGTATGCGTCGTTCTTGCACTATAAATACCTCCAAAATGTTTCCTCTATTTACACCTAGCACATAAAGTCCCTGACCAGGTGCTTTGAGGCTAGCTAATTCAAAATAGATAATCGGTACCAAAAATCTGAGATATACATTGAATGAGCAAATATCTTCTCCGCAGTTTGATACCTCATTCAACAAAATCGAATGGATACTTTTAAAGTTATGGCGATTTCAATGACCGCGCATGCAACAGAAAAGTTGCACTAGGTATAGGAAATCATTGATATATCCACTTTTTTCATAATTCCAGATCATTTTAAGTCATTCTCAATCCTTCTAATCATGGGTCCGAATTAAAATCCGATGTTAAGGTCAGCTTTTGGATTAAAAGTAAAAATTGATATTCTGATTAGTTCTTGAGAAATTTAGATCCCTGGGTGAAGAATGCTTCAATGTTCCCATATGCATAAAAGACATTAGACCTTTCTTCTCTGCACTTAATGATGATGCATCCGTCGCTCAAGCTTTAGAATGGTCATGAGTTATTACAGCCCACATTTAGCTAGAAGGCACCATCTCATTGTGAAATGATTTTATATCGATATTAGTATAATTTCATTGCTGTATATTACGCCTATATTTACTGTAAGTTATAGGTTGCCATGCCATCCATGATATGCCCGGTTATATTTTGACATCATGATAGCAATTGATGTAACAATAGGCTAATTAATGCCAAATGCATTATTAAACATTACTCTTATCGTTCCAAAGCGCTTATATTAAATTGGCCGGTGAGCGAGCCCTATTTTAGAAGATGAATTGTCAATCACATGTTATCATACTGCCTCCGCGCTTCATAAAAATGACCTTGTAGTTATCAAGTTGCCATAGAAACCAACTCATAATATTGAACAAGAGAAGCATGGTTTTATTATTGCAGAGTGCAATGAGCACCACTGGTCTTGTCATGTCAAATTCGATCGAAGTCTGGTTTTAAATATTCACACACACACACACACACACGCACCCACCCCCCCCGCCCCCCCCCCCCCCCCCCTACACAAAATTCTAAACGTTTCAAATCATTCCAACATATTCCCCCAAAAAGATTTGTACATTATTTATTTTAATTAAGAAATGGGTCGGTCAGGCCTTCAGATGTTATATAAGCAAAAACAACTTCTTGTCTATTGAGGCTGCTTAGTTAATCTTAACTATGTTTGGATGATTTTAAGCATGATTTTGACGATATTCAAGATGGGTAATCGTAAATACTCTAGTCATAATTATGGTAATATATAATATACAACCGTTATATATGGACTCGAATTAGCTAAATTCGTATTTTGTTATTGTTCGATTTATTCCAAATCAGCTAAAACAAGTCATTTCTCATCAAATTTGCAATGTAAATTTTTAAAGTGAAAATGTGATGCATGCCTATCCTACGGAATCATCTAAGTGCCTAAGTAGACATAATATCAGTATATGTTTCTCACTATTTACATTACGCTACAAGCCCGCTTAGCAGCGCTATAAATTGCTGTTCTAAAACCGGCACCAAATTTAAATATCCGCCTTCCATCAAAGCTGGTTGCCATATGACATAATTCTCGTGTGCAACCAACCGGCTGTATTGCAAAGCCCATTGAGTAGTTTAAACGCATGAGCGTGGATGTTATTTTGCAACATAATGGAAACTCCCCCATGCAGTTAGCATGAAGTATCGCTCGTACACGCCCCGAATTTAAATATACAACCAGGCAATCCCCTCGTAGTAATTGATAACAATAGGGTTACCAGACCGAATTAATAGCGCTCCTTAGCGGGCAATTTATGTCATGAGAACATTATTAAGTCGTCATGGTGAGATATAGCCTACTACTATCTTGCCAAGTCGCCCTCACAAAAAGTCTATGTCGTCATGGCGAGATACATTATCTCGCGAAGTCGACTTCACAGAAAGTCTATGTCTATAGGACATCTTCATTATTCAACAAATGTGTGACGACCACATATATTTACTTGTACCATGCTTGTACTTAAAAGGTAAAATAATTACATTGGGCAGTCATGCTATTTTAAAAAGCGTACCCTACTGAAATTCATCGTTTTAGATATTTCTTTGTTTTATTTTATCATCCTTTTTCGCAAATCCGTCTAGTCTAGACATTTTATATTGTTATAGACCATGCAAATAATGCGACTCTTAGTTTTGAATGGCTTATAATTATAATAAGAACGTACATTGTCTGTTGAATACACTTGGGTTTTATTGATTGGTTCAAATGGATCTTGTCTGGCATTTCATGTCCATCGGGATGCCGCGTAAAGGAAGGAGTTCCCAGGAGACGTATATTGCAGTCGAAATGCGCCATTTGTCCCGATTATTGCCTTCATCTTATTTCACAACTAGCTAATTACCTGTAGCGTCTAGTAGTGCTTCTAAATCGCCGACATTGTCTTTGGGAGGGGTTGAATTTAATGTATTTCGTTGGACAAACGATCATTCACGAAACAGATTTACGCGCGTTTCATCAACAAAACGGCGATAGATTTTCCAGGATTTACCCACCTATACCAAAAACCAGCTCCAATATGATAATGATATGATAAGTTGTATATCCCTAGAAATATTTCTAGCTAATCAGTTGTGTATTTGCTTAATAATTAGAAGGTCAATACCTCTGGGTAATAAATCGAAATAATTTGAGTCATCCTCAATCTTTCCGAATCGGCATAACATAATGCCTGTACTCACGTTGGCTTAAAAAGTAAATTTCCCCCATCTAGGCCTAAACCCAAAACGGATCATAAGATATTGATATTATCGAGAAAGTCTAGTCTGCAGCAATTAAACATATATGATAACCTGACATTTGTCTCTGACAGATATACCCGCAGATATACTTTTTACATTTCTAAAGCAATATTGATTACCGTCTGTTATTGCTACTACCAGTGAATGTGGACATAACGCGATGAGTTGCCTTGAAATTAACTGCATATCCCAGACAGACGTCGATGGCTACGCGCCTCTGACGACCCAATAACGGGAGTGCCCCATTTTGAAATATTTTTAACAGTCATCGCCCGGTTAACGATGAAAATAATTTTAAAAATAGCATTTACAATAGAGTTGGTTAGCCAACTCCAACGGTTTGGATAGGGACAAAAAATTCTTCTTACCTATGATGAATTGTTCAAATGATAAGATTAACATTCGCGATTACGTGTTATTCCAATACGAATTCAAAATTTAGGTTTCGCGTGGCCATCGTCGTCTGGCATATCCAGAAAAGGTCTATGCCCCCATTTCTGTAATGATCAGTTCAGTCGTTCACACTACTTAAGAAAACCGACAGTGCACTTATCCGTCAAAACATACTCTAACCATTTAAATTAAAGGGTCGGCTAAGCCGATATTTTCAATTGAAGACTGTTATACGGCCGAGTGCACCAAATTGGCGTATCTTACTAGAGAGGTGAGCTACCTCGCTAGTACGTATGCCCTAACTGCAGCGTAAACTACTAGTGATGTAATTTTGAGAGCAAAACTGGAGAGTAAGATCAGAATAGTAACTAGCGAGGTTAATATCCATATAAATTAACATCGTCCCTCTTAAACAATATTCGTCGCATGCGCCAAATGTTTACCATAATATCAGAGAGACAAACAATGACGTTATATTGGTTTTCCGTAAAATCAAAAGTGTCGTCAGGTAACTACGTCACCAGTCAACTGTAGAACGGGCCCCGTTTTAATTGAGGGCGCTCTATTTAGTGACGGACACACAGAAATTCTACAGCTTACGAATTCACACCACCAAATGGTTCGCTCATACGTTTACATGCTAAAGTTGTGTTACAAAATGCCCAATTTCTCGCTTATAAAGCGACTGGATTTTTCAATTTGACATTTTCCTTAAATTTCATGATATCTTTGATCATTAAATCAAAACAATTATATATATATGATATCCCCGAAAGTTCTGAGAAATTGGCCCCCAAAGTTGGACAATTGGTGTAGCGCCCTCATTTATCAGAAAAAGTTGAGAAATGTTACCAGAACATTTATAATAAAAATACACCCAAAAAACCTACAAAATGCATTGAAAATATTTCTTTTTGCACTGTAGCATTAGGTAATAGTCCTAAAATCAGGATTAAACTACAACTTTAATCATTTGGGAGCAATAAATACCATTTCTGATTAATTCTATAATCATTGGGCCAATTCCAGAAAGGAACTCGCACAAAGCATCACACACAGACAAAATTAAGACAAAAGACACCAATTTGTTCTGTTTACTTAACCATGACAATTAATGATTGATTAATTATTGATTTATGCCTCCCATCTCTGACCCTTTTGTTTTGTTATTGAAAATTAATGCTGATATTCATTGCAATCGATTTATCCAACACGCGACATACACGTCATTTAAAAAAGGCGGGCAAAAATAATGATGATCTTATTCGTTGCTGGAATAGGGGCTTTTGCAACTTTAGAATTCGACTTTAAGCCACTCAAGTGCCCATAAATCCGCCCATAAATCCGCCAAACAACATCATAGCGCAACAAAAGAGGTGTCAAAATGCGCAGAAGATAACTGTGAATCGAATTATTTAATTTTCTTTTGCATACTAATTCAGGTTCCGATAAATCTGACCATTTGTAAGTGTTTCGATACTTTAGTGATGCTGCTATTTATCTAGGTGACATTCACAGTTAATTGATATATTATGATTAATGGGACATCACCTACATGCACAGTTAATAGTCAGAGCTCAACTTTGAGTGCTCGTTCCGTTTAAAATTGTCATTCGTTCGTGACATATTTGGCATACGTTGTATTCGTAATAGCGGTTCGCAAGGGGTTCGCAGACTGTACGTTGAGCATGTTCAACATTTCGAGAACGCATTCTATTACACTAAACTTGAGTCGAACTCGAAATCAAGCATCAGGAGACATTTCCTTTATGTATATAATATTTTCTTTAATTTGTACAAAATATTGCAACAATTAACGTTGAATCTTGATTTTCAACAAGTTAGTTTACGTGTGACTTTCTTCGCACGGAGTTGAGATGAACTGATTTTAAATTTCATTCATTAATTACGGTAATTAATTACGGTAAGCATTGTAAGTACGCAAAATCTCTTATCTGCCTTGTGATTGGCCAATAATCAATAATGATAAGTAACAACGATGATATAAGTCATTGGTCCATATTAGGCAACACATCATCATAATAACTTTGATTGACAGTTAGGTAAGGGGTTTCCCCGGAATGCGAAATCGCATCAGTCCAAACAGCTGGTCTCGATTGAATTTAAAGGAAGGGTCCCGTAAGCACAACATTGAGCATTATTTATTAGAAAAATATTTATCGAGCCGAAATTACGTTATTATATAGAACAAAATACCATACTAGTCACAACAAAATGAATATAAACTGCCATCACTCAACATGCAATTTTTAAAATTCGCGGCGATCGAAAGTCCCGGTGTCGATGACGTCATGGGTATCGGTGCTCAAATTTGCGCATGTGCATTGTATAACTATGACATCATCGACACTGGGACTTTCGATCGCCGCGAATTTTAAAAAGTGCATGTTGAGAGATTTTGGTTTTTATTTGTTTTTGTCATAAGTGTGGTGTTTTGTTCTATATAATTACAAATGTTGGACTCGATAGTTATTTTTCTAAAATATAATGCACACTTTTATGCTTGCGGGACACCTCCTTTAACGGGCGTACTACCGGACTTACGTTACATAATAAAATAAAATCGTTTTCTTTTGTACGATTCTACTTTATTTCCACAGTTCAATATCCAGATCGTCCATTCCCACTTAGTCCAATAGCCAGATCGTCCATTACCACTTCGTCCAATAACCAGTTCGTCCATGATAACACCATGTTTTGTAGTTATTGGGTATATACTTGTTTGAATGTAGGATCCACGAATGAAGCATGTTTGTTAGTTTGCATTATATTTGTATTAGTTTATGTGTATGTAGTTATGCATTAAACATGTTAAAGTGGCTATTGGACCAAGTGGCTATTGAACCAAGTGGGGTTGGACCAAGTGGGATTTGATGGAATGGGTAATATGATAGCTATTGGACGAAGCGGCAATGGACAAAAGTGGCAATAGACCGACGGGACACCCTTCAGACTACAGATGTCGTGTATTCCATTGCTTGCAAGAATTGTGGCAAGGTGTACGTCGGGGAGACCGGAAGGAAATTCGGTAAACGCGTGGAAGAACATAAGTCTGAGGATGAGAAAGCAGGGGCTACGGTACACACCAGGGCATCGAGAAAACTGTCACAAAATTCACAGTAAACAAATCTGCCATTGCAGATCATGTAATACACAATGACTATGTCATCAGCTGGGATGAGGCAACGGTGATAAGCAAAGAGACAGGCACTATACAAACGATGGGTGACGGAGGACATACAGATCAGGAAGCAGGGCATCCCTGTGAATAGAGACGATGGGCAGTTCAACTAAAGCCACTCATACGACGATCTTCTGGTTTCATGAACACCAAGCAACACCAAGCAACAACACAAATTGCAATCAACACAGGATCGCAGCCATCAGGGAGGTCACGCTGCGTGTCAGATTTTGTTATACGCAAGAAAACAATAGAGTCTCAGTGACTGCAATATTTGCTAGAAATAGCTTGGGAAAATGGTCTATTTGGGCATCTCAAAAACTGAGAAACGTGTTAAAAATCATGTAGAATTTTAGAAGAGGGTCATTAGCATCTGCAGAATGGTAAAATGTATAGTATTAAACACGTTTTGTGACCAAATTTATGTCGTAAAATGTTGGAAAATTCACGTTTTGAAAATCTGTGGTCTTCGAAATTACAGGAATCCTAACTCATTCTAAACCTCACCAAATCATAAAATGAACCCTCGTCTACAAAAAAGTCCATGTACGTATTGCTCTAACTGCTTGGAGATAGCGAAGACGACGCAAACATCATAGCTTCATACAACGGAATGAAATCCGCCATAGAGATTACATAGCGAAAATCGTAGAGATTTGCACTGCAGTCCTCTGTGTAGGGAGTGTTGACAAAAGCAAGGTCGTTTGGCTATTGTGTTTGTGCATGTTTGTGACGACTGACCCCGTTTAACAATCTTCATAGCTTTCATATAGGGCTTGGGTGACCTAACTATTGACTGATCGTCACTCCCGCTTCAGTGTTGATAAGAGAACAGCTTTATCTCGAAATCTCCGCTGTTTTAACTCTGGACTAAATGTGTCTTTACACATTGATAATACCTTTACCCACAACTGTCATAATGGGCTATTCCAGTTGACATCCATACACCCCCTACGGAAGACAGGTCCTTAATCTCCCACACAGGGAGTGAAGATTTCAAATGGAGTTTGGAATTCACACTCCCTGGAAGATGTCTTCCATAGACTGAGGGTACGATGGAGTGGAACAGCCCAACGTTGAACTTAGCTCTCAGAACTTATTTCTTCAACCTGAATAATGTATTCCTTTTTAATGTGTGTGTACCATGTTTTGCAGTTGTATCCACTACACATGATGTTTTCAATTGTAGGATTGATTTATTATGTATATAGACCATTTCAAATCCGAAAATATACGATCGATTCCGAATGCTTCCGATTAGGCGAGTGATTTGACGCTCGGTCACATGACCTGTCAGCTCCCAGGTCATGTCAATGTGCCGGAGAAAAATCAAACGTGTTTTTCACCCGTCTGCCCGAGTGGTAGATTGCGCTGGTGTTGGTGATAAATTGTATTCCTCACAAAGTTGATGTTGCGGCATTTCAGTAACAAAAACTAGTGAGATGAAAGAGATTTGGGGTAATATTTTTACTTTTTACCGTCTGCTCGATACATTTGGAATTTGCCGGTCAACGTAAATCACTGAGGCGGACAACCAACTAGGACAATGCTGTGAATGCGATCAACTGTTGCGAAGAACGCGCAACGCACCTACTCCACGTGACCTGTTTCCGAAGATTTCCGATCTCAATTTGAAATGATCTATTGCTTAGTAGTTTTGTTAGTGTTTTAACACTTTCCACGCGCCAGGCGTTTGCAGACGACAGTTCCAAAATGTCACAAAACAGAATACACTACATCATGTTCTTAGATAAGACTTTGAAGGTTGGGAAGGGTTTCTGACAGATCTGTTTTGTTTATGGCCAAACTAGATAATACTATAGCTGCGTGGAAAGTGTTAAATATATTATATATATTGATGACAAGCATACACGGTCATGTCTAACAAGTGACAAGTTCATCTAGTGACTACCCAATATTAATAGAGACATCCAATAAATAAAAGATTGTGTGACACTGAGCTTGTAATTTACAATATAATTTATTACTAAAGATTTCTTTCCAGAGGCAATCGTTGTCTCCTCATATCAAATGGCTCTTCCTCGTAACAGCAGTGATTTTTAAATAATATTACAGATTTTGATATGGGATCCCATTATTTAAACAGTTGTATTATGATTGCTGTATATGGTGATTAATTTCCTAGTTGATTTGTAGTCAGGCTGATATTCTTTTTTGTTGAGGTTATTCCTTTATATTGAAATAATGTAAAGCTGAATGCAAACTGCTTATCCACAAAAAAGCCTGTGAAGGTAAATGTATTGAATATAAGACTAGAGGACCTAGCGAAAGGCAAACTGTATATTAAAGCTACCATGATAGCTAACGTACCCGTGGATGCGATATTTGCATAACATTACCCGTTTATTATCGTTCGATTCGCATAGTTAGTTATTTATGGTCTCTTAAACGCTTTTAGAGTTTATAATTGATGATGAGCTGTTTCTCCTATGAAGTCAGTAAGTGACGATGGTTTCCCACAGGATTCAGTCTCTATAAGTATAAGTGTACAGTAGTATCACGCAGAAACCTTGTATATCTAAGTCATTGGTAGTTCTACATCGGTACGTTACACATCTACCCGTGGTAGATTCAGGTAGTATACACACACAAATACGAAGCCTTGTTGGTATCATCTCGCCCTCGGATATCGTATCTCGTCCTCGCATCTCGTATCTCGTCCTTGCATCTTGCATCTCGTATCTCGCCCTCGCATCTCGCATCTCGTATCTCGTACGGCACGCAAATCTCGGATCTTGTACGTGATGTAGTGCATTTCTAATTGTTTTCCCAACTAACCGTGTACTTTTCTTTCACTCATGATCGCTCATAGAGGTCGCACAAAGCTGGAAAATGTTGAATTTAATTTTAATCTTATATTTCATCAGACATTCAGTTAATGACACTGCAATGCATGTGATAATAAAAAGTAAACTCAAAAAACAAAATAATGTTTCTCCAAAATTTTGTCTGTGCTACACAAAAGCTGTTTAAATTAGTAACATTTGAATTTAGTTAACATTAATTAATAAATAAGTTCTCAGTGTTCCTTTTTCTTATTTCTCCACAATGTACAAATGCATCATGAGATAAAAGACTTTGATGGTCCCGCAATGCATTGTGGGATATCCTTAAAATCTTCTTTGAAATCATAGCGAGATAACGACGATAGGTGACTCACGCATAATTAGGCCGAGTATGAATAGGTCTCATCTGTTCGAATCTTTTTACGAGTTTACTAGTTTTATTTATTTCGTATATGCAACTACAAACATCTTTACAGATCAGTGACCGCACTACTGTGCAATAGACTTTGTGTAGTATGACAAGGGGCAGGCAGTCTACGTTAATTCCCTTGGTCAAGAGGCAGTCCTTTGGAATAGGTTCTATTATATCCAAATCTATAGTAGGCCAGTGGCAACCTACGTTTAGAGCTCTTTTCAGAGCCACCATCTCTGTTCAGTGGACAATGGGCAGTCCATCTGAACGGCTCTTTTCAGAGCCACCAATCTTTTACACAGTAGGAAAGGGGGACCTACTCTCAATTCATCGAGCAAGGGGCAGCCCAAATGATGATTATAATAGAGAAGTGACAATCTATATGTTTTGCTTAAATATTATAATAATTTGGTCCTGAAGAAGTCAGAGCTAATCCTGACGCCAAGTTTTGAAAATGGAACATATATTGCGCCTAAGATTTTACAGAAATAATGAGAAAAATATGTGTTTTCTTTTGATATCAAAATATGTTGATGTGAAAAAAACTTATATTATAAATAATACAGATCCTTTGTATACCGTCTATTAACAATAGACGGTATACAAAGGATCTATATTATTCATAATATAAGTTAAAGGTGTATGTTCCGATCTCTTTAGATTGTGTAACAATGCCAGTGAGGTCTCACAGCTGAACCTTGATAGTATGTGTCTATATAGGAGATGTCTAGAAAAGCTAGTGTTTATATATTGTGGTCACTATACCCTGGTCTGTGCTAACTGGTCCGTGTTACGTAAAGGATGTTGCAATATTGGTAAATGAAATTAGCATACGAATTATATTCTAATGTGACAATTGCATTCACGACCTTGAAAAGTTGATCTGTGAAATTGTACATACTATATTTTATCTTTGTTAAATGCTTATACCGTAACTGATTACTCTCCGCCCATTTTCTTTGTCCGTCTTATTTTGGTTGTAAAGCGCTTCTTGATCACTATAGATGTAAGGCGCGATAAAAGCGACCATATTCAATCATTTTCATTATCACATAGCAGTAACTAAATTAAAGACAGACTTTAAGCACACTGATGGTTTTTCTTGCAGGTTACTTAATTTCTCATTAAATTGAATTCCTTTTAGCGAAGGTCGTGTAAGGACAATTTTGACCATTACGCTTACCGGTCGGATAAAAGCAAAGCATGGATTATAAGAATTAATTTTAAAAGGTGTGCCAATGTGAGTCATCGGAATCAAAGATGGCGGCTTTTACACACACAAAGTCGTATTGTAAAGGCAAAATATCTGAAATATTAATTTTGAAATGAAACCGATACAAGATTTCTTATATCGTGCATAGATATCTTACAGAGAATATATATTAGCATGACAACTTCGTTGCTTGTTAAAAATTGAATCTGGAATCAAATATGACCGTTTCTACAGGCACAATATTACTAATTACTACAACGTAATTGAAATTTATCAGTGGCTAAATCAAAAAGAAATGGATAACGTTAATATTACCGCTATTCAAAATGGCTACATCAATCATTTATACTGAATTTCAAAACTTGTAAGTTAAATAATGTGTTTCATTTAACGTGAATTTTCCTATGCTGAATGTAAGATATAGCTTATTTAACGTAAACGGGTGGAAATAATTAGTGAAATTTAAAATACATGACTTCCATCTAATACAAAAAAACAACCCTCTATATAGATATATCCGTACTTTATAATTTACACTAATTTTGAAAGGAAAGCTTTTACTCTCATTACATTCCAGTTGCCTGTAAGGTTTGAGCCCAAGTTTGATCCATCCAACACCATTTAGCGCATGCTGAGGGACCTTGAGTGTAGCAGCGGTGGAACTAGAAACAAGCCTGAGGGGCTGCAGTATTGCCACATGACTATTTCCACACGTGGTGATTTTCCGCAGATTTGGGCTAATTTTAAAACTAAAATCTGCTCTTTGGATAATATAATGTGATTTTTTTTCTCGAAATTTGAACATTTGTTATTATAAAATATGATATAGCACTAGTTTTTTTTATGACAAATTGAAATTAAAAGTTGGAATTTGTTATCACAAGAACATTTTCAAAAGTAGTATATATGGCTTCTAGTTACACCAACACCAAAGAGCCTTGATTGAGCTATGCTTAGGATAGCGGTGGAAATGGTAGCACCGTGCTGGCAAGACACAGTTGGTGTAAAATAAATCAGATAAATGGTGTAGGAGGGGATAATTTATTTCCCTGGATATGTCATCAAAGACGTGGTCAAGAAAGTTGGATTTTATACAGGGCACGGAACCGTAATGTGTTATTATTTTATAGGCCAAAAAATCCTTGTAGCCAATAAACAACAATACGAAAAAGAATCCTTGTAAATTTTCCAAGAAGAGAGTAATCAATTTTGTAATCTGCATTGTTAAACGCAATTTGTCATGATATTGCAAGAAAGTCGTGACATTTTCAACCACATTGATAAATTAGTTATTTATGACAATATAGCAAATCTGCCATTTTGCGATCGTTTCAACCGCAACCTATGGATTTAATCACAATTTGAAAGTCCCTGAACACACTACAAATGTTAGCATCTTACTTATATTAAGTACATCAAACATAATCTAAACTCATCTTCATAAATCGCCCTTTTCAATCGGTCACCTAAGGAGGAGGTTTCAAAGATGTGGAGAATATCACATGTCAAGTTATCCTAAAGTTGCAACTGTTTGGGCAAGATACAGATATCTTTCCAAGTGTCAACCTAAATCGTTCATAAGAAGGCAGTATGCCCATGCCATTACAAACATCTTCATTTTGAACCAGTTACCCCATATTCCCCTACGGTATTCGAGTAATAAATATCATTCAACATTTGCTTTCAAATTCAACATTAAGGACTACCAATTCTTCCGATCGGTCAATATCTTTTTTCATGTCAAAAACTGGACTGGACTTGTTTGGTTGAGTTCTAGCGCTTCTTTCAGACACTGTGGTGAACATTCCTTTGCTCATTTTCTTTTTCTCAGCCGTAAAGCAAACCGTAAAGATCCGATGCAGTATAATCCTGTATGCTGTTCGGAAACTCTTATTTGTGGCAGCATATATAGCCCAATTCACGGACGAATTAGAATGGGCTAGTATGATGCTTAAGAGGTAAAGCCATTGTGGTACGTTGTCACTACTTAACAACATAAGAAAGCCGTAAGGAAACCAGGTTAAGGTGAACACCAACCAGATAGTCGCCACGGACTTGAGCAATCGCATGTCGGTGTGACGCATCCTGCTCGCGGATAACGCATTCTGTTTTTTCATGTTTATTTTAATTTTTCGTTTGTTTTCATTGACAAAACGAATGATTTGGACGTAGCAGTAGGTTACCAACACCATGGGTGTACCAATAGCCATAACGATGAAGTACAAAGTGTAGGTATAGTCCGCCCGGTAATCGTAAGAGCAGAAATAGCCTTTTGAGTCGAACGCGTGATTACCCCAACCGAAAAAGTTTGGGAGATCAAGAAGAAAGCAATAGATCCACAACATGAGCAACATGAGAGGTACGGTATGCTTTGTATATATCATACAGTATATTCGATTGTGACATATACATAAATATCGATTGATCGATAATAAGCAGATACTCCAAAGAGAGCAAGAACAGGCTACCATACACACAGATGCAGCTATCTCGCAGATAATGTCATTTGTCAAGAAGAATGTGCCATTGGTGAATACTCCAACAGCCACACACGGATCTATGATTATACTTATGCAGAGATCAACCACTGCGAGATTTGCAATAAAGCTATTCCCAAGAACTCGTAGCTTTCTATGAACTAGAAGAGCTCCCAAGACAAACGCGTTGCCGACCACTCCGACAATGGACATCGCCAAGGTTATTGTAACATAAATAATTTCCAGAACGAGCTGGAGTGAATGATTCGCCGTTGACAAATCGTAATCAGTTTGGTTTTGATGGGCATTTAAAGTAGTATTGATAACCCCATCATGAATGGGCGACATTGATGGTTCCATGACGACTTTAAAAATGTATCTTAAAATGCTCTTTCGATGGCTGATAACACCCTGTCAGCTATGCTGTGCTGTCGTTGATTATGACTTGGCTAATGCACGGATACACAGTTAAAAGCAATATAATCTGTACACTGGGCAGACGACATCACTGTTTGGCGCGCAATTTTATGCGCAGACGACAGACAGTGGCCAAGGCATCGTTAACATCGTTTCGAGGCTACGCCACGCAATCAACAAAATGACGATGCATGGTAGAACGTGTCTACCGGGTCGTAGGTAGCTAAGCAAAAAGGTTTCAAGCTTCAAACATGCTTTTTAATAATTTAAATCACGAGCTATGACAAGAAATTTATTCACTTAGTGAAATCATGTACATGCATCATGAACGGCCGAGGGCAACAACGTGGCGTAACTTACGAGCGAGGTATGCTATCTCGATAGTAGGCCATTAGTGCCGTAACTGCAGCGTAATTTACTAGCGATGTAATTTTGGGGTGGAAACTGGGAGTAGGAACGAAATTGTCACTAGCGAGGTAAACATCAATATAGATCAGCATCGACCCTTTTAAAAAAAAAGTTGTCGGAAGCGTCAAACGTTTACAACAACAACAATTACAATATAACAAAATGGTCTTCCGTAAAAATGATAAAAGTGTGTCGTCAAACGTTAATTAAGATAATGCAGCACGTCACCACGTTCAGTCAGGCATCGAAGTTGGTATTACTAAAGCCATTTTGTGTCTAGTAAATTTCAATGTTTTTTACCTTTCTATCATTAGGTCCTGCTATGTCTTGCCGCATATGTTGACTTTTAGCCCCATTGGGCTAATTTTGCTCTAGGGATACTTTATCGTAACTTCTCTCGAAATCTGAACTTTTGATTTTACTAAATCTGAAATAGCCCTAATTTTGAAAACAAATTGAAGTTCGAACATTTAATTTCTTAACATAAGAACTTTCACAATTTCGACTTTGGGCTCTTAGTTCCACCCAAGAATTGGCGGATCCAACACCCATTGACCGCATGCCAGGGGACCTTGAGGACGGCCAAAAGGCAGCCCCCATTGGGCTAATTATTAAAACTAAAATCTGCTCTAGGGATGCTATATTGTGACTTAATTTCGAAATTCCCACCAGCAAATTATCCAAGGAATGATACAAGCCTATAGCCTTGGGCCATGCTTGAGAGAGCGATGGTAGGGTAACAAGTGCCCTGGGAATAAACAGGTGGTGTGAAATATATCTGAGAAATGGGGTAGGAGGGGGAAAATGTATCTCAGGAAAAGTTTGCTAATCGGGAGTTAGGATAATCTCAAACTTTTAAGTGGATGGAATTGTAATGGACTTTTACGAGTCTTTCGATTGCGGGGCTCATGGGAAATATTCTCGCCCGGCTACCGCCAGCATCTGATTTCTGTCGTGTCCACGTTGTATTCGTAGCCATTCGCTCTTCCATATTAGTAAGTGGTGAAATTAGCGGTGAAATTTCTGTCGTCGTCGTCGTCGTCGTCGTAACTCATATAAATTGGGTATGTTCTAAAATAAAAATATTCCAATATGGTCTCAGCCAGTCCTTCAAACTCCTATCTTTTAATTTGTCTTATTGAAGTTGAGAGCATCTAAAGGGCAATATATATCTAAGATGTTGGATACCGATTCCTGATTTTAAATTAACTACGAGTAAAGTATTAAAGCACCTGGTCAGGAACTTCTTGTGTGTAAAGGCGAAAATAAATAATTATGGCTTGCACTAATTTGACTAACGCTGGTCATTGTTATGATCTAACTTATTTGCATAGTTCAAATCAGTGTCCATAACATTTTTTGATACTAAACTGATTTGCTGTGGTCCTATTACTGCACATCTCAGTGTATCCGTCCTTCTGAATGGTAAGGGATGTCATGAATGAAGACATGATTCAACTATAATGACTTTTATAATACAAATGTAGCCGGACTTCCGGTCAACACCTGCACCATTTCCAGCTGTTTCTAGACCATCTGCAGCAGGTGGAGCAATATGAGCATATTGATTATTTGAACAAATTGATTGAATCAGTGACAGTTAATACTTTCCACGCGGCAGGTGTCTGCAGACGACATTCCAAAATTTCACATAAATTGTTTAAATTGTCAACATTATTGAATTTCATTACTTTTTTGGAATCACCATTAGAAATGCTTTGAAATAAGTACAAACGTGACTAGTATTGGTTCATTAATCCTTGAGAAAGACTTTGATAGTTAGGAAAGGTTTCTGAACAATCTGTTTGGTATATCATGGTAAATCCAATAGCTGCGTGGAAAGTGTTAATAACTGTCACTGGTCGAATGTAAGCTAATCAATGATGGCTCGTAGATATCATTAGAATCAATCTTGAACTTTTTATTCATCCCGTTAGTGCATTTCTAAAATTACGGTAACGTTTTAGATTTTAAAAATAAAATATCAGAGATTTGCAATTTGTTAGTGTATTTTATGTAGGGAACAATTCCAGAAACAATGTTTATCTCAAAATCACTAACAATCAAAGCATTCAATGTGTCCCGTTTCACTTTCAGACTGTCAATTTCAATTTTCATAAACCCCAGCACCCCGTGGTGGTGGTGGTGGGGGGGGGGGGGGGGGGGGCTACTCGGATATTATTTTGGTAGGATATGCCGCCAGCAAAATGAAATTGACCCATCATTTACCATTTTTTCGGTGGAAAATTATAGACCAATACAATATGTTTACCGGAAACCAATAATTTTCCTATTTGCCTACAGACTCTTAAGTCAAAAGTAAAGAGAAAAAGCGACACAAAAGCATAGGTGATGCGTTCAATTGACAGCATACACTCATACATTTTAATTGCCCAACAATTATAAATTCACACAACAATTATAAATTCACAATCAATCAGCCACCAGCTTCTCTGGTGCTGTTGAAAACTCTTGTAGATATAAAGTAAATGACTTTTAATGGCATGTTTGTTTGTTTGTTTGTTTGTTTGTTTGTTTACACGGTCGGTCCGTACGGACACACGCTTGGGTCCTGAAAGGACCAAGCTCAAGCAAAATGCTCAGGCCAGGCTTAAAAAGCCTATATAAGCATGCTGGCTGAATGAAATGAAAGTTAGAAAAGATGGAAGAAAAGAATAAAGTAGAAAGAGCCACTTCCAACAAATAAAGTTAACAATTTTGCTGTCAGCCTCGGACATGAGAAAAGAATAGTCTTGATCCATGTATACATGTATGTTATTAACTGTGTCGTGTCTAATTGTTTTCGGTCTTTATAGGGACACTTGAGTTAGATTGACAAGTATTCAGTAATTATCCCAACATAGTCCATTTAATGGGATACATGAATTACTGCAGGGGCACCCAACGAGAATTGCCTGGCGTACTAAATATTTGGAAATTGGGTGTAGGCCTACGTTTGATCATGATATGGGTTTCTAATGGTTACAATAACTATTGTTATCATATTTAACATGTGTAACATGAATTTCATGTAAAAAGCTAAGAAATGCCTTTTTTAATGAAGAAATGTGTACACATTAACTCAGCTAGTATGTGTACTAGCAATTATGTTTCCCAGCTAGCAGGGGCAGTTGAAATATTCGTTTTGACAGCTAGATAGCGATGAAAAATCTGCTAGCCAGCCAGAAGTTAACAACAACAAAAATCAAAAATTCACCAGCTACGAAAGTTTGCGAACATGTTAGAAGATAACTTAATGTTATCAGCCAGGTATACCAGTATAAATCACTGAAAATGATCCGTTATTATTTAATACTAGCGGCGTACCCTCGCTACGCTCGGGCACTCGCTAGCTGAGTATTATTATCTAAATTAGATACCTTCATGATTTGTAGCAAAATGGGCATAGATAATGAGTTAAAATGTAGATCCCTGAATTATTTTTTTCATTTGAAATAGGCTTTGTTCACAGAAATTGAGTGTTGTGATATCTTTGAATCTCGGACCCAATTTCAATACCCCATTTAGGAGGGAAACAATGTTATAGTTACCCATTTGTTGGCTCTTTTTACTTCAGGCTTTTCTTCCATCTTTTCTAACTTTTCATTTCATTCATCCAGCATGCTTATATAGGCTTTTTAAGCCTGGCCCGAGTATTTTGCTTGAGCCTGGTCCCTTAGACCCAAGCGTGTGTCCGTACGGACCGACTTAAACAAACAAACAAACACCCCCCCCCCCCCCCCCCAAAAAAAACAAAACAAAAATGTGCAGTACCAACCCCATACCCCATATAGTGTATACATGGTATATAGTGTGCGGTTAGTCGTCAACATGATCAAAGCGTATATAGGCTATTGTGCAATAGCAAGAGGTCCTTGATACTCAGGTGCCCTTAATCCTAATAATATCGGTGCCACGGCGCCCTTGATAATCCAGGGATCTTAATAAGGCCTACCCAGAAACGCTAAATATTATTAGGTATCCCATAATAAGACATGAAATAACCACTCTAGGCCCTACCCCATACATCCTTAAAATCCAGTTATCACAGGTACCCTTAATATTCCATACTCCAGGTACCCAGTGTACCCTTATAATCCAGACAGGCCTACCCACCCCATGTGTTCATACACACTCGTGTAGGCCTAAATTTCACAACCCCCTTCGCGGACGCCCCCCTAAATGTTGCCAAGTCTCTGATAGAACACGCCGCCGCTGTATTAAATAAATTTAGGTCCGCGACGCTACTAGGTTTTTTTTAGTGGTTTTATTAAGTTTTATAGTGGGTCTTTCATAGTTGACGGGAGGCGGGTTCGCACCATGATCACTTGATGTACCCACCCAGTTCAGTGTTAGCCATCCGTTTATTTTATTTTCCGGCCTATTGACATTAAATTATTTCTCCAGTAGGACTATTTCTGCATGCATATTTTGCTCTAACAGTTCCTTGTTTATTTATAGGCCTATCCCCCATGTATAATATGATATCACGGTTTTCTGGCCTATCTATGTTTTATATAGCGCGCCCTGTCCGTGGCCCGCATTGTGGATGGGTCCGCGATGGGACTGAGGCACTGTCGTATAAACGCATTTTCCCTGTCCCTATTTAGTATTAACACATGTTGCTGGATGCAGGCCTACGGTTTGCGCCTTATACGGTTTGCCCCGGCCTTGCTCCCAGTTCCTTCAAAGGGGTTCCTGTATACCCTGGCTATATGATTGACTTTTTGTCTCATCATGCCGTTTTCTTGTACTATATAGGGTTTGCACTATGGAGCAACGGATGCTTGCCGCCTTTACTCTACCATATAACAAACTATACGCTTTGAGCCACTAACGCGTGTGCACCTACGCGTGTTCCGGTATCGCCCGATTACGCGTGCGCCGGCATCGGCGCCTGACTACGCGTGCGCCGGCAATCGCCTGAATACGCGCGCGCCGACAATCGCCCGATTACGCGAGTTATGCGCCGGCCATCGCCACGGCGTGTCCAGCGTATACGCGGCGCGTAGCAATAACCGGGCTACAAAACCTCGAATTTCACGGAATCTAACCAAAATTTAAATCAAACATAAACTGGACAATTGTGGGCCCCATACGCACCCGCACAGAAAATTTGAAGTCAATCGAAGGTGCGGAAAGGGGAGAACATCTCCGTACAAAAATCGGCGATTCCGTATTATTATATAGATTATTAGTAATAGCGCCCTATTACGAGTTTGTACCTACTAATTGATATTTCATTTAAAAAGTAACCAAAGACCACTTCTTAAATCGAGGGCGCCGTTTGTTGCGAGACTCAATCGATTCCGCCATCGTCCTCTAAATGAAATCGTCTTAACTAGCCAGGATTTCATTCTTGTAAAAACTCAGGCCCTAAAATAAGTGTGCTGCCAGCACATGTGAGGAGCTGAGATTGGAAAATGTGCTGTTAAAATCCACAAAAAAAATGCAGTTCAAATGTTGGCATACAAAGCTCATAGCAAAACTGATTTTTTTTTTTAAAGTTCAATGCTTAGACTATGTATACTCGATTTATATCTGCGCATGCGTTAACGACTCTCGTGTATACAGTTTATGCAATTTGATCAACACGACAGTCTTGTGCTATTCATAGATTCGGCCATAATGTATATTGGTTCGATTCGACGATTGCCACGCAAATGATATAAATAAGTTATTATTATGTTCGTCACAATAGGCTTACGAGTTGAAAACACCCAATTAACGTAATTAAGTTACAAGTTGAACTCAACCATCAATAATCATAGGCCTGAATGATTGCCAAGTCGATTAGGGAATAACGACCACTTAGACAAACATATTGCGGCTCAAAACCGACTTCAAAAATATTAAAAAAGCGTATATTTGTTTCCGTCATGCCACACTATTGACGGTACCCAAGCTAATTTTGATTTTGATTTTGTTTCACCATAGCTTGCGCAACCAAAACAAGTTTAAAACATCAGTCAGATCATGTTGCGTCACAATGCGGACGCGAAAAAACCGCACCCCAAATCTTGGGTGGATAGGGCCATCTCCTCATACACTTGAAGGGTAATAAAAATGAAATACATTTACGAATCTGAACTTCATTTGGAGCGCGAGTGTTTTCGCCTTGCTCATACAGAACAATATTTTGAACATCATGAGTGCCTGAAATTTGAAAATAACCTTTTGATAATACGTTGAACATAACCCAGTTCTACTTGCCTCAAATAAATGCCGTATCGATCAACTCGTATGATGCCATTAAAGTGACCAAATATTTCGTTATTGCATGAAAGTACGATTCTTCCATGGTTATTGTGAAGACCAATTTTATTAAGTGGAGCCGGCGCTTGGACAAATGACGTAATGAATATTTTAAACGATAGCTGGCTGTCGACTAAGAGGATCAGACGGTGAATATTAAGATTGCGACATTAATTATAAATGATCATCTATTGTAATTTCTTCCACTCATTACATCCGCTCAAAACATGTTTTCGATGGCTTTTGGTGGTAATGAACATTGATGAAGCGTTGCCTGGAAACGCATTAACACAAACTGACACGCTTCATTATTCCAAAATAGCCCTAGTAGTTTTCCATTTTTAAAACAAATTTGATAAGAAAAGGTTACTGGATAGGATTGAATTAAAGGCCTTTAAATAATGTTATCGCCACCGTTCTTCGTCGATTGAAACAGCGCATTTCTAGAATTTCGGATGTTCCAAAATAATTATAATGAGTTTTATATGAAACGTAAATTGCCAACACACAATCATGGCCTGGATTTCTTGACCATGTTGACGTTCAATATCTGGATGGTCAGTGAATGACTTATTTATGTTATTAACTTAATTGCATGTACCTAGGCTGAGTTCTATCGAAATAAAACCTTTCATGTCGTGTCGGTTGAGATTAGCACTGTCGGTCATACAAGGGGGATCATGGAATTATGACGGTCAAAAGTAGGAAGATAGCAATTATTCGCCAATAAGCTCATTTAAAGCAAAAACGTACTTCAATCATGGCAAAAATAGTGCAAATGCCAAACAACCAAAAAGTTTCGCACGCTATGCGCGCATTTGTTCCCTCTCAATATGAATAAAAAACCCTTTAAAAAGGGAAATGCTTGTAACAAGTGTGAAACATATTAGAGTTTTATGTGAGCAATTCCCATATCATGCATCCAGAAAATATCATATAATGTGCCCAGATTTGCTTTTTAGGATACGATATCACATTTGTAGCTACGTATAATATCAGTGTCACTAATAGATCAATCCGCAACCAATTTGACGACATAAATGACGTTCACATTGAAATCGCAAAAATTGTGGTTTTTCTTCAACCAATTCCGGAAAAAATTTGCTAATTATCATATAATGTGCCCTGATTTGCATTTCAGGATATGATATCACATTTTGAGCTGCGTATGATATCTGTGTCACTAATTGGTCAATCCGCGACCAATTCGATGACATAAATGACGTTCACGTTGAAATCGCCGGGAAAAACAGGGTTTTTTCCTAGCAATTGCGGACAAAATAATCAAAATTTCATATGATGTGCCCTGATTTGCTTTTTAGGATACGATATCACATTTGTAGCTACGTATGATATCAGTGTCACTAATCGGTCAATCCGCAACCAATTTGACGACATAAATGATGTTCACATTGAAATCGCAAAAATTGGGGTTTTTCTTCAACCAATTCCGGAAAAATAGGCTAAATATCATATTATGTGCCCTGATTTGCTTTTCAGGATATGATATCACATTTTGAGCTGTGTATGATATCTGTGTCACTAATCGGTCAATCCGCGACCAATTTGACGACATAAATGACGTTCACGTTGAAATCGCCGGGGAAAACAGGTTTTTTTCCTAGCAATTGCGGACAAAATAAACAAAATTTCATATGATGTGCCTTGATTTGCTTTTTAGGATATGATATCACATTTTAGCCACATATGATATCGGTGTCACAAATCGGTCAATCCGCAACCAATTTGACGACAATGACGTTCACATTGAAATCGCAAATCCAAATCGTGATTTTTTTTTTCTTCAACCAATTCCGGACAAAATAGACAAACTATCATATCATGTGCCCTGATTTGCTTTTTAGGATACGTATCACATTTTGAGTTACGTATGATATCGGTGTTATACTGATCGGTCAATCCGCAACCAACTTGACAACATAAAGGATGTTCGCGTTGAAATCGCAATGATTTTTTTTCTCCAACCAATTCCGGACAAAATAGGCTAAATATCATATAATGTGCCTTGATTTGCTTTTAAGGATATGATATCACATTTTGAGCTACGTATGATATCGGTGTCACTGATCGGTCAATCAGCAACCAATTTGACGACAAATAGCGTTGCCGTTGACATCACACAAGGAAAAACTTTTTTTCTTCTTCTACCAATTAGGGACTAAATAGACAAACTATCATATAATGTGCCCTGATTTGCTTTTTAGGATACGATATCACATTTTGAGTTACGTATGATATCGGTGTTACTGATCGGTCAATCCGCAACCAATTTGACGACAATGACGTTCACATTGAAATCGCAAAACCTAATCGTGTTTTTTTCTTCTCCAACCAATTCCGGACAAAATAGGCTAAATATCATATAATGTGCCCTGAATTGCTTTTCAGGATATGATATCACATTTTGAGCTACGTATGATATCGGTGTCACTGATCGGTCAATCAGCAACCAATTTGACGACAAATAGCGTTGCCGTTGACATCACACAAGGAAACACTTTTTTCTTCTTCTACCAATTAGGGACTAAATAGACAAACTATCATATGTGCCCTGATTTGCTTTTTAGGATACGATATCACATTTTGAGTTACGTATAATATCTGTGTCACTGATCGGTCAATCCGCAACCAATTTGATGTCATAAATGACATTCCCTATGAAATCGCAAGGAAAAACAGTTTTTTTACCGACCAATTCAATTGTGGACAAACTAGCCATATGCTAAAGTATCTTCATATAATGTGCCCTGATTTACTTTTTAAAGGACGATATCACAGTTTGAGCTACGTATCATATATCAGTATCACTGCACGGTCAATCCGCAACCAATTTGAGAACATAAATGACATTCGTGTAGAAATCTCAAGGAAAAATGTGGTTTTTTTTCAACCAATTCCGAAAAAATAGGCAAATATCATATAATGTGCCTTTATTAAACCGGGCTTTATTTGCTTTTTATGATACGAATTTGAGCTACCTATAATCAGTAACAGATTTGTGATCAAAAGACATTTGTTGTACTAGATGCCCTAGCACCATAAACATGATTATGGGTGGTTAAAATCTCGGATTAGAAATATCAAAGTCAGAAGTTGTAAGCTTAAAATGGTAAGTAAGCTTACTACAAATTCATTCATTGGTTAAACTGAAACTGGCCAAAAATCACTCAAAAATAATAATGCAGACAAAAATCAGTTGCAGACCTGTTCTAGAGATAACTCTCTGATGGATCAATTGGAAAACAATTTCTCAAAACATTACGTAATATTACATTTCCTATATAAGACGAAAATCAACGTATTTTTCATATGGCGGAAGCATACAAAATAAACCTTCCGTCTACCAAAAATTAAACTCCAAAATTCACCGTATGAGTCAAATCGAGTCTCAACTTGATCTAAGATTATGAGCTGTTTTTAAAAGTGTAATAAAAATGTAGTACACGGCCCTTTAATCTATAGGTAATGAAGAAGACAACTGCGATCTATCACGAAATCCACTTCAACATTTCACGAAAAGTTCAATACGATGACACAGCTAGCCTATTAGGTAGGCGGTAGGCGTTGTAACTGGTACTTATACCGAACATTGTATGGGCGGCCAATGAGGTTAAATTGATTGAATATAGTCTAAAATCGGGGTAAAAAAAGATAAATTATATTTTGTAATGACTACTAATTTGCAATAATGAATTATAATTAACATGAATATGAATGATCCGGATTGAACTGAAATGGTCCAGGTTGAACCGAGATCAGTGGCGTAACAGAGGTTGGTTGTCAGGGGGGGGGGGCACAGCCCAAAAAATTATGGTTAGAATAATTCCGTCCCGGAATTTTTAAAAGGTTGCCCCAATTTTTTCCCATTCAGTCACCTCGTGAATTTCACGTAGGTGTGTGTGTGTGGGGGGGGGGGGGGGGGGGGGGGGAGGGTCAAAAAACTTCACAAAATCGCACGGTCACAAAATTTCGCACGGTCACAAAATTACTCAAGGTCACAAATTTCGCACGGTCACAAAATTTCGCAGTACAAAAAACACAACAGTCAACAATGTGTTGACTGTTGTGTTTTTTGTACGGCGAAATTTTCTTTCTTTCTTTCCCTTTCTTCTTTTATTTCTTTCCCCTTTTTTTCTCCTTTTCCTTTTTCTTTTTCCTCCCTTTTTCCTTTCTCTCTCTCTTTTCTTTCCCTTCCCCTCCATTTTTCCTGGTGGGTAGGTTTGAATTTCCTGCTGAGCACCTTCAGGGGGGGGGGGGGGGCACTGTGCGACCCCCCTACCCCCCCCCCCCCCCGGCTGTTACGCCACTGACCGAGATAACCGAGATGATTCAAGAGGATCCCAAATTAATCATGAATATTCATATTACTTATTAATATTCATTATAAAAAAGTTATCATTTATAAATCTCTAACAAATTCCAAGTATATATTCAATATATTTAACCCCATTGGCCGCCCATACAATGTTCGGTATAAGTACCAGTTACAACGCCTACCCAGTTTAATATGAATCCAGCTTCCGGCAGCTTGGTGCTAAGCATTGGTTTCCAGTTTCCAATACGATTTATTCCGTTAAATATATACTACCGGGTTCCAAATTGTCGGCTCCTTTCATCTATGCTTAGCACCAAGCTGCTCAAAATGAGATTCGTTTAATATTCACTGGCGATGATATATCAATCTTTCGTCCAATCAAAACCATCGACACGGATGGCACACTTCTCGTCCATCAATTATGAGCGTATGAAAGTATCGTTTGGCATATTATACCAGTGACACCAATTAGGTTTTCTGTGCAAAGTGACACTCGGAACGGAGCCATACATAACGCGTACCAATTCCAAGCCTATATATGCTAGTTCGCCTTGGCGAACAAGCAAAAAACCTAGACACATTACTGTATACATGTACACCCAATTCTGATAGTCCAATACAGTTTAACTGTAATTAAAGTGCGTATTATGTTACAGTTTTACTGTGCCTGTGTTATAACACGGTAACACGTGTTACGGTATATTACAGTTGTTACTGTACCCTGTGTTACAGGGTGTTAGCGCCCTCACGGAATAAAGCGCAATAACACTGACAATGACAGTATACGTACAAATACGTATACTGTACGTATTTCATATTTAACACCTTTGAAATGATATTGATACAGAATTTATATGTCAAAACACTCAGGGGGTTGGTGGTCGGGGAGGTAAAAACAAGGACGGCACAATCATAAACTATACGTATTGGCATTATATTTGGTACGCCAAGCAAACATCCTATGGTTTTAATCATTTTTCGGAAAGTCCCTGAGCACACTACAATATATATAACACAGGCACAGTAAAACTGTAATATAATACGCACTTTAATTACATGATGAAACAATCATAAACTATACGTATTGGATATCCAACAATCTTAAACTATAAATATTGGATAGCCAACAATCTTAAACTATAAAACAATCATAAACTATACGTATTGGATATCCAACAATCTTAAACTATAAATATTGGATAGCCAACAATCTTAAACTATAAATATTGGATAGCCAACAATCTTAAACAATAAATATTGGATAGCCAACAATCTTAAACAATAAATATCGGATATCCAACATTCTTAAACTATTTTCGTTAGTGTTATTGCGATTTATTCCGTGTATAACACAGGGTACAGTAACAACTGTAATATACCGTAACACGTGTTACCGTGTTATAACACAGGCACAGTAAAACTGTAATATAATACGCACTTTAATTACAGTTAAACTGTATTGGACTATCAGAATTGGGTGACATGTACGTATAGTACTAGACAACATTTGGATCATGTATCATGTAAATTTGTAATAAAACATTTCAGATATTAAATTGTTGTATTATTATTAATGCTGCCCCATTATATTTTAGGGTATTGGTTTTACATAGTATGGTCATTTACAATACAAAACAATTGTTTTAGGTCATTTAACATCAACTTATCCATTCTGGCAGCCTTTTTGGAAAGTGATACTGAATCAAAATTGTCACAGAGGTGGGCCTTATTTCTAAAAGCAATAGCTTAGCAGTTTAGAACATACTATTTGTTGAATTTGATGTAATAAACGGTATGGCCATGTAACCAGATCAAGTGTACGTCGGGGAGACTGGAAGGAAATTCGGTAAACGCATGGAAGAACATAAGTCTGAGGCTGAGAAAGCAGGGGCTACGGTACACACCAGGGCATCGAGAAAACTGTCACAAAATTCACAGTTAACAAATCTGCCATTGCAGATCATGTAATACACCAGGACTAATTTATCAGTTGGGATGAGGCAAAGGTGGTAAGCAAAGAGACAGGCAAATACAAACAATTGGTGACGGAGGACATACAGGTCAGGAAGCAGGGCATCACTGTGAATAGAGACGAGGGGCAGTTCAACTAAAGCCACTTATACGACGATCTTCTGGATTCATAAACATCTAGCAACACCAAGCATCAACACAAATTGCAATCAACACAGGATCGTCAATCCCGCTTCAGTGTTGATAAGTGAACAGCTTTATCTCGTTATCTCCGCTGTTTTAACTCTGGACTAAATGTGTCTTTACACATTGATAATACCTCTACCCACATCTGTCATAATGGGCTATTCCAGTTGACATTCATACACCCCCTACGGAAGACAGGTCCTTAATCTCCCACACAGGGAGTGAAGATTTCAAATGGAGTTTGGAATTCACACTCCCTATGTGGAAGATGTCTTCCATAGACTGAGGGTGTGATGGAATTCAACTGAAACGGCCCAACGTTGAAATTAGCTCTCAGAACTTATTTCTTCAACCTGAATAATTTAGTCCTTTTCAATGTGTGTGCACCATGTTTTGCAGTTGTATCCACTACACATGATGTTTTCAATTGTAGGATTGATTTGTTATGTACATTGCTTAGTAGTTTTGTTTGTGTTTTAATGCCTTCCACGCGCCAGGCGTTTGCAGACGACAGTTCCAAAATGTCACAAAACAAAACACACTACATCATGTTTAGATAGTGAAGAGTGAGAAGGGTTTCTGACAGATCTGTTTTGTTTATGGCAAAACTAATACTATAGCTGCGTGGAAAGTGTTAAATATATTATATATTGATGTCAAGCATACACGGCCATGTCTAACAAGTGACAAGTTCATCAAGTGACTACCCAATATTAAAAATATGATTGCTGTATGGTGATTAATTTCCTAGTTGATTTGTAGTCAGGCTGATATTCTTTTTGTTGAGGTTATTTCTTTTATATTGAAATAATGTAAAAGCTGAATGCAAACTGCTTATCCACAAAAAAGCCTGTGACGGTAAATGTATTGAATATAAGAGGACCTAGCGAAAGGCAAACTGTATATTAAAGCTACCATGATAGCTAACGTACCTGTGGATGCGATATTTGCATAACATTACCCGTTTATTATCGTTCGATTCGCATAGTTAGTTATTTATGGTCTCTTAATCGCTTTTAGAGTTTATAATTGATGATGAGCTGTTTCTCCTATGAAGTCAGTAAGTGACGATGGTTTCCCACATGATTCAGTCTCTATAGTGTACAGTAGTATCACGCAAAAACCTGGTATATCTACGTCGTTGGTAGTTTTACATCGGTACGTTACACATCTACCCGTGGTAGATTCAGGTAGTATACACACACAAGTACGAAGCCTTGTTGGTATCATCTCGCCCTCGGATATCGTATCTCGTCCTCGCATCTCGTATCTCGTCCTCGCATCTTGCATCTCGTATCTCCAGCCAGGTATACCAGTATAAATCACTGAAAATGATGCGTTATTTTTTAATATTATTAGTAATAGCGCCCTATTACGAGTTTGTACCTACTAATTGATATTTCATTTAAAAAGTAACCGAATACCACTTCTTAAATCGAGGGCGCCGTTTGTTGCGAGACTCAATCGATTCCGCCATCGTCCTCTAAATGAAATCGTCTTAACTAGCCAGGATTTCATTCTTGTAAAAACTCAGGCCCTAAAATAAGTGTGCTGCCAGCACATGTGAGGAGCTGAGATTGGAAAATGTGCTGTTAAAATCCAAAAAAAAATTGCAGTTCAAATGTTGGCATACAAAGCTCATAGCAAAACTTTTTTTTTTAAATTCAATGCTTAGACTATGTATACTCGATTTATATCTGCGCATGCGTTAACGACTCTCGTGTATACAGTTTATGCAATTTGATCAACACGACAGTCTTGTGCTATTCATAGATTCGGCCATAATGTATAATTGGTTCGATTCGTCGATTGCCACGCAAATGATATAAATAAGTTATTATTATGTTCGTCACAATAGGCTTACGAGTTGAAAACACCCAATTAACGTAATTAAGTTACAAGTTGAACTCAACCATCAATAATAAGCCTGAATGATTGCCAAGTCGATTAGGGAATACGTTCTAGTGATCAAACGACCACTTAGACAAACATATTACGGCTCAAAACCGACTTCGAAAATATTTTTAAAAAGCGTATATTTGTTTCCGTAATGCCACACTATTGACGGTACCCAAGCTAATTTTGATTTTGTTTTACCATAACTTGCGCAACCAAAACAAGTTTAAAACATCAGTCAAATCATGTTGCGTCACAATGCGGACGCGAAAAAACCGCACCCCAAATCTTGGGTGGATAGGGCCATCTCCTCATACACTTGAAGGGTAATAAAAATGAAATACATTTACGAATCTGAACTTCATTTGGAGCGCGAGTGTTTTCGCCTTGCTCATACAGAACAATATTTTGAACATCATGAGTGCCTGAAATTTGAAAATAACCTATTGATTTTGATAATACGTTGAACATAACCCAGTTCTACTTGCCTCAAATAAATGCCGTATCGATCAACTCGTATGATGCCATTAAAGTGACCAAATATTTCGTTATTGCATGAAAGTACGATTCTTCCATGGTTATTGTGAAGACCAATTTTATTAAGTGGAGCCGGCGCTTGGACAAATGACGTAATGAATATTTTAAACGATAGCTGGCTGTCGACTAAGAGGATCAGACGGTGAATATTAAGATTGCGACATTAATTATAAATGATCATCTATTGTAATTTCTTCCACTCATTACATCCGCTCAAAACATGTTTTCGATGGCTTTTGGTGGTAATGAACATTGATGAAGCGTTGCCTGGAAACGCATTAACACAAACTGACACGCTTCATTATTCCAAAATATCCCTAGTAGTTTTCCATTTTTAAAACAAATTTGATAAGAAAAGGTTACTGGATAGGATTGAATTAAAGGCCTTTAAATAATGTTATCGCCACCGTTCTTCGTCGATTGAAACAGCGCATTTCTAGAATTTCGGATGTTCCAAAATAATTATAATGAGTTTTATAAGAAACGTAAATTGCCAACACACAATCATGGCCTGGATTTCTTGACCATGTTGACGTTCAATATCTGGATGGTCAGTGAATGACTTATTTATGTTATTAACTTAATTGCATGTACCTAGGCTGAGTTCTATCGAAATAAAACCTTTCATGTCGTGTCGGTTGAGATTAGCACTGTCGGTCATACAAGGGGGATCATGGAATTATGACGGTCAAAAGTAGGAAGATAGCAATTATTCGCCAATAAGCTCATTTAAAGCAAAAACGTACTTCAATCATGGCAAAAATAGTGCAAATGCCAAACAACCAAAAAGTTTCGCACGCTATGCGCGCATTTGTTCCCTCTCAATATGAAAAACCTAGACACATTACTGTATACATGTACGTATAGTACTAGACAACATTTGGATCATGTATCATGTAAATTTGTAATAAAACATTTCAGATATTAAATTGTTGTATTATTATTAATGCTGCCCCATTATATTTTAGGGTATTGGTTTTACATAGTATGGTCATTTACAATACAAAACAATTGTTTTAGGTCATTTAACATCAACTTATCCATTCTGGCAGCCTTTTTGGAAAGTGATACTGAATCAAAATTGTCACAGAGGTGGGCCTTATTTCTAAAAGCAATAGCTTAGCAGTTTAGAACATACTATTTGTTGAATTTGATGTAATAAACGGTATGGCCATGTAACCAGATCAAGTGTACGTCGGGGAGACTGGAAGGAAATTCGGTAAACGCATGGAAGAACATAAGTCTGAGGCTGAGAAAGCAGGGGCTACGGTACACACCAGGGCATCGAGAAAACTGTCACAAAATTCACAGTTAACAAATCTGCCATTGTAGATCATGTAATACACCAGGACTAATTCATCAGTTGGGATGAGGCAAAGGTGGTAAGCAAAGAGACAGGCAAATACAAACAATTGGTGACGGAGGACATACAGGTCAGGAAGCAGGGCATCACTATGAATAGAGACGAGGGGCAGTTCAACTAAAGCCACTTATACGACGATCTTCTGGATTCATAAACATCTAGCAACACCAAGCATCAACACAAATTGCAATCAACACAGGATCGTCAATCCCGCTTCAGTGTTGATAAGTGAACAGCTTTATCTCGATATCTCCGCTGTTTTAACTCTGGACTAAATGTGTCTTTACACATTGATAATACCTCTACCCACATCTGTCATAATGGGCTATTCCAGTTGACATTCATACACTCCCTACGGAAGACAGGTCCTTAATCTCCCACACAGGGAGTGAAGATTTCAAATGGAGTTTGGAATTCACACTCCCTATGTGGAAGATGTCTTCCATAGACTGAGGGTGTGATGGAATTCAACTGAAACGGCCCAACGTTGAAATTAGCTCTCAGAACTTATTTCTTCAACCTGAATAATTTAGTCCTTTTCAATGTGTGTGCACCATGTTTTGCAGTTGTATCCACTACACATGATGTTTTCAATTGTAGGATTGATTTGTTATGTACATTGCTTAGTAGTTTTGCTTGTGTTTTAATGCCTTCCACGCGCCAGGCGTTTGCAGACGACAGTTCCAAAATGTCACAAAACAAAATACACTACATCATGTTTAGATAGTGAAGAGTGAGAAGGGTTTCTGACAGATCTGTTTTGTTTATGGCAAAACTAATACTATAGCTGCGTGGAAAGTGTTAAATATATAATATATTGATGTCAAGCATACACGGCCATGTCTAACAAGTGACAAGTTCATCAAGTGACTACCCAATATTAAAAATATGATTGCTGTATGGTGATTAATTTCCTAGTTGATTTGTAGTCAGGCTGATATTCTTTTTGTTGAGGTTATTTCTTTTATATTGAAATAATGTAAAAGCTGAATGCAAACTGCTTATCCACAAAAAAGCCTGTGACGGTAAATGTATTGAATATAAGAGGACCTAGCGAAAGGCAAACTGTATATTAAAGCTACCATGATAGCTAACGTACCTGTGGATGCGATATTTGCATAACATTACCCGTTTATTATCGTTCGATTCGCATAGTTAGTTATTTATGGTCTCTTAATCGCTTTTAGAGTTTATAATTGATGATGAGCTGTTTCTCCTATGAAGTCAGTAAGTGACGATGGTTTCCCACATGATTCAGTCTCTATAGTGTACAGTAGTATCACGCAAAAACCTGGTATATCTACGTCGTTGGTAGTTTTACATCGGTACGTTACACATCTACACGTGGTAGATTCAGGTAGTATACACACACAAGTACGAAGCCTTGTTGGTATCATCTCGCCCTCGGATATCGTATCTCGTCCTCGCATCTCGTATCTCGTCCTCGCATCTTGCATCTCGTATCTCGCCCTCACATCTTGCATCTCGCCCTCGCATCTCGCATCTCGTAGTATCTCGCCCACGCAACTCGCACCTCGGATCTTGTACACGATGTAGTGTATTTCTAGTGGTTTTCCCAATTAACCGTGTACTTTTCTTTCACACATGATCGCTTATGGTCGCACAAAGCTGGAAAATGTTGAATTAAATTTGATTTTATATTTCATCAGACATTCAGTTAATGACACCTGCAATGCATGTGATAATAAAAAGTCAACACAAAAAACAAAATAATGTTTCTCCTTAATTTTGTCGGTGCTACACAAAAGCTGTTTAAATTAGTAACATATGAGTTTAGTTTACATTAATTAATAAATAAGTTCTCAGTGTTCCTTTTTCTTATTTCGCCACAATGTACAAATTCATCATGAGATAAAAGAATTTGGTGCTCCCGCAATGCATTGTGGATATCCTTAAAATCTTCTTTGAAATCATAGCGAGATAACAAAAATGATCAGCATCCTACGATGGGTGACTCACGCATAATTAGGCCGAGTATGAAAAGGTCTCATCTGTTCGATTCTTTTTACGAGTTTACTAGTTTTATTTATTTCGTATAGGCCTATGTAGCATCAAACATCTTTACAGATCAGTGACCGTACTACTGTGCAATAGACTGTTTGACGTCTGACAAGGGGCAGTCTACGTTATTTCCCTTGGTCAAGAGGCAGTCCTTTGGAATAAGTTCTATTAGAGCCAAATTTATAGTAGGCCAGCGGCAACCTACGTTTAGAGCTCTTTTCAGAGCCACCATCTCTGTTCAGTGGACAATGAGCTGTCCATCTGAACGGCTCTTTTCAGAGCCACCAATCTTTTACACAGTAGGAAAGGGGGACCTACTCTCAATTCATCGAGCAAGGGGCAGCCCAAATGATGATTATAATAGAGGAGTGGCAATCTATATGCTTTGCTTAAATATTATAATAATTTGGTCCTGAAGAAGTCAGAGCTAATCCTGACGCCAAGCTTGACAGTTTTGAAAATGGAACATATATTACGCCTAAGATTTTACAGAAATAATGAGAAAAATATGTGTTTTCTTTTGATATCAAAATATGTTGATGTGAAAAAAATCTAAAGTGATCGGAACATACACCTTTAACTTATATTATGAATAATATAGATATTTTGTATACCGTCTATTGTCAGTGATTGTGTAAGAATGCCAGTGAGGTCTCACAGCTGAACCTTGATAGTATGTGTCTATATAGGAGATATCTAGAAAAGCTAGTGTTTCTAGACTGTGGTCACTATACCCTGGTCTGTGCTAACTGGTCCGTGTTACGTAAAGGGTGTTGCAATATTGGCAAATGAAATTAGCATACGAATTATATTCTGATGTGACAATTGCATTCACGACCTTGAAAAGTTGATCTATGAAATTGTACATACTATATATTTTATCTTTGTTAAATGCTTATACCGTAACTATTTACTCTCCGCCCATTTTCTTTGTCCGTCTTATTTTTGTTGTAAAGCGCTTCTTGATCACTATAGATGTAAGGCGCGATAAAAGCGACCATATTCAATAATTTTTATTATCACATAGCAGTAACTAAATTAAAGACAGACTTTAAGCACACTGATGGTTTTTCTTGCAGGTTACTTAATTTCTCATTAAATTAAATTCCTTTTAGCGAAGGTCGTGTAAGGACAATGTTGACCATTACGCTTACTGGTCGGATTACAAGCAAATCATGGGTTATAAGAATTAATTTTAACACTTTCCACGCGGCTATAAGTTTTACAATATACAAAACAGAATATCCAGAAACGTTTCCCAAATGTCAGGGTCTATCTCAAGGATTATTGGACCGATACTTTGCATGTTGGTACTTATTTTAATACATTTCTCATGGTGATTTCAAATATGGTAATGTAATTCAACAATTTTGACTTTTTTGAAACATTTTGTGCGATTTTAGAATGTCGTCGACAGCTGCCTGCCGCGTGGAAAGTGTTAAAAGGTGTGCCAATGTGAGAAGTCATCGGAATCAAAGATGGCGGCTTTTACACACACAAAGTCGTATTGTAAAGGCAAAATATCTGAAATATCAATTTTGAAATGAAACCGATACAAGATGTTTTATATCGTGCATAGGTATCTTACAGAGAATATATATTAGCATGACAACTTCGTTGCTTGTTAAAAATTGAATCTGGAATCAAATATAACCGCTTCTACGGGCACACTATTACTAATTACTACAACGTAATTGAAATATATCGGTGTTTAAATCAAAAAGAAATGGATAACATCAATCATTTATACTGAATTTCAAAACTTGTAAGTTAAATAATGTGTTTCATTTAACGTGAATTTTCCTATGCTGAATGTAAGATATAGCTTATTTAACCTAAACGGGTGGAAAAAAATTAGTGAAATTTAAAATACATGTCTTCCATCTAATATAAAAAATAACCCTCTATATAGATATATCCGTACTTTATAATTTACACTAATTTTAAAAGGAAAGCTTTTACTCTTAATGTATCGTTGTTATTATTTCATAGGCCAAAAATTCCTTGTAGCCAATAAACAACAATATGAAAGCGAATCCTTGTACATTTTCCAAGAAGAGAGTAATTAATTTTGTAATGTGCATTGATAAACGCAATTTGTCGTGATATTGCAAGAAAGTCGTGACACTATTTTCAACCACATTGAGTAATTAGTTATTTATGACAATATAGCAAATCTGACATTTTGCGATCGTTTCAACCGCAACCTATGGTTTTAATCTTAATTTGAAAGTCCCTGAACACACTACAAATGTTAGCATCTTACTTATATTAAGTACATCAAACATAATCTAAACTCATCTTCATAAATCGCCCTTTCTATCTATGAATTTTCAATCGGTCACCTAAGGAGGAGGTTTCAAAGATGTGGATCACATGTCAAGTTATCCTAAAGTTGCAAATGTTTGGGCAAGGTACAGATATCTTTCCAAGTGTCAACATAAATCGTTCATAAGAAGGCAGTATGCCCATGCCATTACAAACAGCTTCATTTTGAACCAGTTACCCCATATTCCCCTACGGTATTCGAGTAATAAATATCATTCAACATTTGCTTTCAAATTCAACATTAAGGATTACCAACTCTTCCGATCGGTCAATATCTTTTTTCATGTCAAAAACTGGACTGGACTTGTTTGGTTGAGTCCTAGCGCTTCTTTCAGACACTGTGGTGAACATTCCCTTGCTCATTTTCTTTTTCTCAGCCGTAAAGCAAACCGTAAAGATCCGATGCAGTATAATCCTGTATGCTGTTCGGAAACTCTTATTTGTGGCAGCATATATAGCCCAATTCACGGACGAATTAGAATGGGCTAGTATGATGCTTAAGAGGTAAAGCCATTGTGGTACGTTGTCACTACTTAACAACATAAGAAAGCCGTAAGGAAACCAGGTTAAGGTGAACACCAACCAGATAGTCGCCACGGATTTGAGCAATCGCATGTCGGTGTGACGCATCCTGCTCGCGGATAACGCATTCTGTTTTTTCATGTTTATTTTAATTTTTCGTTTGTTTTCATTGACAAAACGAATGATTTGGACGTAGCAGTAGGTTACCAACACCATTGGTGTACCAATAGCCATAACGATGAAGTACAAAGTGTAGGTATAGTCCGCCCGGTAATCGTAAGAGCAGAAATAGCCTTTGGAGTCGAACGCGTGATTACCCCAACCGAAAAAGTTTGGGAGATCAATAAGAATGCAATAGATCCACAACATAAGCAAGATGAGAGGTACGGTATGCTTTGTATATATCATACAGTATATTCGATTGTGACATATACATAAATATCGATTGATCGATAATAAGCAGATACTCCAAAGAGAGCAAGAACAGGATACGATACACACAGATGCAACTATCTCGCAGATAATGTCATTTGTCAAAAAGAATGTGCCATTGGTGAATACTCCGACAGCCACAAACGGATCTATGATTATACTTATGCAGAGATCAACCACTGCGAGATTTGCAATAAAGCTATTCCCAAGAACTCGTAGCTTTCTATGAACTAGAAGAGCTCCCAAGACAAACGCGTTACCGACCACTCCGACAATGGACATCGCTAAGGTTATTGTAACATAAATAATTTCCAGAACAAGCTGGAGTGAATGATTCGCCGTAGACAAATGGTAATCAGTTTGGTTTTGATGGGCATTTACAGTAGTATTGATAAGCCCATCATGAATGGACGACATTGATGATACATATGGTTCCATGACGACTTTAAAAAATGTATCTTAAAATGCTCTTTCGATGGCTGATAATACCATGTGGGCTATGCCGTGCTGTCGTTGATTATGACTTGGCTAATGCACGGATACACAGTTAAAAGCAATATAATCTGTACACTGGGCAGACGACATCACTGTTTGGCGCGCAATTGTATGCGCAGACGACAGACAGTGGCCAAGGCATCGTTAACATCGTTTCGAGGCTACGCAACGCAATCAACAAAATGACGATGCATGGTAAAACGTGTCTACCGGGTCGTAGGTAGCTAAGCAAAAAGCTTTCAAGCTTCAAACATGCTCTTTTATCATTTAAATCACGAGCTATGACAAGAAATTTATTCACTTAGTGAAATCATGTACATGCATCATAAACGGCCGAGGGCAACAACGTGGCGTAACTTACGAGCGAGGTATGCTACCTCGATAGTAGGCCATTAGTGCCGTAACTGCAGCGTAATTTACTAGCGATGTTATTTTGGGGTGACAACTGGGGAGTAGGAACAAAATTGTCACTAGTGAGGTAAACATCAATATAGATCAGCATCGACCCTCTTTAAAAAAAAGTTGTCGGAAGCGTCAAACGTTTACTATCGTACAACAATTACAATATAACAAAATGGTCTTCCGTAAAAATGATAAAAGTGTGTCGTCAAACGTTAATTAAGATAATGCAGCACGTCACCACGTTCAGTCAGGCATCGAAGTTGGTATTACTAACGCCATTTTGTGTCCAGTAAATTTCAACGTTTTTTACCTTTCTATCATTAGGTCTTGCTATGTCTTGCCGCATATGTTGACTTTTAGCCCCATTGGGCTAATTTTGCTATAGGGATACTTTATCGTAACTTCTCTCGAAATCTGAACTTTTGATTTACAAAATCTGAAATAGCCCTAATTTTGAAAACAAATTGAAGTTCAAACATTGAATTGCTTAACATAAGAACTTTCACAATTTCGACTTTGGGCTCTTAGTTCCACCCAAGAATTGGCGGATCCAACACCCATTGACCGCATGCCAGGGGACCTTGAGGATGGCCAAAAGGCAGTCTACAGTCTTGCCACATGACTTGATGACTTGCCACATATGTTGACTTTTAGCCCCCATTGGGCTAATTTTTAAAACTAAAATCTGCTCTAGGGATGCTATATTGTGACTTAATTTCGAAATTTCCACCAGAAAATTATCCAAGGAATGATACCAAGCCTAGATAGAGCCTTGGGCCATGCTTGAGAGAGCGATGGTAGGGTAACAAGTGCCCAGGGAATAAACAGGTGGTGTGAAATATATCTGAGAAATGGGGTAGGAGGGGGAAATGTATCTCAGGAAAAGTTTGCTAATGGGTTAATGAGTTAGGATAATCTCAAACCTTTAAGTGGATGGAATTGTAATGGACTTTCGATTGCGATTGCGGGGCTCATGGGAAATATTCTCGCCCGGCTACCTCCAGCATCTGATTTCTGTCGTGTCCACATTGTATTCGTATAAGCCATTCGTTCTTCCATATTAGTAAGCGGTGAAATTAGCGGTGGAATTTCTGTCGTCGTCGTCGTCGTCGTCGTCGTAACTCATATAAATTGGGTATGTTCTAAAATAAAAATATTCCAATATGGTCTCAGCCAGTCCTTCAGACTCCTATCTTTTAATTGGTCTTATTAAAGTTGAGAGCATCTATTAAGGGCAATATATATCTAAGATGTTGGATACCGATTCCTGATTTTAAATTAACTATAGTATTAAAGCACCTGGTCAGGAACTTCTTGTGTGTAAAGGCGAAATAAACACTTATGACTTGCACTAATTTGACTAACGCTGGTCATTGTTATGATCTAACTTATTTGCATATTTCAAATCAGTGTCCATAACATTTTTTGTGATACTAAACTGATTTGCTGTGGTCCTATTACTGCACATCTCAGTGTATCCGTCCTTATGAATGGTAAGGGATGTCATGAATGAAGAAATGTAGCCGGACTTCCGGCCAACACCTGCACCATTTCCAGCTGTTTCTAGACCATCTGCAGCAGGTGGAGCAATATGAGCATATTGATTATTTGAACAAATTGATTGAATCAGTGACAGTTAATACTTTCCACGCGGCAGGCGTCTGCAGACGACATTCCAAAATTTCACACAAATTGTTTAAAATATTTCAACATTATTGAAATTCATTACTTTTTTGGAATCACCATTAGAAATGCTTTGAAATAAGTACAAACGTCAGGGTTGCACAAAGTTGTTTCTTCCCCAGGAGCAAGGTTTTTAGCTTAACATTTCCCCACCTATACTTGTTTGATAAAAATCAGATTACAATATTGGATTAGAATTTTTGTTAGGAGAGCATGAAGAAAAAAAAGGTTGAACTGCGCGAAAAAAAATTGCCATTTTATGCTAAAATTGTAGATTTTTTTCTAATTTTAACTAAATAGAATTTTTTGTGAGGGGGTGGGGGCACAAAAATATCTTTTGGGAAATGCCATCCCCTTGCTCCCTGTAGCGTCGCCACTGGGGAAAGCAATAACACAATAAACACGTGAGTATACCTGCAACCACAGCTCATATCCCAAAGTTCGCATTTATTTCTCTTAATCTTTTTTCACCCTTTTCCCCAATACTTTTTCTTTTCCACTTGGCGTTATTTCCCCAATTCTGCTCATTATTTCCCGGGAGCGGTGCTCCCTGCTCCCGCACTTTGTGCAACCCTGACAAACGTGACTAGTATTGGTTCATTAATCCTTGAGAAAGACTTTGATAGTTAGGAATGGTTTCTGAACAATCTGTTTGGTATATCATGGTAAATCCAATAGCTGCGTGGAAAGTGTTAATAACTGTCACTGGTAGAATGTAAGCTAATCAATGTTGACTCAATCTTGAACTGTTTATTCATCCCGTTAGTGCATTTCTAAAATTACGGTAACGTTTTAGATTTTAAAAATAAAATATCAGAGATTTGCAATTTGTTAGTGTATTTTATGTAGGGAACAATTCCAGAAACAATGTTTATCTCAAAATCACTAACAATCAAAGCATTCAATGTGTCCTTTCACTTTCAGACTGTCAATTTCAATTTTCATAAACCCCAGCACCCAGTGGGGTGGGGGGGGGGGGGCTATTTGGATATTATTTTGGTAGGATATGCCGCCAGAAAAATGAAATTGACCCATCATTTACCAATTTTTTCGGTGGAAAATAGACCAATACAATATGTTTAGCGGAAACCCATAATTTTCCTATTTTGCCTACAGACTCTAAGTCAAAAGTAAAGAGAAAAAGCGACACAAAAGCATAGGTGATGCGTTCAATTGACAGCATACACTCATACATTTTAATTGCCCAACAATTATAAATTCACACAACAATTATAAATTCACAATCAATCAGCCACCAGCTTCTCTGGTGCTGTTGAAAACTCTTGTAGATATAAAGTAAATGACTTTTAATGGCATGTACATGTATGTTATTAACTGTGTCGTGTCTAATTGTTTACAGTCTTTATAGGGACACTTGAGTTAGATTGACAAGTATTCAGTAATTATCCCAACATAGTCCATTTAATGGGATACATGAATTACTGCAGGGGCACCCAACGAGAATTTTGGGATATTGCCTGGCGTACTATATATTTGGAAATTGGGTGTTCGTTTGATCATGATATGGGTTTCTAATGGTTACAATAACTATTGTTATCATATTTAACATGTGTAACATGAATTTCATGTAAAAAGCTAAAAGAAATCCCTTTTTTAATGAAAAAATGTGTACACATTAACTGCTCCTCACAGCCAGCTAGTATGCGTACTAGCAATTATGTTTCCCAGCTAGGGGCAGTTGAAATGTTTGCTTTGACAGCTATAGATAGCGATGACAAATCTGCTAGCCAGCCAGAAGTTAACAACAACAAAAATCAAAAATTCACCAGCTACGAAAGTTTGCGAACATGTTAATGTTATCAGCCAGGTATACTAGTATAAATCACTGAAAATGATGCGTTATTATTTAATATATTACGAGTTTGTACCTACTAATTGATATTTCATTTAAAAAGTAACCAAAGACCACTTCTTAAATCGAGGGCGCCGTTTGTTGCGAGACTCAATCGATTCCGCCATCGTCCTCTAAATGAAATCGTCTTAACTAGCCAGGATTTCATTCTTGTAAAAACTCAGGCCCTAAAATAAGTGTGCTGCCAGCACATGTGAGGAGCTGAGATTGGAAAATGTGCTGTTAAAATCCAAAAAGATGTGCAGTTCAAATGTTGGCATACAAAGCTCATAGCAAAACTGATTTATTTTTTTAAAGTTCAACGCTTAGACTATGTATACTCGATTTATATCTGCGCATGCGTTAACGACTCTCGTGTATACAGTTTATGCAATTTGATCAACACGGCAGTCTTGTGCTATTCATAGATTCGGCCATAATGTATATTGGTTCGATTCGACGATTGCCACGCAAATGATATAAATAAGTTATTATTATGTTCGTCACAATAGGCTTACGAGTTGAAAACACCCAATTAACGTAATTAAGTTACAAGTTGAACTCAACCATCAATAATAGGCCTGAATGATTGCCAAGTCGATTAGGGAATACGTTCTAATGATCAAACGACCACTTAGACAAACATATTGCAGCTCAAAACCGACTTCGAAAATATTTTTAAAAAAGCGTATATTTGTTTCCGTAATGCCACACTATTGACGGTACCCAAGCTAATTTTGATTTTGATTTTGTTTCACCATAACTTGCGCAACCAAAACAAGTTTAAAACATCAGTCAAATCATGTTGCGTCACAATGCGGACGCGAAAAAAAAGCCCCCCAAATCTTGGGTGGATAGGGCCATCTCCTCATACACTTGAAGGGTAATCAAAATGAAATACATTTACGAATCTGAAATTCATTTGGAGCGCGAGTGTTTTCGCCTTGCTCATGCAGAACAATATTTTGAACATCATGAGTGCCTGAAATTCGAAAATAACCTATTGATTTTGATAATACGTTGAACATAACCCAGTTCTAACTGGCCTCAAATAAATGCCGTATCGATCAACTCGTATGATGCCATTTAAGTGACCAAATATTTCGTTATTGCATGAAAGTACGATTCTTCCATGGTTATTGTGAAGACCAATTTCATTAAGTGGAGCCGGCGCTTGGGCAAATGACGTAATGAATATTTTAAACGATAGCTGGCTGTCGACTATTAGAGGATCAGACGGTGAATATAAAGATTGTGACATAAATTATAAATGATCATCTATTGTAATTTCTTCCACTCATTACATCCGCTCAAAACATGTTTTCGATGGCTTTTGGTGGTAATGAACATTGATGAAGCGTTGCCTGGAAACGCATTAACACAAACTGACACGCTTCATTATTCCAAAATATCCCTAGTAGTTTTCCATTTTTAAAACAAATTTGATAAGAAAAGGTTACTGGATAGGATTGAATTAAAGGCCTTTAAATAATGTTATCGCCACCGCTCTTCTCCGATTGAAACAGCGCAATTCTAGAATTTCGGATGTTCCAAAATAATTATATTGAGTTTTATATGAAACGTAAATTGCCAACACACAATCATGGCCGGATTTCTTGACCATGTTGACGTTCAATATCTGGATGGTCAGTGAATGACTTATTTATGTTATTAACTTAATTGCATGTACCTAGGCTGAGTTCTATCGAAATAAAACCTTTCATGTCGTGTCGGTTGAGATTAGCACTGTCGGTCATACAAGGGGGATCATGGAATTATGATGGTCAAAAGTACGAAGATAGCAATTATTCGCCAATAAGCTCATTTAAAGCAAAAACGTACTTCAATCATGGCAAAAATAGTGCAAATGCCAAACAACCAAAAGTTTCGCACGCTATGCGCGCATTTGTTCCCTCTCAATATGAAAAACCTAGACACATTACTGTATACGTATAGTACTAGACAACATTTGGATCATGTATCATGTAAATTTGTAATAAAACATTTAGTGGAATCGCTTAAGGGCAATTTTGGCCATTACGTTTACTTGTCGGATACAAGCAAATCATGATGATATATTCTTCTTTAGGTTATGACACGTGATTCTAGAAGGGGTGCTCATGTGAGAAGTCATCATAAGGCCTAAAAAAAAAATGTTTGATTGGCGTAACCCGACCTACCCTAAATACATCGCCGACCCTGAATATTTTTTATTATTTTGAGGGGGAAAAAAACACCAAAAAACACCAAAAAACAAAAAAAACTGAAATTTGAAGTTTGTTATTGTTTAAAACTTCAGAAACTTGTACTCATAGAGTCTGTTGGTTTCTATAAATAAAAAGAAAAATGTTTAAAGAAAAGGGAATTTTTGCCGTCTCTTCATTTGTGTGTACTGCTGTCTTTTAAGTGTTCAAAAGTAGATGATTTAAAAATTAAAAAAATTATTAAAAAAAAAAAAAATCCCGACCGACCTACCCTATTTGTTTTGGTCATGTTACGCCAATCAAACTTCTTTTTTTTTTAGGCCTAATCCAAAATGGCTGCTCCCATAAAATGATGTGTTGCAATAGGCAATAAAATATTGTTATCACTGTCTAAATGCTGGAAGGATGTATTATATCAGTGGAATTATCTTACATGGATATGCTTTGTTGGTTATCAAAAGTTAATTTTTGAATCCAAATGGCGGCTACTGTGAAATTATGTATTACTAATACAACAATTTTATACGTGAAGTCCTAAGATAATAACGTTAGATATCTTTAGTTTATTTTATGTTTATGTATATATAAGGCTAATGTAACATACAACCACAATATTAAAAGATGGCCGCTATCCAAAATGGCCGCTGCAATGAATAACACTAATGCTTTGATGAAATGTGTTTTGAAATACAGTGTGAAACTTTCTATTCTCAACCTATAAATATGATGATTAATTAATATGATTCGTTACCTGCTAGCTCAAAGTCATTACTGGACGAGCTGCTCCATGGGAATAATTTGGAGTAACAGCTCCTAACGGAATCACAGACATGCCTTTAATACGGTTTTCTAATTTTCCACCAAGACTAAGTTTAGTAATATGAGGCCACTACTTGGAACATCCACACAGGAAACCAGTGACATATAGCTCAATCTCCCAGACTACGGTATGCGAATGTAAAATTGCTCTTAAAGTTCCGTCTGTTGCGGTACCAGAATACCAAATGACAGAATCATACCCGAACAATTCGGCTTTGATTGAAGAACGACAGTGAACTAACATCGTATGCCTCGTGGATTGCACACAGAGATGGCACTTGTGGCGAACAATGAGAGATCCGTTAGATTCATCTGGGTGAACAGAGGGTCTCTCTTTTTTACTATCCCATTGATACTATAGTCAATACTACGCCACTACGGTGAATAATCTTACTTTAACCAGACTTAGCGTTATACTGAAAAAACTGCGCGCAAGGTTTAAAATGACGCGAACAACATCTTGCTTAAAACAGCATTTTAAGTCTAAAAACACTAAATATGCAAATTGGCGGTCAAATATGTAAATGTTATCACAAAACTTGGTTAAACTATTTACAAAAATCAATTATTTAATCAAAAAACAAACTTTCTGGTATATAACAGGTTAATAATCAATTTAACTACAATTTTATTTTCATTTGCCTCATAAAAACAATAAAATACATAAGAAATTGTACGCATGTATTAATATAGGAAAATATACGAGTTGTGTCAATTTTGCATACTTCAAAACACACCAAGGACAGGCCCTATGACAATAGTACTTTAATGTAATGGACCTATTTTAACAATATGCATTACAAAATATGATGCAAAATTAAGCGAGGAAGGCTTTGCAACACCAAGTAAGACTGGCAAATAAATATTGCCATATTCTTGTAATGCAATAGTGTTTCATTTGTTGTAGGAGATTTATGATAGATCTATTGAGTTATCTTATTGTTGGAAATATGCAACTTATTCGATTTACAGAATTGAAGCGAAAACGGCGTATTAATCGTAATATCTACCTAATGCAGTGAGCTATTGTGCAATTTTTTTTGAAGTGGAATGATAAGGTCTACTGAAGTAAAAATTTATTTTTAAAATTCTGCAACTTATTAGACTACAGAATAAGCTTTAAAAACTCCATACATCATAACATCTCTAATATCTACCTAATGCAGTGAGCTATTGTGTGATTTTTGTATTGAAGTAAAAGCTATTGTGTGATATTTGTATTGAAGTAACATTTTGTAAATCTAACACTTACACTAGATTACAAAATTGAGGCGGTAGAAACATGCACCTAATGACATCTCCAATATCTACATAATACGGTGAGCCATTGTGCAATTTTTTGAAGAGGAATAATGAGTTCTTTAGTTAAGTAAAATCTTATTTTTAAAATTCTGAAACTTAATAGATTACAAAATTGAAACGGTAGATGCATCATAACATCTCTAATATCTACCAAATGCATTGTGTGATTTTGTTTGAAGGGTAATGATACGGTCTGTTGAAGTAAAATCTTATTTGTAAAGTCTCTAACTTATTAGATTACAGAATTGAAGCCTACTAGACACTCAAGTACTAACTTGGATGGCTAGTAGACAACACTTATATTGTCTTGTTATAGTAGTTCCTTGTCTAGTTCACTATCTTCTTTATAGTTCTTTAACAACTTTGTTTTTATATTTTGCCTATACCACTTCATTAGCTATTCAAAAGTCACTAAACACATGTCAAATAGATATGAAACATGGGGTCACTCATGTGTCACACAATTATTTTACTTTATAATGAAAAAAATACTGATTTGCATTTATTCAAAAAGGTGAAACCACCATGTCTTATGCACACGAGTGTATCTTCAGTTTGATGAACTCCAATGTTACAAATTCATGTATTCATGATGAGCTACACTATAGTATTAACACTAATCAAATATTGTTCAATGCATTTAAACATTTAATGTGCAATATATGGACGCCATTTTACATTTTAACCGCCACCTTAGGTTGCAACCATCTGCGAAATGAGCACCCCTTCCAAAATCAATTGTTTTGACCTTATGAAGATTTGTACAAACTTTGGTGCTTGTATCCGGTCTGTAAACGTAATTTCGTTAAGCGATTCCACTAATTTCAGATATTAAATTGTTGTATTATTATTAATGCTGCCCCATTAGATTTTAGGGTATTGGTATTACATAGTATGGTCATTTACAATACAAAACAATTGTTTTAGGTCATTTAACATCAACTTATCCATTCTGGCAGCCTTTTTGGAAAGTGATACTGAATCAAAATTGTCACAGAGGTGGGCCTTATTTCTAAAAGCAATAGATTAGCAGTTTAGAACATAGTATTTGTTGAATTTGATGTAATAAACGGTATGGCCATGTAACCAGATCAAGTGGCCTCTTCAAGACCATCCTGCAGGGCACCGTAGAGGGGAAGCGAAGAAGAGGTCGCCAGAGGAAAAGTTGGAGGGACAACATCACAGAATGGACTGGGAAAACGTTCGCAGAAACCCAAGCATTAGCACATGACCGAGTCAGATGGAGGGAGGTGGTGAAGAAATCCGTCATGCACTGCCCCTACGACCCTGGAGGAGGGTTATGGGAGCGTTAAGACGGTAAGACAAGATCTATTTTGGATTATCATACACTCATTTACAGCGGCAATTTTGGTGGCCACCTTGGTTTTAAAGCATGTTATTACAATGCAAATATACTGGATATGAGTTACTAGTTGTTTATTACATACCCCCAAAGCCCAATGTTAAAACTATAATTTCATCATATATTTGGGTTGATATTATCCCATTTTATGGAATTCCAACAATTTGTTCAGTCATTTTGGGACCCATTTTGGGGGCCATTTGGATTTTTAAGTATGTTAACAAAGCAAAAATACTAGTTACTAGTGGTCTAATACATACATCCCATCCTTAAAACTATATTTTCATCATACATTTAGGTTGATATTATCCTATTTTATGGAATTTGACAATTTTTGCAGCAACATCAGGAACCATTTTGGGGGCCATTTTGGCAGCCATTTTGGATTTTAAACTATGCTAACAAAGCATAAATACTGGATATGAGTTACTAGTGGTCTAATACATACATCCCAGCATTAAAACTATATTTTCATCGTACATTTAGGTTGATATTATCCCATTTTATGGAATATGACAATTATTGCAGCCACTTCGGGAACCATTTCAGGAACCATTTTGGGGCCATTTTGGATTTTGTTAACAAAGCAAAAATACTGGATATGAGTTACTAGTGGTCTAACACATACATCCCATCGTTAAAATTATATTTTCATCATACATTTCGGTTGATATTATCCTATTTTATGGAATTGTTACCACCTTTGACCAATTTTGACCATTAATTTGGCGGCCATTTTGGTTTTAAAGTATGTTAACAAAGTAAAATACTAAATATGAGTTTTTAGTGGTCTAACACATACATCCCATTGTTAAATCTATACTCTGATCATGCATGTGTGTTTATATAGGCCAATATTATATGGAATTTTTCCACTTTTTGGCGATAGGTGTTTGTGGCGAACACAAATTCCCAGCATATTTACAGATTGGAGAATCCGATATGATTTTTTTGGTACGAAATTGAGGTTTATAATTTAATTGAATTCATTATAGACAAAATATCGGACACGTTCAGTAACTTATTATTTGCATCAGTGGAACATTTATGTTAAAATTCACAATAATTGAATTAGGTGTCATAATGGACATCCGGAAGACACCAGGTAAAAAAGAGTATCTATTTATAGTTTCATCAAAGGGAATAGCGCATGGTGAGGTAAAGAAACCGCTGACGACGATTTTGTACCAGCTAAACCTTAGCTCATAACTAATACATCACTTACATCATACGATAGAAAATGCGTTCAATCAAACGAAGGATGGTTGATTGAGCGCGCCGTCCACATTGGGTTAAGAGATTGTTGTAGAGTCGCACACAATACTGCTTGCATGTAAACATACGTAGAACAATTACAGACTGCGCCAATGTCCAACTTGTTTAGATTCAAATAGTCGCCGCGCGCTGTTCAATTTTCGTTAGAATCCTCACCATGACCGCTTCCCTTTAATGTACAGTTGTGAACAAATTTACGGTGTCAATATGAACTTTAAAGAAAGACACAATTTTATATCAATTGACATTTTGTAAATGTGATTTCGTCAATTTCGCACTGAAATTGTAACTAATTGGTTCGACACAATTGATTCATTGGTTCGTAGATCAATACGGTAAGAACGGCATCGGAATTCGTCGACAGAAATTCGTTTTCCTGCAGTTGATTTGTCTACCAACGCGTGGACAGGGTGTCTCAAAAAAAGTGCCTCATGAGTTTATTAATTAATTCAAAATACATCCCATGTATTCTTGTTTTATAAAACCAGACTTTTGGTCAGCCCTATTAGTCCTCTATCAAATACACTTGATCCCATTGAATTTCACCACCGATTACCGAACCCCCGAGATATGATCAATTCAGTAAAGAGTACGAATCCCACTTAGGCCACTTTTGAACAAGAAAATGGCTTTCAACTTAAAATACTGCCTTTGTGATTCCGATACAGATGATTTTATATTTCAATGTATTTTTTTAAATACCGTCTAAAATTCAAATATTGTATGGTATATCATGGATAATATGGATGAAAATATGTTTTTGTTCAAATTCGACTAACTATCAACATTTAGTAGGTAGATTATTATTGATTTGATTGATTATGTTCAATTACACACTGAATGACGATTCTAATAAAAGAGCTCTCTTCACACAAAAAGTGGCCAAAGGTGCATTTGAACATGCCCGAGTAGATTGGCCATAATTTGATAACGAAAGCTCCAAAATGGATAGAAAAAGAATTATAATGGACATTAAAGATTGCTGAAAATCATTACTAGTATTTAGCGAACAACTTTTATATTTTTCATGGCCCAAACAAAATCATGTTTCACATGGCGCACTTTTTATGAGACACCCTGTATTAAAAATATAGGTCTTCTAATGACAGTGAGTTGATTTAATTAAATCAATTATAGGTCTTCTGATGACAGTGCATTAATTTATTGAAGACATTGGTCTTCTTATGACATTGCATTATTTTTCAAAAGGTAAGGGGCGGGGTAAGGGGTTCCAAGGCCCGTAACTAGGGGGTAGGGGGCGGGGTGGCGGACGCCCCCCACCCCCAAATATGAAAAAAGTCCTTATTTTTGTACCAATGTACCTTTTTTTTGTACCAAAGTACCTTTTTTTGTACCAATGTACCTTTTTTTTGTACCAATGTACCTTTTTTTTTGTACCAAAAACCTTTTTTTGTACCAATGTACCTTTTTTGTACCAATGTACCTTTTTTGTACCAATGTACCTTTTTTGTACCAATGTACCTTTTTTTTGTACCAATGTACCTTTTTTGTACCAATGTACCTTTTTTGGTGCTAATGAACCTTTTTTTTGTGAAAACGGCCCCCACCCACCCTAATTTTCCGGAAAACGCCCCATTTCCGGTGTTGCTCGAGCGAGTGGGGTCTTGGAGAGTTGATTGAAGTATTTGACGGTAAGTATAATGTTTCACTTGAAATATTTCAGTAAAAAAATACTAAGTAGTAAAAAGTATTCAGTATGTGTGATTCTATCAATTGGCTTATTTTGGTAAATTAGTTCAAAATTATAATAACTAAACTTAAGCTTATAAGCTTACACACTTTACAGTTTACACTTCACAGTCACACGACAATATAATTTTTCACTAATTTACCCAAAAAAAGCCAACTGATAGAATCACACACTTTTTACTACTTATACATATACTTACCGTCAAATACTTCAATCAACTCTCCAAAACCCAATGCACAACTATTGTGTAGAAAATTAACCAATTGCTGTGTAAAATATTAATTCCACAACCCAATAGTAATGCACAACAATTGTGTAGAAAATTAGCTAATTGTTGTGTAAACCATTTACACAACTTAATTGTGTAAATTAATGTTACACATTATTGTTTAGAAATATTACACAACTGTTGTGTAAATATTACACAACTAGGGTTGTGTAAACTGTTTACACAACAGTTGCTAGGTCCCTACAGTAAACAGCGGTTGTGTAAAACAACCGTAATAACAGTGTACAGTTTAAGTGTCATAAGTTTATGTTATTGACCCATGTCACGGTTCAGAGATTTTCAATGGTTGCAGGTATTTATTGAATGCCCATCGTACCATAACAACAATGGAACTACGTACAGGTCACTAATAGGTATATCAAATAAGGTGGGATCGTTTCAAAAATCCTTAAAATCGTGATACGTGTCTCTGTTTTAAATAGAAGTTGTCAAAAAAAAACATAACATTTTTGGTATCATATTAAAGACAATTTATCCAGCTACCGAATAAAAAAAGAATTAAAGCCACATGTTTAGCAACAGTGAAGTTATCAATCTAAACGTCGAGAGAGTCAAGGGTGGGATCGGTGGATGAGGCATCGGTGGATGAGGCGCCCATAGGTTTCTACACAAAATAGTGGAAAACTAGAACTTTTGAAATTGATGCCATTTTAAAATTATACATAGGAAAGTGTTCAAACTTCTCATATGTGTTAATAACATGTGCCTGCTACTTTGAATAATAATATTGAATTGTTATCTAGACATTCTCTACTAGAATATGATGTTCAATTCAGGGAGTGTTTTAATGTAAAAACACACAGTTTTATTCATTTTATTGATTAAACAATGGCCAAATCGCAGTCTCTCTATTTCATTTGTGTGACTCTTCGGTCCTTTTCTACCCTGGGTAGTAAAACATTTAACTAAAAAAGCCAGAAGTGTTTCTTCACAGAATGGTTCATAGATTTATGAAAATTTTGCTATTTAGACCTATTTTGGACCACCCTGTATTTAAAATAAAAGGAACTTTAACGATATTCGTGCAGTTCATTTTGATAACCATTTTCTTTTAAATTAAATAGTCCATGCTAACTTAATTTCATAGAATATTATATACAAACCTTCATTTTATGCATTATTTCATCATAATTGTAGACACCCTGTACTTTTCCTGTGTACATTTTGGGCAAGTGATTCTTAGCAAATGTGGTAGCACCTTCTGCGGTTGTTCTGATTTTGGTGACTATCTTCAGCTAAACCCTAATTGTACAAACTATCAAAATATTATGTGAGGAGCAAAAACGATCAACTTTTTTATGTTCCACCCTATACAAATTTCACACACCCTGTATAATTTGATTCTTTTTTGCAAAAATGAAAAACCTTGAATCATAAGCTTTCCAACATTATATAGTTTGTGGGTCATTAAGTATGTAAAACTTAAGTGTTGTCCTGTTTAATCGGATTTGGTGCATTCCTCAACATTTTTAGAAGTGAAACATTTTTTGGACCAGTTTGTGACTTCTGACCACATGATAAAATAAAATAAATACCCTAGTTTGGGAAGGCATAGGAATTGTATGTGTCTGGTTATTATTGCTTGAAATTAAACCACTGCTGTGATTGCCAAAATCGTCGTTTACAAAATACAAAGAAAATAATATAATTGTAAGTACCAAATATTTAGGAATTAATGCCAGGGTGTATTCGATGGTGGGAGAGGGAGAATTCAACTAATTTCGGGTTGATTTAAAAGCTGCGCCTATGTTGGACATGCCATTTATGAGTTGAGTGAACATTTTGGGTAGATTCTTGCAAACCATATTTGTTCCACTTCATATGGCATACAATTATCTTAAATCTGTGCTTTTTCATTTTTTTTCTTCAGCTATCGTGGTATAATGGCCGCCATTTCGGACTCATTTTGACCATATTTCAGCCCAGAATGAACTTAGATATGTGATTTAAGGCTACACTCATGTTTTGGGGGTCAAGGGATCCATTGGAACAATCACTTAGTGTACGAGTCAGTGCCACTACAATAAAATCCAAAATGGCGCCGAAAATCTGAAAATATACATAATGTGCATCTATTAAGAGTTTCAAGGTGTCTTACGGGCGTATATTTTTGGTAAAATCTTGCAAACCATATAACTTTTGAAAAAGCGTACGGTACCATTTTTTTAAATTGTCTCCATACTTCTGTTTTGCCATTTTGTTATAATAGCGTCCATCTGTCAAAATAGCAACAATTCAAGACCGAGATTCAAGACTAATTTTGACTATATCTCAGCCCAGAAAAGTACTTAGAGTTGTGATTTAAGTGGCTACACCAATGTTTTGGGGTCATTGGATCAATTGGAACAATCACTTAGTATATTGAGTCTCTCTAGCTTCAACTACAACTAATCCAAAATGGCGCCGGAAATCTGGAAAAATATATATTTGCATCTATAAGAGTTTCACGGTCTCTTAACACCGTGTTAAACAAAGGAACACCTTTCTTAACACCTTTTCTGTAACAGTTTGGGAACACCAATGTGTTTTAAGAAAGGTGTAAGAAAGGTGTTCCTTTGTTTAACACGGTGTTCAAAATAGAACACGTTCAATTTTCAGCTGACTTAATCCTGTAATGATAATATTGATTTTGATGTTTTTCAAATATTTGTGGATATAGGATACTATTTAAATAAGAGAAAACTGATAATATGTGTAAATATTTTCAATATAAAAGTTTAAAATCATAGAACACCAATTGGTGTTAATAGCCAGAACACCTTTTGAGGCGTCCATTTTTTTTACAGTGCAGGCGTGTGTTTTTGGTAAAATCGTTCAAACCATATAATTCTCACTTGAAATATTAAAAGAAATGGTCTCCATTCCATTCTGCCATTTTGTTATAATGGCTTCCATTTGTCAAAATATCGGATTCAAGACTAATTTTGACTATAAAAGTATCGCACCACTTTTTTTTGTTTTTGAAAAGTGCAAATGTGGCCTCGAATTTTGCCACCATGGTGTGATATTAAGGATCATTTGTTTGCGTAAGCTGTCCTACAAAATGCTATGCAATAAAAGGGCCACCTTTTAGTTTGTGACGTAATCGATGTAATGTTTTTCAAGGCCAAGGGGAAAATGCATGCTTTTGTCCAAAAACATGCATAAAACAAGTTTGGGTATAACTCGATATTGAATAGACTTTAAAAACTTAAAATAGTCATTATATCAGTTCTGTATTTGGTGCAAGAAATGTTCCATTTAGACATTATAGGCTACAATGCAGTGAATGAGTCCAAACATGCCATTTTTTTGTTGCTCATAAATTCAGTATATACGATGAGGTCACCGTTGATTTTTGTATTATTATTTGACCTCGGTCAACACTTCCGCAATAATGTTTTTGTCATTTGAACTTATTTAAAATTTGACTTATTTTGACCTTTGACCCCATAACCGTTGGGTGTACGAAAAAGGGTGTTTTTTCATATTTGAGGACAATCGGGCAACTTTTGAAATTTGACCCCGATGACCTTTGACCTTGGAAGGCTGGAATGTGTTACCAGGGATTACAACTATAGAGATTAATCATTGGGCCTCTCAATATCGCGTTATATCCAAACTTGTTTTATGCATTTTCCCATTGGCCTTGAAAAACATTACATCGATTACGTCACAAACTCAAATGTGGCCCTTTTATTGCATAACATTTTGCTGGACAGTTTTCGCAAACAAATGATCCTTAATATCACACCATGGTGGCAAAATTCGAGTGGTGCTATACTTTTTTCCATGTGTATATATCTCAGCCCAGAAAATACTTAGAGTTGTGATTTATGTTATTGTCTCATATAAACGTCACCGATTTGTATGAGAGTCAATAGCGATGGCTTTTACTTTAGCTGTTTTTCTTAAAAGAATATAATATAGAAATGTCATTGCAAATATGTTTTCTTAGGAATATTTCAGGTTTAAAGTCTTGTGATAAAACTAACTTACACTATTTTCCCAATGCTCAAAGGCTTCATAAAAATTTCAGGCATGCATTTTCAAAACCATTGGTACTGCTATAAACATGATAAAGGATTGGTAATTTGGCTCTGGCTTTCATTCAAACAGATTTTTTGAAACTCTACCATTGCGTTATCATGTTACACCAATCTTAGTAAAGCCCACTTTTTTAAAGCCAATCCACGGAATGGTCGAATTAATCAGCTCAGATGAGGTCCCCCCCCCCCCTTTTTCCCATGTGTTCAGGGCTCAGACAATCAAAATTCAACAGCTCTATTTTTTAAAGTCATTTGTTAGACTCTATTCACGCGGCAGCCATTTTCCAAAATATGCCACCCAAGCCTCGTTCCCGTTTGGTCTATCTGCGCCTCGCGCTGCACAATAGAACTGCGCGAGAAGCGTGTTACCAAAGCGCGCGGCGTACGCATCCTCACGCAAGTCACGCAGGCACAGGTATACGTAACGAGAACGAGGCTTGGGTGGCAAATTTTAGAAAATGGCTGCCGCGTGAATATGGTCTATTCATGTGACTTTTGCAGTTCCTTTAGTATACCCTACCACTGCATCTCAATGGGGAATTCCATGACAAAACTGTACGGCCGAGGGCCCCAAGTTGGCGTAACTAGAGCCTAAGCTACCTCGATAGTAGGGGAAAGCGGGGCGTGTACGCCCTCGAGGGCAGGTTCGGCCACCACGTTATTCTCATCATTGTGACCACTGGTCGAATTTGGCGAAATGCACGCAATAGATAAAGCAGAATGTTACAAGCTTCCTACGGAAACGTGGCATATAACAGTTTACATCACTAAAGAGAGTAATTGTTCCATATTCATATTGATTGTTTTCTAAAGATATTTCTAAAGAAAAGTTCAATGTGAATCCTCATTCGAAAGGTATGAGATTGGGACCCGTCATGGTATGTGGGACATGCGTGGTACCATGGTCAATGCATTTATTATGCTATGGGGCGCATTCAACCTTCAACATGCGAATATGAACCGGAACAGTGGCGTAACTAGACTTTTTCATTGGGGGGGGGGGGGGGGCAAGAAGGGGCAGTGACTAATGGGGGGGGGGGCTCCATTCCACACCCACACCGATTGATTTCATTTGGGGGCAAGCGGGGTGGGCAAGGGTTCCAAGTGGGGGGCTCCCCCTGCCCCCGCTGGTTACGCCACTGAACCGGAAATACAAAAATCAGTCCTACTTCCGATTTTATTTTCTAATTTATTTACCCGGTTTCTTTAACACAAAGGAAGTTTAAAGCATAGCAAAGATGCATGTTGACACTTTTGTTGTTGTAGTTTTTTAGAAAAAGAGAAGTGGGACAAAACACAATAAAAAAGAATTTCCGTATTTAAATTAGCTATTTTTATTTTTTATTTAAATAAAATGAAAATATCGCAAATCGTTTAGTTATTATCCCAAATGGTTGTGAGAGACAGACCTTCTTTGTTGTTGTTGGCCTAATCTGCTAAGCGGATGAGACTTGTAATTAGATCTTTTCGATATTTGTTAAAAACTGGACCTTGAGCCCTCTGACCAAAATGGAGATAGGTTTGACGGTAGCGGAAGCAGTGTTTTAGGAACTTCGACTATCACCGGCACAAACTGTTCCGCGTTATTAACATGATTAATGGAAGACGCAACTACCGCCTTGACCAGGAATACCATTTGAAAAGATTAGTCACCATGCTAATTGATTAATGTAATTATTAATAGCCTAGTTCCAAGTATGGAAGTAGAACATTTCGAATCATACGACCGAATTATATGACCGATGACCGGTAATCCAGTATTTAACTATTACTAAATTACATTTGTAAAAGAAACACTAAATGAAAGAGAAATACAGCAGATCGACGAATGATTATCTGGCAGATAAAATGTTGCGTCTTAAATATGGTTTTATCTTTAGCTGCGTTGTTGGTACTGTACTCTATATGGTTCTTAGCACACAGTGGACATCGGAGCAATGTAGCAGTATTGACCTATCGGAATTAACAACATCTTCAAAATATGGCTGCAATCGTCGTAACGATTCAACTAAGGGCGAAAGGTAAATTATAAAAAGCATAGGCCTAACAGTTTAACAGTTGTATTACATGTAAACTTACACTTGTAAGGATTCAGAAAAATCAACCCTCGTTGTACAACAAACAATGTTGTAGGACTCGGGACTCCCGAATCCGACCCGAGTTTTTTTTTCAAGGACTCGGACTCGGTCCCAGTACTCAAAGACTCGGACCCCAAGGACTCGAGGACTCGGCTTCGAGTCCTCAACAAGTCCGGCAAAATTGGGTTTTTCAGATTGTTTTATTTTCATTAATTTACCTGAATTTGGTTTTGCTGAGGGACTGAATTCCGCAGTCCGCCGCTAGCAAAAAATAACTTGCCGATATATTGATAAATGAATGATCGAATGAACCAAGACAAATGCCCAACAAATAAATCGATTCATCCGTTATTTGGCTGCCGAGGTGCGATACTTTTGTAATACAATTTTACCATTAGTTGACACAATGACAACTTGACAAAGAGCATCTCAGCCGCATGTAATCCACGCCATACGATTTGTTTCGAATCCACACCCCCACTTCCGGGTTTAATTCTAAAGGGCAACAAACGCAACGGGCGAAGGGACTGTCGGACTGTCGATACACGCTTGAGGGAACAGCATATGACCACAACACTGTCCGCTATGCCGTATTGCCCTTTATAATGCTTTGGCGCGAGTTTTAAAAGCACGGGTCCTAAACAAAACATGATGCGCGCGAAACTGCCGGGCAAAGAACAATAGTAACTAGCCACGTATTGCCCTCTGTGACGTCACCTGTCACCCCATCTATAAAGGCGAGTGCTTTGCAAAATCAAAATTACTGAAAAACTGGTACCGTCGATCATATTTGAAATGTTGATAATATTGAAGAAAACAAAAAAGACGAAGATTTTCAACAAAAATAAATATCCCAAGTAAGGAGGGGACCCGGAGAAGCGATTGAACACCAGGTTTCTAACACGCGTTTCAATGGGAGCGACTATGGGGGTGTATACCCATATGGCCGTCCCAGAAGGCTCCAATGTTGGCATCCATCCAAAATCAAAAAGTATAGTATGAGCAACATATGGGTCCAAATTGGTGCTTTTAGATGAATGTGAAGCAAATGATCCCTTAGCCCCCCCCCCCCCCCCCGCCCCCCCCCCCACCCCCCTTCACTATTTGGAAATGATAGCGCGCCACCTAGACCAGTTGCGACAAACTATAGGTCAAAGAGAATCGGGGTTTTGTCTTGGTAGTTATTATGTCTTGGTAGTTTAGTCTTATCCCATAATTATATAATCGCTGGGATGGTCTACTACTCGTCCTCTTTCTGATACATACAGGAAGGTCTCAACCTGACTCTGCCGTGCTCAAACGTACAACTATGTCTTCTGATCAATTGTAGAGATGCTCTATTGACTTTTTAGGACACATTCAGATTGAGACCTCCCCATGTAGCTGAGCACTGAAACAAGTAATTGCTACAAATTTAGTATCATTAGGCCGTATTCATAAAAATAAGTAATTGCTTTTACTAAAGTAACAACCCCCTTTTACTAACCTTTTACTTAAATGTTTATTCATAGAAATAAGCAATGACTTTGAAGTAAAAGCTGCAAATGTTAAGCATTAGTAATTGCTTTTTACTTATAAGTAAATGCCAGAGAAACTAGCACCTACTTCAACTTGTATTCATAAAAATGACCTTTAACTAGCATTTACTAGTGATTGTACAAGCACCTCATTTGTGGCTTGCTGTTTAGCCAGTACAGACATTTCACATCTTCTGCCATGTTTTTACCTCGAAGACCACAACCTAAGATGTATAACATCAGGCTTAATCGTGATTAAGAATTTTATTCTGGACCTATACCATGCTTTCTAGCTTTTTATAATTGGCATTTTGTGGATGGTACTGTAGTACAATAGCAACTACTTGAGAACTTACTAGCTGTGGCAAGTAACACCTGTAATCATTTAGCAAATGGTTATGAATAACATTTTTAGCAATTGCTTAGACTAGACCTTTACTTACCTAGCTGTTGCTTTCACTCATAGCATTTACTAGTTAGTAATTACTTATTTTTATGAATACGGCCTATTGGAAAGATGAACACATTAGGCCGTATTCATAAAAATAAGTAATTACTAACTAGTAAATGCTATAAGTAAAAGCAACAGCTAGGTAAGTAAAAGGTCTAGTCTAAGCAATTGCTAAAAATGTTATTCATAACCATTTGCTAAATGATTACAGGTGTTACTTGCCACAGCTAGTAAGTTCTCAAGTAGTTGGGGGTGGCAAAATGGTTCACTATTAGAGACATTTTGTAGTCTTGCTCATCCCTAGCTAATTTAAGTTACTCATTAGTATCTCTTATTTCGCCAACGGACGTTTGGTACCCTGGATCTGACAAATATGCCAAAGTCGTCTCCATTTGTGCCACTGGTGTCAAACGCCCACCATGAGTCTCGGTATTTGGTGCATGGTATGAAGGTGTCTGCAAGCCATCCACATTTTGTATGTCAAACCTAAATAAAGTTCTGTAAGTGGTAGGGTTGACTTCATCACGATTAAGCCTGATGTTATACACCTTAGGTTGTGGTCTTCGAGGTAAAAACATGACAGAAGATGTGATATGTCTGTACTGGCTAAACAGCAAGCCACAAATGAGGTGCTTGTACAATCACTAGTAAATGCTAGTCAAAGGTGATTTGGAAAAGTGTACTTTAGCTCCCAGATACTAGACTGTACTAGTATCGACCAATACTAGAACACCCAGTATCGTTCGATACTGGTACATTATTTTGGTACAGTATCGCTCGATACTGGCACGTTTAAAATGTTCTAGTATTGCCCGATACTGGATCAAAATAATGTACCAGTATTGATCGATACTGGTACATTATTTTGTTCCAGTATCGGGCAATACTGGTAGAATGTGTACCAGTATCGCCCGATACTGGTACATGAATAATGTTCCAGTATCGCCCAATACTGGATCATGGAAAATGTACCAGTATCGCCCAATACTAGAACATTCAAAATGTACCAGTATCGCCTAATACTAGAACATTCAAAATGTGCCAGTATTGTCCAATACTGGAACATGAACAATAGAAATGGGAGTCGCCACCGATTGGCTTTTTTAAAGCAAATCATAGGCCCAATTTCACAGTTACGCTTCTGATTGGTTCTCAGTGGGATCCGATAGCCTGACGACAGGATTCATATAAAAGCACGATGAAATAATCTTACTTCATTATCCGGGTTTGATTTCTAACTTATCTCTAGTCGTAGACTCTCTCACTGATAATGGATGACTCAAGCTATAACAATTGAAACAGCAGATATTATCGGAGGCGTGTCTTTTTCAGAATCAAAACGTCAGCTTGGAAGACGAAATTGACAATAAGCACATTTAAGAAAGGGGTCTTGTCAACCGAGCTATAAGTGGAACACTATCAGGCGATGATGAGAGAACATCAGAAAACTGTTTTGAAAACTTGTCGCAGTTGAGTATGGCAATATTTAAATTCTCAAAATAGAGTCAACTATTTCTAAGCTGACTGATCATCGGTAGTTTTTCAAGCCACTGAATTTTTCAAAAAGAGAAAATGATCATGCATACGTAACGTTAAATTGACTTGACCAATCAGCTCATCCTAATGTAGCCATAAAATCAACAACTTCAAGCGAAAGATATTGACCCTATTTAGTGTGTAGTACTCCAACATAAACTATGTTGTTCCCAAACCATAATGAATGAGATGGTTTTCCCTCGCAATGTTTTAAAACACTACGACATTTTTTTCTTCAAACAAATAATAGAAAATAAATCCCGCAATTCATAAAACAACTGAACACGTATTTGAAAAACGAAAAAATAACTATAGTGCACTCAAAGCTGACCTCGTAAAAATGTCGCTAATTTTTAAAGCTGAAATAGTCGTCCCCTTTTCACAAATATGGCAATACACGAGTTCTGGAACAAATTAAATCGTTCCATTATCGCGCGATACTGGAACATGTAAATCGTTCTAGTATCGAGCGATACTGGAACGATTTACATGTTCCAGTATCGCTCGATACTGGAACGATTTACATGTTCCAGTATCGCTCGATACTGGAACGATTTACATGTTCCAGTATCGAGCGATACTGGAACAAAATGGTCCAGTATTGGGCGATGCTGGAACATTTAATTTGTTCCAGTATCGATCGATACTGGAATGAAACCGTTCCAGTATCGGGCGATACTGGAACACATGAAGTGTTCCAGTATCGGTCGATACTGGAACACAATTTGATGTTCCAGTATCGACCGATACTGGAACATGTAAATTGTTCCAGTATCGAGCGATACTGGCAAAATTCATGTACCAGTATCGACCGATACTGGTATACCAGTATCTGGGACCTAAAGTACACTTTTCCCGGTGATTTTTATGAATACAAATTGAAGTAGGTGCTAATTTCTCTGGCATTTACTTATAAGTAAAAAGCAATTACTAATACTTAAAATGTGCAGCTTTTACTTCAAAGTCATTGCTTATTTCTATGAATAAACATTTAAGTAAAAGGTTAGTAAAAGGGGGTTGTTACTTTAGTAAAAGCAATTACTTATTCTTAAGAATACGAATACGGCCTATTATGTTTCTACTGATATACAATGTTATGAACGTTATATCACGAGACATTCGAAACGTTTGTGATTGAATAAAATTCCGAACTTTTTGGAGAGGTTTATAATAATCTAATATGATTTTTCTTTATTTTATAACAGGTCATCATCGATGAACATATCATGCAAGAAGAACAACCCAAACATCATCTACATCAAGGTACACAAAGCGGCCAGTTCTACTATGAATCAGATCTTGCTACGTTACGGGCTTAACAAAAATAGAATACTGGCGCTGCCCAAGAGGTGGCACTATTTCGATTTCAATAAGCCCTTTCATAGGACCATGGCGCTCGGGTACGATAAACGCCGCGGGAATTCCGAACTTCTAATCAACCACGCCCGGTTAAACCGCCCGGAAATGGACGCTGTCGTGGAGGACGCTGTTTATTTGGCTAGTCTCCGTGAACCAGCCGCTCAGTTTGAATCAACATTTGGATTTTTCGAACTTGGTAACTACTTCAAGAACCACGAAGATAGTTGCCATAGTAATCCCCTCGAGATCTTTATGTCGAACCCAAATTGTTATTCTACACGTTTCTCATTCACGGACGGTTCTTTAAGAAATCAACAAATTTTTGATTTGGGATTGGACCCCAAATACTTTGACGACATATGCGCTGTAGAAAATAAAATTGAAGAGTTAGAAAAGAACTTGGATCTGGTGTTGATATCAGAGTACTTGGACGAATCTCTTATTGTAATGAAGGATCTGCTGTGTTTAGAATTCAAGGATATTCTTTATATTCCGGCAAATGTACGGAGTAATAAGTATAGAAATGAAATGAGTAAGAAGGTTACGTCTAGGATCGATTCGTGGAATTCGGCAGATATGCAACTTTATAAGCATTTCAATAAGACCTTATGGCGATTAGTTGACCAACAGGGAGAGCAATTTACAAACGATTTACAGATCTTTCGTGAATTAAAACAGAAAACAACAGAGGAATGTATAGAATATACGAATTTTGATGTTGACCAACGTTTATGGAAGATAAGGTTGAAAAAAGACGCCTCCGAATTTTGCAAAAATTTGACAAGAAATACTATTCCTACGATTAAACACATGCGCAGTAAAGTTATATCTGAATACGGAACGATGCTGGATAAGATTGTAGACAAAATCATAATATGGGTGGAAAATATGGTTAAACAATGGAAAATTGTGTAAAATCAATAAATCGTCAAGAACACCAGGGAAACTACGTGTTGCGCGTTGTATAACAACATGGAATCAAACCCTCGTCGTGTTGCTTTTGTCCCGGGAGTACTCGGATTTGGTTTGGTCGGGGGTGTGCCGCTGGAGATTCAAAACCCATACCCATTTTTAGGGGTAATTTTGGAAAAATCAGTACCCATTTTTAGGGGTTTTGCTTCATTTTAGACCAAATTTTTGCAAATTTTCGCGAAAATAGACCTAATTTTGGCAACTTTTCGCGAAAATAGACAAACAGGACCCATGTCTAAAGATTTTTCAGTTGAAAAAAAACCGACCCACTGGAGCGGCACGTCCCCGTATGCCTTACATACGTGAGTACCCCCCCCCCCCCCGGGGGGCTTTAGTAAACTCAGCAGAAAAAGATATTTACAGGGATAACTGATTCGTATCGTCTTTTATTGGCTATTCCAGTTTAAATACATACACCCCTATACTCTATTTGACTTCCGCTAGAGAGTGACGTAACTTAACAGGCGCAGCCTTTACGCACGCGTACGTATCTTCCGTCTTTCAACGCTCGTGTGTATACGCCAGCGCCTCAGCGACGGCGCGCGTTATGTGCTGCAATAAGTAGAATAAGCAGTTACGTCACTCCCTCGTGATGGCCAAATAGACTAAGGGCGCGTTCCCACTGTGGCTGTTTGATACCAGGACGTGGACTCGATGCTACATCGAGTCTACTTCCAAGCCAAGTGGGAACGCGCAATAAGGGGGTTCGACCCTACATCAACGATGTAGGGTCGAATCCTACTCGAAGAGGTAGTCTCGCACCTAGGACGTGGTATCAAAATTGCTAGTGAGAACGCGTTTACATTATCGTATGTGGCGGACTCGTACCACTTGTTCCACAATAACAAGCCATTGCGCTCACATCGGTATTTTGATGTATTTTATCGCACAATGAGAACGCAACATCACTGTTATGCATGTAGACTCGCACCTAGGTATGAGTCCACATTCGCACAGTGAGAACACGCCCTAATAGACCCCATTTGAATTCACACTCCCTGTGGAGAAGATTAAGGTAATGTCTTTTATTTGGGATGTATGGATTTCAAACGGAGTAGCACAATGATTATAATATAGGTCAATAAATGCGTATGTGTTGTTTCGAGAGAAATTAGACAAATCAATGCACGCGTGCTGATGTTGAAGTGTGAATAATGGCACGACCCCGTATAGTGGGAGTGCAATTTTGAGCATTTGGACAATTGTATTGACCTAATTCATACACGATCGACAGTACAAATCAAAATGTACAATTTTGGGCATACTTTTAATCTCTTTAAAAACGAATAAATAGGCGCTTACGTGTTAACAAGTTCTATATCACCCGCAGTCAAAATCGGCGAACCAGTGCTGCGAGAACAACGAATCAAAACAATGCGCGAGGTGCGCTCATACACGGCGATCACGCGGAGGAGTGCGCGCAATCAGACACTTTCTTATTCATATGTAACCTCGCTGCTTTCAATGCACTTCACGTAGTTTAGTTTCCTGCTTTCTGATTGGTTCGTAACTAATACTAGATGATGTGAATGGCGTTTATATGCCGTTTGGGAATTCTCTATAAAAATGACATTCCACCTCAGAGCTCTGCGTAATTGTTTCTCCATCACAGAGTAGATCTTGGTCCAAGCCAACACGTATGCATGGCCCCATGTGGGCCCTTTATGTGCCACTTTGTGGGCCCCTTGTGGAGGCCCACATGGTACCCTTAATATTTTGGTCACTTTGTCCGAAAGGGGCCATATTAGGTAGGCCTAATTGATAACTGAATTATTTACATACCCGAATAAATGACTGGCAATTTGAAGAACAATTCAGTCATTTGGCTTTCTATTAACATTCTCCAACATAATTGTTCATGTGTACAGTTTTGTGTGAAGTAATATCCTTACTTGCCTTTAAATTATGAAATAGTGCATGATGTGGATCAAATCATTTATCAACATTTATAAATATGAAATATATAGTGTTACGCAACCAATATAACCAAGCTCATTGCGCATGCGTGGAATTGCCCTGATATAACTCATGTGGTCAGCCTGTATGGGACCCTGATAGGTTTACCCAAACGTAGCCCATTGTGGCCCTTGTAAAACCAACATGGGGGCCCATGTGGTCAGCCTATACGGGACCCTGATAAGTTTACCCAAACGTAGCCCATTATGGCCATTGCAAAACCCATATGGGACCCATGTGGTCAGCCCGCAAATAGCTCTTGCCCTCATTAGCCCTGATTGCCCACATGTAGCCAACATGGGGTCCCATGCATACGTGTTGGCTGGGGTAAAGATCCCACCAAGCCGGGCCGAAGGCCCGCGCCGAGCGAACGAGTATAGCGGGGCAAGAGCCGGTCCACTACTCATGCTACTGCGTATGTTATTGTTCACATGGTCATAATGTATATTTGGCCGATTGGGTAGGCACGATACCAGTGCTACCACAGAGCTCTGCGTATTAAATTGTTTCTCCACTACACAGAGCTCTGCGTAATTGTTGGGTGTGCTTTTCAATGGGACAGAATTGTGCCGCTTGGATGATGCTACAACGCGGTTAGTTAACTTTGTAGCCCTTGTGTAATTTCACTGTCACATTGCCGAAAACCGCTCCCATCCGAGAACCGACCAATACAAGGTCTATATTAGATTCACCAAAGAACTGCGCTTTAGGCACACTATGGATTACTAGGGACGATGCTTTTTATGTATAATTCGCGTCACGATAATATCACACCCCTTCACAACGTGCTAATATTGAATTTGCCGCCTGTACATATAGAAACACGTGAAAGCGATATTTCTGTGGCTGTGTAAGAGTTTATAGTTTATCGTAAAAAATGATCAAATAATATCTGGCTCTGTTCGGCTTTTTATTACACGATATTGAAAGATAGAAAATAGCATGGAAATAGTCACATGCGGAAATGTAGCTATATCTCTGAGGAAAATATTTTGGGCGAGGACCAATGTCAAGGATTACTCCTGAAGTGGGTTTTTAGACCGAAACGGCGGCTATCCAGCGCGAGAAAATCGCCAAGTTTTGAACAGGCAACAACAAGATTCTTCTTCCTGCGAAGACGTATATAAATATTCATATTCTTCGTATATATCGTGTCTGCCATTAGTCAATGTTGAACCCCACACGAACAATTTTCCATTACACATGCATCCAGTGTTTTGGATGTAGCGTATAGTGTAACAGTATACGGAGGTCGAAATGTCAAATCCAATGCAAGCAGGGCCGCTGGAAATAAGATACGCATAGCGGGTAACTTTCGTGTCGGGTGGGTAAAGATGCAATAGAACCCGTCCGACAGGCGGCCCAACATTTTTCAAGCTCAAAGTGTATAAGTAACAGTTAGTTCAATTTCATCATCAGATGAAGCTTTCCGTTCACCCGAAAATTAGTATTTGAGCGATAATAATAATCCGACTCTGATCATCATCGCACCTGCAAGTACACTACACACTGAAAATTAAAATACTATATTGGGAAACGCCCAGTTCCGTGCAATCCATCCATCCATTCCGAACTTCCGATCAACAGCAGGAGCGCTCAGCACATCCCATCGCGCCGAATCGGGTCCCCACGATCAAACAGGGCGAGGTGGCGCAGTCGGTTATAGAGCGTCGTAATTACTACTGTGTACCGTTGTTCTGCTGGTGGATCGTTTGAGCGTGTTCAATACGATACACCATACAACACAGCCTCGTCCCCATGCCTCTTTCAGACCGTGCAGATTGAAATAGGCATGTACATGGGCACGCCGTGGTTCGGAAGTCACGTAAAAATGTTGGTCCCGTGTATCGGAAGAGCTATCCCCGAGCACGTTAACAGGTCACAGACTCCTTCGTAAAAAAAGAGTAGGGGATCATCCCGGTCTGTGTCTGTACACTTAATGATATAGGCTATAGATGATTGGTAGAAGTATGGGTTACTAAGGGCGAATAGCCTCCTCACCCTTGCCACCGTGTGGCGCTTCATTTAAGTTTATATAAGTTCATGAGCAGAGCTTACACTTCGATGCATGGTACCAGCGAAAGCCGAAATTAAGCAATTGCGGCATCCGGACGAAACTATTAATTGCCATACCCCCAAACCGGCGTACTTATAACTGCAAATCTAAGCGATAATGATTTGGGTAACGGATAAGCTTCTTTTGAAGAAGAAAAAAGTAGCTCCCGTCAAAAAACTGCTATTTTGAGCTTTGATGGAAATAGTGATTGGTATAATAATGGTATACGGTGGAACATCGTACAATAATAAAGAAAAAACATGTTATTGTATCAATATTTAAAATTAGTGTTGCACTTAATTGTTTCATTACGCTACAAGGTCCGCTTAGCAGTGCTATAAATTGCTGCCCTAAAAAACGGCAACAAATTTAAATATTCGCCTTCCATCAAAGCTGGTTGCTATATGACATAATTCTCATGTGCAACCAACCGGCTGTATTGCATCGCGCATTGAGTAGTTTAAACGCATGAGCGTGGATGTAATTTGCAACATAATGGAAACTCACACATGCAGTTAGCAAAAAGTACTGCTCGTACACAACCAGGCAATCCTCTCGTAGTAATTGATAACAATAGGTTTACCAGACCGAATTAATAGCGCTCCTAAGCGGGCAATTTATGTCATGCTGCAAAATATTATGAGAAATGTTTGGGCTGTGGATTTTTTGTCGGGCAGGTAAATTCTGTGAGTTACCTGCCCGACTGGCTAGTTGAAAACAATATGGAGTTCCAGCTCTGAATGCAAGTAGACCTCTTTTCCCGTGAGCCCTCTATCCATGCAATGGATAAGTCGCCGTGTTGTCGGGAATACTACATGTAACTAATGTGTTTATTAAAGTTTTGCAGAAAGAAGATTTTCCCGTTTCATGATATTAATTTGATATCATATAATCAATGTTATGAACTGGACGTCATGCATCAACACTATTTAATGTAGGCGGTGCGAATCCCTTTTTAGACTAGGCGGGTTTCTGAAATATCAACTTCTTAAAGGCATTTTTAGGTACAGATGAGATCAATGACTTTTTAAGTTAATTTGGGTATGCTGATTCCAAAAATCAAGGTTCCCGAAAATTATTTTTAGGAACATTGATTTTTGAGAATCGGAATGCCGAAGTTGTCTTCAAACTGTACCCACATAGGTGCATAGGTACACGCGTGTGCTATAAATCACACCTAAGGGAGTGTGAAGCTGTTTCCAGCATGCGTTTTGAGGAGATTGTTATCATTTTAAATGCCCTTTTACCCCAAAGGCATTATAACACGCAAATAGTTAAAATTATATAATTCACAATTGCATTTTATATCAAGAGAACAAAGATATTTTTAATCTTAGGAAAAAACACATTGCATTCGAAGACATAAAAGCACGAATACCTTTTACCTGCCATTTCGCTGATAAATTTGGCCGTTTTTTTTATTTATTGCCAAACGATATATTACGGGTTTTTCTCTGCCGCGATCATGAATGTACGTTTTGAGCTGTGTTCCCGGGCTGTGCTCATGTGGTTTTACATAAACAGTTTATTTTCTAGATTATAAAATTAATTTTCTAGGTTATAAACATAAGAGCAACGGAATCTTTCAACTTAATATTACCAAGTGTTATTATGATGTTTTGGTTGCCTAGAAACGGTAGAGAAATGAGCCTCTAAATTGGGCAATTAACGATTAATTGGACAATTTGTGATTTTTATCACAAAAACTGGGAAATGTTAACAAACCTATAAATGCATTCAAAATAATTTAAAATCTTCTTTACACTGAGGTTGCTTAGTAACCGTAAATCAAGACAAGATTCTAATTATTATTTATATTAGATTTAAGGGTGCATACAACAATTACGCGTTGCTATGGTTGTATAGTGTGTTTTTGTGGGGAAAACAGCTTTGCGAAAACGGCAGTAACACCACTCCTACTGAGACGTTCCAGTAACACTGTTTACTAATGTTTACGTTTCCATAGTGCATGGAGCACTCGTGCTTTTATTTTCTTAATCATTTACACAAAATAAACATAGCATAATTACATGTATAACATATATATTATTGAAGACTCAATCAGCGAGTATCTTGCACCACCAAATATCAATAGTGGCTCACGAGCATCAATGATACATGACGGTCTCAGTTGAGTCGACAAACAAAACAATATATTTTGATAGAGATATAATCGTAGCTTTCATTTATATGTTTAGACACGTTTTTAAATCGTTCCATTGTTCTGTATTTGTGATTGGAATATTCTGGTGTTTTTTAATTTCTAAATAAAACAAATGGAATATTGGAATCTCTTTTTGGGTTTCGTTATATATCATACGAAACTTGTATATTGCATAACATGCAAGGATGAGTAACATTGGCTATATCAAATTCAGAGTTATCTATTTTTCCAGTCACAATTACGTATTCAAGAGTTATTCTGAAAGAAACATATTTAAGAGTACTCAAACATATTGTTACCTGTTTTCCAAAAGGAATTGTTCTTGATACATGACACAAAATATGTGTATAATCATCAAGTTGATTACAGAAAATACATTTGTCTGAGTCGATTAATTTCCATGTATATAGATTTGTTTTTGCATGGAAGTAGATTATAAATCAGGTTAAACTGAAAGTGACCAATCTTGTTTAGAATTATATTCTTAATTTTAAACACAAATATATATGTTATACCAGTCATTTCTTGGTTTCAACTTTTGTTCCCGATATTTAATACATTTTGCTTGTTGTTTACAGTTGATATCGAGTAAAAAGGGTAGCCCACCAAGTGGATCAAACCATTGTTTTGCAACTCGTTTCCACATCTGCACATTGGCATCGTTATTCTGGTCAAGTAATCTCGTAATCCAATTTTTGGTGGACAAGTTAACTTGGCCACCATAGAGACCAGTTGGGTCGTAATAAAACCGAAAATATCTCCAAATTCAGTTATTCAGTGCGAAATTAATATTTTATTTTATATTATATTAAATGTGTCTATTACCGTAAATAAAATGGTGTTCTAATCGACAATGTAGCTTTAAATAATAAATAAATGTCACTTTTAATTTGAACCTGAGTGAGACCAGTTGTGTCGTAATAAAACCGAAAATATCTTTAAATTCAGTTATTCAGTGCGAAATTAATATTTTTATTTTATATTATATTAAATGTGTCTATTACCGTAAATAAAATGGTGTTCTAATCGACAATGTAGCTTTAAATAATAAATAAATGTCACATTTAATTTTCGATTTAGTTTATTGAGTGAGAGTCTGAATGATGTATATTCATTGTAACTCCATTGAAAGTAATGAGAATGAGTAGTGTAGTGGTTGATATCGTTACCTGTCACGCGGAGAACCCCGGGTCAAATCCGCGTTGAGCCACTTTTTTTTTGTATAATACATTGGTACTTTTTGATGTTCCATTATATTAATTAATTACAATATCAATAGTTTGTTTTATTAACGAGACTTTTTTTTGGGGGGGGGGTACGATTGAGCACTTTATTTAATGTTATTTCTGTTTTTTAATTTTTTTGTTTAATGAATATCACGATTTTCTTTTTTTGATTCGGCTGTTGTGTTGTGATGTTCGTGATTTATTTTTACAGAACGATTGACTATTAATAATTATCCTTGACGCCCCGGGAAATCCAAGTTATTTTTGTTGCATTTTTGAATCTGTCATAAATTACGTTTTTCTCGTAATTAATAAACATTGGAATTTAAATTAAATTATAAATTATGATATTTTTTCTTTTAATTTTTTTTTTCTCCATAAACTTCACCACATATCGCTCACATAACGTCTCGGTGATTTCCTTCCAGAAACAACACACTAGTGATCCTCTTGCCGACTTCCACAAAATTCAACAGATCCATTCCAAGTCTTCTCATCCTTTTGACACTAAAAACACTTGTCCACCAAGTTTTTTAGAAGACCTTGTTAGAGCTAATGTGATATTCTAAATATTTTAGCAACCATATTCCATATATCCATTGATTGTATCGCTTTGACCTTTTCACATGCAGTTAGAACCCCAAAGATACCTGAATATTTTTATTGTTGATTGCTTTTATGACATATTTTCGGGCATATTTTGGAACATATAACGAAGTCTCATTATACAAAATGTGTGATATACCCATGAGCCGGCGAGTTTTTATTAAAGCTTTTGGGTTTCCAATTAAGGTCTTCAGCTACTTGTTTGTTTTTGCTGAAATACACTTCTAGACATTTCACCGGATTGTTTTTCCACTTGATGTTCTTGTTTAAATTTACAAAATAAACAAAATAGATGAAATGTTAAATGGTTGGAAAGCAAGAAAACTTACATACTACGGGAAGGTAGCTATAATAAAAACTCATGCATGTGGGTATCTAGGCCTTTCACAAATTTTGTATAACGCGACTTCGTTATATGTTCCAAAATATGCCCGAAAATATGTCATAAAAGCAATCAACAATAAAATATTCAGTTATCTTTGGGGTTCTAACGGCATTGTTTTACCTATCCACATACCTTCACTTTGCTTAGATTTATTATTACACCCGAGGCATTACTGAATTTTGTTAATGTATTTATAACAGTCGTAACAGAAGGAATATCATTTACAAATATTGTAGTATCATCGGCTAATTGTGTTATTTTAACTTCTAGATTTTCGTAATTTTCGAATTTTACACCATTTATGTGATCAGCATTTCTTATATTGGTAAACATGAATTCAGCCGTTATAACAAAAAACAGTGCAGAAGGTGGACAACCTTGTCGAATTCCTCTACCAAGACTAAGTGATTAGATATCCAACCATTTAAATAAATACAACTATTTATATTCCTATACAAAGAGTTTATCCACGATATCAATTGTAGGCCAAACCCCATTTGTTTAGACATGATATTAAAAAATTGATTTTCAGCGAGTCAAAAGCCTTTTGGAAATCCACAAAGAGCATTGCACCATCCTTATCATTCTCTGTGTTATTATTATAACTTCATCAATAAGTCTTATGCTTTGTCCAATAAACCTTCCTTTAACATATATAATATACCCTGTTTGATCTTCACCAATTATATTCCCAACGATAGTTTGCAATCTCGTAGTTAAAGTTAAAGTACATATCTTGTAATCATAGTTTAAAAGAGATATTGGTCGATAATTGTTTAGATTATTTCTTTCTCCCTTTTAATATAAAAAATGTATAAAACAAATAAAAATGAATGTTAGCTTTTATATAGCGCTTTTTCAAATTAAGTATTATGCTATTTCTTTCTCTCTTTTTACATACAAAAAGTATAATTTTTTTTTTAAATCTTAGCTTTTATATAGCGCATTATCAAATTAAAGCGCTTTACATTGATCCCGCTGCTCAGATAGGATACATCAACATCAGTTCGCTTCACTTAGGTTATTGCTGCCTATCTTACAAATTCTGATAATGTCGCGTATTCCTATCATCAGATACTTAGATTGTAATTATCCCCAAACAGCTACCCGTTTCACACCTGGGTGGAGAGAAGAGATTGCCAGTGCCTAACGCAAGAGCACAACATGTTGAGCCCAACGGGATTCGAACCAACAACCTTTGGTTTATGAATCCAGTGCTCCACTGCGCCACACATGCCCGTTTATGACACCTCTTCTTTGTGAAAATGAAAGTTCAATGTTGTTGAAGCCTTCAAAGTATGCTTACTTTGGTATCACACTAGCTAGATGTCTCCTCTTTCCATACATACCAAAACTAGTACACACATCCCACGCGACGCTTGACGTCACAATGACGGAAACATGGCCGACCTCAAAATGCCATTGTATTCGTCTGTACAGTGAAATAGGCCAACATTGAAATTTTTGCCAAAACAGTTCCAAATATCGGAATTTCAACCGGGTTTTTGCTTATAAGCAGATAAGTGAGGGAAATGATGTTTCTAACATACGGTTTACATAATATAAAGATTCGTGGCGTCGTCGTCATCATCTACGCTTTCCGGCTATGTTGCCATTGCGCTCGCAACTCTTGCTTTCCAGGTCTTGACCTATACGCGCAAGAAATGTTGTGACTCCGAAAGGTATTCCGACTGGTTCCCTAGCAACAATAATACCCATATGATGAATTTGAGACACACCAGCAAATATCAAGTTCCCAGATGCAATACCAAAAGATATCAGAGTAGCCCCGTCCCTTTCCTTACTAATCTCCTGAACCAGCAGCAGTAAATATGCTTGCTCAGGGTGGGGGGGGGGGGGGGGGGGGGGGGGCGGTGTTAATCTGACTCTTGTGTAAGTTTGTGTTTCATTACCTGTGTCTTTGTCATTTATAATTGCCGTTTTTTAATCTTTTAATTTTTTATATGTTACCCACAGTGCAATATTAGCTATATTTAGGCGTCATAGCATTTTTTTAAATATATTACCCACAGTGCAATATTAGCTATATTTAGGCGACTTAGCATGTACAACCTTTACTATCTATGTATTTTTGATACCTTTTAATCTCTTTTAGCATTTTTAATTTTCAATTTTGTTGTTATCTTTGTATACATTTCTATGTGTAATTTGATGTTTTTATACCGTATGTAATAACCATGTAATTCAGCTTTTAGCTGCGATTTGGTGTCAATAAACTTTAAACTATAAAACAAGTTGCGCTTTGACAATTAGAGTAAAAAACTCAGTGGTCCGTCACGAATCGTGACCCACGATCCACTCCCGACAACCTAATATGTGTGTACAGACACAGACCGGGATGATCCCCTACTACGAAGGAGTCTGTGACATTTTAACGTGCTCGGGGATAACTCTTCCGATACACGGGATCAACATTTCTACGTGACTTCCGAACCACGGTGCGCCTATATGTATGTACATGCCTACTTCAGTCTGCACGGTCTGAACTTAGGCATGGGGACGAGGCTGTGATGGTGTATCGTATTGAACTCACGCTCAAACGATCCACCAACAAATCTTCGGTGGTGCGCAGCAGATTCAGCACAATACAATTAAGATATTTTCAAAATGGCGATTTTTAAATATTGTAAGGTGACAACCCCACCCCTACCCTAGGACGTTGATGGCTTACCCTACCCCGGGTATGGTGGCACCCTCAACAACAAAAAATCGGCAAAATGAGCGCAAGGGATGTTAATCACCTATAATAGACGCCCTAGGTCACGTGTCCTTTGCGTTAGTAGCACAATCGGCGGAAATTCGTGGTAACAACCCCCCTTGTAGTAGGACAGGACGAGGGTTAAACAGAATTTTAGCAAGCACTATATCCGATTGTCTTGAGAGCATTTATTGGCAGACTTGAGCCCGAGTCCTCTACATCAGAGTCCGTGCCGAGCCAAGTCCGCTTGTGTCCGGGACCGAATCCCCGAGTTCGGGTCTATATTTGATTCATAAACATTGGCCGATTAACTATTCCATCAGAGGTAACAGAAGCAAAAGAGTAAAAGGCACTCCTCTTTAAATCGTATATGCACTTTTGCTGCATGACACTATACGATAACAATAATCAGAACACACACGCAAAGATCACTTGGAGCTAGAATCCGCCACATACCAGAAGTGCATTTTAATATTTGTCATAAATAAACCAAACCTCACTCCTGTCAAAAGGAGTTGATAGATGCACATTCAATCAGACGACGATGGCCACGCGATTTCATCGTTCGTAAATATGGCTAAGGGAGTGCGCCATTTTGGAATATTTTTAACAGTCATCGCCCGGTTAACGATGAAAATAATTTAACAAAATTCAATTTACAACGGAGTGGGTTAGCCAACTCCAATGGTTTTGGATTGGAAAATATTTTTTCTAATTATGATGAATTGTTCTAATGATACGATTGACATTCGCGATTACGTGTTATTCCAATACGAATTCAAAAATTTAGGATTCGCGTGCCCACCGTCGTATGAGACCAATAAGAATACAAGTGAAGTTGCAACTCTGACTCTAAATAATGGTATACTTTGGATTGAATTAAGTAGAATTCGAATTACAAAGCTATACGGAAATTCCAAGCTCTGTCCATATATCACTAGTGTCAAGTTGGCAATGTTTTTGAGTTCCATGTATAATGTCGACTCGAATGCCTCTTTGGAATTATAGAGATATACCGGGTGGTTCAAAAAAGTTGACCCAAGTTCTAGGTAACTTTTCAACTACATTTTATAGTTTCAGAGAATTTGTGTTTACTTAGTCTTGGTCAGCAGTAAGTTTTGAAATTATCCTGAACAAATGGTAAATTTAGCTTGGTTGGTTCTTCAGATATGGTTCATTACAGAGAGCATTCACAAAACCGCCTTGTCCACGGGAGCGTCCTTTAATAAAGATAGAATGCACAAAGATGGACTTACACACGATTGGTCACAAATTGTGAAAAAAAGAGAAAAGAAAAAAGGAGACATCTGAAACATTTGCCTGGTGCATGACATACGATATACCTATTTTACGTACCTACGTTTCTTTGTTGAATGTGAATGGCACATAAGCACAGAGATTGGGATACTTTGTAAGGGCGGGCTTTTCAATTCTGAATCTAGAGCATGCTGTTTTGTTGAAGATAAAAACTAAATGACGCTCCCGTGGACAAGTCAGTGTTGTGCATGCTTTCTGTAATGAACCATATCTGAAGAACCAAACAAGCTAAACGCGCCATTGTTCAAGATAATTTCAAAATTTACTGCTGATCAAGACCAAGTAAACACAAATTCTCTGAAACTATAAATATGGTTGAAAAATTACTTGTAACTTGTGTCAACTTTTTTTTTGAACCTCCCGGTATACGATGCACGAGTTAACATATTTAGCCGTCTTTCCCCGAATGATACAGATCATCGGCCTCGGGCTCGGATGTAGGAAGTTCTGTCTTCGAAGGACGGTCGGTCTCCGAAGGACTTTCTGTCTCCGCATTTGAAAGTTCTATCTCCGAATCAGGAAATGATTTCTTCGAAATGGGATGTTCTTTTTCCACACTGAAAATGTCTCTCTCCTTTACACTACCCCCTTGTTTATCCAAATCAGTATATCCTGTATTCGAAAGATCTTTGCCACTCTTAGTCTCAGGAAGACCTTCCTCCGTATTATAAAGATCTTTCTCCGTATTAGGACCATCTTTTTCCATACAAGGAGCATTGTCTATATAAGGGAATTCATCTTGCATATTCCTCTGGGACAAAACCTCATGATCTGTTGTTGTGATTGTTTGTCTTGGGGGTCGGCTTGCCACATACGCCACTGAAGCTCCAAAAAGCACAAGTAAAAGACAACTGATATTTGCCAGTACAGCTGCTGGAGAAAGAGTGGAGTGGTTGTCACTGGATAGAAGAAAAAACACATGCAAAAATTAGGATGCGTAAAACATGTAATGACTATAACTATCACTTTCCACGCGGCAGGCGTCTGCAGACGACATTTCACAAAATATCACAAAATGTTTCAAAAATGTCAAGATTATTGAACTTCATTACCATATTCGGAATCACCATGAGAAATGCATTACAATAGGTACAAACATGCCTAGTATTTGGTTCAGTAATCCTTGAGATAGACTTTGAAAATTGGGAAAAGTTATCTTTGAGCAGTGTTACACCAAATACATGTGTAGATTTGGCCGCTATTACACTTAAAACCCATACACCCCTAAGGAAGGCGTGACCATATCCCTCCACAGTCTAGATTTCTCGCAACACTCGCAGCTCGTTACTAGAGTTTACTTATGTCATATAGCAACCAGCTTTGATGGAAGGCGAATATTTAAATTTGGTGCCGATTTTAGGGCACCAATTTATAGCGCTGCTAAGCGGGCCTTAGGACAGACCCGGGAAGCATTCTGGCCCAGGGATTCTGATGCGACTAAATACATTTAGAATAACACAACTGTGATAATAAGTGTTTGTGCAATTAAAACCGATTATATTTACTTATGGCAGAAAAACGTAAGTCCGGTAGTACGCCTTTAATCAAAACCAACTGTTTCGCATTGCGGATTTAAGATTCAGGGAAATCCCTTACTGCCAATCAAAGTTGTTATGATGTTTTGCATAATTATGGACCAATCAGGCTGCGGTTCATATCGCCGTCGCTAGCTGTTTATTATTATCGGCCAATCACAGCGCATGCAGACAAGAAGATTTGGCCGATTACACTTTGAGTTTTATGAATAAAATGAGTTTTATGAATAAAACGAGTTTTATGAATAAAACGAGTTTTATGAATAAAACGAGTTTTATGAATAAAACGAGTTTTATGAATAAAACGAGTTTTATGAATAAAACGAGTTTTATGAATAAAACGAGTTTTATGAATAAAACGAGTTTTATGAATAAAACGAGTTTTATGAATAAAACGAGTTTTATGAATAAAACGAGTTTTATGAATAAAACGAGTTTTATGAATAAACGAGTTTTATGTATAACTGAGTTTTATGAATGAACTATTAAAATAAGTTCAACTTTGTTAGATAGTCGCACGTAAAAAACTTTGAAAATCAATTCAACGTTGTTTGTTGTAATATTTTCTAAAAAAAAAGAAGAATACAAACAGAAGGAACTGCCTCCTTTTGACTACTTTTGAGTTTCGATTCGACTTTAGTGTAATCCATTACAACATAAATAATTTCAAAAGGCTGTACCAAATTCCCGGGGGGTACTCACGTATGTATGGCATACGGGGACGTGCCGCTCCAGTGGGTCGTTTTTTTCATGAGACATCCTTAGCCATGGGTAGGCTTTTCAACTGAAAAATCCTTAGACATGGGTCTATTTTCGCGAAAATTTGCGAAAATGTGGTCTAAAATGAAGCAAAACCCCCTAAAAATGGGTACCGATTTTTCCAAAATCACCCTTAGAAATGCAGGGCCGTCAGAAGGGGGGGGGGGGGTGCGTTGGGTGCGGACGCACCCCCCTTGAAAATCTCTTCTTGAAAATTGTGTCCTAAATTCGCTGAAATGCTCAGAGCTTCCAGGGGCTTCGCCCCTGGACCCCCACCAGGGCCCTAAGGCGGGCCCCTTGACCCCACCCGTTATTGGCTTCGCGCCAGAGGCGCTCGCATCGTCAGCGTGCTGCAGCACTAACACTCTGACGTCATACTACTACTTCCGGTAAAAAATCGTGAAAACGCACCCCCCTTTCCGGTAAAAAATCGTGAAAACGCACCCCCCTTGGGCAAAAGTTGCTGACGGCCCTGAAATGGGTAGGGGTTTTGAATCTCCAGCGGCACACCCCCGACCAAACCAAATCGGACCAAATTATTTCCTGGAAGAACTTTGGGCCCGGCAAACAGGGAGGGTGGAGATTGAGAGGAACGGTGAAGCAAAGACCTACATTTTGGTACGGTAACGAATGTACTCGTATAGATGAGGTGACATTTGTTGACATTTAGGACGCTCTCTGTTGGTTTGAGACAAAACACACCGGGCCAGAGTTCCTATAGTTTACATAGGCCAGATCAGGTTTTCTAACTAGATTGTGGTGTCACAGCAAATTGTTATCAAAACTGTCTTTAAACTTGCTTAGGAATGCTATAAGCTATCGCATTTCACACAAAAAACTAAAACTAAATGAGTTTTACAATTCATTAGAAAGAAATTTCATGTTGTCTTCATAACTTTACTGTATATTCTGCCTGGAGGGAAACAACAGAGGGTGTCCCATTTGTAAATACATGACATCATAGGTCACCTCATCTATAACCAAGGTATAAACTTACATTTCTTGCACAACTTCAGTAAATCCTGCGAGGCAAGTTGCCATGGCCAGAACGAAGACGAATAAACCGGTGTACGCATGTGTCGACTGGTACAGATCCGTGAGCCAATTGCCTACAACCCTTGCCAAACCATACATAACGCAGGCTACAACATACTGATATCAAATGAAAGAGGAAGAAAAATATCAAGACATTAAAAAATCTTACGATCCTTTTGCATTACAACTTTCATATTCAAACAAATAAGACGTAAAAACAACGAACAGTTTTACTTTACCAGTCATTTCTTCCGGATGGTAATATATATAAAATGTACAGCTCTGTCGTCTACGTGAAATGGGTAATTCTTCGCCGCGATAGTGAAGAGGGACCGGGGTTCGAGACCGTGTATTTTTAAGGTCATTGTTAATTTAATTTGCGCCAGTTTGTCCGAGTCTATATATCTTATACAGTCATCAAAAAAGTAACTATACAGGTAATAAATGAACTTTAACTCTAAAAATATATATCCTAGCTAAAAATATTAAATCATAAAGTTGTTGAGAAATTTATCTTCTTTAATATGAGATATTGCACTCTAGGATCGGTTGAATATGAAGAAGTGACAATCCAAAAGTCATAATTTCATTTTTACATTTTACATTTCACCCGGGAGAGAGTATGACAGGTAGCGTGTGTGTGGCGTATTGATCCATCGGAACAATGCGGCCGACTGTCCAACCTGCTCATGCATCCTCCAATTGCACTACCGGTTATCGATAAGATACCCGTAGATGGGTCTGCGCGTAGAAAATAAAAATGTGAAAATGAAAATCGGACTTCACCTTACATTTGGGAGTGTCATTACCTCATGATCACCCGATCCTAGCGTGCAATATCTCATATTAAAGAAGATAAATTTTTCAACAAATTT